>OX337245.1:80293548-81518279 GCA_946965025.1 Blera fallax | reverse complement strand
GTCCAACATTTTAGGTCGTAGAGTTTCCCCAACACAAGACCCAGTGCGTTAATTTTTCTTCAGTATATCCTGGCATTGCTCAGGAGTAAAATAATCCATTTGTTACTGCAGAAACTTGATACTATATACCTCTCAAAATTTGTTGTAGCCACATACTTCAAAAAGAAAGCAGCAGATGGTCCATCCGTTAGTCAGAGTCAATATTTTATATATTTTATGTCTCATGAGTTCCGTGGCACAAAACATAACATTCACAGAGCTCCCACTAGGTGGGCAAAATAACTATCTTTACTGGCGAGTGAGTGATGTAGATATATCAGACCTGGAGATACTATTTTCTCTGGATGCAGTAAATGTCTTCATTGCACATCACATACAGTGAATTTAAAGGCAGAAAAAACAGGGATCGTCCTTAAAAATACTTAGGGCTCTAAAACATTTGCTATTCTGGCAGAGGAATAGAAGGAGAAGTGCTCAAAAACCGGGCCTGGAGTGAAAGCCAGAAACCATTGTAGAGATCGAGGAGTCTTAACCAGAAAAAATGAACAGGCCATGCCAGGTTAGAAACATGAAACAAGAAACGCTAAAATAGGTAGAAGCGACGTCTACAAGACATGACAACTAAAGAAAAAGGGAATGGATACTTGCAGCTTAAGCCTGGAGAATGTGAAAACTGCGGGACACTGCGGTATTAGCAAGAGAATAGACATAACGAGCTGCTACTGCTTGGGGGATATTAGCCAGTTTCTTTTCGGTCTAGTCCTAGTTTCGCTACGGCGGACAGGAGTAGTTCCAATTAAGAAACTAGTGGAAGCAAGGGGATGGTGGTCCGGTCAGAAACATCTTGGAATAGTTATGTGCATTTTTTAGGGAATTATGTTCCCGATAACTCCAAGAATACTACCATCCAATTTCGGCAAAGTCTTATCTTCTATGAGTGCTGCATAAAGCGTTGGAGTTTTGGCTCGTAGAAGCAGTAGTTGGCAGGAGTTTTTATTTTATTTCCACGATCATGTCGCTGGCAGAAGTTGCTGCGGAATTTTGATCGATAGATTTAATAACTCATAGCTATCCACAATGCTTTGCTCATACATTTTCTATTAACTGACGCCAAGAATCGGGTGTTTTAAAACACTCCATTCAGTCCTGAAATGTTGGCATCAATTTTGGTTCATATGAGCAACTAAGTGCAACACCAAAATGCATCGAACGAAAGGTCAGGGCGCGGTTTGCGCCAATTTCGGATTTTTCTATGTCTAACATCTTTAAACCCCAAAGTCCAAGATCAAATTCTCCCTCAGCGATCAGGTCATAGAGCTCTAGTTGTCACCCTTCAGTTCTCGTAGATTGTGCGCGCGACATAAATTGTGGTAAATGTGGTTTGCAAACATTGAACTGATTCTTTTTCTGTGTATTAAGTTCATGCCACACATCGCAGTGACGCAATTTACCTTTTTTATTTAACACCACTTCAATTAAGTTAATTATCCACGCAGTTAAGTCAGCAATTAATCGGACCCAGTGCATAACAAATCTGAACTGCAGTAGCATGTGTCTAGGGAACAAGGATAACCTGATCTCTTTTATTCATATGACGATGTGCGATTATTTTTATAAAGTTCACTGAAAAACAATCGTCAGACGTATCGATCAGAATTGACAGACGCGTTGCACTGTGAAGCATATGCAATAGGCTATATGCAATAGGCTATTAACTTGATTATCGCCATGTAGTAACCGTCATCTGTAATGTCGTGCTAAGAGACGGAGATTAATAATAGACGACGCGGCAGTGAGAAGCATAATCAAATGTATCTGTAGCTCGGTAATTGTTATGGTTTTGATGTTGCCAAGCTATATGTGAGCCCATCAGTCATGTAGATGAACTATGCATCACACGTTGTACAACTAACTCAATAGGTTACTGGATGATGCATTGTTTTTGTCCCATTTTACTGGAAAATTATGGAAAAAACTTAAATACTGACTTCTTGGTGGGAAAAGATATATTTGCGCAACACAAAGGGAACTTTTTTCTCCATAGATACCGCACATCACGTCACAAGTTTCCTCAATTTGACGTCATCTCCACTAAGAGAAAATTACCATTCACAATGAACTGACCATTAAATTGAAATCAGATAATATTTTAAGTTGAACAAAACAAACGATTAAGATAGTGGAAACGAGCAAATTAGTACAACCGTAGCTATAAATGGAAACACGAGTTGAATTCAATGACAAAACCACGGCTGACGCACGAGTTAGGTGTACGGGTATTCGAGTGGAAAATGGCATCAAAAAGAACTTCTTCCGGTTAGCACCGGTGGCCTTGAATTTTGTTCTTGGAAACATTCTTTCCTCACCGGCATTTTGGTGATAACTCATAATGTGAATGGCTCTTATGTTTCAGAATTGAAAGTGCTTTTTAGCTTCTTTTTCTCTACATCATTACGAGTTCATAAGTTGAGTGAATCCTTTCAGTTCATTGAATATGCATGATGTACAGATACAGATATTTTTTGGGGCATCATTGTTCTGGAACGTTGTTTGGTTTCAATTTTACTGAAACGAACTGAAAGCAGTCATAAATGTTTTACGAAGTTAAAACAAAAGACTTGGTGTGCGAACTTAAATTAATACTCGTCCATACTTTGTTTTCCGTTGAAATTTGTTTTTAAATTTAAGAATATTGGACGAGTGTATTGTCTGCTGCAAACGTACAGTTAAAGACAGGTTCCCAATAGACCCACTTTTTTTCGGACTACCGTTCAACTCTATGGGTCGACTCGATTTGTGAGCCCTGAAAGGATGGCTATGCGATCGTGAGATCAGATTCTATAGAAGGACGTTCCAAGGGAATTCAAACTTAGTTAGCACTTGTTTCGAAACTGATTGATAGCCATACGACATTTGTACTCCTTTCATTTGTCTCCCTTGACTCTGCTTCAGTACTTCTTGCTGTAAGTTCATGGTTATTAGGGAGAACAATAGCAGATGCTTTATATATTTCTACTTCTCTGGTATTTGGTACATATCTTTGCTTCTGTATGTATAAGGGAACAATGATTCACAATATTACTCCCACCATTGATTTCAACTGCGACTGCAATAACCATTTGGCCAGGCTAAAGACCTTCATTCCGTGTAGAGTTGGCGAAGTCCTAGGGAACTTAAATGAATCTAAGTGAACTTGTGTCAAAAAGCCAAGTCGTTGTCTGCATAATTCTTGCTTAAGAAAGAACAGATACTTCTGAGCATGTAACTTGGAAATACAATCAACTTGTCAGACAGAAAAGTACAAAATTACCTGAGTCAAAGACGAATATGAAATTTTGTGTTACAACACAGCGGATATTTCCATAACTGTCACTTCCCATTACGTGGCCATAACAAAAGCCCATCACTTTATCTAATAATTGGCACCGCTACACACCATGATATGATTATCTGCTTCAACCCAAGGCGTGTCGGGCATATTTATTTATGGACATCATCCAACTGCCATTCAAGTACTTCCGAGTTGGGCGTCCAAGAGATCGTTTGCAGCCAAGATATCGATTGATCCCATTAAGACCAGATTGGCTTACATTTTCCACCTTCACTGAGGAAAGTATTTCCAGCACTAGATACATATTTATTACACCTATCTGATCGCTCTTTAGCTATTAAGCAAGAAAGTCACTGTCGCTTTTGACGCAACTGCCAGCCGCCATGGTAGCGAACTAGGTCAATGGAATTGCTGCACTCCTTCCCTTAAACATAATCCAGGGAACAAAACCGATTAATTTTAGCTTAGCCCAACACTATCTGACAATTAACTGTTTGCAATGCCAATTGGTTTTATGAAACCATCAAGGCTGAACCCATAAGTCTCGCGAAGTGGCTGTGAAATTTATTGCCGTTTTATCACATACGACCGTCACGCACCACATGGGAAATAATGGCAACTCTTGTACAAAAGGCCCATAACATGAAGGATTTTCCGCAAGCGATATGTGTTTTGTACATGAAACTTATGACAAATTTTCATGCAAAAATGTCTGCAAAGAAACACCTAACACAGTTTGCCGATGGAGGAGGAAGTTATGGCAGCAATTGTGGTATGCAAAGCAAGCAAAAGAGAAACATTTCGTCACGTCCATCTGGATGAAACAATAGGGGGAAAAAATATCTTCGTTGTTGTCGTACGAACAGTAGTCGTAGCACTGTAACAGTTTCCGAAAAAATTAACAACCTGCAACGGCGTTAAATATTCAAAGCACCAGCAGGAGTAGCTGCAGATAAACTAATGCCAACAAGCCTATATTCGGTATCTATAACATGGTCTTTTGGAATTTCGCAGATTGAGGTTGTTTCTTGTTGCGATATCAATTTGTGGTGGTTGGTTCGTTTGGGTCATTGTTGGATTGTGTAAAGGCAAATGTTATGGTCATCAATTTGGGGAACCTGCTGCTTTTAAGCTGTCTTTTGTTTTTCGAATTAATTGCGGCTTGTTGGAACCCAAAAGCCCTATTAATTTGAATTAAGGGGTCGAACTACACCCAAGTTTTGTTGAGTTTTGATAGATGTATCTTTTTTGATCAGTTAATGTAGAAAAGTGAAGCAAGTCGAATAGACAAGAATATTGAGGATGCTAACAATAATGCAAATGAAAAAGAATGAATTAGAAGATCATCAGATCTAGAAGAACTGCATTCGTAAATGTATGGATGACAAGTGCACACTTTCGGTGGTGTTTCAATGAATGAAGAGTAATGTTTTCCAACAAATTGAATTGAAAGTAATGGGAAAGGATTACATCTTGACGCCCTTTGAGAATTGTACTCAGGCAAATACTAACAAGAGCAGGAGAAATCTGACAGCGCTAGATTTTTCCAACTTGAATAAAGTTCATTATGATGAACTAGACATGTTGAAACTAAGTAAAATCGAGTGGTTTTTGTCTTGGGAGCTCTGGGTAAAATTTTTACAAGCTGGACAATTTCATCCTCAAAAGGACGCTATTGTCTCATATCCCAGAATCTTTTGTGACACTTTTTAGAGTACTGTGTTCAGTATAAGCAGCCCCTTTGGAAGCGGCAAGTTAAAAACATATGGATTGCTAAAATGGACTAAGAGTCTCTCACCATTTAGCAACTAAACACGATATTCCCATTATGATGGGGAAAATTAAAGTCAAGCTTAACAAAAATTTGAAGACAGATGATACATGGGCTAAGAGCCAGGACCCTTGTATTTAGCTGGGTGATTTTTTCTAGCCTCTCAATTTAGTCTGAAACACAAAGCAAAGTTTGGTATGCCAAACTAAGATGAAAGCTCTAAGTCCCGTACTGAACTTAAAAAGTGATCAGCTGATATTTTAATTGCATTCTTTGATACAAGAGTGGACAATACTTTTAACATAACTTCATCTAATGCATTATCGTTCCGCCTCCCTGATCATTGTAGCGTTTTTCAGGCGGAAATCATGACGATTAAGGAAGCCCTGTCCTCGCTGAAGTGTAATGTACTATCTGTCAGAGTTATCATCATTTTCACTGACAGTCAAGCGGCAATCAAGTCCCTGGAATCATGCTCCTTTACCTCAAAGGCCGTTTTCAACTGCCGTCTATCTCTTATGGAGATGACAGAGCAGTTCAATATTCACCTATGCTGGGTGCCAGGCCATGGAGACTTTCAGGAAACTGCAGGCAGACGAACTCGCCAGACAAGGCACTACTCTAGGGATTCTGTTTGATAGGCAGTCCCTGGGTATGCCCCTAGCTACATGTAAGCATCTACTAAAGCTAAACGCTATTAGCATGACCAACCTCAGATGGGAAAACGGCCAGATTTCGAGACAGATCTGGCCTAGGGTAGATCATAAACGTAGTGCGAGTTGGTCAAACTAAAGCGATCACAGATCAGCTGCGTTGTCGGTGTTCTGGACACTGGACACTGTCTTACAGGCCAACATGCCAGAAGACTTGGCCTCTTTTGTAACGATTCTGCAGGAGCTGTAGGGACGAGGAGGAGAAGGAAACCATTCTTCACCCCTATGTAACTGCCCATCCTTGTCGCATAAAAGAATGCTTCATTTAGGGTCCCCCTTCCTTGAAGACCCTGGCGATCTGGCGCCCCTGGGCGTCATGCGCATGCATCGCTTTATCAAAAGCTCCGGTTAGTTTTGTTAGTCCATTTGTTTGTGAATGGCCAAATGGTTTCTGATCCATGGTATCACAAAAGACCTCTACTGGTCTAAGTGTGTCTGCACGGTCGTGCGGACAGCCAACCTAACCTAACCATCCCTGCATCCCGACTAATGTTGCAACCAAATTTAGCATATAACACCCCATAATCCAGTTGATTTTTGTATCTCGAACTCGAGCCAATGAACTCCTCAGTTGTAATCCTGGATAGAATAGATTGTAAGCAATTGCAGTGCATTTTTCCAGAACTCATCATCTTGAGAAACAAAAATTGAAAAAAAACATAATACATGGGTCATAAAAAGTAATTGTTTAATAAACTCCACACAATCTTAATAGTGCACCAATGCATCAGTCATCATTCACAGTAGACAACTGGGCTGCCGCAACCTTCCTCTTCTTCTTACCATATTTGGTTTTAAATTTCTGCGAATCATGTTCACTTCTTAATAAAATACTCTTATCGCCCGTGCGCTCCAGCACCCTATTGTAATCTATAGTGACCTGCAGCAAAAGCATTCATTTTCCCATTTATCTTACCGTACTGCTGCACGCACTGTCGTCAAAACAACTCACCCACCCCACTCACTACGAAGTTTTTCTTTTACCCCGCACCCTCTCTCTCTCTTTGAACATTTGAATTTATTTGTTTCTGAGGTTTTGTATTTGTGTTTTTCCTCTTCTCCTCTTTTCGTCATCCTCATCACCATATTGTGGTGTGGAATTTCTTTAGGGGGCAATTTGTTTCTTTTTCTTAGTTCGCCCCAAAGCCAGCGGGTGAGTATAAAACACAAACTTGATCTTAGAATTGGCACAGTATACCGGGCATCTTGTTAGTGATAATATCAGAGTGTAAGCAAGGAAAACAATCAAAAACAACAAGGATTCAGTGATAAAAGCAAAAATATAATAAAAATGGCAAATTTCTCAACAATTGTTATGCTGTCGTTGGCGATGTTTGCTACAAGTGTCCTGGCCCATCCAGGTTATGCTGTGGATTATTATGTGAGTTTTCCAAAGTGATGTGTATATTGTGTTGAACATGTTGAAAGTGACTGAAAGAACTAAATTAAAAGTGAAATTCACAAGTGCGGCGAGCAAAAGTTCGTACGTCAAGTCTTTTGTTTTTTATTGGACAGTTTAGAAACTAAGCAAATTTATATTTGTTCTGGATACTTGATGTATTGATAAAAATGATGGATTTTTAATTAATCTCCTTACATTTGCTCAATTTTTCATGAGCAAAATATATTAAACAAATTTAGACACCTTAGACAAGGTGGATCTGCAAAAAATTTTGGGGAATACCTCTGCGTGAAAAGAACAGAAATAATAAATAACCGTTTTGTCGTCCACAGGATCACCCTAAATATGCCTTTAACTATGGTGTAGCTGATCATACTACAGGTGATGTTAAATCACAACACGAAACTCGTGATGGTGATGTTGTAAAAGGTAAGAACTAGTTCAACTCTGATTATTTTACTAACTTTATTGACTTGCAATTTAAATTATTTAATTTTTGTAATTTTCCACTTATTTATAGGTCAATACTCCCTCGTTGAACCTGATGGTTCAATTCGTACAGTCGATTATACTGCTGATCCCATCAATGGTTTCAATGCTGTTGTCTCAAAATCAGGACCAACAGTTCATGCGCACACCGTTATTGCTAAGCCAGTGATACACAAAACAATTACACCAATTGTTAAACATATTCAACAACCAGTTGTGGTTGCTTCACCTGCGCCTTATGGTAAGTGAAATTTGTTGATGCATGAAAATGGAGTTTTTCTTCGTATTTCCAAAATATCAGTGCTTTTAACAATTCTTAAGAAAAATTTAATAAAAATCCACACAGACTGAAATCGCAGTGTGTTAGCCATAAGCTTGTGTACCTCAAGGCTCATGAGATTAAATATGCATGTAATTTGATTGCAATGAACCGCTGCTGCAAGCCCACATTTTTATATATTTAGCAGATTTTGTTTTTATTTCGAAATAATACACTTAGATAATATTACACATTTTAGCCATGGTTTCCGGGACATACCTACTATACTATGTAACACTAATAAGTTGTTTGCTTATAATTTTGTCGATTCTGTCTTTAAAGTGAGGCATGTGCTTTTAAATGCTCAAATGGAGCATTTCCTGCTTGAGCATTCATTCAAGCCTGGTATTTTAAGCCAGCGTATTGGAGCTAGATGAAAATTTCGTCACTTAGGGGCTAAAATAGAGGACATGTCTGAAAATTTATAAAACTTCGCAAAATTGATAACAAGTTCAAAAATATGTGTTTTTGAAAAGTGAGCTAAATAGTCTAACATATTCTTCTTCTCCTTCTTTCTTTTCGTTTGGCGAGGTTATGAATCCTGATCACAATAGCGACCATAACCCTCCCACTTTACTGCATCCCTACTGGTGCGTCTGTGGGGTTCGCCGAAAATAGCCTAACAAATTAAAGTCTTATATCCTTACGAACATATAGTTAAAATACTTGCAGAAGTTGAAAAAATGGGGAAAAGTACAGTTGTTGCTTAATTGAGTAAAAATGTAGATTTTACATTCAGAAAAAAAAAAAAGTACCAAGATTCGCACCGTGGTTCAATGGTCAGTAAGACGTGCGCTCAATAGCACGATTCGAAGTTCTAATTCCAGAAAAGAAAAAAACTAATTTTTCGCTATCATACCACTCGCAAATATCTGACGAACTATTGAGAGTAATAAGCGTCATGAGAAAGCTTTTCAATTCACGTTAAAAATGTTGGGAAAGGACTTCCATTTGTACGTGAAAATAGAAGACACGCAACACAAATAGTCTCGTGGAGCTAGGACCTGTGTCCAAATGGTTTAATTCAATAACTTGAGATCGAAAATAATATTTGCCCGACAGGAGTTGAATCCAGAGTTTCATATTTTTTTTACGATTTGACGAAAGTAGAAATTTGTGCATAAACTGGATTTCAGTCACCTGCCGATACATCTGAAGTATAATTATGGAAGGGAATGAAAAAACAATAAAATCAAGAACTGCCACACAACTATTAAAAATATTATGAAATATACATGATGTTGAGCACCGTGGTGAGCTTATTGCAATTGGGGCAGAGTCCCCAATACGTGTGACAAAAATAAGTCTAAATTCAGTTGCTTAAGATTCTAACAAAAAAAAA
Source organism: Blera fallax (assembly GCA_946965025.1). Lineage (NCBI taxonomy): Eukaryota > Metazoa > Arthropoda > Insecta > Diptera > Syrphidae > Blera > Blera fallax. Next base: position 81,508,912 of record OX337245.1, on the reverse strand, counting down.
ACAACTTCAGGATTTGTCATCACTCCAGTTGCCACACTTATCGATGTTTTCAAGAATAATTCTTTGCATTTATTTGCCACCTATCTATCACAAGGACTTAAAAACGACCAAAAAGAATCTCTCTTCCAGATTTATGGCCAAATGTGTCCGTTCGTTGTACAGCCGTTCGTTACTACACATCTAGTTCTATGGCAAATATGGAAAAGTTGCTACATGTGTCATTCAATTTTACTGCATATAGCAGTCTAGAATGTGAACATTCAAACACTTACGATAGTAAAGGCATACATAGTATAATATGTCAGTATCAATAGTATTCTATTTCCCAAATCCACGTACGTTCCTCTGATATTTATAAAAATGTTAAGCCAGGCAACTTTGAAGATTCTCCTTTCATCATTCAACCACCAACAATACTTTCCAGAGTTCCTTTCTGTGATTATTCAAGGTTTCCATAATATTTAGTTAAAAGATCTCCAGCTAAGCCTTCAGGGGAGTGGTAACCTGCAATATTGCTTCTAGTTCACAATGTGTATCTTGTGACCACACCAAGCATAGACCATAGGTCTGGGAGAAAAGATTAGTTTTGCAAAATTACTCTGAGAAAGATATATTATCAGGAGGTAGAGTACGATCCGCAGTCATCAAATCTCATAGTCAGTTCCACTAATTAGCTGAATCTTTTTCGATCCGTTCATGGTACTTGCTTGTATTTTAATCGACTTGCCTGCATTCATCTACATACCTCTACCTATACGTGTTGCTGCTGACTAGTGAGACATTTCTTGGTTATATTCTCTTAAGACTAAAGACTTGCAATATTTCAAGGATAAAGACTACAGGCAAGTGATTCTATTATCACTGTGCATGCACATCAATGCATTATATCCAAATATTTACTTACTTGACTCAGTCACTGATGAACAAAATATTTCATTCATTTTGGGAAGGAGAATTCGGTCTTCCACACACCTCTCACCTTTGCTTATGTTTAAAAGGGACTTGAGGACGTACATTAAGGATCAACCAGAACTCAATTCGTCCCCAAGCTCGGTAATTGAAATCACCTCCTTTAAGCATGGCTCCCAAACCATTGTAGCATTTCAAGGAAATTATAAGCTTTCTTCAGCAGTTGTATCTTACTGCCTATTTGCATTTTTAGCAACAAAAGATGATTCATCTATTCAGCATATTAGAGTTGACTCAATGCCATAAGCTTACTATTCAAGATAATCGGTTCTGTTTGTCCGCATTTGTGCCTCCAGGATAGTTTTTTTCAACACAAATATACTATGGAAAATACAATATCACCACACCTTGAATTCGTATTTTTAGCTCACTTAGTCTGCTTGAACGTGACCCTTTTTCATTTTTCGTGTATTTCAAGGAAATTGTCATTTATATCTTCTCTCTACCAAATACACGTATGAAGTGTTCAAGTGCCTTTCAAAGAAGCGGGGCTTGAGTTTGCTCCATTCTTAGCTTGAAGTTAAGCAGGCTATTATACTCTGACTGCGAAATAGTTTCGAAGTAAAGAAACTTTCGTCTGGTTTGACAAGATTTTTTGCCTCTCTTCAATTTATCAGAAACTATCTTCCTATCACTCGTAGCTTTTAGCACTTCCCTGCATCGTTCTATCTCCTTCTTCGCTCTATCACTTTACCAACTTTCCACTCGAACAACAACCAATTTGCACTGCTTCTTCACCATGTAGATATATAGTTCCTGCCGGTTCGCATAAATCCCTCAAAGAATACAAAAACTTCTAATTGTCAACCAACTTGTTTGGTCTATTTTTGTATTTCTCTTTCGCGCAGGCATAGATACGTATCGCATGGTGAAGCTTTTCCGTAGACACGCAAACTACTACAATCAGCACTTGAAATATCGTTCGGAATAGGAAAGGTTCACCTATCAACCCACCCTATCGCAAGGTGCACATTCTTGCCCTCTACTTAGGGACCAAATAATTTTAGATACCAATTAAACCTTTTTTTGTAGAAATTTTTTTTTAAGGAAAGTTCTAATAAAATATTATTTATGTGCAATTATTAAAAAATTGTAAATTTTTTTTAAATTTCCTTCACATTATCTAAGAGTACATTCAGAGAAATCGGCTACAATCGGCATCTCGAAACCGTCGGAGAAAAAAACCTCTTCCGCGGTATTTGTTTTGCAACTTTAGCAGCACTCCATGGCTTCAGACAGCCACTACCTGGAGATGAGTACAACGATACTATCATTGCGTGTGGCGACGCAATTAGTATTCGATTCGTAGTGCGCCTCCGAATGATTCCACTAGAGTTATGCAAATGTGGGAACAAAAAAAAAGATAATTCGCACAGAGATTCACTTTCATTTGTTTGGGCATTCGATGTACACCGGGTCATTGGATCTCGCAGATACGCGTACGAGTATCTTCTTTGGCAGAAAGTAAAATTGTATCATCATAGATATGGTGATATAAATTACCTAAGACTGATCATAATTCACCTGAAGAGACATCGATGCAAGCGTGCTAGCACTGATTGATCCAATTTTCTTGTTTTCTTTTGTTTTCGTTTGGATTGGTGTGTGAGATGAGCAGATAGTTTCTACATCATGGTAAATGTGCGACCATATTTTCTATCCCGACCACGCAATGCTTGATGTAATTTCTTTGTGTGATGGATTGCATGGACTTTGCCTTGTTTTGTTGTTTCGAATGCAGTAGTTGATTCAGAAGCCACAAGTAAGTCCATCTGTTGGTTATTTTTAGGTTGGAGTGAATTCAAATTTTGGTAGATAAGTGTGGCATCAACTCACAGTTGGAGTACAGAAGGAGCCCAATTGAGACTCGAAACAATGTGAAAATATATTAAAAATTCGCTTGTCTTTGAATCAGGATGTACGCAACGCCCACTACAAATTATTCAAGAAAATGGACTCCAGATGCCATTAAGTAGCAAAATGCAGAATTTGATGATTATGAAGCTTAAGTGAATCAGATTTTATGACTAGTGACTAATGTTCTGAAAAGAAGGCAAATCAAGGTTTTAATCTAGTCATGCATACCTAGTTTTCCATACGTCCATCGACGATGAGATTAGTTCATCCATTGTATGCTAATGGCTAGAATCATGTTAGATACCTGCACTGCTCTGATCGTCCGTGGACCTAGGGAAAACTTTGAAGGACCGAACGTCATAATTTGAACACTGCTTCATAGGCGTTAGTATTGCTATAAATTTGTTGTTTTAGTATTTAGTGTTTAAATCAATCCATGCCCTAAAGCCTTTCTTCCATTCAAAATACATATGTAGAAGTGTTATGACTATCTTCAGATAATGGCTTTTCATAAACATGTACGGGTAACAGGTATCTTTTTGGGGCCATACTTCAGTCGACTTGCCAATTTATAGAGTTTTGCCAAACTATTCATCTAACATAAAAAAAAGGGTTAAGAATATTGAGGCAATGTTGTGAGGAATCAACCCCTCATTTATACTTGTTCCTTAAACAAGCTTCGTCTAGTGCATATCTATGAGTCTGCAATTGTCCTACGGTCTCCAACAAGATTACCATGAAAGTGATTATAAATGAATTGTTTGTAGAAATCTGTAGCAGAACTTCTTATTCGCTTCAACAACACATGCAAACGTACAGATATCACCCTATTCGAAGGAATTGTTTATACGATAGTCTAACTTGGCCCATAATAAACTAAAAAGAAGCACACGGGCCATCAATCAACTCCACAATCAGATTCACATCGATAATAAGTTCCATACAACATCAGATCGAGTTTACACTACGTCTAGCCGGGATTACTGGTGCTACTTATGAACAAAATTTGTACTTCAGGTCTTCGTAGCTTCGACCTCTTTTTTTTCATGACAATTCCTTATAGATTCCTGTGAAAAAAAACCTGACGACAGTTAGTCAAGTATACACAACTTCAGCAATATGAGTTGCACACAAAAGAATACCACGTGTAAATGCGTATTTTCTAGTGATATAGAGTAGGGTCTAGGTACCGTATCTATTTGGCGAATGGGATCTGTCCATCTGTCCTTAGACAGAGGGGTGGCAATGGTGTAGTGGTAGCGTCATCGTTTGTCAAGCTGATGGGTTACAGTTCAAACCCTGACGTCGGCAAGCATTGTATTATAAGACGCAGTCCGATCAATTGCGAAAACTTATGACAACACTACTGCGAAGGCATAACACTGGCAGTAGGTTTGTCATGGCTGGTAAAATTGTTCGCCCTGTTGACGATTGATATGACATCAGGTGGACTGGGGAAAAATACAGTGAATCAGAAGCGAAGGCAAAAAAATAGATGACCGCAATCAAATCTCCCCAGTTATTCTGGACACCACCCCTGGAGCTAATGTGAAACCTAATACAGCTGAGTTTCAAACCACTACATCAATCTCTTTCTCTCTCTCTATCTATCTTACCGATGCTCGGACCATGTGAAAACATGTAAAAGGGTATTCATAACCCCTTGAGTGCGTATGGGAAAAGATATTGTGGATAACTGACTATCAGACTATTTGAGAGATAATTCACAATACATGGACCTAATCTACGAATTTATTGAAACTTTTACAGAAGAGTTAAGCGTTGTTAAGTCGGCCTTTAAAACAGTCGTATGTATAAGGATTTACATGAATATTCACCTCCTGTTCCACGCTTACCACAGCACAAGATATTATATTTTGTCTTGTTTCCCTAAACACATGCATGTGTATGTTGAGCCAAAAGTGCAGCTATCTAACCGAAGGCTTCCTGGCAGTGATCTTGCTACCAAACTCTCTTTTCATCGAACATGGATACACTAACTATTAGATCTTAAGTCTAAAAATACACTTTTCTATCTACGGGTGCCTATTGACGTCAGAAGCACCTTCTATTGTGAAAAAAAACTCAAACTGGTTCAATTAATTCCTTTGAGTTGCTTTGAATAGTGATATCGCGATGAATCTTCTCTGTTCTCTGTGTGTCTGTATCATTCTACAAATAGCTACCCTAACCTAAGTTAGAACCCAGAAATTGAAATTTATTTCATGTAATTCCAGAGAAGAACTAACTGCTTGCGAGAGTCCTGAATCCGCACCATCTATCACTATTTTCCATAGTTAGTATCACCGACCAGTGTCAGTGGTGCCGTGGCTCTGTAGCTAATACGTTGGACTCCTGATCAAAATGTTCAAATTCCATGAAATATCAAAAGTTTTTTCACCGTCTCTCCTTTCACAAGAGTCTGACAGACATCCAAGAGTAATAACTGAAGAAGAATTGAATTGGATTGTTTAGCATTTATATAACAGTACAAAAGACTTTGCCAAATCCCGGCATCAAACATTAAATTCCATCTTAAAATGATGGTCAGTAAATTTCTCTAGACACTTCCTAGATACTTCCCGATAGACTGTTGTCTGAATGAGAGCCTGTACGCATCATAAAACATATCGTTGCATGTTTGATTTCCCTAATCCTAATAAAGCAAGATGATATCATTTTCCATGCCACTGAAACTACTACACCTCCTCGTTATTAATTCCCAACCACAGTCTCCATGGTATTCATTCCCAAGCAACCACATTCATCAACTGATTGTTGCTACCCATTAGCATAATCATAACAATTATCATGGAATATGTGTTAATTTCAATTTCCGCAAAAGAAACAGCATTCACCCACCTTACACCACGTCATCATTTCCCATGATGAATGGGCCGATTGTGGTATTGTTTCTACAAATGAGCCTCTTTTCCATAATTTCCTACAACCTGCCACCCACCAATGTTTCTACGAATGAATGAAACCTCTCCTCAGAGCTCTGTGATACCACAATTAATCTTTTAATCTCTCACCGGTGGGAGTTTATCTCATTCGGATTGTGGTTCCTCAATGTCGAAATAATTATTAGCTCCCTGTAGACAATGAGCAGTTTTGCAGAAACCAGCACACAACAGAATCCAATTGACCTGATTGTTTCATTCATCTGTCGGTGTTTTCTTGTAATATTGCGATTTTCGACATCGTTGTGTTGCAGTAAAATGTTTTTTTTTTTTCAAATCCAGTTGGTGACAATCGAGTTTGCACGTCAACTCTTTCGTTTGGTTGCACTCATTTAATTTGCAACTTGTACTCATCTGGGGTAAACGATTGTGTCGCAAATAATTGTGGTTACAAATTTTTGTCGTGACAATGATGTTCTTTTAGCGATCGTTATTGACAACGCAAACGAGAACCGCATTTTTCAATCAACTAAATGGGATCAATGGAGGAACATGGCATGCACGTGTTCACTCAATTAAGTCTATTTAACGAAAGGTCAGGACAATATTTAATTAAACACTTTTCTTGTTTATTTTCAGTTGTATCGAAGCCTCATTACGCATCACCTGCTCCCATCCACTACGACTACGATAACTATGCTGATGGACAGTACTACAGTGGTGGACAATATGATGAGGGACAGTATAATGGACACTATGACGGACAGTATGGACACTACGATCATTATTAAGTGATAGAATGTTAATTATAAGAAAGAAATGATCTAACGCTATACAATGTTAACCAAATGTGCAAACTCTATTTTTTTTTTTTTAGAAAATGAATGTAAATAGCTTAACACCTTTTGTATCAATTCAATTTGTCAATTCACGTATCTTTCAGTAGACTAAGTCTTAATCCTTTTATGTCCCATTTTTGTAGAGTTTCTTATTGCGACTGACGTAAATGGCGGCATGTGGCCGAGAAAACGATAAATAATTTATATGCATGCGTAGTATTTGATAACCATAAATTATTTTCAAAAATCCGTTACTGGGATGCTAAAGCTAGAATGTACAATGAAATAAAAGAGAAGTCAATAAAATGTACTTATTTTTATTTACGTGTTTTAATGAATGTTGCCACGTTGCCGTGCTGGTCACGGAATAGTTTGCAGTCTACTTGGGTGTGACCTGGCCGGTGTAGGTTCATGCGCCACCAGGGGAGCAGCAGTCACAGCCACAAAGCAATCACAATAATTAATGTTGCACTTCTGATATAACTCCGACTTATAAGGCCTATAGGGTGTCGAGCTAGTGTCGAGATGATAGGCATACATCGCAAAACGTACAGGACTTCCCGAACGGGTGGTATAATGGCATTCAAATTGTCCAGTATTGGATCGCTCCATGCGATTGGTTAGATTTATTTCTTTAAATTAGCAAAGAAGGCGCTTTCACATTTTCTGCAGATTGCAGGTGGATATATCGCAAGGTACAAACTTTAAAATTTGTTCAAAGACGCCAGTCTCAGAATTTGCATGTCCTAAGCTAAGAGCTTTTAGTAGCCCTAGACTGCCGTTCGTCTCTTGTGGAGATGGCTGAGCAGTTCAACATTCTCCTGTGTTGGGTGCCGGGGCATAGAGACATTCCAGGGAATTGTGAGGCCGATGAACTCGCTAGAAGGGGAACAACTATACCCATCTTGCCGCACAAAGGCACCTTAGGTATTCCAATCGCTACTCGCAAACTTAAACTTAAGCTGGATGCTGTCGAGAGTGTAAATCTTAGGTGGACAAGTGGATCAACATGTCTAGCGACAAAACAGATTTGGCCAAAGCTGGATCTAAAACGCTCTAAGAATTTGATTTCTCTCAATAGATTGCATATCGGCACCACAATAGGTGTCATCGCTGGACACTGTGTAATAAGCAAGCACGCTACAAGTCTGGGCCTCTTCGCGAACGATTTCTGTAGAAGCTGCATGGATGAAGAAGAGGAGGAAACTATTCCTCGCCTTCTTTGTTTCTGCCCAGCTCTCTCCCGTAGAAGGAAGCTTCACTTAGGAGCCCCGTATTACAACGATACAGGCGACCTGATGAATATCGACATTAGGAGCCTCCTACGCTTCATAAGAAGCTCTAATTGGTTTTAATACGAGTAGGTGGAGGGAGGCTTCTCCCATGATCCACGTGGTATCACAACGGACCTCATTGATCTAAGTCTGCTGGCGACTCCTAGCTGGCAGCCACTTCAACCTAACCTAACCTAAGCTAAGAGCTTCCTAAGGCAGAGGAATGTTGTCAATCATCACGGAGAAGTGGGCCAATAATAAAGTAGCACTAACCAGACTACGTGTGAAGCATATGTGTCATTGGCAAAAGAAAACCTATTATGGGTTATCATTGGTTATGAATAATGCATCCTTTAAGATCAGAGAAATTTTAGAGACTTTAGAGGCTAATTCTGACTAAAGTGTAAGACGGAGATCAAAATGAGGGCCACTGTGATATTCTGATTCGAAACATTTCTGAAAATATATACGAGTACGCCCTAATTCTTTCTAATTGCTACTTGTCTTTAGAGAAACCCAATTTTTTTTGTAGCTTCGTCTCATTATATAAAAATTAGTTTGGATAAAAGAAATTTCTCTATGGAGTCGTCATACTGGTCTACTTGTAAAGTAAAACGCTAGACCAAGGAAGTGCTTACTGCTGAAAGGACTTAGAGCTGACAAGCTATCAGGAAAGAGCATACGACACAAGTTTTCTAGATTCTATTGGAAAAAGACGTTTGTCAGGCATCGTGAGAGGAGGGACTGTGAAGAAAACGTTTTGGTATTTTCTGGAATTCGAACGTCCTGCTCAGTAATCCAACGTACCAACCACTGAGCTACGGCGCCCACCTTATGAAGAAAACGCAGCATAACATTTTCATATCCACTGAAAGAACTGAAGAACTGATAAAGCTTTACAGCTATGTACATATGTATATCAATTTATTGAAGAAAACACAACTAAACGCTTAATGGAGAGAGGTCAGCTAAAAACTACGAGAACCAATTTTGAAATTGGACATGAGTAAGCTCCATTGCTTCACTGAATATCGTTAAAATATGGTATCGGATGAGGCTCTTAACTGCTTGTTCCTTCCATTTGTGCGAAAAAATATAATAATCGCGGGAAGCTAGGTCCTGGCCCCCATACGCTCCGTTTGGGCCAAATATTGGCATCATTTTTTTCCCTTTTGTGATTTTCCAAGTAAGCCTGGCTCTGCTCTGGACGCTCTGCTTGATTTACCTCCCCTCGATACCCATGTCACTGGAGTTTCGATGACCTTGCGCGACACCTATCCTACGATTCTGATTCAATGGATATGGCGTCTGATGCAATGATACCGGAACTTCGGCTGCTATGCAAATCCAGAGTCCACTTTCCTTGTTTTCAGAACTGGCTTCGGCCAGAGTCTGAGCCTGAACTAGGCTATACTCGAATTTTCATGGATAGTTCCAAAACTGGTAAAGGGACTTGCGTGGGTGTCTTCGTGGAAACCGACAACACTAGACTCTACTACGTATTAGGTAAGAATGCTACTGTTTTTCAAGCGGAGGTCTATGCTATGCTAATGGCTACCGACTGGATTGTAAAGAATAACTGGAGGGGTCGGTGTATTTGCATCTACAGTGACAGTCAGGCTGGGGGTTTAAGGCCTTCTCAACGCTTTAGAGTATTCCAAAATGCGTTCTGTCTGCGACATTTGTGGAGAGGGGATACTTCGGATGACTTCCTTTGTTATTGCCCTACCTTTGCTCAGTTCAGGTTGCAGATCTTCGGTGCTGATGTGGCGAGTTTTTGATACTGTGAACTCGGCATCACTGAAGTGCTTCCTCGCCTTTCTCCGAAAGTGAAATCTTACCCACCATCTGGGTCCTTGGGATAAATAAGTTTCATTAGGAGTCCGGATATTTCAAGAGCAGACACCCACGTCACTGTGCTTATTTTGTTTCCCGACATCGATAATATTCTGATTCATATCGATGACTGACTATAGAAAATATTTCCACCGTAGAATCACCTCAACCCCCTCAAACTTGCAGCCCTCTCTTAGGTCGATACATACCAATTGCAACCGCAATCTGTTAGTCGCTTCCAAGTGGGTTAAACATCTCCGTAGGAAGAGTAACTTAAGCGCTTATCTCTACTCATCTCCAATTGTAAATCCTCCTCATCGATATTCTTCGACAGCCAACTGTGAATCTGCACACATTTCAGGTGGCTGCCATCTGAATTCCTCCAGCACAACAACGCATTTGTCAATAAATTACGTAGTACCGAAGCGTAGGCTTTTAAATTCCCATCATCAGCAGGCGCAGGGTAATGGCGGTAGCCTTGCAGTGCGGTAGGTTTCGTGTCATTTTTTCATTCGCAAACAGTAGCATCTGTGCTGTGTGTTGTGTGTGATGCTCGCCTATTCTCTGCAAAGTTATGCTAATGGTCTACAACCAGCCATGAATCAGATCGCAGAGTGAAGTGCGTTTGCAGACGTACCCTGAGAATTAATCAGTGACGGATTAACCAATCTTACAGCCGACATTGTCGGAGGAGTTCATTAATTTGTATTCGTTTTGAAAAGATTTGCATACGCTAACGTAGACTGACTTTTAACTAATTTGGTTTTTTTTTCATGGAATGCTACTCCCAGAGTGAATTAATATCTTCCGCTTGAACAGAGAAAACCCTCAGCAATTTCACATGAAAATATCTGCGTAGATGGAATTAGTATCTGAATGCGGATATTGAGAAAAGATGTTGTAAAGTTTGGTGGGAGATACTCGTAGAGATCCCTGTTTGGAAATTGAAGGAATCATTGTTTAAGGTTCTTCAGAAGGTTCCGCAGACATTTCGGACCTGAATAAGGAGGAAGCTTGAAATACCACCACCAGACACCAATTTCCTACTTGACAAATACGAAAAATTACAGTCCTTCACAGTTCGCCATTGGGTTTTCACCTCAATGGTCTTAACAACTTTTTATTCTTATTCTTGACAACCTCTTTGTAGGGCTATAGCAACAACAACATGCTGACAATCACCGTAAATGCTTTTGGTAGCGCTATTCGCTATTCGCAAAATAAAATGATGGTGCAGGTAATAACCCTCGGCGCTACCATCACTAGCATTAAAGATCCGGATGCTAAGGGCTTCGTGGACGATGTCGTCCTTGGCTTTGATGAAATTGAGCGTTACACTAATCCAAAAACTAACCCTTATTTTGGGGCTACCGTTGGGAGGGTTGCCAATCGGATTGGTAATGGACGCTTCATCCTTAATGGCAAGCAGATAAAGATTAGCAAGAATCTTTAGGAGAAGCACACCCTTCATGGCGGTTTCATTGGGTTCAGTCACACTCACTGGACGGTTGTCGAACTGGTGCACGAGACTTGCTCATTGAAATTGCAACACGTGTCGCCCGATCGACACGAGGGATTTCCGGGAGAAGTTACGGCTACTGTACGCTTTCAGCTTACAGCCGATAACTGCTTTAATGTGCGTTTTAATGCAACAACTACGAAGCCTACACCGGTCAATTTGACGAACCATTCCTATTTCAATTTGGCCGGTCACGGGGCTGGAAGGGGTGCAGTGTTTGACACTGAAATTTTAATCAAAGCCGATAAGATAACAGCTACGGATGAGAACTGAATTCCGACCGGCGAACTGCTGGATGTCCACGGGACACCTTATGATTTTAGAGTAATCTCCGAGCTGGGCCAACATATGATGCAGCAAAGTGGGGAGGGATTCGATAACAACTTTTGCGTCAACCTGGACAACAAGGGGATCACTGTAATTGCAAAGGCAGTTGATCCTAGAACTGGCCGTTGGATGGAAGTGGCTTCCGATCAACCTGGGGTACAATTTTATACTGGCAACAATTTGCCAAATCCGGGTCGAATGGAACGTGTTATTGAAGGAAAATCGGGAGCAATATACGAGCGACAGTGCGCGTTTTGTTTCGAGACTCAAGGCTATCCGGATGCCGTCAATCACTCTAATTTTCCGTCGGTTATTTTGAATCCTGGCGAGAATTACAAGCATAATGTTATTTATAAATTTGGAGCAACCGCTAAAAAGTAGTTATGGGAAGTTCACTACTACTTGTAGTTTTAAACCCGATTCTTATATTCTATCTAAACTTTTTTTCTCTTTGTTATTTGAATTCTACTGTAGTAATTTATTACTTAGCGTCCTATGTACTAATTTATTACGTAGTAAACTAACCTACCCTTAGAAAATCTTCTAACCAACCCCTTTCCATGTAATGAATCGAGTTTAATAAACTAAACTAAAATTTGGTCATCATGTGAGACAATTCTCAGAAAGTTCATAAATTATGAACAATGCTTTCTTTCTATAAAAGAAGGGAAATCGCCTACTGAAACCTACGAGCACTTAATTTTGGTTGCGACATAACTACGAAATTCCAGCAACGTCAATTCAATTTTATTAGAGAGACCCTTGCAATGGACCTCGGATCGCGGCAACAATTTTTGTATAATCAAGGTCAATTGTCGCTGAGTGCCCACAATGCTGATGGTTGTACGTATAAAGATGGCAACTTCTAACGATTGCATCTGAATTTCCTGACATATGTAATGTCGATTCCGTCACATTGTGATATATGATGGGATTCCACATTATGGTGGCAAAATTAAACAACAAAGTGGGTGCCGGAGCTCAGTAGATAATGTGTTGGAATACTGAGCGGCAGGTTCGCAGTCCAAATCCCAAGAAACGCAAAAAACACATTTTTTTTCACGGTCTCGCCTCTCACGAATGTCCGACAAACGTCCGAGAGTCATAAGTGTCATGAAAAGCTTCTGAATTTTTTTTAAAAAGAACAAGCCTTTGGAATATGGTTCTAAACCCTAGATCCATTCCACTTTGTACGAAGAAATATAACACGCACAACAGGAATGGTCGTGAGTAGCTATGTATGTAGGTCCTGGACCACGCACGGTCGTTGTGAGGTACCCAACATCTTTTTCCTTTTTCTGCTTCGAAAAGTTAAGTGGCGCCATTGCCTGAAACCACAAACGGATGAAAGGTTGACTGGCTCAGAATTAAAAGCGTTTAACTAAGAAACTAGACAAAAACAGTTGAACTCGTTTTTTTATTTTAATGAATTTTGAATTTTTGAAGAAACAAAAAATACACGACAACTCTATTCCACTAATTATTTCTTATTCAATTAACTATTTACGACATATTTCTAGGCGAACACCTTTTCTGAACACAGACAGTGCTTTCTGTATAGGTTTGTGCAAGGGATAAATGTATAGTAGATGAATGGGTACTAATCTCAGCTTCAAAAAGCTTCCACGTAATTCATTCAACATGTTCATAATTATTTTTACGTGAAAAGGTCGAAAACTCAATTTGTAAACTATTCACAGATCTTTACCGAGCCCCACTATAGGTTAACGGCAGTACCAAACCTCTGAGCAATAAATAATTAATATTTCAGCTGCAGATCTCTTACAATGCATCAATTAAAATCATATAAACCGATCGAGCTTCTATTAAGCAACAAGAGAAAGATTGCAAGAGAAGACTTTTCCAGCACGATAAAGTGCTTCAAGCGTACCAATTGAACTGCTGTGGATAATTGTTTTAATGGAAACATTTGAGGCGTTAAAGTGGTCTTTCAGAATGGGTAGATAAATTGTGTGAAAAATTCCTAATTAGCTGTGGGAATGCGAGGATCGATGCCATAATGTTGGACAACTATACACATTTTGCTGAGGTCCGTGTAGTAGATGTTGACGGTTAAATGAAAGTGTCTTTCAAAATTTCTACTGAATAGTACGGGTTGTTGAGATCTACGATTGAGTACTAGCCACCCGAATATCGTCTCTCAAAGATAAGCAGTAGCTGAAGAGCTTGGTAGGCCCTCCTACATATCGCAGGCCTTACATCAGCGACTCAGCACCAACGGCAAAACGGAACTAAAACACGTCTTATTGCTGCCAGTTGTGAGATTTATCATTTTCAAGGGCTTGACTGTATTTTGGGAGCAGAGACCATAGCCAAGCAATGCGCAGAAGCTTTGACTGACGTGTGTAATTCTGTGGCAACAAGGAAAAACAGCACACCATAGTCCATTTTACAATTTTTCAGGAGAGTCCTGAACTATCCATAGTTTGAGAAAGTTATTGACACAGAAATGAAGATGTTAAAAAATTAGTTTCTGTATATCTAAATCGATTATAGAATCACGTATGGCGCATCCGATTTTATGATAACTCAATTTTGACTTAAGTAGACTTGTGGTGTTTTTCCTTGTTGCAACAGAATTTATCTCGAGATTTCATTTTCATAAAAGATCAGCCATAAACAAGCCTTGCTTCATCAAGAATTGCTCCACAAGAATAGAGCCTAGAGGCAGTAGAACTTAAAATTTTAAAAACAAAGATGCACCACCTTATGATCACCAGCCTAAGGACGTAAAGCAAGAGTAGATATATTGTTCCAAGTCTTCCGATACTAGATTCGACCAAATGGTGCCATTGACTATTCTGAAGTGCCGACATCGATGCTTGAAATAATATAAAATTTTCATCTCACTGTAAAAAAGGTGAACCCAAGGAGAATTTTCTCTGTACTCCACCTGTCGAATTCATCTGTCATCTATAGTGGCACTACAAACTCACTACAAACAGTTCTGTAATAATCACCTTTGTATAGCGGTCATAACCGTCCGACCGGAATACATTACCTACAGCTCCAGTTGGCATATTTTGCATCCTCATCCCTATAAAGTCATGCCCAGTACATACGCCGATTGGATGCTGGAAAATCATCAAGTTGACTCCGAATTTTTCGAACAATATCTTCTTCAGACCCATTACTCGCTGTGCGGTTTCTTAAACTAACAGAATTTGAGGTTCTGAGAACCCAAATGTGATCCTTGAGAGGCCATTGCATCAACCACGAGCGAGAGTCGGCGGAGTCGTATTTAAAAAAATAGAACGTCGAAGGCGCCACTGTGCTATAGTTAACTGATAATCAACTTATTTTGACCTGGGGTTGAAGGCATTGATGGGGGCGACATTTGCCTCCAACAAGATGGGTTTACTTGTTACACAACACAAGCAAATTAGGCTTCGTTACACTAAAAGTTACCGGATGGTTTAGTCAATAATCAATTTTTTTAGCACTTAAAAATCATCATCAGTGAAGTTCAAGTAGTTGGCGCTCTGGCAGCCATTATGATAGGAATGACAACGAAATGAAGTGCAGGAGATGCAAGAAAACATAAACAAGCGAATACGATCCAGCCGTACACTTATAGCTACAGTCCGGGGTGGACCTGGGCCTCAACCAACAAGCGTCTCCAGCCAACTCGATCTTTATCCAGCTGCCTCCAGTTCCGCACGCTAAGTTGGTTGAGGTCCCCTTCCACCTGCGTGCGCCACCTGAGTCGCGGTCTTCCTTTACTGCGCCGTCCCTCGGGAATGGATTCGAAGATTTTCCGGGCCGGAGCATTTGTGTCCATGCGCTCTACATGACCCAGCTACCTCAGTCGTTGGACCTTCACTCTTCTGGCCAAGTCGATGTCGCTGAACAGTCCATACATTCGCTGTTGTATCTCCTCCTCCATTCACCGTCTATGCAGAAGGGAAGGGACCAAAAATCACCCGAAGAATTTTCCTCTCGAAGCAGCCAAGAGCGACCTCATCCGCTTTTGAAGGGTCCAGGCCTATGCGCCATAAAGCAGGACTGGGATGATTAACTTATAGCTTCACCTTGCGATAAAATGCTTGACAGTAGCCCAGTGATGAAAAGTATTCGCAGATGGATTAAGTCTGAAATTTGAGAGCAAAATCACCAGTCATCTGCAAGAATCTCGAGCTGTATCCCACTGTTATTCCAATGACAATTCATGTACATTTTAATTTCTCAAAAAGTACCCTTCTAAACCCTCCATATGTGACCTCTAAAAGCCTTTATTGACAACTCCAGTTTCTAATTAAAATAAAAAAAAATAAAAAATTAAGTTTTTCTCACTTTTCAGGATCTACCTTTGACAGGACTGATAGGAACCAGGTAACAAAATATTGCAATCCACTTCCTATAATGCCTGATTCGCAAAATAAATTTAATCAATTCGGCATTGGATTTATTCTCGCTTCAGAGAAAATTTTCGAAATTTAGAAAACGTGAAACATGAGTCAACCTTGCGACTTGGAAGCACTGTCTGCCATCGGAAGATGGGAAGATGTCTTCGCCTGCCTTGGAATCAATCATCAATCTACAGTAGAATTGACAGACCTAACAGGTTAGTAACACAACTATCTACTCTTCTCGATGACCATTTCAAAAAGTCTTCTCCATAACAGTTCCACACTTGAACAACACATCGCAAATGCACATAGACCTAGAAACGGTGAAGAACTTGGAAATCATTTTGGCTCTAATCCTATTCACCGATCAGTTCTTCTTTTTCGCTCTGGTGTTCTATAGTGTCGTCTTCTCGCTGTCCTACTTACGGATGATGTTCCTCCGAATGTTCTACAAGCTTCAAAGGAGCCTCAAAGTCAGAATAATAAAATCACTCTATGGAAACTTGCAATTACAATTGAAATAGATGTGTCTGTCCATCAATCATAGTCAGTCAGTTTGACGTTTGCTTACCTCATCTCTAGAAAGCCAATCGGTGTTAAATCACCTCAACTTGTTGTTTCGCAGATTATATTTATGCTTCTGCAATCAATCAGAGTGTCAAAAATGTTCAAGTGATGCATTTGTCCAACTGTCAGCTTCCAGATGCTTAACCAGATTATTGAAATTATTCGCCCGATAATTATGGCCAATGAGTGGGCGTTTTGCTGTAATTATCCGTGAAAATATTGTCAAAAGGCGTGGTGCTGGCGGCGGCAGCGGTGACCCTGACTTATGCAAAGTGTAATCGGGTGTTAAGCGTGTGATCAATGTCAATGGCGTGGACACTTGAACACGCATCCGAAGCCGAAAGTAAGAAACACTCGGCAGACAATTAGCTAGAGTCTTGGACGTCTGTGACCTTGGCAGAGTAAACATATTTCATGGTAACTTACATTTGCATAGTTTATGTACTAATTAAGGCCTCATTTGCATCTAGATACTTTCTGTTATAGTCTTCTTGGGTAATGAGAATCAGCACTTTAATTGGTACTACGGATTTGCATTTCAATGGCGAGTGTGAATTTTTATCGTGTAAGAGGTTTATAGGCTCAATTAGAGTATCGCGTATCTATGTAGGTACAAATGAATTTGAATATCTCCAGTATGCTGGTACTGGAGAGAAGTTAGTTTGAATGGAGACGTGGAGACTGCAGATGCCTTCAATAAAATAATACAAAGTAGAGCTGACAGGTATAAGTGGCATGGGCGATTGGAATGCAAATTGTCGGCGAACTAAGATATGAATGGAGATAAGGAGAATTTAGAGCTTAAATCGATGGCATTGCTTTCGATACTCCACTCCTTTCCTTGCTTTCTTTAGATGGGACTGCAGAACTACCAGAGATTGATCAACTTTTTTTTAACGAAGAACTGGGGTGATGTCTGATCAAATATTCTCAAGGAGCACTACGACCTTATAGGAAATGTTTTGTGCTATCTCCTTGTTAGTGATGGCATGGCTTTGCCTGCTAACTGAAATCAAGTTCATGGATGAAGCGTACGATTGCTTGAGCTGAGGAGGAGGTGACACCAGGAGGCGATATAAGGTCAGAGAGTTCGACACGTCCAGCGGTGTTTTTCAAAAAAATGTAAATATTTCGCTCCAATGTACAAGTATGGTAAACTCTGTTTAGTTTCTTGATGCTAATCGTGTTGTACGTTTGACATTTTGGACGAATGGAATGACCGTTAATGTATCTGAAATTTTTAATAGAAAAGCTGCTCAGAACATTTGCTAAACAGTGGTACGAGGCGTTTTCGAAATCGAACATTCCGTTCAGTCGTCCTTACCACTAACAGCTTAGAACGAGTGCCGGACTAATTTCATGCTAGGGACACTTGCGAAACATTCTCGATACTTGGGCTAGGAGTTCCAGGAGTTCTATACTTGAATTTACTTCATGATAGAAACCTGCATTAGATGTGACTTTCTTTTGTCTTTTTGGACATAGAAAGCGTTCTCTATGACAATTGAGCAAAGTAGAACCAGCTTAGAAAGCAGGGCACGATGCACGAAATGGTATTGTCCAAGCTTGAAAAATCAACGCATTTAGACTCCCCACGATGCCTCATGTCTGTTGCCCTTGGGTGAGATACATGTATAGCTCAGCACGTCACCTGTTAAACTATACTGCCGTTCACGTTATATCTGCGTCCTTCTTCATTTTCTTTTTATTTTGCGTAAAAGACTTTTCTATTTCTAGTACGATGAAGGAGCTTTCAGTACCAGATCATATGAGTTCACCAAACTTGCCCTCAACCACCTGTGCCTATCGTTTATAGGAAGAATTTGCCCCCTCTCATTTGATCCCTGCTGCAATCAGTCTCCTTTTATCCCTCAAAACGTAAGTGGTACAAGCCATTAGTAAGCCGATAAAACGACGGTAATCGTCAGTGTACGTTTGTATAAAGGTGTGCTAAGGAAGACCTTTACTGCTTCTATCAAGAAAAGGAAACGACCTCTTTATTCCGTTTTCAAAATTAAGAGGAACAATTCAACTCGCATGGTGCCAAATAAATAAAGACAATCATAGCCCGAAAATTTACCTGGAACACCCAAATAGACCACACTATCAATAGAATACATAGTTGGTTACGAATCTGTCGACAAATATCCGATCGAAACTGAAGATTAAGCTCCAAAATTCTGTCCAAACTGTATTCTCTGCTCTAGAGATCTGTCATCGGTTCGAAATTCTACCATAACCGTCACCAACTTCTTCTCAAATCGTTGCTACAAGATAGTGAATTCAGCACGTTTTTTTGGAGGAACGCCTTCCATGTACAGCTTCAAGTTTGTTCCCATACAATCCCCGTTCACTAGAACTCGGGGAAGTCTGGTTCAATGCCGGCTTCAACATGAAAGACAGATCTGGATCTGGACTTTTTGGTGAGTCTACCTTCACTTGACTCTGAGACATAAATCGAATGCGCGATTCACATCATAAACACGTGGGGAAACTTATCTTCATCTTTTTGGATAGTTAGGCTGTTTCAAAAGCACTTGAATCACCTACGAGGAAATTTAGGATATATATGTATATAGCTCTAGAGACTGCCAATTTCCTTTTAGAACTAGCAAAGAGAAATTTGCGGCTGCACTGTGTTTCAGCTCATTGAGGGCGTTATGAGAGCGCTGATATTCTGGCCAAGACTGACGCTAATAGACACTTTACTGGCTCTACATCTTTCTCTGGAGTGAATGGAAGCATATTTAGAAAAATAAATTCTGCCAAAGAACTGACCCCGACAAAGTTTCGTGCTTCTTGGGTTGAATCTTCAGGGTAGATCAGCACCAAATTAATTTTTTTCTATTCTATCACATTCCCGACGACTACATTAACTCGGTCACATCGAACGAGTGGACAACAACGCCCCAGGCAGAAGGATCTTCAACACATAGCCATGGGCTTATAAGATGTCCAGGAAGACCGAACCTCTGCTCTTCAAACACCAAGTAATTTAGGATGCAAAGCAGGCTAGTTAAGAACACTGGAAGCGACGAGTATGGAAGGTGGCCATGAAATCGGGAACACATCGAATGAGGAAGTACTCTATCTCAAAAATAATCACTCTGGCGTATGAATATGAACAGGAAGACCTTAGATCTCCAACCAGTATCTTCAGCGGCCACTGTCTGCCAAGAAGGCATCTTCATAGACTTGTGCTAGAGCCAAACTGTAGACTATACATTGTGAGTTATGAAAACTCTCTTCATTCGAGTATACGTACAGAATGTCCCGCGAATAAGTCCCATTGGCCAACCTGGCTTCAATCCACCTAAAGAAGTTCTTAACCTTCTTGGCACTCTCTGGAATGGGGAAATTGCTCTAGACTCGAAGTAGGATGCTACAATAGGATTCTGAATGAAACCTGAGTATCAGAGCTACCTCATGACTCCTTTCCATGGAATTATAATAAATGGCTATAAGAAGATTTTTCTTTTTTAAAGCAACCAAATCCCCGAAGCTCTTGGGCTCTACACGATCCATTGTACTTCGAGGCAGAAACTTCTTTTTTGGTGTACTAGTTGGAAAAACTCAGATTTTATTCATTTCTCTGTTGTGTTTGGTGGATGTACTTGCTGTTTCCCTGGCGGGGCTTGAACTTACACCAGTCAGGCTACAAGAAAACACACAATCTACTAATCCGTGGCCACCACTACAGTGGTATAGTTGGTGGATCCACTCGCCTCTGATCTGATTGCTTGAGAAACAACGTATGTATACGCGATGCATTTGGGCTCTATAAATGGACCCTAAGATCCCTAAAGGATCACTGAATTACAACAAATATCGTCAGTCCCGTTTGCAGATATTCTCTTAATGCTTTCATTTTGAAAATTCTTTCTAAATTGCGTTTATAGCAAGCCCTATAAATATCCACTCAATAGCTGACTAGAAGCGATAAAGCTTCAATGGGACAAGTGGAGCTTTGCTGTAGCCCGGGGATAGAACCAGTATTGTCATGGAAATATGTGTACAAAGCTCACCACGACAATTATGTAATAAATCACAACGCATTAGCATTAAACTATTCTTTGAAGCGGACCGGCATTTCAAAACACTTCCTCCTTACTTTGCATAAGTCACGGTGTCCACAAAACGCTTAATTAAGCCTGTCAGTTGGTATTATTCCACTTACATTCCCGTATCAGATTTCATATGAAAAGAAAAATATGTCCAAGTGCCACTCATTGACAATTAATGTCACTACAAGTGCCTTTAGCGCGGATACATTGTCAAGACCCCCACAATGGGCCAAGTGAGATAATAAATGATTTCCAGCTTTGAAGATCATTAATCCCGACTTCCCACGCTCGCTTTCAATGAGTATCTACCTGTCTACATGGCACAACCCTCAGAATGCCATTCATATTCGGGGTCCAGAAAAGTTCGACCTTCCGTCTTTGATCCCACCGCCAAGCCAACCCCAATAGATCTACCAGTGAATAGTCAATTAGCCATCGACGATGTCGAAAGCCTGTCCACGTTTGAGAATCCAAAACATTTACGAAATTCATGAAATCCATGAATTCCACTTAATCACTCTGTTAACACTGCCACCTGAATAATGTATGAAGAGAATTCTTGGGCTCAGATTGCCTTTTCAAGAACCCGATACAGATCCACAGGCATTGGGTTGCATTTTCCCTTTCCTAGTTGCCACAGAACCAGTCTCGTTGGGACAATAACTCACCGGACAGCCGGCACGAATCGTAAAATGTTGTGATCCTTGAACGAATGGGGTAACACCGCTGTGTTAAGTAGTCATCATTGCGCGTGTGTATCTAACACCGTCATCGGAGATGTGAATTACTGAGATTCTTTCCAATCTAATAATTCCGATTCGGAGTGACAGAAGCTAAAGCTTGTCGAGTACGATTTGATTGCGCTCGCCAATCAAGTGTGGATTACATACAATCGCTGTGGACATTATGGTCAAGAGCTGCTGCTGCTGGTGGTGCTGCTGCAGCGGGTAATGCATTCTGCAGGTGCAATAAAAAAGAAATTTGAATATCTGGTCTGTGATCAACCTGATCTGCATATTGATTAATGATTACATCTCTGTGGGGTATAAAATTATTTCTGATTGATTGTGGTGTGCAGTTTAAAATTCCTCGAAGGGGTATAATTGACCGCTTGACTTCTGAACTTTCAGATACAAACAAAAATCAGATTAATTAGCTTTCTCGCTGCTTTATCACTTTCTAGCGCATGACTTTGGGCACGAAGCATCATTTCCTAACAATTCACCGAAAAGCTTATGTAAATTGACAGCTTGGCCATAGCAGTGTAAATTGATGAGGCTCTGGTCATAATGAGTTCGAAGATCAAACACCTCTAGGCGAGTCTAGGTACGAGCACCATTAATTGGACAGATACTCGTATTGTCGGCCCTAAATGGGAGCGCGTGTAATCGGCTGATGGAAATCGGTTTTGGGACCGTAACAAAAAAAAGTCGGTAAATACAAAATACTCTATGCCCTGAGGTGAAGTAGCCTAAATTTCGGGAAAAGTCGATAGAAATAGAAATGTCATGTTGGGTCGTGCACAATAGTGGCCACGGCTTTAGCTATCAAAAGGGTCTTACCAGCCAGCGAAGTGGTAGGTTAAGACTATTGCTGTTGGGCGTGTAATATATCTTCTTTATGGACTTGTTCTCGTATATTTGACGAAACTAGTTTAAAGCGCATCGGAATATTGTAAGACTTTGACTGAATGTCATTTTGCTCAGACAGGTGGGTGGGAGGTCTTAAAAACGATCAGTGGTCAGGTATGTGCAGTTACTGTAATGGAACCAAATGACGGGGGCACAGCGAAGATACGTTTTCTGGGTGCCGAGCTCCTATTGAACAGTGTCAGAAGCAGCCGTTCTCGTGGTCACCGGAGTAATCCACATTAATCTCACAGCGGTAGAAAGAAAACCCATACAAGAGTGAAAAGCAGAAGTTGAGAAGTAAACGGCAACAAAAGAATCGAAGGAGATCACCATTCAATGCTAGTGAGAATGCTGGAGCAGAGAAACTAGGATGAGGATGGACTGCGCGACTGATTGGAAACATTCGCGGACTTAACAGGAGGGACATATGGAGACGTGTATTTCTAACATACTTTCTTACCAGACACGGGTGCCTCAACAACTACTTACAAGGAATGGGGAATTAGTGAGCTCAGCGTACCAGTTTGGCGACGCGACTCAAGAAATCGACTACAAATTCTTCGAGTCCACCAGATGGCTTGCAAGGCGAGAAAAAGACTAGAAGAAGAGATATGAGGAATTGTTACCGTGGTATGTACAAATTGTGGAATTTGAAACTGCGTGTACTCCTCTCTCGAGAAAATGCTGAAGGTAAGGAAGGGAGAACAGGACATAGACCATCAAAGATTGGACCTCAATAGAGACTAAGAAAAGTGGCTCCACCCAAAAGTAATGCAAGAAGGAGTTCCGCAGTTGTATTGCTTGTAGATTGGAGAGGAGAAGATTTAGTA
Organism: Blera fallax; assembly: GCA_946965025.1. Taxonomy (NCBI): domain Eukaryota; kingdom Metazoa; phylum Arthropoda; class Insecta; order Diptera; family Syrphidae; genus Blera; species Blera fallax. Next base: position 81,485,926 of record OX337245.1, on the reverse strand, counting down.
GGCCAGAATCTGACATAATGGGGAACTTTGGCCAACCTTTGAAGGTTGATAAAGCATTCTGTCTGCGATTTAACATGAATGAAAACTAAGCTCCCAATACTTCAGCTTTACGGATGTTGCCATCACACCAGGGATTATTACTGAGGGTGTATCAAAAACGGAATTAATGCCATCAAACTGGCATGAACCATTAGTGGTGTCTCCTTAAGGACAATTTCCTATTTTTTTGACAGTTCGTTGAGTAGGGAATGAAAACTGGATGCCAAAATATACCAAATATTAGTTGGAGCAGCAGATGGTCCACATCATGGAAATAGCCTTATCCAGTTGAATATTCGTCAAACCAGCGATCTTTAGATCACTTGGGGCCTTGGAATCTGGGCGAATGTGGGCGATAGTCTTAGGAAATGTGGTTCGATGAGGATACCCAATGTGGACAATAATGCTATCAAATCTTAATGCACCCAACTAAGCACGGGTAGAGATAGTTTTTAACAGCGTCTGTATACCTTCTATATGACTTCATCCCTCTCCTTCCTGTAGAAGATTTTTTGGTAAAAGTCCGCATTCGATTGACAAAAAACGTAAAATTAGTTGTGATGCAGAACAGAGGCTTTATTCGATTTTGTGGTTTTTAAGGATCGTTGCCTTTCTAGCCTGCTAATTACTAGTGGCTACAAGACCGGAACACAGGAACAAGGCTGCAATCGCCAAAGACTGCTAGGAGCACCTGAATAAGAGACTCCCGGCTATGCATCTACCTTCTATTGTAGTAACGTCAACACTCAGTTGGCCCAGTTTCGCAACAACTCTAAAGAGTAGCCAAAACTATATCGGGATACCCAAAAGGACTCCACGGTATGATGGTGTTTACGAATACTGGAAAAAGGTGACAGAAGATACACATCTTAAAACAGTGCAACACAGAGCAAGGCCAGCAACAGTAGCATACCGGGTCGGAAGAATAGAGGAGAAGAAAATCCTGCAGGTCACCATCAACTAAAAGGAATTGGTTCCCATCAAAAACGGTAACTCTTCTCACGAACCCCAAACTGGAAACTAAATCCGTAGAAATTCGAGTGAGGCTACATAACATATGGCGCACTCAACCCAATAATATCTGAAAGAATGCGCAACGTAGGAATGCATCGGAGAAAGGTAGGTGGACACGCTGACTTATACCGCCAACCATGGATTGAAAGATGCCACGGGGATTCCGATTTCCATCTAATCCAGTTCATAAAAGGACAAAACATTTTCCGCTGGTACCTCGACAAGTATAAACATGACGACAGATGCTCGGACTGCATAGAAAACGCTGGACATTTGAAACAATATTCCGCGGTGAAGGAGAGACATACACATCGAGAAAAATTTACGAGCGACCAACAGCTGGACACATTGTTGGTGAAATTACTACAATTCGTGTGATGGTGAAACTAAGAACCCAACCATTATCCATGAATGGTACTTGCATCGCGGAGCACCGCGAGAAATAGAATGCCCGAGGGAGATGGTCTCGCAAAGTACAAATACTTGGCGCAACAGGCCGTATGTGGTCCAGGGTCTAGCTTCTTGCGACCATTCGTGTTGTGCGTGTAATATTTTTTCGCACAGATGGAAGGGACCTACAGTTTGGAGCCATATCCAAGAGGTTTTTTTCCTTCGGACGTTTGTCAGACATTCACGGGAGGTGAGATCGTGAAAAAACTTTTGGTGTTTTCTAAGATTCGAACCTCGAACCCATCGCACTAACCACTAAGCCACGCCACCTGCTGTGGAGGTGGTTTTAGTTGGTAGATATCTGACGTGCTGTTGAAACTGGTTCTTCAGCATCTTTCAAATATTTCCACCATTCAACGATGACAAAAAAAAACTAATAAGCTAACCCAACCTTGCTGACAACCTCAAGCTTATTACAGTCTTCATAAATTGGGATTTCAGGGACTGCCCTCAGTTTGGCGTATTCACTTGAATAGAATTAGAATATGACTATTGGAATGTAGAATTTAGCCACCATTACCATCAGCATTTGAGACGCAACGACTACTCCTATGACTCACTTAACTGGACTTGTAAATATCAATCATAAACATGAAAAAGGCTACCAAAAGGTCAGCCTAGTAACCCAAAAATAAATTCACTCCACAAACTTGATAATTTGGCATTCCTTTCGTAATGTGCAGATTTATTAAACAATCTTTTCTTTCATCAACTGGTCTTGGAAGTGCAAAACAATTAATCATTCCCTCCAGCGTCGTTTTTACTCCACTCAATCATCAATTTGATAAAAATTACTTTCGCATGAAATTGAGTAACAATCCGTTTGTGTTAAGAAAAAACAAATTAATGCCCACATTAATACAGTCTTCTGCAGCAAGACCGACCACCGTAATACTCTCCCGCGAAGGAAATACACAAACCAAAGCCAGTTCAACCAGAAGGACAAACCGATATGCTCATCATCAATAACTTTGGTGGCAGTTTGGAGCCGTTCAATGTTTCAAGGCCGCTCACCACATTCAGTCGAGTGTGCAACTCCGCTCTGCATCTTCATCGGAGAGTATCTTGCTGCATATCCATCCAAGGTTAGCTGCATCTGGAGTCTCTTTTTTTGTGCACACTCGCAACCCGGTTTGAAAGTGGATGCGAATCGAGTTTTAACTTTCGACTCTGCTGAAAGATGTTATCGAAGACGAAGCGGGTATTATGTCAGACCATCGAGAACGCTGATTAACTGTGTCAGTTGTAGTTCTTTGATATGTTTCCCTTTCGGTGGGAATCCATCAAGCGTATGTGGGTTCCGTGAAGATGGGTTTACATAAGGCCGTCGTGAGGTAGAGATAATGCATTTTCACTTTCGTAATTATTTAATTAAACGTTTAACGGTATTGCGTGAATTTTTTTTGCGATATAATTCGCATCGTTACGTAGTCTGTCGATTTGAGAAATTAATTTCTTGTTCGGGTTTATACAAACAATAGGTCGGCTGCCGACCGGTATGGTATCGCGTTCAATTTGGATAATCATGCTGCGATCATCGATCAGTGGATTAATATTTATTGCACGAGATACATGGCACCCCTGTACCTCGAGGCAATTTTCTTAGACATGTTTCGATAGAGAATGATGATGTTTTGGAAATTGGAAGCCAATCGGAAAAAAGCGAACATGATGAGGTTACTTTGCGTTTAAGTTGCTCGTACCCAGAGCTGTAAAGTGGGGTCAGAATTTAATTGAAAATTTGAGATATGAACAGCGAAATGACAGAGATTGCATAATGTCATGAATTCAGTGCTTGAAGGTGGTCTGAGTTAATAAGAACTTGCAGGAAAAATGCCTAAGACAGAGATCAGGAATATGCAAGTGGTGCTTCGGGAGGCTAATTGATTGAAGAAGAATGCAATATTGTAGATGTAAAGGGTCGTAGCTCCCTGCAATACTTATCCACAACAGAAGGTGCAGCGATTTAAGACATTTACAGGATAAATTAAAGCGAAACATCGGTAGTTTTTGACACTCTAGAAACATGAGCAACTATGCAAGCAGGCATTGGAAAACCTTGGCGCACTGTGTACTTCTCAATTTGTGAGACCATATATGCAAGACATTGCAAGCTCACGTGAATTCTTTAAAAATGCTCTTTTCGCACTCACGTACTCATAACGACTTAAACTATAATCCCTTCCATAAGCGACGCTCGGAAGTTCCTTAGTTTTGACTTAATTTTTTGGATGCGGTCACTCTTATTCTGTACCATCGCACTTAGGCTGGTGAAAGTCTTACTGACTGATGAGTACATGATAAGGCCCAACCGTTCATACAAGTATGATCCAAGGAGTGCCTTTTGACAGGAAACATCTATGCTACTACGAAAATTCCTGATTCAAGTTGCTATGTGGACAAGTCTTTGACAAGCAAGAGGACTGACAGGAATGTTAGCGAAAGGAATGAGAGTTACCCTAAGAGGTAGCCTTTCATTCAGAAAATACGGCGGACTTACCTTCCTAAGTTCTCCTCTTTGTAAGCATTCCTATGAGCAACTGACGAAGATCGTTCAGATCTACTTGAACACATATTTAGCCACAAACACGTTGTGATCAGGTTTTTTTTTTTTATTAATCATAATTGCATGAATCATCTTGGGAAACGTAGCTGAATACTCCTCCATTGGTGTCGAGGCAAAAGGTGTCAGGATAATTCACAATGACTATTGCAGAAGTTGCAGAGATGAGGAAAAAAATTAATCAGTCACTGTCACTGTGTAGATTGTAGATAACAATGAATAGCCCTGATCGACAAAATAGTAATGGCTCTTGATAGTCACTTCATTATGCAGGCAGAGGACCAACAACGAATGCCTTCGTTCTAGCTCAGCATCTATGTGAACTGTGACAGGAACGCATCTACTGCAACTAACATTATTAACTGAAAGGATATTTCACAAATTATCCTCTTCTTATCCGAAAAGAGAACATGTTATGCTAAAATCTGAATTCCTCAGAAGTTGCTTCATTTTGAAACAAAGAGCTGGTCTGTCACGTTAATTTTCACACATTTTATATGCTCCTCTCCGACTGAAGTTCCAAATGTTAATCCTCGCCGAATCCACAGAGTTTGCTGGAAACTCCATTTCAAGCGTACATACATATGGGTGCATATCTTTTCAAAGCAATGAGTTTGCGGTGGGGCCTATGGCCCAGGTCGTATTTTACTAGACCATGAATGAAAAATCTAGAAACTATTTTCAGAAATTCGTTTTTCCAATGAAAAACAAAAAAGGATGGCAGTCTGTCGAATAGGTCTGCTATACCCATGCTTCATCATTCCATCGGTTACAAAGAAGGGTTTGCAACGTTGCCATTTTGTTAGTTATGAGCCATATCTCCCAAGATATATGGCGACAATAAAACAAAAAATCAACAGTGGAGGTGTTGAGCCCACTTACAAAAGGCAGATGATTTCAAATTTAATCCTATTGTGAGTCCCAAAACTCAGTATTCCCATATTCCCCCTTCCATTTCGTTAATTGTATTACAAAAGAATATATTAGCGAGCTCCTTTCACATATGGTCAACACTAAACGACCATAAACATGAATGAATGTCCATCAAAACAAAAGAGTTGAGCTGCGAACTTTTTTTCTTGTTTTTTTTTTTTTTTTTGTCAAACAAATCACAGAAAAACAAGCTAATTACACCAAATCACAGCTAGCATTAACCTTAGGTAATTGAAGTCAAGGTACGACACTGTAACGCCATATTCGTGTGTCACAACACAAAAAGCATCACTCAAATTGTCAAACCATTTATTTACATCATTAGCAGCGGCTAAAACTCACAAAAGCTCCTCGTAATCATGTGAAACTGCTCTGGCACGAGCTTAAGTTAGGAAAAAAAACTGAATTTTCCACCAATCTATCATGCAACACCTCCAGCATGTCATTACAATAATAACGTTCTTATCGGCATCGGCGACAACTCAACAATCTGTCGAAGTCATTTTAATGGGCTTGCACTTGAAACAAATTTATTCACTGACAGCTGGTCTGATTGGATTTTTGTTTTCTCAAAGTCACATAAATATCACCGAAAGCGATGGATTGAGAGAGAGAAAGCCGACCCCTAGTAATTAATTATACGATATGGATTGAAATAAATCAGACTGTGTCAGTGCAGTTACTTCAAAGGCTCGAAGAATCTCTAAAAAAAATAAAACTACAGCGGCCACCATGAATAGCAATCTTTTTGAGGAGCAGCCAGCACAAACTGGTACACTGCCGACGAAAAACAATTTAAAATGCTATCTCTTGGCTCTCGGAAATTATTGTGAATCGATGATAATTGCCTAATCATAGACCTGTGGTAGGAAATTAATAAAGTTCTAATTTCGAAAACGTTAATGCGGTAATTGGTCTAATAGTCGGGTTGTTTCATTGCCCAATTGGAATTAACAAATTGGTTTTCGATTGAGTGGATTTCGTAAGCACTAGAGTTGGAACTCGAACTATTAGTAGCACAATCTACGAGCAGTCATCAAAGACTCATTTATCAAACTATGTGAGTGAGGCTTGCGCGTACAACTGAAGTACGTCAAAGATCTTAAAACAAACGGAGAGCATAAGGAGTTTATCGGAAATACACCAACTCATTTATAAGATTTTATAAGACGAGTGAATGCCTGATGAATCCTAACAACATTTGCCTGACTCTTAATAAGGGAGACCCCCTCAACTGCTCCAATTACAGAGGAATCAGTCTACTCAACATCGCGTACAAGATCTTTTCTGATCCCTATTAGTGTGGTTTCATGACAGAGAAGTCCACAGTCAATCAAATGTTCACACTTCGGCAGATCGTAATCGATACCCACCATCGATCATCGAATTTAAAGCCGCATATGACAGCACTTATAGAGACGAGCTATACAGAGACATGTCTAGTCTTAGCATCACTCCCAAACTCGTCCATCTGTGCGGGATAACGATGGAGAACGCTCGTTGCTCCATCAAGGTCGATAACGGCCTTACCGAGACCTTTGATGTCTAAAAATGATTAAGACAAGTGATGCACTGCTAAACAACAACCTCAACCGAGGATACTACCTTTCATTAGTCAATCCTGCTGCTGAGATACTAAGCCGATATCGACTTCATCGAATGTTCTCAGCGAGACGTTTTAGAGGCTTTCACGACAATTGAAACAAATGCTAGAGATGTTAGTCTGAAGGTCAACGAGGACAAAATCAAATATTTGCTGTTTACAAACCAAACAAGTCTTTTCCACCACTTTGAGCAGAATGTCACTATCGGCAGCTACAACTTCGGAGTAGTTAAGGAGTTCACCTACCTCGGAGTAAATGTAACCTCTACGAATGACACCTTAGTGGAGATCAGGCGAAAAATTACCGTAGCAAACCGCTGCTACTTCGATTTGGCAAAACAACTAAATTCCAGACTCCTAACACGAAGGACGAAAGTAATGGTCTGCAAAAATTTAATCCTGCCAGTACTATATGGCGCCGAGTGCTGGACGATAAGCAGGAAAGAGGAGCAGATCTTGATCTTCTTTCGTCGAATATTCCGTCCTAAGTGCGAGTAGAATCAATGGAGGAGAAAATCTGACCGCAAACTCTATGAACTGTACAAGGATGTGGCAGGTCGACATATTGGCTCGGCTACATCGAACGAATCAACGAAAACGCTCCAGCCAAGATAGTCTTCCGATCCCAGTACTCAGATTCAAGACGATAAGCAAGACCGCACCTCGGACCAATTGTGGATGCCAGAATGCTTGTTCTAACGAACTGACAGGAGCATGTCCGGGTCTGAAGACGATGGAAGGCCTGTCTCAGACAGAGAGTCTGCACGTCGAGAGCTCGATAAGTTAGTAAGTATATCAAACCTTCATCATTCCAGTTCTGTTTTATAGCGTTGAAGCAATGACCCTGTCGAAAGCCGATGAAGATATTGTCGGTCGTCTCGAGAAGGAGAGGATTGAACGACAAACTTTACAAGCTGTACAGTAACATCGACCTTAGACGGCTACAAGATGTAGAAGCAATGGACACTCCCCGCAGAGTTTTCGAGACTAATCCGGAGGGACAGTGCAATAGAGGACGAATTCGCCTTAAGTAGTGCACACAAGTAGTAGGAGAACCGACGGCCGACTTCAAGTGCGCAATTGAAAGCAATTATCTACGGCCTGGGCTAACTGGAGAGGCTGGTGAGTTGACGCCTTGACTCTCCCTTGGCACTATAGTCCCACTTAAGAAAGTAAGTAAGATAATCTGAGCCATTAGATAATAACTTGCAAATGTCCTTGTTACTATCCATGGGTTGCAAGAAACCAATTAGATCCAACTCAAATCCAACTTAATCACCTCTCCAACGGAATTCGAGTTCAAAATAGACATAAACCAATCAAAGCATCCAAACAAGTTTTTTTATTAATTTCATTCTCAGTCAGGTCGATGCATAAATTACTTATGAAAACAAACCGCTTAACCATAACATAACGACACTGATAGAATGCAAAAACTGCGCAGATAGATGTTTAAATTGGTTGTTTCTGGCGCGATCGCCGTGGCATTAAGTGTTAATTAAATGATTGTTGGCCATTCACCATTAGTCCGTGTCATATGCAAATCATTCAAAATAAATTGAATTTAAGGAGCTGCTCCGTAAGTGGGTGTTGCTTTAATGTTAACTCTAACAATGGTGCAGTTAAAAAATGAAAAATTACTGGTGAATAAAATGTTCGATGATGAGTGACTTGGAGTGTGCTGGCAGCTGTCAGTCTAACGTGAATATTGTTATTCTTTCGATAAACAAATAACCTCAGGCTTGGAAGTAATTAAAATTAATTTGTGTACCTAAGACCGGGGGGTATTTTATGTCACTCAAGTCTTTTGACATACAATTTGCGACTGTAATGCTATCAAAACTGCAAACGGGCTGTGTATATTCTCGGCTTTAATTGGATGTTTTTTGAGTAGAAATGCACTGCAAAAGTATTTTCTAAGTGATATTCCAGTGCGCGTTCAAATTTTTACAAATTGAAAACAGAGTCGTGATGTTTATGTGAAATTATGTATTTTTATGGCAGGGTAGAAAGGACATCTTTCGCAGTGTAAGCACATTCATTAGAGAAGATGGGCAAGAGGGGTTAATGAAAGCTCACCAGTGCCTTACAAAAGAGTGGCGGATGAATACTTGATGGGAAAAGGTAACCCTCATATTCCCTAACCGGCATCGGACTGTCTGCTTGTTTTTCTTGGATGTTAGGTAAACAACTTCCAGATTGTGGGTCCTACGTGTTCGATTGTACAAGGTGACGCAAAATTAATCATCCTATCGAAAGACGCTATAATTTTTGCAAATGGCGTCGTACGTCAATCACATTTGACATTTGTGAACTAGACAGCTGCAGTATACAAACAGCGAGCAATCCTGACCGTCAGTCGCGTGTGAATTAGTGTCAAGCCATCCTCAATCTCAACAACGAAGAGGTCGATTTTGTGTCGAAAATCATCATGAGCGACGAGGCGCATTTCCACCTAAGCGGTGGAAAATCCAGTCTTAGGATTAGCTTTGTCCTCTCTGCTATCGTATTTTCACGGATGCTTCCAGAGCTACACAGGAGTTTGATGCTTTGAGTCTTTGTGGAGTTTCAGAACCATAGAATCCATTATGGGCGCTGTGCGTCATGTTCGAGGCTGGAATCCCAAAAAAACACCAAAAAGTTTCTTGAATGTCTGACAATCCATATCTCCATTGGAACCTCTGCACATATCCTCGATTCCGAAGAATAGAGAGCCTCTGGAAGAATAGAGGCATCAGTCTCCTCGACATGGAATTAATCATCTTGTGCCTTATTTTATATGAAAGCCTTACACCTACAGTCGACAACCTAATTGCTCCATATCCATAGAGTTTCAAGCTAGTACCGTGGATCAAAAGTTTGTATTGCTTGGTCTAGGAAAAAATCCAATTGCTTCTATACCGTTTAAGGAGATTATAAAGAGTCGTTAAGGGCGATTTCTACTCTTGGCATCCCCGACAAACTTCTCTGTTTGTATAGGGAGACGATAGAGATTGCAAGCTGCTCTTTTAACATCGCTCATTACATTACCAGGACTTTAACGTCAGACAAAGTCTACTACCTCAAAGAATCGCACACAATCTCCAACTAACGTTAGAGACATGGTCTGGTTTTTAAAAAAAATGTTTCAAATACTCACAGATGCGGCCAACATTGGCATGAGGGTTACGATACAAAAATACAAATACTTGGGGCAACAGGCGTATATGGTCGAGGGCCTAGCTTCCCGCGACCATTCGTGTTGTGCGTGTTATATTTTTCACACAAATGGAAGGGATCTACGGTTTAGAGCCATACCGGACGTTTGTCAGACATTCGCGAGAGGTGGGACCGTGAAAAACTTTTTGGTGTTCTCTGGGATAAGAACGTCGAACCTCCCGCTCAGCGATCCAACGCACTAACCAGGCGTCCAGGGTTACGATGCCATACAAAAAATGCGCCGTCTTTAAAAAAAAAACATCCAATACCTCAGCTACTCGAACGGATACACTTTCACTACAAGGTGAAGGTAAATAAGAACTAAGCCTACCTATGCACCGCTGTAAATTCTAAACAAGGAAACAGAAATAAGACATAAGACCAGTCCTGTCAATCGTTGTTTCTTTGGGCTAATTAAGTAATATACCCTCCAGAGTAGATAAGAAGCTCATTATCCCAAACTTGCTTAGCGGTGCCGACATTTATAAGGCAATATAGGCCTTAACTAAGGCGGATGAAAGCTTTCTTGGCTGCTTTGAAGAAAAGATCTCGGTTTTGGTAAAGAGAGTAGAGAGAGAGGAGTAGATTCAGTGATGTACTATGCGGGTTATGCAGTGCCATCAAGTCCATTAGGTTAGGTTAGGTACATAGATGTGTGCCCTAGTTGACAGGGCACCCATTACTTAGACTTGTGCCCAATAGTAGACACCTGAGAACCTAAATTTCATTATTGACGGCTGAACTAAACCACCCGGATATTTGCATTTATCCAGCTCCGCAGGGAAGAGCGTCCTTCCTTTTGGTGCTGGACAACCGCACAGCAAGTGGCGTATGAATTCTATTTCCTCTTCGTCCCTGAAGTTCCTATAGAAGTCGTTGTGGGCTAATCCTAGCCGTGCTGCATGATTGCCTATAGCACAATGTCTCGTCATGACGCCGACAGCTATACAAATATCCCTGCGACTGAGTTTCATGAGATCTGCGGATCTCTTTTTGTCATAGACTAGCCATAACGATTTGGCTAATGCACATGTATCAATGTCTATCCTTCTGTTCAAAGTGCTAAGCTGTGTGCTAGCCTTGGGGAGGGGCTGCGAGGCGCTTAGATGTGACCTATCCTATCCTTTACGTTACCTGGTATATCCATGTGGCCCGGTTCATCTTGTTAGCCACTGAGATATCACCCAGTCTTTTAATGCACGTTTTTCTTTTGGATCAATGGTATAGATCGAGCCCGTTAGAAAGATCCGTTTCGAATGTTTAAAGGGACAAAACTGTCCCGGCTTGAAAAGTTTTCGAATCCGCCTCGGAGGAACAATGCGACCTCACTTGAGCTGGTACACGTAATCCTAAAGGAGGCTGAATTAATTCGGTCTACGGCATTGAAAACTGCTGCCTAAAGATCAAACTGACTCATGGGGCATTTGGTTAAGGCGCAGGTTCATTTCTGACCATAAAACTACATAAAGTGATTATCTTTGGTACCGAGAATGTAATATTCTGCCATTACTCATCAGTGTCGGAAATTTGTTCTGTACTAGTGACCAGATAAACTAGAGTAGCTTTCTAAAGCTAATAACGCTCTGTATCCTTTTGCCCGTTAGTGGTATCTTTAAATTAAAACAAAAAGCGAGTTCAAAATTCAATGCTCTGCCAGATCCTGATGTAGAAAGTAGAAGTGCGCTCCTTACTAAGAATGGTTCTCAATAAGAGTGCTGCAATCGCCTGAGATACATCTTCCCATACGAGGATATGTTTACTTTGGGTGTAAAGCCAAAAATATTTAAAACTAGACCCAACTGAATTCAGCTTTAACATAAAATTTTTCTGTAATGTTTCACAAGCTGTTTATGGGATAGATCGGGATAATCCTTCACTGTTTCCCGAAAAATTCAAAAACTCCGATTCTGACTCAATATCTAATAAGAAATCCCGCCTTAGGGAGTTATGTATATCCTCATGCGCACTTCCGGAAAGAGGTACTGTGCTAAGGTTATCGGTGAAGTATTCAAAGCAAAACCAGTTTCGATAATTTTTCTTAAAAGTTCTTTCATCTCAGTCAAGACCGTTCCAGTTATTTATTTTTGAATCTACGGTGGCACGTGTATACCAAAAAAGACTGAACAAATTATTTTTTTATGGTATTTTGTCTCCACGATGATTATTAAGTTCCATAACCAGAGGACATTCTTTGGCGCACGTGCCATTAATTTAATCAGCTTTTATTATTTCTGTTTAATTCAGAAATAATTTTAGCGCCAAAAGCAAATTCCGAAAATTATATTTATCAAACGAGTAACATAAGAGCTAAACGCCTCCACGTTTCAATGCCTCATATTACGTTGAGCATTAATTTAAATTTGTACGGTCATTGCCGGACGAAAACGATTAAAGATGTGCACTTGCATCAGCAAGGAATGGAAATGTATGTGTGTATGTAAGTAGGAACTTGTTCTTCCTTAAAATCAGGTTGAAGCTCTCGAAGATCTGTAAAAGTCTAGCTCTAACATCAATCCAACTGAAGAGATTTACTGAATAGGCTCTTGCTGGCGTGCAATCAATGCGTCACTGTCCCCAGTGCAATGAAGATAATATCAGACCTCCCGCCTGGAATGCACAATAAATACTCAAATGCACGTGCCTCCTAAATCCATCATCAAACCACACACAACATCCAACATGCTGCAGCCATTATTCACCAACTATTGCACAACCCCGCAGACAGTGAAGACAAACGGCAGAAGTACGCGTATTGCGTTAGCTACTTCTCCACGCATCAGCTCTCGCCAGACGCCTCGGAGCGTACAACAAGCAAATGTATGTATCTCCATATCTAATGCCGCGCTTTGAAACCGAGAGTACTGCATCTAATCTCTCTCGTATCTAACACACGTCGTCGGTGGGTCATTAAAAGCTTACACGTACCACACTCAGTCTATTAAGTGTTTGTGGATTGTGGAACGTATTCAACATGCTGCCGCTGCCGGTTTGTTTTTCCGTGTCAGCTGAGAGCCTGAGTATCTATGTGTATATCCAGGTTTCGTTTTTGTTTCACCAGCAAATGGATCTCGCTGGACAGATCAAGAGGATATGTGTTAAGATACTTTCGTGGTCGTCTTCTCATGCCACAGTGCTCTTCTCGCATTCGTATCTACAAACTTTTGTTTTTGTTTTGATTTTTTTTTTTTTTTTGTTTTTCGCTTATTTCTTCTTCCTCTGATCTTGCTTCATACAGCGTGTCGTCGATCAGAAGCAAACAGCTTAAGGTTGGCGTTTGGGGCGTCCAACATTTTAGTGTGGCTCGTGTCGCCATCGTGTATTGTCGCGTTGACCGTTTTCAAGCGAGATTTTTTCCTTGTGTTGATTCTTTTATTTAACTTAAAAAAAATTGTTTTGTGCGAAATTCTATTTACAAAAAGGGATCAACGGTTCGTTTGTTCAATTAAAGCGAAAATCGATTGATAATAAGTGACATTCAGCTTGATCGTGCCGCTGTTGTATAATCCGCTGCTTGTATCTATCTATCTTTTGGATACACTCTCGTGGTATTTCCTCATTTTGCTCCATTTTTTTTGTTTTCTTGTAGGAGAGTGCTTGTAATAAAATCTGTGTGATAAGATACTTGTACCTATTGTGTAACGTGAACAACTATCCACCACTCTGTGAAATCTTAGTACGGATTAATTTGTTACTTTTTTCGGTTTTATTTTCAAAGATACTCGTACATATTACAGTTCGCGACCGTACGACCGTAGTGAGTCAGGCGCATCAATAAGAAAGCGAGGCTAATAATGTCAAAAAGTCTCGTCGGCCGTATATGACTTTTCACTTTTCGGTGCAGGGTCATTACACGGGGTATTAATATTAAAGATACGATTTTCTTATGTGTGTGTATGTGGTGTGGAGACTTTTGATCGATTCGGTTGTAAAAAATAAAAAATTGTTCCGAGGAGGATTTCAATCTCATACTGATAGGGGAGTTGATGTTCAGAGTGCGAAAAGATGGTTCGTAGGTTCTGTAATACCTGTCCTTCTTCTTAAGAGCTTATGAGGGCTTTGTCCTAACAACCACTGTGTAGGACTGGGAGGAGTGGAAATTAGATCAGATGCTACGTTCTTAAGGATTAGTGGATTCTCCGAGGTATCTCTCCTTGAATGCAGAGTTTACATTAATGGAAGAGTTATGATTTTTTATTGAAAGAGGAACCAAATTCCAGAAGCACTCAGACTCTATGCATTCCATTGTACTACCCAGCAGCAACTCCTTTTTGGTGTAGAAGTTAGAGAAACTCAGATTTTATTCGTTTGTCTGTTGTGTTTGGTGGCTGTGTTTGGTGGCTGTGATTGCTGTTCCCCTAGCGGGACTTGAACTTACACCGATCAGGTCACAAGCAAACTATCTACTCTTTCGTGGCCAGCGCGAAGAGTGGCGATAATGGAATCATTAGATTGTTGAGGCAGTAGAGTGTTTAAGCAACTCAGTCCGATAAAAATTAAAATTGTCATCAAGACTCATAATTCAGTCAAAATTCAACAAAAGATTTCATTTTTCTGCAACAATTTCTTGAAAACGTGTTAGAAGCAGGCTTACTCTAGAGTGGTAAGCAAGCACTTTTGATTTCTTGTGCCTTAATTCTTTACATGTAGTTTGGGTGGTATCATAGAAGGGTTCAGGGGCACATAACTCACAGTGATTGACTGTCTAGTAGTTGGTGGCCACTACCTTTGCATGGAATGTGGTTGAGTATTTGGAGAGGTTCACAGAACAGACCCATGCTGACGTATTGGTTGATATTGGGAATGAGTCCTCACGCTTTTTTTTTATAATTTTAAGAACACCCTATAACCTCAGTAAAAAAAATGCCATCAAAATTGTAAAGGGACCAGCATCCTAGAAGAAGACCTGCCCCTGAAGAATCAAGAGCTGTTGTCCGACTATACCCCTACAAGTCTTCATAAGGAAGATGCTTGATGTGCTATCAAACTGCAAGAATTCAAGTACAAACCAGGCGATCCTGTCGACCCTTGACAATGCTTGACTCTATTTCTGAAAAGGACATGTTTTGTACTATCCCCGAAATTATGGTCAGAGAGTACTGTTTCAGAACGTTTTTTGAGGTAGAATTATATAGAAAATAAATCTGTGCGTGGGATGTCGATTCTGTTTAAATATCTGACGCTACATTGGCTAAGGAGACGCATCTTGCGCAAAGGAAAACGTTTGTCAGTGGACGTTCTTCTTCTAAGGCCCTACTAGACTTTATAAGGGCGGTGGTAGGCTTATTATACTAATTCCACCTTTTGACACAATCGGACTTTTAATGGTTCAATTTAAAAAAAATCCGATAAAGGGTCCTTTTCCTTCAAATGCTTTGTAACTTTTCAAAGCGTGGTAGGAACCAAATGGGGTGAATTTTGCACCTACAGTAGTTGTTAACAATAGAGTCAAGGCTCAGAACAGTCGTCTTATTCGGTCGAATGAAAAAAAAGGCGGTCACCGTAAAAGGATAAAATAGCCTCACAAAGTGGACTTTTAAATCCCTTGTACTCGGTAGAATCGGGCATCTTCCATAAAAAGAAACTGGCAATCTGGCTTATACCTTTCAAAAGACCTTCTATCAATCTTACCGCAGGAGTGAAGGCAGGAAAAATATAAAAAATAATCAATGACGTGGACAAGATAACCAATTGTCCCAGGAAATATATTTGTAATCGATGACAGGAGCTGACTTTTACCTGACTGATCTTGGTAGATACGTTGATAGTCGGCCGTCAAATCTTTCACATCCAACACCATATGGTCTGATGGAGTGAAGGAATTCCGCGTATCTCCTCAAGAAATAGCCAGACAACTTCATTTTCAGCCTCTGCTATGTACTAGGTCACCTTGATACCACAAGAGTGGGGCACAATGAGACTCTTTCGGTATAAATAGTATAACTTTAACCAATATCAAGATACTAAAACCGTTGGTCAGGAACCTCATCCAAGCTGACGTGGTATACAAATCGATTACAAAGGAAGCAACCGTACACTGGACTACGGCTAAGTATGCTCAAAGATGGTCATCTCCATCCCGTCTATCTTAATGACAACGCAGTGCACTTATGTATACGAGTATGTGCATATACTTGGTCTTAGTGTTCCTTTTTGATGGTTGATTTAAACGAATTCGATTAATTACTGTTGAAATTGCTGTACTCATGTAAATACATGAACACATGCTTTATCACTTAATTCATAAAGCCTCCATTATAGGCTTATAGGCAGCTGTCAAATGACTGAATCTCTTTTGAAATCCTCCGAATTTTATTGCTATGAAAGACTATTTAACCACAATTAGCTGAAAAAATAAATCACGGTTCCTCTTTCCTCCCAAATAAGTGACTCGATACTTCTCGATAACTGCTCTGGCTTAACTTTTCAGCGGCTCTTTAAATGCTTTGCCTGTGACGCTGTTTCGTTGCGTATACTTCTCAGTTGTTTACTGAGGAGTTTTCCATTAGACATTCCACCAAGACAAAGTCCTTTTCATCGTCAATATCGTTCAAAAATTAAAACAACTGGATGGTACAAAAACAGATTGGCGCTTAAGAAGTCGGATCTAGTCTATCAGCAGTAGAATCGTTCGTGTAAAAGTGTACTCACCCTTTACACTTTAGGGTCATATCTCCATCTCAACTCAATTCTGGATTTGGAGATCGTTTCTTGGAGAATATTTGGAATACAAGTACATTTGTTAATCAAACTGGTACTGGAGTGACCTGTAAATTGCTGACTTTTGTGAGGCAGATTTGAGTCTAACGTTGAGTTTTTTTATGTTGTATTGTTAGTTAGTGTTACTGCTGAATTTAATTAACTTGAACGTGCCTCAGAATCTTGATGATAACTCGGATATTCAACACTCAGCTGTTCACGTCATCATAGACAAACAACTTTTATCTCTATAGTTAACGCTTCTCCTCATTGCTTAAACCTTCATTATTTGCATATTAAATGACAGAAAATACTTTTCATATAGTTGCGATAAGTTTTCTAACGCCTTTCAGGACAGATTCCACTAAAAAGCACCGGATTAATCTATAAACTCTCACCCCAAACAGCAACAGCTGTTTTTAAGAAATTTATATAACAAAATGTGATTGCATTGCTTAATTTTCAATAATGTTAGCCTGAGCATAATTATCTAATTTGTGAATTACCACTCATAAAACTTACCTCAGCACAGACGCCATAAATGCGAGTATGTATCTACCACATCCACACATCAAGTGAATGCAGTTTGCTGAAGGATGGGTCATTTCTCCACAACGTGTTTGGCATAATCACCATGTGCTTTCCTGGCCATTTAATACGCTTCATTCCATTAGTCACCCTACTTGTACATTATGCCCAGAGAAGACCATCAAGTAGTGTCATTAAAGTCGTCTCTCTTGTGCCATGTGGTTTGGTCCGCCTGCCAAGTTTTCACGTCAACTCTTTTGTTTTCCCACCAAGGAAGCTATTTTCTATGGATTTTATTTTTTTCACTTTTGCCCTATTACGTAGACAGATAATTGATTTATGTTGATTAAGCATGACTACATGTGCTACTGAACTAATCTGCATTCGTTCCTCACATGATCTAATCACTTTAGTTCCCAGGAGATATATTTTAGCATGTTGACGACGCACAGCTAACCACTTACTCTGATTGTTTTAAATCCCCTTTTTTTCTCGGACATCCTGTATGCCAAAAAAAAAAAATAGAAGACGAAGTGAAATGCTAATGCAGAATCAACCTACTACCGTTCAATGCTAATGGTGTGAGAAAATGTTTGCAAATAGTCCCCAAAGTGAAAAAAATTAACATAGGTTCGTCAAATTTTTAATTTATGATCATTTTCTAATCGTTTGTCTCGTTTATTATCTTAACCGACACATTTTTGATTAACATCCCATAGTTTTGCAGACGAAATGCAAATAAAACAAGAAAACGTCCATTGCCATATAATTTCATCGCGGAAAGGGTTTACGCCAAATGAACGGAAATCTGTGAAATTAATTCAAAAGTTTGTCATTTGTTTGTCCATTGGAATATTCGAGAAGGCCATCAATAATACTTAACTGTTGCATATGTAATTCGATGTGTGGGCAATGGCCTTGAGAGACTGCAAAACAAAGCTAGGGCTTTGTGGAAGAAATGCGGGTCATTTGAATAAATTTCATCGCATTGTCTCTGATCGTATGCAGCGACGTGAACTATTGGAATTAATTTGTAGACAAAAGCCAGTAATTGAGTGCATTTAAAAAACAAATATTTCTCCCTAATGGTGTTTATTTAAAAGTTTAATTGGTTGTCAAGTGACTAATTATGAAAAGTGTGCAATTTTAAATCAAAGAGTTGCTAATTTTAAAATCGATTATATACAAGCCGCATCGCTGCGCATGAAAGAAAGATTTTATGGATTTGAAATGAATCTCAACAAAAACTTTCTCTGATTTCGCAAAGCAGCATTCGCGAATGCATGGATAAACTATGACCTCGTAGATGAGTCTCACGAAAGTTAGACAAGTATTTGGAACCGAGGTCTTGATTTAGAAAATCAGATTTGCTGTCTCCAATGTATTCGAATCGATCTTCAGTTAGTTGCGAGATCACTCATTCTTTGATCCTACTTTGCCACTTATTTCTTAAAGCTACCTTGGTAGTTGATCAGATGAATAGAAAGCTCCTGCTTTAGAGGCTTAGGTCAGCCGGCATGCGACGAAGTCAAATAGTGTGTCCTATGTCCAGACAAATGAAGTGAAGGACGACGACTGCTGTCATGGAAACGATACAATTTGAAATTCTTATAGACTTTATCAAATAAGCACTTATGCAACACATCGCAGGAGATCTGTGTTAAATAATGATTTTAAAGTTAATAAGAAAGTCACTTAATGGGTGCTTCTTTTAAGGCCTTCGTTCAAGACTTCTTCAGAATTAATTCTATAAAATCACCATGTATAGAATCACCATCAATCAGTGATGTCACATTAACGGTTTTGAAGATACTGTGACGACGAGACTCTTTATTCGATTTTGATTTATATTTTTCGTAATTTGACGAATTTTATTTCTCAAAACTAAATGTGGACGTTATTGTTCTTGAAATTGCTTCTTTGCCTTTGGAACAGTCTTAATCTTGCAAGTTCCCAGTTGTAGAAGCTACTTTTCGCACTTTTAACAGTCGTATAGCATCAATGAGTGCATGACAATTTAAAAATGTAGAAGAAAACTAGGTAGGAATACTTCCAACCAGACAACCATAATCTTTTCCTTTTACTAAGACGCGTTAAGCCATTCATACAGCGATTTCATTAAAACCACAGACGTCAATAAGTATTCTTCATCCTGTACACCATCGTCATCACCAGACCCCCTTACTCTGTTTTTATCCACCAACAAAAAAATGTCATTCCGTTCATCACTCTCTGCCTTTGTACACATTCGTTTGCCATTGAGTAATCCTATTCGTTTTGCACGACCCAAAAGTTTAATTTGCGAGACATCCTCGAGACTCAGTTATGGAAAGAGATTCCAAATTTTGATACGCCATGGCAGTCGATAAAACAGAGTTTCTGCGGAGAAAGTCTATTTCTATTCAATGGATTGTTCGGCCGTAGACTGGGTAGCATTAGTCAGAGTTACTCTCTCCAATTTCTCAAGTTCTATTCACCTCTCGATAAACCGTTTTAGTACCAGCGTTTACTTGAAGTTTCTTTGACAATCCCCGGGGCACTATTTCCTAAAAATGTAAGGGTCCAAAGAATCAATTCGTAGCATAAAGAGTTATCGAATATCTCACTCCATAATCCATTTAAACTTTGCAAAGACATTCGCATGGCTAAAAGCTACCCATTAAGACTCATTAATGTCGCACAAAACTAAAAAAAAAAAGTAAAAGCTAATCTACGAGTATAAATTATCTAACAAAGCAACAGGTCTGCATAGATCTGAGTGTGATGGAGAAGACTTATGCCCTTCATAAATCCACATACCTAACCTCATTGAACCAACAGAAACAATATTAGCTTTGTGCAATGAAGATGTAACATCGTCCTTGAAGAAGATGTCCATTCTAATTATGTATATCAGCCGACAAAGATACATCCTTGAAGAAAGCTATTTCTTTTATCTTTGCGTGATGAAGTGACGCATCTTAAATAAAATTTCTGTGAGAAGTCCTTGTAACTCACACTTACTCCACGCACCTTTAGTAGACCATACTCCTGTTCCACAGTGTCCACATTATAGGAAGGTGACTACAATATTAGGAATTCAACTTAGAAGAAAGCTTTTCTAAATATTTGGAGAGCGGTGTTTGGAGCTTAGAAGACTTGACTTGAGCAAGAAATGTCACCTCAGGGATGTGTACTATACCAGTCACATCTTTGGCTCCTTGATAAAGATGGTTTTCTAAAAATACACGAGAATATTGCCAGGTTTTGCATGTAAATTATAGCGTTAGCACCCGATGTTTGTGCATTTATTATAAAAACTTCAAAATTTTGGGGAAAACCGTTAATTCACCAAAAAAAAAAAACGGTTTTACTATGCCCTTTATTCTATATAAGCCACGAGAAGTATATCAAATAATTTTCGTTTCTCTAGAGAAACTCTCTGATAGAGAAAGGTAAGTGAAGGGAGGTTTAATTTGGGGATGAAGAGTCAGACGGGACTCCCTGTTCCGAGAAACATCTTCTACTCCTTATGAACTCCAGGATTTTTCCGTAACTGTAACCTCTAAGACAACTCAGCCCGAGCAGGACGTGTCTTCTCAGGTGATTATATTTCAACGAAGTTTCCGAGGCTTCCTTCCGCTTCCTCGCATTCCGGGCAAGTGCTTATAGTCAGCTGTTCCTGTCTGTAGGCGTATTTATTCAGGTTAATGGGTGGTGTGAATAAAAATTGAGTGTGAGTGTTCCCTCAGCATTTTGGAGGGAACACTCCATCTGGTGTGAAAAAAAGTTTAGTTTCGTTAAGTTTAACGAAAACCCTCCACTCACGTATTTTGACAGTTGAGTGTTCCCTCCATTTTGGTCTGAATTATGATGGAATCTACCGAGTGAACACTTGAAGAAGTTGAGTGTGCATTGGAGGTAACTTCAAGAGATAAAAAAATGGGCAATACTATTTCAGAAAATGAATACCTTGACGGAATAAGTGAAAGCCCTAAAAAAAGGAGATCTGGAATGGAAGAAGAATATTTCATAAAAATTTTGCAATTCTATCCTTGCTTGCTGGAAAAAAGCAAATTGCGTTGGAAGCTATGGAAGAAAAAATTCCATAACGTTGATTTGAACACCTCGCAAATCAGGACAAAAATTGAAAACATGAACGCGCGTATCAAATCAAAAGGGGATAGAAACAAAGACAGACAATCTGCTGGATTTGACAGCTCTCCACTCTAGTTTTCAAACTTCAACTTGAGGGGATGAACCTAGTTAGAGGAAATTTTTTATTCACACCAAATTGAGTGTTCTCTTCAACGAAAATACTTCACTCATGAGTGTTCACTCGGAGTGTTCCCTTAGTTTATATTCACACCACCCAATGTGTCCGGTGTACAGACCGGCCATCTGTCTTAATTGCCTCCTCAAGATCAAGCGCCCTCTTTGCTTGACGGGAGCATCGGCGATCAATCATGGTTTTGACAGCTTTGCTGCTTTGAAGTCCTTTCCACATGTTTTCATGGTGTTTTGGGAACGAGCTTCTGTTTGCGGTGTTAACAACGTCTAATGCTAATCCTATGGTTGTTATCGTGGGCGTATCCAGGTTTTTCACCCCTTTCCCCGCCAGTTCATCCGCGGTTTCGTTCCCCGGTGTACGGCAAGGTATTAAGTTTTTCCTTGAATTCTTTCACCAATTTCGAGTTGGTTCTTGAATTGCTGATAGTAGTAGTTCCGTGTCCTTAAGCATGGCAAAATCTCTGCCTAAGACAGTCACAAACTGTTCTACCCGCTGACATTAAACTCTCTAACGCCTCATGTAACAATACTTACTGGAGGGTTTCCTATCGTACATCTGAGCTAAGCTAGTTGAAAAACTTTCATAATCCAAATTTTAACACCTCGCTCCACCAGTACAGAGACTGATTTGAATTCCATGTCATTCCTTTGTAATTTATGCACTTTTTGCTTTCGACGATTGCTCATTACAACCATTTCCTTCGACGTCAACTTTCAGCCACATTTTGCTAACCTTTATCGCAGCTATGCATTGTAATAAATTGTTCAGCAAAATTGTTGTGTTATACTGCTTTATCAAATCTAATTAAATGAGGAACTGCCAGTAGCTTTCCGCTCGTGTCCAATTACCATTTTCAGACCAAAAAAAAAATTAAAAATCACAAATTAAAGATAAAATCTCAATCGCATGGGTGCCAATCAAACAAATTTACAACCTCGTTCAGTGCACCCAACCAAAGGGGTTACCATAAACCGACTTCATTATGACACATAAATGTCAACGTTAGAGACAACTCGCCATGCAATGCGCACCACACAGTCTTTGTGAGCGCATTTATGAGCATTAATCTTTGTAGAACTTGTGCTAGAATGGCTGGCAAGTAGCTAAGAATTTCAATTGTCGATTCCACCTAAATCCATACTGATTGCAAAAATGCAGATCTCAACAGCTTGCAGCAGCAGCAGCAGTAGTGCTCGTAGTAGTAACAAAAAAAGAAAATATTTTCAATTTAATCGACCAACTTTTCTGCTGATGAATATTAAATCAATTTTATTGCCCGACTAATTGACGGGTAATTTGTTGGTTGATTAAAGCCAATGGTCAATGGCAAAAGCTAGGAATTTATTGTTAACGAAGAGCGTTATTCACTTGGGGGAGGGGGTTGGCGGTTATAGTAGATTAATTCAATTAGAATGACGAATTCCTTGCATTTGTGAATAAAAATCTTATTCCTGCACTGGATTTTGTACACACACACATGTACATCATTAAAATCAAAAGCCCATGACTTTTCTAAAGCAGCCACTTAGCCTTCTTTGGACCCCTCCAAGAGGTTGCTGATTACACCCACTTATTCTCACTCAAAAACCCATTCAACTAAACATTGCTTAAGATCCTATGTCACCACCTCTCGACTGAAGTACAATTAATCTCAGATGTCGGCTTTCAAAATCTTTTTTTCAACATCGTACTTGTTGTCCCCATTGATCTGCCATACCCAGTCAAAGGTGTCCATTTACACATCTACCCCGCAGCAAAGTTTGTTCGAAATCGAATTGTTGGCAAAGAATTTAGTCGCCTATCTCCCAAGGAAAAAAAAAAATCTCCAATCAAGCCTCAATCAAACCACTAGAGATATTTCGAAACACCCATACGCCTCACACCATTAGGTGTGACCATATCCACCGCCAGACTACTCCTTGTCCGAATTAGGGTAGTCCCTGTTGTTTGCCGAGCAATTAGCCCATTTTTAGGAACTGTTTACGTCAGTAAATCACCATCAGAATTTCGAAGTCCTGCCAAAACATTTTTATTTTGACCGACAGGAGAATTAAAGACTTCTCCTCTCCACCAAGCCAACCATGGCGACAAGAACCTTTTCATTCCATAAATGCGATCCAGACCCAATGCTTATGTCAAATGGTACATGGAAGGGCAATGACAGACACTCGTAACGGGTAGTGTTTTGATATTCGATTACTCTTGTGAAAAAACAAGTCGTTAACGTAACACTATTACGTAACGACGGTAATAGAATCTATGAACTATGTCCGTCCATCGTGTTTTGTTGGTTTTGGCATCAACTCTCCGAGTGTGTTTGACATTCGATCGGTTCGGAAATATATCCGATTTCATAGGGTGGTGCGCCGCGTGGGTGGTTAGTGTCATTTAAAGAAATGAAAGTGATTTAATTTTTTTTTTTTCTTTTTTAGTAGTGAAACACGACACGAAAGGAAAAGTGAATGTGATTAATAATTTGTTAAAAATAAAGATTTTGAGTTAAATTTTTAAAGATTTACATCGGATTTTCATCTGTAAAGGCTAAAGGATGTCAGCAGGACTAAGAAGTAAAATGGTGAGTTTAAGCAAAATGTATCTTAATAGCTTTGGAATGTAGAATTTTAAGGTGAAACAATTTTTTTCGAATAATTTATTTAGTTTAGAGTCAAATTAGACTGAATATAAGAGATCTACTTAAAAATATTGAATTATCAGAGCCTGAACGTGATCAAGTGTAACTTGATCGACATTTTCTACGTTTTTTAATGTTTAGAGTGACGTTTTTTTTTTTTAAATATTGATGCAGTAGTTTCCAAGCCCACATAGGTCTGGCAATGCTTTCCATTCATGGTTTCCATTTGAAATGTATAGCGTTCACTCTTCACCCAATATAGTCTATTTACTTACTTACTTAGGTGGTACTACGGTTCGGAGTGAACTTGTGCCTCAACTAACAGCTTGGTCTTTGGCTGTTTCCAGCTTCGCACGCCAAGTTGGTTGAGGTCCCCTTCCACTTGCAAGCGCTACCTGAGTCGCGATCTTGCTCTAGTTCACCGTCCCTTCGCCGGGGGTGAATTTAAAGCTTTTCCGAGCCGGACGGAGCATGAGAGTTCATTTGCTGGACCTTAATTCTTCTGAAACAAACAAGGACAACATCATCCACTTTTAACAAAGTCCATGCGTCTGCACTATAGAGCAGGACTGGGATGGTTAACGTCTTATGAGGGGTTCAAGAGAGGGCATTGACAGTAAAGCACATCTTGGCCGGTTCCGTCTCTAAAGCACCGCTGACATCATGCACCGTTCTTCCGATAGGGTCAATGTCGTCGATGTATGCGAGTAATTGCACGGACTTTTGAAAGATTGTTGCTCTGGTGTTGCCGCATGAGTTTTGCCAAATTCTTTCAAGAACGATGTTAAAAAAAAGTCGCATGACAGCGCGTCGCCCTGACGTCAAAGTCCTTTTTTGACATCAAAGATCTTTGTGAGGTCGTTACCGATCTTGATGAAGCGGCGTGCATTCTCCATCGTCGTTCTGCACAAGCGGTTGAGTTTAGCAGGGATGCCAAAACTAGACATATCTAGCTCTGTGTAGCTCATCTCTATATATGCTGTCATACGCGGCCTTAAAATCGACGAAAAGGTGGTGGGTATCGATTTGTAGCTTCTGTTGTCGTCGCCGTAAAACAGTCTGCAAAAATGGTTCTCATACTCTGCATCGACTGCATTTTTACCACGATGTTCACTTGATCGTCCTTGCAGAATTCGGTTCTGACATTGTAGACTTGACAGAATCTTTCTACCTTTTGATAAAACTTCCGGACCTCATTTCTCTCTTTCCACGTGGTACCACGTCTAACACTTTTGCTAGTTAGGTGGTCCCTACAAGAAGCAGAGTGTGCTCCTTATAAGTCGCACTAAGTCCATCAGCCATGCTTCCGCAAGCTTATTAGATGCGGACTTTCTTTCACCTTTAGCTAATAGCTCTTTGTTCTTCCCTCATTCAATTGTGGACATAGGCTGCGGTAATCGCTCTCGATAATCACTACGCTAATAGGGCATCTACATATTTTTATGGCCACGTTCTGTGCCTAGTTCTGATCTTTTCCTGACTAGTTCATCAGCTATGTCGTTGCGTTCTATATCACTATGTATATAAGCAACGCATATTCAATAAACATAAACTCATTATTATTTCCGGAGAATTTACGAATGAAAAATTTAAGTTCCTCGCCAATTTGATTGCACAAACAGCCAAAGATCAGTCACTGTTAGCCAAGATCCCAACCCGACTTTGTCAATTTTCAACTTATTTCAATATTTAAAAATACTTTTACAATTTAAATGAAACTCCCTAAAATGTGATTAAAAGTCAAACTTCGAAAAGACCGATAAATAAAAAAAAAATCGAAATTAATTAAAAGTTAAGCACGCTTGGCCAAAGCCCCACTGTCATCGTTGATAACCCCTAATGGAGTCCATCCGCCAAACCAAAAACTTATTCCCACGATTTTTTAATTATAAATATTTTGTTATTTTCCTTTAATAAAAAAAATAAAACAAATCAATTGCCTGACAGCAACGGCACCGGCCTTCGATTGACTGCATCTCTCAAATGGCTCTTGACTGAGTCAGGTTGGGGGTCTTTGTGATTTATGCGAGCAAGGCTTCAATCAATTTCATATCGTACCCGGGGATATTTCATTCTTTTTTTTTCCTGCTTTTATTTGTTAATAACCACTTGGGAGCTGTAATGAATTTAACGGTGTGGTCTGATTTAGACATCTGTCCCAAGGAATATTTATGATAATTTCTATTAAAAGCTGGATTAAGAGATATGACCAGTGAAGTGAATATAATGATTTTGACTGTAATTAAACCGTAAATATCGAACGTTGGTGTTTTTGTCCGTGTGAACGGGGAGTAGGAGGAAATGTAATTAACAAGTGTCAAGTTTTCAAGGCTGTCCACGTCAGTTGGATCAGTCATAAATTTTATTCGATCGAATTAATTCACCGGAAATGGCTTAAAATTGAGTCACAGTCGATGGCCATCTATGATAAATGGTCGGAGAGGGTACTCTAGTATGACAGCCCTTCACTGTGCTTCTCATATTAAAATTTGGTGATAACTGAAAAGGTCCTTAAAGCATGAATGGGTCGTGAGTGCTACTCCTATGTTACTGTCCTCGGTTCACCCTCTTGAACCGGTGCTTTTTTGCCCCTTATCTTGCCAGTGCCCAATAAATGTCGATGCCGTTCTGGTTGAAAGTTAAGCTTATGCACTCCTTTAAAAACGATCAATTTGATGCAGCATTACTATCTATTCGTGTTCCATGGGCGGTAAGCTTTAGGAAAGCTTCTACTCCGACTGTAACCTGTGGTTTCGTGGCAATTTTCACCTGAAACAAGCTAAAAGGCAGACCTTGAAGAATCCCCAATAAGGTGTCCAACGTCTCTTTAAAACCATAACAATTAAAAGGGAGATCCAGGACATTGACACAGAACACTCCTATTTTTCGCCTCGAGTTGTGGATGGGATTGGCCATTATTCAATTAGAATTTGTTTTTCCTATCCTAGACCTCTCAAGTGGTGTCTGTTGGCTAAGATGGACCTGTTAATTCTGACCTTTCTTGCTTCCAGCATTAATTTATAATCAGTGTTCTTAGTCAAACCTAGGCCTCAACCAATAAGCCTCTCCAGTCAGCCCGGTGTTTAACTAACTGCCTCCAGTTGCGCAATCCAAGTTGGCTGAAATCCCCTTCTACTTGTGCGTGCCACCTTAGGCGAGATTGTTATCCGGGTTAGATTTAAAGACTCTGCGGCCTGAAGCATTGATGTGCACTCGCCCTACATGTCCTAGCCATCTAGCCAGTAATCCCTTAGGTCAGCGGTTTTTGACCAAGTTAATGTCGCTGTACTGCTCGTATATTTTGTCAACGTAAAAGGGACCGAATATCTTACGAAGAATTTTTCTCTCGACACGACCGAGGATATTTTCATCCGCTTTCGACAGTGTCCATGCTTCAGCGAGAGTCTCATTAGTTGTTCGGGATGGTGGCTTGTGAATTAGAGGAGTCACATGGCAGCGTATCGCCTTTTGAAATCCTTTTTTAGCATCAAAAGTTCCGGTGACGTCGTTACCGATCTTGATGGAGGTGCGAGCGTTCTCCATGATTTGCCAAAACTAGGCCTGGCTCTGTATGGAAAGTCTCTATTAATGCTGTCATATGTGGCCTTAAAATCGATAATCAATGGTAGGCATTAGTTTGGACTTCCTTCGATCTGCCTAGGTAAGAACATTTGATCGACTGTGGACTTTGTGAACAGGTTTTTAACGCAACGTTGTAGGCATTCACATTATATGGCAGATAAGATCTTGTGCGCGGTGTTGAGGACTCTGATACCTCTGTTATTGGTGCAGTTGAGGGGGTCTCCTTTCTTGTGGATCGGGCGAACGATGCTGAGATTCCATCCATCAGACATGCACTCGTCTGACCAAATCTTGGAAATGATCTCTTTTAGCTGCTTTGAACAGCTCGGCCGACAGGCCATCAGGATTTAAACTTGGATATTGTTAATCTCACTTTGTTTTCGTCATCGTCTTTCAACATAGACGATTGGTTAATTAATGGTTGAAAAAATGTCAAATTATAAAAAGGAGGTTGAACCCAATTAAAGAAACTTGTCTTCCTGGCTTAGCTGGTTGACAGTATTCCATCGTTCCAGTGACTGCTCACAACCCAAAATACCGCAAAGCACTCAAACCATTTCAGAAAAAAAAAAAACCTTGTTCCATTGCAGTTCAGCATATTAGCCTCCTAACCTCCAATGACATTCATTCTATAATTCCACACTGAGTCAGAGAAATGAAATCCAAGCAACCATACATCATCCGTGCACATGACCTTCGACTAGAACCTCATTTGATCTCATCGCGATAGCTTGCACATCTTTTCACTATTAATTAGCATTAAACCAACAATCATTGCAAACTAGCAACGTCTCCGCACACGACCACATTACACCGGGCGCTGGATGCACTTAAGCGGAAAAACCTGGCAAAACATGGCCACAAGTTGGCTTCTTATAAACTTGCAAACCACCAGATACTTTTTTTTTTGCTATTTCATTAATGAAACCGCAGCGGGTGCATGCAGCATAATGACGATACTTTTGTTGGAAAAAAAAGACGAGCGTTTCTATTGTGGGTCATTGTCTGTGGTTTGTTGCATTTCTAGAATTTGTGAGCTTCATTGTTGCAGTGATGTCATGCAACGGAAGGATTCCATGATAGCCGGAAGGTAGCTCGCGAATAATTCGCTTCGCATCTTAATCGCAGTGAGACTCTGACAAGAGACTTCCTCGACATCGTTCAATTCGATTGCTAATGAGCCTCAATCAGATTACTGTGACAAGCAATCTACACTAATGGATGGGTCTGGTTCTAGAGCTGACTGTTGATGTCTTGAATGAATTTTATTTGTTTTTTGATTGCAAACAACCTTCAATCGATTAATTTGTTCATGAACGACTAAAGCCAACATAAGCGAAAGAAAAAGAGAAAGGGTCCGGTTTGCGAAGGCTTTCAAGTCATCAGATGAGCCGAGAAGAGCTCGCAAATACAGAGTAACGCATTGAAACTGGAATGTAAGAGGATGTCTAAAAATAGGTTTGAAAGAAGTTCATAAAGACAAAGCGGGTGAAGGATATTAAAAGATTGTAAGGATGTTTGAAGCGCATATACTCGTAGATCCATGTTGTTTTTTTTTTGTCATTTCCGAACGTTTGAGGTTATAAACAGTCTGAAGAAGCGCTAAACGATATCCTGTGACAGCAAAATACATACAACAATTGCGAATTAAAGAAAATGGAGCCATGCTACTTACTTACTTAACGGGCTCCCAACTTGTGGAAGGTATCCGCCTGAGACACGGCAGCCTTCCACCCTCCTCGATCCTGGGCACGCTGCTTCCAATTTAATGGACCAAGCACTCTGACATCCGCAATAGCTCGGTCCTTAAAGCGGAGGTTCGGTCTTCCTTGTCGGCTCGAACCTGGGGGCTGGGATTCGAAGATCCACTTAGCTTAGCCGAGCCACTGTAGTCGACGAGTTTTGATACACGTCTAGATACAGCTCATAAAGTTCGCGTTTGTTTAGTCTCCTCCAGTAGCCCTCCTCGCGTATGGAACCGAATATTCGACGAAGAATTTTTAAAGAAGTCATGACAGAGCATCTCCTTGCTGAAATTCGGTACAAATTTGGAAATTGTACGTGCCGATGCGTGTGTTGCGGAAAGGCTTGAAACGTTCACAAATTACGTTGGATAGAATCTTATACGCGACATTTACCAGGTATATGCCTCTGTAGTTCTTGGGGGGACATAGGATGGCTTCTTTGTAGAAGGGGCATATGGAGCCGATTGTCCAGTCATCGGGCATGCTATCATCCTCTCATACCTTGTTTATGAGTTGGTACATGCACCTTACCAAAGCATCACCACCGTATTTGAAGAGCTCTCCTGGCAGTTCATCAGAGCCGGGAGCCTTGCTGTTCTTTAGCTTTTTGATGGTTGTAAGGACCTCTTCTATACTTGTTTCTTGGTTAGTGGATGTGGGTGTCCTTCTTTCCCTACCATTTAGCAGCTACTGAAAGTGCTGCTTAAAGACGTGTACTATTCCCTGTGCTTCACTGACTAGGTCTCATTCACATTTTCGAAGAGCCTGTGTTCCGTGAAGCGGCTGCCACAAATGAGCCTTTCATCAGCTCAGACATGTTGTATAGCGAAAGTATGGCTGTAAGGGGATTTGTTGACAAGGGGTAGTGGAAGGCATCAAAACTTTACAGAATCAGGCGCTCGGACTTGTGAAGTCATTTTAACCCACTCCATTTGCATAGCACAGTAGGTAAGGACCACAAGCTTAGATGGAGTACACAAATGGAAGGGAACCTTAACCAACTTGTTGTGCAAAACTGCAGCAGCAAGGAAATAATCCACCGGACTGGAGAAATTCGTTGACTGAGACCCTGAACAGAGAAATTTTTTTAATTTTCCGGTCTCACTGGCTCTGCATCTTTCTATTCACTAAGCTTAGGCTATGCATTAATAGATGCCTACTCCAGCTAAGAGCTACCACTCGGTTAGGCCAAAGTTTAGGTCAATTGTGTTACCATTAAGGCGGCACAGAAGCTATCCTTTCTTTTATGAGAATTAATGAAAATGGTTGAACCACCCTTGATATGTCTTCCAATCAGACGTAACAGCCTTTAATACCTTTTCTGGATATTAAGTCGGCGGAGATCTCAATGGTATGTACTTCTGCCTGGAATACCGAGGGACATCTTCCCATGGGTATCGACAGTTTGGTGTTGGGTCCAAAGACACCAGCTCCAACTCCAGATTCCATTTTCGATCCATCAGTATACCAGATCAGACTTCTAGGGTCCCGTGCCAGAGCCCCATTGGCCCATTTAGCACGGTCTGGAATTTCTACCTCATATAGTTTCCCAAAACTGTATTCCCTAACCATAATGTCTGGGATGGACATAAACATGTCTATATTTGGGATTGAGTTAAGTATTTTCAGGTTTCCCACGTGGCCATCTGTTTAATACTTATGTTCCAACTGCAGTTTGATAGCGCATCTAGCAGCTGTCTTCCTAATGAAGATGTGTAGGGGTGTAAGTCCAATTATAGCCTCTAGTGCTATAGTTGGGCAGGTGCGCATTGCACCTGTAATACGTAGGCAGGCAATACGCTGTAGTTTCAGGAGCTTATTAGCCGTTGTTTGTTCGAGGATTTTAGGCCACCAGACAACAACAGCGTACGTAATGATAGGTCTAACCATCATGATATAAAGCCAAGCCAATTAGCTTACTTACCTCTAGTAGCCATAGAAATGGCAATAGCAGTCCTCCTTGTGGAATGCATTTGCACACGAACTTTGTTAGTAAACAGCTTCCGAGCTTCGCATAGATGATTCTACTGACCAGCATCCATTTAATCCAGCAGAAGTATATTACCAGCTTCAGTTTTTATGGAAAACAACTTCAATACCTAGGAACCAAAGAAAGTCATGCCAAACCTTGACGGACTTTTCTGCAGTTCTTAAGAAGGATCCTCTCAATGAGGGAGATCGGCCCACTGATCACCACGTCCAAATCCAATGAAACACGTATTACCCATCGAGGTAATTGTTTGACAAAAGGCAGTCCTGGTATTCTAGAAAGCTACCTTCTATAGAACTTCAAAGTTATTCACCATTCCATGCGAATGAGTAAGAAGCACAAACCTTCTCGTAGCCAATCGTTAAATTGGCTTACGTCTTTGTACAAAAAATAAACCTAAAGCAGCGAAATACGTAATTCTCACTCCTTCCGTGCCTTAAGTAAATTAAATTACGCGCAGTATAATAAAAATAAAAATAAAAAAAAACATCAGAAATCAATTATGCATCAGCACCCGGCTAATGAGGCAACACTAAAGCCGCTTATTCAACCAGACTTCCTACCGTAAATGAGGCAACTATTTTCCCTCATGCACACAATGATTGCTTGAATAATGAATGGCCATGATCTTGTACTTTGGTTTCATTGTCTCACGACAAAGTCAGATGGCCCCCATATAGCATCACCGCTTAAAAAAACGACATAATTCATGAATTAGTCGATACTCGTACCTAACTTAACCTCAAACGAGGCGGCATGCTGTCATGGAAAACCTCATCGTCTCTACTAGCATCACTGGCATTGTCAAGAGTCCGATAATAATTTGTTATGCAATGCAAATTAGGAGCGGAAAATCGCGTTCTACGGAAAACGTGATGAATTCAAATTAATCATCTATCTAGATACATACATCCATATGTGTATGCCCGGAATCCTCCCCTAGAGTGGGGCTCAATTTGAATACTTGTCGGACCAGAAAGTAAGAGCTTTGCTAGAATCGTGTAGCAAGCACGCATAATGACGGTAGATAATCGCTTCAGGTAATGTTGGCCATCAATTATAAACTTCGGCATCATGCTGTGTCGGCACACAGAGGGCTCGAGACCTTGAAAACGATAATGTGTCAGATTCTTGGAATGTAAATTTATTTCGGGTACATGAAGTGATAATGTCGGGGAAGGGGAACTTAAACGAAACTTCTTAAGCGCAAAACAAAAAAAAAACATGAATACCCGTGCTACAGGTAAACCGCGAAAGATTGACTTGTTTCATGGCTGATATTGACCAGCTGTTGTTATTTTGAGGGTCACTCAACCTGAATGTATTCAATCGGGACTGGAGTCTTTAGCATTCGTTTCTGATTTAATGAGAGTCAAACTAGTTTGGACTCCGATTGTCTACTATATCGAACCAAGAACAATTAAGGGAACTTTTGCTGATGCGATTTAGGGCGTAAACTATGTCGGAAAATATTCTCGAACGTCTTGAATGGGTACGAGGCATATTTCGAGCCATGTGCCATATGTGAGTCGGCGATAATTAGGTCATATTCTCTCCGCACTTTCATTCATTTTCTGATGGTAAGGTTAACCCTTACGTCTGTATGTGAACGAGAACTAAATTCGAGAGACGTAGCTCCACAACGTTGATCAAAATGTTCCGAGCCTCAGAGTGATGATTGCATTATTCTCCAAAATTATTCTAGTACTGCAACATACTTTGAAATACACCAATGGAGAATTCTGCAAATCTATCTGGACTCTGGCCCAGTTGGACAGATTTAAACGCACCAAGTTAGACTATTTCCATCGATTTATAACTGCCCATGAACCTTGGAACTACCACTCTGAGATGAAGAAACACTTAGATTAGGTTTTGAAAAGGTCTGTTATGGATAAGGAAGGACTTATCACGTTCTCTCGTAGACCTAATGGTCCATTGTGAATAACTTTTTCGTACTGAGACAAGGGAAAGTAAATCCATCTTGTAAATAGCTAACTTTAGTACTGTGCCGTGACATAAGGCTATATTTTGACCATATTTTGACACCTTTTAGTTCTCTTCATGAAATGAAGTAGATCCAATATCTGAGCTCCTATTACCTCTGCGGTGCTTACGATTGCTGATGATTGCTGGGCGGGACAATGGCGTAACAGATGTTGAATTGACTCCACTTCTTCTTCGTCCGCGCAGCTTCGACTTTACTTTTCATATATGGAGCATGATTCCAATGTCCTGCGTGCTGAGATTACCCCAGCTAAGTTGCGGATGGGCGATCGCTCTTTGTTTTAGTTTTGTGTATTTCTAACAACAACGTATATTCCCTCATATTTGAGGGATTCACCAATCGGGGACAGTATGAATATGTCCGCTTTACTGATGTTCGTTGTTGACCCTATCATCGCTGAAACATCCACCTTTTCTTTCCCTTCTACATTGCTATGTCCAAGACCCCAGCAAAGTTTGACCAGCATTTAGTCTCCTCAGTATGTGGCTTATCGAGCACAATTCTCGCTGCCTTATTTCAACCAAATTTATACCAGTTTTCTCAAATCGATACAGTTTGCAGCCAACGGTTCTGAAAGATATCGTAGATAGCAGCTGACGTATGCTTGTAACTATCTCGTGATGACAACAGACTTTTTCAGTTTTTACAGGCAATCAAAATACGGATCTAACGTTGAACTCAGAGAGCTTCGTAAGGAAATCCGCCTGGATATCCCTACAGAAGGGAAACTGAAGGAACTATAGGCTTTGTATTGAGCTTTATTTAGAGCTAGTTACAACTGGGGTTACATCCCATTCACCTGGAGACAGATGAATGTGATCTTCATCCCCAAGAGTGGCAATAGGCCTAGTGAACTGCATAAATCATATAGACATATCAGTCTAACATCATTTGTTCTTAAAACTATGGAAAGACTTATCGATGTCCATATTAGAGGCCAGATAGAAATATCTAATCCTCTACACTCAAGTCAATACGCGTACAGAAAAGGTAAATCCACTGAGAGTGCTCTTCACTATCTCGTCAAAAAGGTCGAAGAAGCATTTCAAACCAAGGAAATTGCCCTATGTGCCTTCTTAGACATTGAGGGTGCTTTCAATAATACCGGATACGACTCGATAGCTAGGGCAATCAGTCGTAAAGGTATCGAAGATTCGACTAACCAATGGGTCAGAGCAATGCTAGAAAGTCGAATTAATGACCGCCTCCTCTGGTGGCGTGTCTGTGTCCGTGACGGCGGTCAAAGGCTGCCCCCAAGGTGGGGTACTTTCTCCCTTATTATGGACACTAGTCATTGACGATCTTTTAGTCAGTCTCCACAGACTTGGCTTTAGGGCCATTGGTTATGCAGATGACCTGGCGATCATTTGTAGTGGCAAGCTTAACGTAACCATTACTAGAGGCATGCAGAACGCATTGCTTCACGTCTTAGAATGGTGCACTTCTGAAGGATTATCTATTAATCCCAGCAAAACTATTCTAGTGCCTTTAACTAGAAGGAGACTGGTTAACCTTGAACCTATCACCTTAAAAGACACCACTTTGCCTTATTCCAATGAAGTCAAATACCTCGGTATTATCCTAGATAGGAAACTCAATTGGAACTCTCACATCAAGTCAGCCACAGAGCGTGCCACTAGAGCCATATGGGCCAGTAGGCGCCTCTATGGCAGAACTTGGGGGCTTAACCCCAAAATGATATACTGGCTTTATATCATGATGGTTAGACCTATCATTACGTACGCTGCTGTTGTCTGGTGGCCTAAAACCCTCGAACAAACAACGGCTAATAAGCTCCTGAAACTACAGCGTATTGCCTGCCTACGTATTACAGGTGCAATGCGCACCTGCCCAACTATAGCACTAGAGGCTATAATTGGACTTACACCCCTACACATCTTCATTAGGAAGACGGCTGCTAGATGCGCTATCAAACTGCAGCTGGAACATAAGTATTAAACAGATGGCCACGTGGGAAACCTGAAAATACTTAACTCAATCCCAAATATAGACATGTTTCTGTCCATCCCAGACATTATGGTTAGGGAATACAGTTTTGGGAAACTATATGAGGTAGAAATTCCAGACCGTGCTAAATGGGCCAATGGGGCTCTGGCACGGGACCCTAGAAGTCTGATCTGGTATACTGATGGTCTTTGGACCCAACACCAAACTGTCGATACCCATGGGAAGATGTCCCTCGGTATTCCAGGCAGAAGAACATACCATTGAGATCTCCGCCGACTTAATATCCAGAAAAGGTATTAAAGGTGCCAGAATTATTATCCTTTCGGATAGCCAAGCAGCTTTACAAGCACTGTCTTTCAACATGATGGACTCTATGACAGTTAAATGCTGCCACGATGCCTTCCAGGCCGTCGCCAGATACAACAAGGTCAAACTTGGATGGGTACCTGGTCACCAGGGTATTGCAGGCAACGAATCGGCGGATGAACTAGCAAGGGCTGGATCAGAATCCGTGTTCTTAGGACCAGAACCGTTTTGCAGAGTCAACTGGGCTTCTGCTGGGAAAATGTTCCTGGTCTGAGACAATCCAAACGTTTAATTAAACCTTACTCCTACAAGGAAATCCTTAACCTAGATAAGGAAAGCATTAGGAAGCTGGCGGGCTTCCTAATTGGCCACTGCGGCCTGAGATACCACCTTAACAAAATGGATATTTGCCAGGACAAGGATTGTCGATTCTGCCTCGAGGAAGATGAAACATCCGAACACATTCTTTGCGAATGCCCGGCACTATATTGGTTAAGGATACGTACTCTCCACAGGGAGATACTTACTTCCATGGAACTCAAGGGATCCGTTACCAAGCATGCACTTGCCTTCATAAGGGAGGTAGTACGTCTCTTGGATTAACTCCAACCCCTGGATACAATAGATCTTTTAGGTCGCAGTGTCGATGCCATGCGGGCAAGGGTTGTACAAGAGGAAAAAAAAAAATTCATATTGAAGTCCGTTTCATCCAGAGTTCTGCAGATAGTTGAACTACACATCTCGTTCAGACTATTATTGGAACTTGCCCGGAAATGAATATTCTCGGCAGAACGGAACGGACTCAGTTAACCTCATTTGCCCGCGCACTTATGATCAATACGTCATCGATCACAACTAAAACGAACATGGATGACTATATACAACCTTGCCTAGCTTCATGCCAAATTCCAGTGCGATAAAAAACACTGGAATACCCTAAAGCTAATCACATGCTTGTTAACTTAAAAGGATAAAAGGACCTGCCTCACCAACCATTCAAAAATAAAAAAAATATCAGGGATACATAAGAGAAACCTGTATTTGTGTAGGGTCATCTTGCAGTGCGACCTAATGGTCTATTGAGCCCCCTGCTATTACCTTGGAGAGGTTCGTTCCCTCGTTAGAGTTCCCCTCGCATCTTGATTCCATCAGAATTGAGTTTGAGGGTCATATCCTCTAGCTTTGCCTTAGCTTCCGTTAGGAAGCCTGTTAGGATTCGTAGGTTGTTCCTACTGAGGCATATGTAGGCTTCAAATCTTTTCCGGTTATAGTGTCCCAGTAGTTTTTTAGCTTGCCTCGGGCCTATAGTGTTGTTCCAGGTTCTCGCCCTGTCTTCTTTCTCCATTTTCCCCTATGTATGTTCCCCTATTCCGCAGAATGGTTCAGGGCCAATGAAGGGTTCTGCAGCTCCTTGTCTTGCCAGTGAGTCTGCTATTTCATTGCCTTTCATCCCAACATGACCGGGTACCCAGCAGAGTGTTACTTTATTGTTTCTGCCTAATTCATTAAGTTTGTTTAAGCATTCCCAAACAAGTTTCGACTTAATGACATAGGAATCGAGTGCTTTGATAGCTGGTTGACTGTCTGACAGTATTGCTATGTCACAGTTTCTATATCCTCTTTCGAGATTGAGTTGGATGCATCTGTCTATAGCATGTATTTCAGCTTGGAAGATGCTGGTACTCTTACCCATGGGTTCTGAGTGTTTCGTTCTTGGCCCAAACACTTCTGCCCCTGTCCCTAACTTAGTTCTCGAGCCATCTGTGTACCACTTTACCGCGTAGTTACTCACTCCATATATTGAGGATTCGTTGCGGATTGAGAAAGCTAACGCGCTTGCTTCAATATTCGAGGTCAACTGCACATTTCTAGAAAGCTTCTCCCTCACTCTTTCTCTATCTCAATCTACATATTTCACCTGTGCTGAATGCGATTTACTATTCTTTAAAAAAAATATATTTTTCCAAATCTCGTCCTTAAAGACCTCAATTGTAACAAATTTTCAGGTTCAGACAGCATCTCTCAACTTGTTTTTATGAAGTGTCCTTCTACCCTATCCAAATCTCTATCTTCGACCTATTAAACTCGATGGATATATTTCCGGAAGAGTAGTGAATTGCGCACGTCTAACAAATTTCCAAAAAGTGCGATAAAACATTGATCATCCTAACCACCGATCCATAGCAAGAACGTTAGTGCCTTCGAAGGTCATAAAAGGCTTAATCCATTACCATAGTACAGAGACCGCATAAGCAAGCTTCAGCTTATGGTGATAGTGATAGTTTTTCAAAAAGTTGTGTGAATTTCCACCCCGTTCCTACATAATGCTGGTGTACCGCAAGGCTCAGTGCTCTCTCCAACGCTGTTCCTAGTATTTATAAACAGTATTCTCTTATTCACAATTAAATCTCTCTGCGGGCAACATTTCTCTTGATCTCATCAAATCATTTTGAAAATTTTTAGTTTTCAGTCACATTTTATTTCTTGGATTAAAGCATACCTAACCGAACGAACGTCAGTACAAATTCCGGTATAGAGATTCAATATCTGATCATATTTCTGCATGAAAATTCTTACACACATCACACGCCCTACTAACTCTTGACAATTGTAGGACGGTTTGAATAAGTTTTCAATCTGATGTTCTGATGTCGAAAAAATTGTTTAAAGCTGAGTGCCAGCAAGTCTATTACTTAATGCTGTAACCACCTCCATCCACTTCAACTAGTACCCTCATTCGCTTCAGTATGGGAGCTATGTGTTCCTCAACCCTTGTTCATGTTTGTAAGCAGCGCAAACTCAACACTTGGTTTTATGGAACGCTGGTCCAAGGAATTTTCGGACTCTTACGCTGCTAAGTCTCTCTATATTACCTTCATTCAGCACACCCCTCGAGCATGCTAGCCAATTTTGGTCACTCTTTAAAAACCTCATGGCAAGAGTCTAGATCTTTGAAGTTCCGACGTTACCAAGTGTCTATCTAACTGACATCTACCATTCATGGAATCACGAATTATGACGCAAAAAACCGAGTTGAGGGCAAAACGTCAGATATTCAATGCTGCCTCCAAAGCAAGGTACTACTGTCACCGAACTAAAACTTAATGAAGTTGGTCCTTAAAATTATAATAGTCTATCAATGCTGAGTATGTTCGTTAGGCCCTCGCAAAAATTAAAAGAGATTGACAAAGGTGGTACCAAATGTCTCAAAAGATTTCTCTCTCATGGGCTTGGCTACCATCTACGGACATAAATCGCTAACACTAACTCTTTAGATGGAGCTGGAACACCAATCAAACCCCTGCTCGACTTCGCTTCATCGTAGCGCAAATCAAGCGATCAGTCTGCTGCTTGCAGACAAACTTCTTCAATTGAATACCGCCGCTTAGCTTAGCACACCTCCTCGCCAGTACAGATACATTCATTAAATAAATCATCCTTAGCCGACGTTCAACCTCATCACTCATAGAAACAGTATCCCAAGCAAGCCATACAAGCTCAATCCAGATCGTCAAATGAAGACATTTCAATAATTTCCACTTGCTGCTCGTGTACCACATATGTATACACATTCCTGGCTTTTAATTATTTTAATTGTAGGGCTCTCGAGCTACCTCACTTTATCACGTCCGTTATTATTAACCCACTCACATGAGTGACCGCTAGCCTGCACTTGATAGGAACGAGAATTTATAAATCTTTTCGCCATAAATCTGAATTTCTCATTAATTTTTCTGCAAGAAAACATCTAGTAATTGTTCTTGTCCGACCGCTTGGAACGAATGTCCAGCAATTGTAGTGAGTGCCAGGGTCTTTTATAGAAAAGAAGATTGATCGATAGTGGAATAATTAATTTAATAAATTCCCAAGTGCGCTGGTAAATTGCCAACTGAGCGACATTTCTTCTGGAAAAAAAAAGAAAAAAATTCTTCGCAATTAGTGTGGACATTCTGTGGAATGGCGATGGAGTAACAGAAGTATTTCAGCGTTTAATTGACTTGACTGGAAGCATTAGTGAGGTCATCAGATACTTTCCATGGTGGGAGGATGATTTGAATTTCAAATCAATATCTCGTTGTTATTTGTGGATGACAACAAAGTGTCTTGCGATTGTGGATTGCATTCCATTCAGCCAATTAGTGGAGAGCCCTTCTGAAGTGGTGTCATTATTTTTTTATGCACTTAAGTGCGACATTGGAATTGAAAATTGTGGTGATGTAAGTCAGATTCAATGGTTCTTCATGGTTTACGGGTACGATAAGTGGAGGAAGTCAGTATTGAAGAAGCAGAAGCATGTGGAACTTGAATTGTCGGCAACGTTTTACTGCTTCTGAACAAGTGTTTGGTTTAATGATTGCGTTTTTCACGCAGTGTTTACTTTAAAGACAAGTGTAATGCATATTCTGGAAAGCAGGCATGTGGGATGACTGTATTTACACACTCAGCTAGAATCTATTGATTTGCGTATACAAGCTTGAGGTAGTTATCAACTTTTTACATATACCTAGGCTCCACTCTTGATACAGTCAACAACAACAGTGTTGAGACCAAACTCTTGCTAACCGCTGTTTCTTTGGCTAAGAAGGCAATTGAGTAGCACAGCCCCCTCTTGAACAACTAAGACCTTAATCATCCCAGTCCTGCTCAGTTTTCGAGTGATTTTCGGTCCCATCTGCATATGCAGTGAGCGGAAGAGAAGATACAACGATGAACTGTGTATATGGGCTGCGACTGAGGTGGCTGGGTCGTGTTAAGCGTATGGACACCAATGCCCCGGCCCAAAAAACCTCCGAATCCATTCCCAAGGGACGGCGCAATAGAGGAAGACCGCGACTCAGTTGGCGCAAGGAAGTGCAAAGAGACCTCAACGAACTTGGCGTGCGAAATTGGAGGCAACTAGGAGACGTTTGTTGGTTGAAGCCCAGGTCCCCTCCGGACCGTAGCGCCACATTAAGTAAGTAAGTGAACAGTTGCCTTGTGTGTGGAAACCTTAGATATGCTATCGTTATTCTAGGTGGTACTATAGGGCGGAATCAACTGAGTTTTCTACCAACTTTCCATTTCACCCAGGTGCCTCCAGTAAACCAGTTTAAGTGTGATTTTCTTTTACTGAGCTATCGCTTTTAGTTAAAGCGCAGGTATCCAATTTCTCTTCATGGAATCGATACAATTCGTAGTTGTATCATCTTCTCCACATCCCGCCGTTATGAATAAGAACGCAAATCACTCGAAAGACTTTTCGTGTAAAACAGAGCTACTAAGCCATAGAGCAGGATTCGTTGGACCTCACCTCTGGTGCCTTTCAGACTTTGTAGAAAGACTAGAGCAGGGGCTAACTTTATAGACTTTTGCGTCTCTATTTTTCACAGTCTTTTCCAGAATAATGCTTGTCATAGACTTTTAAAAGGTTCGGAGGCCTCTTTCATTTTTCTATCCACCAAAAAGGCAGCAGAGATGAGATGAGTGTGCATCACTCTCAGGATGAGAGGAACTTCGACTGCCGCAATGGAAGCTCATTTGAGTTCTCCTCTCTTTCATCTCTTCATCGAGTACGAGACCAGGAAAGCAGTATTACGCATTGGAACGCTGCTTGAGCGGGTGATAATCTTTTGCGAAGAGCGCAGAGGGGGTGAGGCTGAAGAGCGTTGGGGATCAGGCGTTGGATATCAAAGAGCTTATCTTTGAAAGTAGATTCCGATGCTCTTTTTTATGGAGCGTACGGAATGGAGAAACGACAGATGGACTGGGTCTGAACCAGCCAGTACTGTCTTCTATACAGACAAGTCTTTGATTGATGGGAGTTTGAACAAGGCTATTCCACTAAGCACATATGATACTACTATCTTCAAGCCAAAGTCTATGCTATCGTGATGCCTACGTTCTGCCTACGTGATTGCCAACAAGATCGTGAAGGACGCAGTTATTTAACTGAACCGGCTCCGGCGATGTAACTCGGTGACGCTGGCCTGGTTTCCGGGACATTTCGGGATACCGGGTAGTGAAAGAGCGGATGCTCTTCCCGGGGAAGAGTCAATGAGCCCCTTTGTGGGTCCTCAGGCTTCAGTAGGCTGTAGCTTGACATTCTTTAAGCAAACAATGACTGAGTTGCTATTAAAACCGCATCTCTAGTACTGGCGACGTCTTGGTACAAACGGGCAGACAAAAATGTGGATTAACTCACCCAATGCGGGCAGTACCAGGTTTCTGCTTAATCTGCCCAAAGTGACTTAAGAACTATTACAGGGCTCATCACGGGTTTCACTTCCATTAACGAACAACTGTAAGCCATAGAACTTAGGGGTTTGCGCCTGGAGAGGACGAAACCGTCACACACTTCCTGTGCGACTACCCTGCTTTTGCAAAAATCAAGTACATGAGGATTTGTCTACACTCAACCTTGCCAATCTGTTGAATTTTGCAAGGCACACTGGCAGGCTTGGATTGCGGACTATAGAAACCATCCAAAGGATATTGCTACTGTCTCGCATGGGAAGGCCTTCGGCCGAAATACAATAGTAGCTCCGGGACTTCGTGCTGCTTTCAATGATGGACAGCCCTCTACAAAAACACTACAATACAATGGCGAAAACGCCTCCACAACACGATTTCTTAAGAGATAGATCCATTACGCCAAATTCAACTAAATGCCTTACAGGATACTACTGAGGTTGACGATATTACCACAGATGACAGTAAAGCTTTCGAATGAATTGGGTTGTCACTATGAAGTTACCACAAATTAGAGTAAAGCTTTCGATTTTATTTTCACTAAATAATTTATCTCAAGCTCAGAGAAATTGGGTCTCCACCATCTTTTATTTTATGGTCTAGGTCGTAAGTAGGCAAACGGCAGTACAGAGTCCTTTTAAGACACTCAGTGCTCAACGCTATCAACGCTACCTCCGGGGTCCCTTAAGTCAGTCATCTTGGACCACTGATCTTTGCTTTAACCATAAACGATGTTGATCTAATCTTAAAAATAAATGCTATCCAGATGGGTTTCGAATCTCTGTCTCTCTGCCAGCAAGGCAGTTTCCTTTTGCCTTGATCCCTTTGGCAATTCTTTCTTTGATGCAGAAAGGGATATCCCGTCAAATCCGACCAAAAACCTCCGCAATTTTATACAAGAAAGTAAGAACTCTCGTAAGACCAGCCGATTTTGATACTTAGTGTCAGAACACCCGAGGGAAACGGCCAGTAATCCTGCGCCTAGCCCCAATGTGAAAAACAGATTTTTATCATAGCAAAGCCGAGAGCCTCATTTATTCCCTCCTAAATACAAAACTACCACGACAAACTTCGAGACTAGAGGCCATAACGACTGGTAACTCACTGCAGATTTAAAGTAGCGTCTTTCAAAGAATCCAAATCAAGTTGAATGGTACTTTAGCCACAAAGTTTTGCAAAACCGATTCCAGGAATAATCGACTGCGTGTTTAATGCCCTAACAATCGTTTTATACCCTCAAACCAAAAGTAGATTGCTACCAGATGATGATTATGTCATACCATACCCATACCAATTCCATTCGCCTCCGAATTCAACCTCAAAAGGTGAAACCAATTGCAATTTCAAAAAACCATCAATCCATTAGCACATCATTGCCGCTAGCGATTTTAAAATGTTTTACGTTCCCATCGCAATTTGAATTTTGATGAGGATATGTCAGACGCGAACACTTGATCCATTCAACG
Organism: Blera fallax; assembly: GCA_946965025.1. Taxonomy (NCBI): domain Eukaryota; kingdom Metazoa; phylum Arthropoda; class Insecta; order Diptera; family Syrphidae; genus Blera; species Blera fallax. Next base: position 81,442,707 of record OX337245.1, on the reverse strand, counting down.
CTGGCATCTTGGATACCAACCCTACTCAACTTACAAGAACCTAATCACCATTATTAAATTCAACTTGTTTCGTGGATCATCAATTTGACTTGCCATCTCATGCCAGACAGACAGACAGCTAGACAAGATCATAACAGCAAGCCGCAGAGCAACGTGCGCCCGATTAACAATCCATCCTCATCGATCTCAATTTTAAAATTTCTGCACACACAGTCTTATCCCCAGCACATCGGTCTTCCCGTCCTTCGTCTGATTTATCGATTGACGATGACTTTTGCAAGACCTTTCCATTCAATCAGAGTTCGTAGTAAAATCCACTGCGATACTCTAAGTGTTTGGATTTTATTGCAAGTGCCTGCGAGGTTTTTACGAAGCCGGTGTTGTAATGTTCTTCGGTTGCCCACCAACATGGTTCTAAGGTAGCCCGGGCGGCCACACCCCACCTGCGATAGGAGATGAGATCTGCAGTCGATGGTGTATTTTGCAACTTCCACTGTGCTCCCGAGAGCAGCTGCTAGATTTGATGAAATCTTGGGAATTCACTACCTCATCGCAGGGTGGCTTGATCTCTAAAGAGGCGAACGCAGTGCGCAAAACTGGTATCCAAAGGAAACCCGTAGACAGACGTCTACCGAATTCGGTTTGATTATCCAACACAAGTTAGTCTCGGGTGCATAATTTGCCGCCACCACTTGATGTGAGTATTCCCACAAATTTGTGAAAATTGCCAGCAATAAATGCGTACTACATAAAGACGTTACGCAAAACGACCTTCAAGGCGTACATTTGAATTTAAATTGCGCTCATTAATTCGGGTGCACGGGTGTAAGGGTGTGCGGCTTCCATATGTAAGCCTCCTTCCAATGGATCAGTGTCGCTTTACCAAATTAACGCTATTTGTGGTCGATTGTGACGCCCTGTTGCGTTTAAATGTGAGTCGTGCTGTGCGATTCCCATGGAGAAGCATTCGTTTCATGTGAGACCGACAATCAATTGTGGAACTTATTATATTTAAAGAAGTGGTCTCTTGTGGAATAGATTGTCTGGGTACAGAAGACAATGACAGTTGTTCACACCGATGGGAGTTTTCGAAATACGATTATTTCCGTTAAGGAAAAGTCCAATCGAGGCTATCAAATGTCACGGAAAATAAATAAATCTCTGAAGACGAAGGGTTACTTGGTAAAGATGTGACAATCGACACTTGCATCATCGTACTCGTAGTTTCGGTGGCCAGTTTGACTGTTGCGACTCTTTCGGAGGGGACTACTTTTGGTGTCCTTCCACTCTTATGATGTATCAGCTTGGTACACCTAAAGGGAAAGCCATCGGTTAGTTTCATTTTGGAAGAACGTCTTATTTCGATGCTGGCAACACCATCGTGCTTGAGATACTGTCAGACAAGTAATGTCAAACCTCTGTGGTACAAACTTGGACAACGCTGTTTTGGAAAAAAGAAAAGAATACTGATTTTCATCTCAGAAACTATGAATTTGGGGCTCCACACTGATTCCCTGATAAGCCACTACATCCTCAAAAAGTGAAAGTTGGATATGGGTTTAGGAGAGGCAGCATCATTAGTCCCCACTTCTTTGAAAATAAAGCTAGCAACAACGGTACGTTGAAAGGAGCGCGCTTGAATGACATGATAGAAGATTTTCCAGGTCCGCATTTGTGCGATTGGAACTTGAATAGGCCTTAGTTTAAGCAAAATGAGTCAATAAATCCCACCAGAAATTTAACGACGATTTTTTGCAGACTAAGGTCGGTAACCGAAAGAATCGCCAAAGAAACCAAATTAAGGTTAATCAATGAAAGCATCGGGAACCGAAAATGCATCGCACACAGATAGCGAGAAACACTTTTCAAATCAGTCCCCCTTCTGGATTGAGCCAGAGATGATGTGGTCAAGTGATACTGCTTCGAGAGGAAATTCCACTGAAAGCTGAGTAGTAAAAGAGAATGGAGTAGTGAAGTCGGGATATACAAACCAACTTAAGCAAAATACCATAAGTGGTACACAGACGGATGGAAAACATCCATAGGAACCGGAGTGGGCTTATACCGGCCCAGAACCAAATATTCGGAAGCCATGAGAATATAACCCAGTATCTTCGAAGCGGAAATAAACGCAACTGAAAGATGCGCCCAATTTAACGTCGATAGAAAGGATCGCGGGCAAGACATCGCGATACTGTCGGATAGCCAAGTAAGCTCCTATGAAATCAGGTCTACACTGGTGTGGTGGAAGTGCCAAAATAAGCTCACTAAGCGAGCTCAATAGAGTCATCCTCTACTGGGTACCAGGTCACGTGGGAGTAAAGGGAAGAAGAATCAGAAATTGTATTTGCCGGCTAGGAATCACTTTGTGGGCTGGGGCCGCATACGACACGGGAAAACTAAGAAAAGAAGTCTGAAAAAGAGCGGACTTTGGAGAAAACTCTTTAGACAAAGACAGGCCAAGGAACTTCCCGAGAACTTTAACCGAAAAAGATGTAAGGTCTCTATAAACATCAGCAAGAACCGACTGCGCATCCTTACAGGCTTCCTAAAGGGTCACTATAGACTTAAGGAGTAAAGTGGAAACTGTAGATTCTGCGGAGGTACTGAGGAAACCCCAGGGCACCTTCTATAGGAATATGGAGCACTGATCCATATAACAAGATGCCAACCAACTGTTAGAAAAAAGATCTACCATCGACTGGAGGATATGCTCTAGCTCGAGGATCTCATCGACTAGAGCTCCAAGTCGGGGTAGAACAATACAAAAAAAAAAAACAAATACTTGGCGCAGCGGACCTAGCTTCTCGCGACCATCTTTGTTGTGCGTGTTATATTTTTCAAACAAATGGAAGGGACCTACAGTTTAGAGCCATATCCGGAAGGCAAATTGAGAAGCTTTCTCTTGACAGTTATCACTCTCGGACGTTTGTCAGACATTCACGAGAGGTGGGACCGTGAAAAAACTTTTTGGTGTTTCTAGAATTCGAACGTCGAACCTCTCGCTCAGCGATCCAACGCCCTAACCACTTGAGCCACGGTGGCCACAATAGATCTAAAAAAGTTGCAGTGCGCCTACATCCCTATAACCAATCTACAAGGCCGCTGAATGACTGTCGATCGGTTCTGGATCCTAGGATCGTCATTTACGTCGACAGCCAGGAACAGTACTCGAATCACTATTGATAAAATCCAATTTGTTTAGGCACTGTCGCGCATTTCTAAATGAAATATCCATCAGGTGCGCCATAACTCTTTCCTCGGTTCCTGGTTATGGAGATATTCGGAGAAATTCTAAGGCAGACGAGATAACCAAAAATGCAGCAAAGAGGGGCTAAAGGAATAGGGAGAAAACCTCCACACTAGCACTGAAACAGGCTAACGAGAGATGGAGTACCATTGATACGTGCCATCATACGAGCCAAACTAAGTCTTTGCTAATTCGACGCAACAGCCTGATAAAACTCAGCAGAGCACACATCACATTGTACAATGGGAAGACATGCCACGAGGCCACGTTTCCGGCTTGCATGGACGAAGAAGAGAAGGAAACAGCCTTCCACTTGGTATGTGAGTGCCAGCCCCCTTCTCCCCAAGAAAAAAAATCAAATCTGAGACAAAACTGTTCAAAAAAAAAACCTTCAAGACACTGACGGTGATTGGTCAACAAAGTATTGAAATTCATCCAAAGATCACAATGGTTACGCACTAACTTATGTGGTAACACAATGAACCTAGTCTAAGTCTAAGCGCATCCTACCGTTTCGATGGATTGCCACCTAACCTAACCTACCCAGTGTGCCCAGGCTACAGAAATTGTTGTGATTTTGATAGTGGATTTCTTCTGACAATCATTGGACTAAGGGTAGAGTTGTCACTGTGGTTGCGATGTAAAATTCGCTTCTATTTGCAAGCAACTATGTCGATTGCTGCCAGCCATTTAATCCTTTCTAATAACTACGAGTATATCGTCTGTGCGAGAGGAGGCTGTCTGTCTTCTATTAAGCAATTCTTACAAAACAAATTTCAATAGAAGCCAACTTCCATTTTAACGGTTTGATAGTCATATGTCTCCCCACCTTACGTCGTAAAATTCCACAGACGTGAACAACTTCCAGTCCTTGTTTATGGTTCTCCTACAATTACAGACTCAGATGAAGACCCTAGTGAAACCCTCTCTGCCTAACAACCTTCAATTCATTCACTGCATTCCAGAATAACATACAATCACTACAAAGCCAGTAATTGATACTCTCGCACTTTCAAATTGTTTATGAGCAAACAAACGCTCCCCTCAAATTAAGTTGCCCATTATGTTCGTCTAGACTAGCTTTCGCCAAACAAGACTCAAATTTCTGTAACAACATGCTCCACCGCATGTTAACCACGGCTCACTTGTGGCCCAATTAACGGATCCATTGACTTTAGCTCGTGCTTATCAAATAAACATGTTCACTTAAGTTACCGCCGACCCTGCAGCCCCTGCCGTCTCCATCGCCGCCTTTACAATCGGGTCTCTTATGACAACTTCTCTTCATTAACTCTGTTGATCTTTCCCCAAGAGTGCTGGAGATCATTCAAAACCAATTCGCGCGATCCATGCTGCAATTTGACCCCCAATTTGATTCGAATTACCAAACCACGAATGCATTGTGCGGCTTGTGAGACCAAAGCACAGCTCCAGCTTACGTAACCAACTGAACATGGATAGCACCCTCAAGTTCTCCATAAATCCAACATTTTTTTGTGGAAAAAAAAGACCACTGCACAACTCGAAGGCTTCATGGCTTGAATGCTAAGTCCATTTCATTTGCATAACCTCGCAGAGCTGCAGTGTGTGGTCACTTTTGGACATCTTCTGGCGCTGCCGTCATAGTGGACTCATAAATATTTCAGTGGACGTGATGTGCCTATTGAGACGTAGCTCACTCTCGATTCTCTTTCCGGGAGTTCACATGGTGTTCTAGTTTTTTTTTTTAATCTTTTTGTGCCCATTGTTGCGAATCTTGGCTTTTGATGGCGGCCACTAATGTGGCCCATTCAGATGGTTTAAGCTTCAAGTTCAACTGCGGCTCACGGCAATCGGATTAAGAACAAGCGAAAGTCTTGTTCATTGTTAAATGTTAATGTTAGTGGTTCTTCATTGTCTCCTGACCTTGTGTTGGATGGTGAATGCAGATTTGTGGAAGTGTATAATTCGTTGCGTAAAGATTATGTCTTCCGGTTGGTGTGGAAGAAGATTTGAAGACGATTTCGTTAACAAGATTTCATGGTTGAATTACCATAACACTTAAAGTGGACTCAAAAATGCGGAGATTAATTGGTTGGGTTTGGAAACATCACTTTGAAACACTATGAAACTTGCGATGTTTATTACCCCCAAATGCGTCACTGAAGATGGATCATGTTGTGTGAGAAATTCCATTTAGTCGAAGGTCCTGTCTTTCACAGTAGGGAATATCTAAGAAGCGGTCTCCAATCTAAGTTCGGAGGATTGGTTACGTTGGGACTTTAGAAGACAAATTAGCTCATATTCTGGTTACACCAATATCTGGCCGACAGATATCGTGTAGACGAACCTAGAGGATTACGACTCAACCAATGGCCCAAAATGGCCCGTTTTAATCACAAACAGGAATTAAAATTCTTTATGACTAAGACTCTGCAGACGTTGACACCAAATACTAGGAGCCTTCAGAAAAATCACTCGAAAATACAGGCACATGCTCCGAGGCATTCCGAACCCCGTTCGCATTTGCACGTAGAGAAGTAAACTTACTCGAACGACATGCAATTTGTTGCAAACGATTTTATGATTGCATTTACAGCTTACGGCATACAACCAAGGTGAGGCATAAATCACTTGAAGTAAAGTTCGAGAACCAATGAAATCTGCTTCAACGAGGTGATGTCACATTTTGTTTCCTGTATGCACCCAGGATTGCATGGACATCAACGATTGAATGATGCCCTTAGCATACTCGTAGAAGATCGCAGCTTATGTGACCATAGCAGTTCCGACTGCCGGTCTCTTGGCAAAACAACATGTGCTCATGATAAGTGGAACATGTGTCATCTAGTCTTTTAAGTAGTTTGCCCTCAATACGACTGATTTAAAAATTTAAGCGTTTGCAATGCAAATGTTTACTAGTTTCCTTTTCGCCTATATCCTGACACTGTCTCCATCGTTTTCTTGCTGATTATAAGGACCGCCTCCGTGTTGTGTTCCGCTGGCGACAAACCACTGTCGGACGATCCTTATGGTTGCATTGCCAATTTGCTCAACCTCTTACAATAGTTTGGCTCTAACCACAATTGCGATGTCATTAGCAAAGCCAACCAATTTCGACTCCTCGGCTATTGTGAGCCGTAGCATGCCATCATACATGACATTCTACAGTAGGGGACCCAACACGGATCCCTGTGGTACACTGCCAGTCACGCTGTATTCCTTCAGTCCGCGGTCGGTGTTATATAGGAGTATTAAGCGCCTAATGTTGTCTGTCACAATTTTTATTAGGTAGCGTGGTATCCTCTATTCAACGCGTTTTTATGTCTAGGGTGCCTAGTCTAGAAGTTAGCGCCTAGTCTAGCAGATTTAGATATAACGCACCTTTTAGCTCACGGGTTTCTCTTTTTGCCATTCCAGTAAGCGCGCTTTTCACTTACTAACCGAGTTGTGAAATAAAATACAATTGCCTCTGGTAAGTGTTCCCTCACCCTAAAGCCCGTCTTTGGTTTAGGACACGAAACTTCTCTGTTAACTCATGCCCTTCTTAATCAGTATCTGTGCGAAACCAGCCAGAAATTGGCAACGCAGATTGTGGATTGCTTTCTCTGATGGTCTCGATGTCTAGTGTCCTAATTGCTGCTTGCTTACCAATATTTCTCAAGAGAATCACGTCATTTGATTTGACTTATTCAACCGATTCAATCAGAAGCTCTAAAGCCAGTATTGCAGCATTCGATTCACCTCATTATTCACGATTATTTGAAAGGTGTCATCTATCTTAGTAATAAAAATGTTAACATCCACTTTAATTGCATAACATCGCATCCGTCCCCCACTTCTCTACCAATAGCCTTGCGCAAATTCTCCAGCAGCACCTACTTTTATATCTGCGCTTGGTATTCATCTCAATTGGATCCATTAAAGTGACTTCCCTTCAAAAATCCACCAATCAGCTTACTAGCCTTAAAGCAAACATTTTAATTATGCCAACTAAGCACTTCATACTCCATTTTACGGATAATCAATCTTCTCCTTTCAACTAAGCTCCACGACGTTCCGCACCTATCTAAGGCTTTAATCTCAAAGCAATTAAAAATCAGCAAATCCGTAGTATGTTGCATTTAATGTGGTTTAAAAAGTATTCAAGTTCAAGGCTGGCCTCATGCTCTTTGAATGCCATTTGTTTGTGTTTTCGTTTCATGCTTTTCTTATTATTATAATCAAATCACCTATTCTATAATTAATCATCATACAGATACAGATCACTAGACAGCAATTACATTGTATTTGGAATTTAATTTACCACATTGTTGTCGTACGATTGTGGGTTTGTTAGCAAGAAGGAAAAAACTGTAACACAATAGATTTGTATCAACGCCTGTCTAATCCTACTTCGGCCACATGCGGAATTAATTTGCAAGTTGGGGCCGATTCTAGTCTCTATCATTCGGTAGCAGGTTCACAAAAAAATATAAAAAAAAAGACCTAAAGCAAGGCAAAGGTTGCGTGTGCTCGAATGGGCTGATCAAAACCGGTCCCTCGCCTCATAATTCATTCCAATTTGTCGTATTAGTGCATGCAAATAATTTATTTCCAATGTTGGCTTTTGAATGGAACCATTAATAATGTTAACAAGGTAAAAATTGCACGGGAAATGCTACTATTTGGAGCTTGGACATTAAATAAAAGAGTTGGCGCACGAACTCGATGGTCACTTTGGTGCTTTACATGTAAAATACTTAAATACAATGTTACGGCTGGGGGCAACGAATCAAAGGGTTTTCTCTTTGTAAATTATTTGCATAACGAAAAAATCGTGTTGTACGTGAAATATTTTTTGCACGAATTGCATGGACGGACACTTTACTGCCGCATTCGAAGGGCGCCATTGAGGTGCTCATTACTTCGAATGTTTGGCAAATATTCATAGAAAGACATGTTGGTGTTTTATGTGACATAAGACACATCACTAAGTCGCAAAGCTTCCTATAGTTTCGATACAAATAAAGCAACAAAAACAATAATTTCCTGTTTTTGTTTTTTTTCTTGCAGATGAACCAAGAAATACTCTTGCTAGTCACTTGTATAACATTGTCTACAGCTATACGAGTTGACTTTGGCACAAAACAAGGTCCCATAGTTCCTGCTATTCCAACCACAATAAGGCCACCACAGCTGCCGCTCCGCAATCCAGCACCAGTTTGGGAAGATCAAAGCGATGACATACCAAACCCTAACCCCTATCAGTAAGTATTCAAAAAATATCACTGACCTCACCACATACTAACTTCTTCCGATTTAGATATATCCTCCCACCACCATCTCGCCCAAAACCCCTGACAAACAACTTCAAGCTATCATCTCGCACTCAATCCAACCAACAAACTGGAAGAGAGTTTGTCTTCGGCAAAGTCATCTCACCGAACGATATCAACACATTGTTTGTCCGCAAAGTATCCAGCTTTTCACCACAATTCGTACCCAACTATGGCCTCAAATACCACGCTGTTGTACCATCAAATACCAAACCATACTACACCAAGAACACTGACGCCTACTACAACGACAAATTCAACAAATTCAACGGCAAATACAATATCAAGACAAAGAAATACAAGGCTTATGAAAAAGTCAAATATGTACCTAATGTATATGTAAGTTATAGGAGATTTTATTGAAGGTCTCTCCTTACACTAACCTTGCACCCATTTCATTCCATCCACCTGCATTCTTTCAGTACTCCAACATCATTGAACTACCAGTCCCATCATTTGAACAAGAATTGCCATTAATGCAAGCACCCCAACCATTTCGATCGCCCGAACTAGAGCACACCCCAACGGCAATGAACCGAGTTAATACTCCAAAAGTCGCCTACACAAAGGATGACCTAAATGCCATCTCGAAGAACTATAGAACGCATCCAGCACACAAACAAAATTCATTTTCATACGATTCAAAGCAGACCAGGAGATGAATAACCTCGTCTCCTTCATGTTACCTCAGATGAAATTATTATTTGCCCACGCATGTTACCCGTGACCTATTAATTTACGTTTCGAATTTGTTTTGTTTTTTTTTTTTTTTAAATCATTTTTGCCATATTTTCATTGGCAATTCGTGTTTTAAAATTATTAGTTTAGGATATTCATTTCGTAAAAAAGAGAGAGAACCCAAAATTGAACAAAAAAGTGGAAATTTTGACAGAAAAAAAAAGATACGTAAAACTGAAAACAGTCTCTTTGGATATTTTATTATATTTTATGTAAATAATATAAAACTATATATGATAAATGTAAATAAAATAAATGAAATAAAAATATAAATGTACTTGGTGGAGTTTTTTTTGGATAGTCTCGGTGGGTACGAGAGGTGTACTGAGGCAGGTAAGTAGTAACAAATCATTCTGCGAAGCTACTTTGAGTGTAAGTTTCCAATGCGTAGCTTAGTCATCACCGCCAATTTATTTCAATGGCAGTCCGCTCACGAGCACGGACTCAGTCATCCATCAAAAATGTTCCCACAGCAGCACATTATTGTTGATACAACTAGTGCTCAGTGGACACGATATGTATGTCTTTAAGTGATAGCAAGTGTTGTGTTGAACTAGAACAAGCAGTATGTCACAAATATTCCGCACATCCTTCTTGACTAACATCGTATTCCAAGCTGAAGAAAAGTTTAATGACCAAACTGTCATCACCGAATGCAAGATCGTCCCTTTTGCGTTCAGCTCAACTACGAGGTGAAGCGGAGTTAGCTGAAAGTATTTATAACTCCATATCCGCAGTTGGACATGTTCTCATGGCCCTAGTAATGCAGAGGCATGCACTTTACTTTATTGAATGCATTCCTCATTGTGACTAGACTAGTTCGTCAAACACAAACTACTTCAACTATGGTTGTGCAGACAATGTCATACGAGTCTCATTTGACGACTTGTATTTTGACGTCATACTGCATTATTGTATTCCATTGCATCGCATTAATTGTCGTCTTTAAAAAATATATTTGTCCATCATCGGATGACGATGGCTCTTAGTTTCTGACCTGTTTTTTCATCTTGGTCTTCATTTTATGAATGCTGCTCTCATATAACAGCACGGATCGAACATTGAAGTGCAAGTTTGGTGCTTCATCATATGTATCTTCGAGTTTGCTTTATCGATTCAATACCCCGATCGACAAGCTATTAGAGGCGGTCTACTCTTTCTACCAGCTGTCACTAAAGCTAGCTTGAGATAAGAATTAGTTTGAGGCTTTTGGTTTAAGTTTTGGCAGTACTCAGCACAATGAAGTTTGCCTCCCTCTTCACATCTTCTGTCCTCGGCGCATGGTAGTCTTAAGAATCTTACCCACTTTTCAATGAGTCACCTCCTTTTAATTTTTATTTTTCTTTTTAATACTTCACCTAGGCTAGCCCCATCTAGCCATATCGAGCATGTTCTTACTTACTTACTTAGGTGGCGGTATAGTTCGGGGTGAGCCTCGGCCTCAACCAACAAGCCTCTCAAGTTGGCCCGGTCCTTAGCTAACTGCCTCCAGTTGCGCACTCCAAGTTGGTTAAGGTCCCCTTCTACTTGTGCGCGCCACCTTGGGCTAGGTCGTCCTCTACTGCATTGTCCCTCCGGGTTAGGTTCGAAGACTCTGAGGGCCGAAGTATTGGTGTCCATTCGCTCTACATGTCCTAGCCATCTTAGGCGACTGATGCGCAGTTTTTTGACTATCGTTCTGCCGAGATGTTGTTGTCAGAATTTATAGCAAAGCCAAGGTAGACTACCTCATAGTAGCATGTTGGCGAACAATATTTTTTAGTTTCATTTCCAAGGATAGCTTCATCAAAGTCTCTCTCATCGCTTCGGATACAGCACGGTACAATTTCAACTATTCTTAGTATTTTTGGGTAAGTTGAAGAACTTCCGAGAAAAATTTAGCGCAACAGTCAATATGTGGTTGAAAAGCCATTGACCATCCATGTTGAGCATTTTATATTTTTTCACACAAATGGAAGGAGCCTACAGCCATATCCAAAAGCGAAATGAGAAACTTCCTCCTGACATTTATTACTTACAGATGTTTGTCAAACATTCGCGGAGGTGACCTGTTTATTAGGTGAACCTAAAACGTATTGCTTTGACCTCAATTAGAGTTTTATGCCGATTTTTGCAGTCGTCGACTCAACTGAGATACTCGCTGCTAATATAGCCGCATCGTCTGTGGACGTGGCTTGAATGTTGCCTTATTCCTGAAGTATATTACGAGTACATAATATAATAAGTAGTATTGGACCAAGAACACTTCCCTGGAAACCACTGCTTCGATTTTCTTAAGGGTAAAACATTTATTCTCGTGTTTAGCGTAAAAGAGTCTGCCCACGAAGTATGTTTTGGAATTATTCCAAAAGAATTTATGTGAACTTGTATACAAATCAACAACCATCTTGTCATACTTAGTCAAAGGCTTGAGAAACGTTGAAGTCAGACCTAATAAATTCAGCTTTCCTCGAGTTTTTGCTCGGTCTTTAAATTGGTAAAAGAGGATAGGCAACGCCTTAGGGGTGGCTTGGCTCGCATTACAGACATAAATTGCACGTAAAAAATGTATTTGCTTAATTGGGGCAAATAGCCTATATGTATAGCAAACAGAGCCTAGCTTCATGCTCCATTCATAATCTGTTTTTTAAATTGAAATTCCATATGCTCTTTTCAATATAGAAAGTCACCAATAGGATAACGTAACTCTCCACTTGGAAGACAGGTATATATCCACCTAACAAGAAATAGGGTCCAATATTTTGGCAACCTACGAAGGCGTTAGCATAAGACTAGATGCAGAGTCATCCGTGCAGATAAAAGCACCTTAGCTACTTGCAAACTTAAATTTAAGCTGGATGCTGTCGGGAGTACAAATCTTTGATGGACAAGTGGATCAACATGTCTAGCGACAAAACATATTTGGCCGAAGCTGGATCTAAAACGTTCTAAGAATTTGATTTCTCTCAATAGACCGCATATCGGCACCACAATACGTGTCATCACTGGACACCGTCTAATAGGCAAGACTACTACAAGGCTAGACTTTTTGCGAAGCTGCATGGATGAAGGAGAGGAAGAAACTATTCCTCACCTTCTTTGTTTCTGCCCAGCTCTCTCCCGTAGAAGGGAGGTTCGCCTAGGTGCCCCCTATTACAACGATGTAGGCGACCTGATAGAGGCAGGGGCAGAAAATGGCTGATCAAAGAGACAGTCGTACTACACCTGCGTTTTCACTGCTCCAAGCTATAATGTCATCGGAATTTCTTGTGTGTTTTGGAATCACACTCCCAAATGTGTACTTTCTGCAACTCAGCTTGTCGATACGACCGCAGACAGCCTGCAGAAGCAACGAGATACTAGCACGGGCGCATTTAAAAAACTTTTCGTTAAGGTTGAGGCCCTCGCTAAAGAAATTGGAATCGAAATCACAGTCCGTAGAAAAACCGGCCGTCAAACTAATAGATCGAATATTCAGACTCAATCTGTTGAAGAATATTACCGACTTATAGTGTATATTCCTTTTCTTGATTATATATTAAATTAAATCTCGTCTAGGTTTTCTAGAGCTCAGCTGCAATGAATAGGAAAGCTGCAAAGTTACTAACCAATTTTAAAAGCTACTGATGATGATATAGACGAAGTTTTGCTGAAGTATGAAGCTGGACAAATGGTGAGATCATAGACCCCACCTCCATATCTATCTTCACGGATGGATCAAAAATGGACGTAGCTACGGGATCCGGCGTCTTCTCAGAGGAACCCTCAATTGCCCGGTCCATTAAACTTCCGAACCACGCAAGTGTGTTCCAATCGGAAATTCACGGTATCACGGAGGCCTGCCGACACCTCTCCACACTGAACAACAACAGACAGGTTGACTTTTACATAGACAGCCAAGTAGCCATCAAAACCATAACCTCCATCACCACCAAATCTAAACTTGTCCAAAGATGCAAAGAGGAACTCAAATCCCTCAGCACGAGACACAAAATTTCGCTCTGTTGGATCCCGGGCCATATGGGTATCCACGGGAACGAGATGGCCGAGGAACTGGCCAGGAAAGGCTCAGAATCAGATGACCCACACGCAGACAACTCTGTACTATTGCCCATCAGTCTCCTCATGTCCAAAATCTCTACAAACTTCTTAAATAAGGCCAACGCATGCCGAGTCTCTAGAAAACTTTGGACCCAATTTGACAAAAAGAAGACCAAAGAACTGCTATCATTAAACAGACCACAGCTGTCACTCCTCATTGAAATCCTTACTGGCCACAATTCATTGGCGGCCCATCTCAGGAAAATGAGAATCAGCACCACCGACCTATGCAGAGGCTATGGCGACACAGAGGTAGAGGAAAACTCAACACATTTCCTCCTCTGCGAATGCCCAAGCCTCTTCAGAACCAGACTCTCAACCCTCGGAAAACAGCAGTTCAAAGACCTTAGTGAACTAGCAAACACGCCACCTAAAACCACCCTAAAATTCATCATGAAATCGTGCTGGTTCAGGAGGGCCACCCCTGCTACTAACTAAACAGCTAACCCACTGCTTATTTCTCTTTCTTTTACTTACAGGTATCTCACACCGGCGTTGGTCTTACAGGTATCCCACACCGTGGGAAGACAATGGATCCGTTGAGACCCGAGTGAGACTGCACCCTTGCTGATGCAGTTAACCCGCCCTACCTAACCTAACCTATGTCATTGATAAAGAATGAATCCCAGAGAAAAATTGCAATGCAATACTATGGGGTACACTCTTTACCTATCTGGCCTTTGTGCCCCTCCCAGAAATAAATCCTGGATCCGCCCTTGTTTTGCTACCATCTACTTTAGAAGGTAAAAGAATGACATTCAATTTCGATTTTTAAAAAGTGCTTCATGCAAAGAAATTCAATCCCACATTTCACCAAATAATTCAAGCACTTCAATAAGTCAGATTGGATGTACGACTACCATTTAATTGTCAATTTATCAAAATAATTAATGGCTGTGAAAATTCAATGAATAATTGAATTGACTCCCCAAAGCAACTTCTTTGAGGTAAATTTATACTCTCTTTACTGGGAATAATTTTATTCCACTGACATGATTAAATGAAATCGTACTTAAACGTATCTGCACCATCTTTGGAGAGGTGGTCCGAAGTAAGGTGTTAAGACAAACTTGGCTACTACAGATCTTACAAAGTACCATTTATTTTTATTTATTTTTTTAAATGAAAATAGTTTTACCATATACCGACTTGCCACAGCCTTTCGTACCAAATTTGCTAGGTATCCTGTCCATATTTTCTTTCATTTATATGCAGTCATAAAATACCACTAGTGTATTGCAAGTTGCCCATTTAGCCCAATTTCATCGTTTATCAAAGTTGTATCGCCATTTATATGTTTGGTGTGATTTGTTCTTTTTTTTGCAGTACGAGTTACCACGCAGCCTCATTTACTACGCTGAGAAATAAGGAAGTTTTGATGCATTGGAATCGATTTAATTGAATTACGCGATATCAAGGTTAAAATTGCTGTATCTACGTGGATGGTCAATTAATCAGAGTCTCAGAGAAAATGGAGAAAAAAAAAAATGCTGCCATTTCGATGGCATCAAACAAAAGAGTTGAGCAACGAACTTGCAATGATTCTTTTTTATTTTTACCAAAAAAGGAGGAAACCGATTGCAATTGCTTCCAATTTAAGAACATGTCAGTAAGATACTCGTAGTTGATTTTTATCTGCAGATCGTGATTTCATATGTTGTTGATTTTAATTACAAAATTCCTTCATTCAAATAGTGATTAATACAGCGGGCATGATTTGAGTGGTAATTAGGTGGTGCCTGTTTCGGTAGTACATGCTGTGACCACTAGAACTGATATTGTTTATTGAAATCTATACCAATGTATTGACAAGAAAACAACCTCGATACGTGAGTGTGTAAGGTGATTTTTTTTCATACTTCGACTACAGCTTTAGCCTCCAATAATACTTCAACTAAAATACAAATTTTATTTGGATCATTGATCTTGCGAGTCAATTAAATATTTTATTTCTCGAGTTGTAAACAAAGCAAATGATAAAAATAAAAGGCCATTGTCAATAATCATCACTTCATCATATACTCGTAGTCGTACATATACCCAGAGCCCAAGTTTTTTTTTCAAAATAAGAAATAAATTAAAATTGTGTTAGCCCGGTCTGAAACAGAAAAACCAGTTGCCCCAACCAACGCCAGAATCCTTTTCGTATTTCAAAAATTAATTTCACAGCTTGTCACATTTTTTTTAAGTCAATAAACTATCGGCCGTCGAAGTCAATAACTGTGTCAGCAACTTTGTTACTTTGTAGCAATCGCGTGCCGCAAATTATTTAAATAACAGAAACGAAGAGGATTTGAATTAAAATTGAAATCGGCCATCGAGAAAGACTAAGTTGGTTTTGTAAAATATGCATATGGCCTAGAACCAGGCTCAAAACTAGTCTTCTCTATGAAAAGAGTAGTCCAATACGTGCTTGTGGTTTTCAACTATGTAACCATAATCGATCAGTGACCACGAGTTCTCTGGCAATGCTCGACAATTAAACTCAAGCTTAGGCTTGAAATCTAAAACAAAAAATTTACGAGTATAAGGCCATTCCACCAATAAAAAGAAAAAAAGATGATCACGATCAGTAGTTGTAAGCCATTGCAATGGGTTAAACTGAATCCATTAAGAAATGCTACGTGCAAGGCGTTTAATAAACATTCATGGTTCAACCAGCTGATGATGGCAATAATAGGTCCCGCCAATGAAGACAACAACGTTGTCAGCATGGCTGTAGATCAAGTGATTTCAAATCAAAATGCCACAACACACGAGTAGAATGAAACATTTGTAATGTGTCAATTGCACAATGTATCATCACGATCATTATTAATTCTGGTGTCATGGTGCTGATTTAGATGACAGAAATCACGACATTTGACTGATCTGGCTTTGCACGGACATGTTGTTATTTTATGCGCACAGATGTGATGAAGGATGGGCCACCTGTTTGTTTGCTCTTGAAGTGTGTGTTATTTCGATGCTGGCAACACTATTGACAGATATGTAGTGCCAAGCCTTGGTAGTAAAAAGTGGATCGCTTCATACTTGAACAATGCTGCCAAATTTAATTTTTTTTATTTCCACAATTAGTACTGTGAAAATTTTAAAAAAGAAGTTTTAGTCAAAATAAAGCCTCTTCAGAAGTTGATATAAGGAAATTCGTAAAAAAAACTTTTAGCTTTCCAAACTATCGTCCGATACCTACAGAAATGCTATTTTCGTCAAACTGTACGTGAAACCCCATAATTTGCTATAAAACACGTCAACTGAACATGGGTCGCACATTTCTGAAGAGAAAATTGAATAAAAACCTCGAAATTTTTGGTTACAATATCCAATTCAATCACGAGTTGAAGCGATGTCACTATCCGGTTGGTTTAACTTGGTTCTTAAATGAGTTTTTCGTTCCAGAATTATATTTTCAGATGAAGCTCATTATCATCTTGGAGGCAATGTCAACAGACAAAGCTGTAGGATATGGAGTTTCAAAAACCCATGCACAGTAGTAGAGAAGTCAATACATTCTCAAAGAGCTAAGATCGAACTATTTCTTTAGAGACAATAAGGAACGCAGTGCCTTTCAAGTCGAAAACCCGACGCTTTAGTGAAAGTAATGACTGCAGGGTCTTTTAAGTCGGAATCATGACTATACAGGCTAGTCGTGAGAAATTTATAGTCGCTGAGATAATAACTATCTATACACCCCACCAAGTAGGAGTTAAGGCCCTGTGCTCCAAAATAATTAGATCCAGAGCCAATGGGGTGACTCTATTTTGGCTACCAAAGCATTTGAGTATCCCAGGTAATAAAAAGGCTGATAAGCTCCCAAGGAAAGTGCCATATCCTCATTCAGCTCACACTTTCTTGGGGTAAATTTTTATAATGGTCACAATGGGCTCAACTGCTGGTCTAAGTGAGCAGTAACGAAAGTCACAAAACATCCATAAACCTAGCGTAACCAAACATATCCCGTTTGTCCCTGTAAACTTCTGTTCTGCCTTTAAAACTTAAGCATGCTTATTTTATGTACCTCTTGTAGTACTTTCAACCTCTCCATCGTCTGCTTCGGAGATAAGCATTCGTGCTGGCTCCAACAAGGTAGTGGTCCGAGACTATATTGGCACCTCAGAGGGTCCGAAAGACAATTTTTAATTCACAAGGTAACCCTGTCCCTTTGTGGATTCTAAGATGGGGGAACCGCGTGCTGGATATGACAACGTTTAGCCTTGCTGTTAAGTCCACTAGCTTGGATACTTTGTTGGATCTGGTGTCCTATTGACTGTTTTTTTGACAACGCTACCAAATATGTCCCTTTTTCCAGTTTTAAGAATATCTTATCGTCGTGGTTGGGGCATTGCTCATATATTCTGTCGGACATCTTGTCATATAACGTTTGAATTAACGAACCGATTTTAGTGAACAAATTTTGTAGGCATATGGATTGTGCACAAATTCGTTGTTCCTAAAATTTCTAGCTGAGCTGAATGTTGAATGGCCTGACATATTCTTTGGCCTGTTGCATCGACTAGATGTTTGTCTTCCCTCGATTTAGAATCTAGTTAAAGACGTTTTAGCTGCCACTTCGTCTTGGGCTCATTATCACCTTGAAATCTCACGCTATTTTCAAGATAGAAACACAAATCCAAAAAATCTCTGAAATTCGTAGTTTCAAGTACAACACAACAAGAAATCGTCCTCGCTGCGCCTGCCACATAAATTAAAGGAAATCCATAAAATCAGAATTTCTCTCACAACATCTCGTATGCGAAAGACTCTTTATGATCGCTTCTTTTTATTTTCTACTTACGTCGTACAATTGCATAAGTGAATTAAATTAAAAAGATTAACCCTTAGCCGTAACGACTTTCGCCTTAGCTTAACTACTTTTTTTCGTTTAACTGCCTTAACTTTCAAAGTGCGAGTTCAACGTTTGTAGTTTTTTATTAGCTTTGGACTCACTATACAGTTTTGCTCTATAAAGTTATATTGAAGCAAAAAATGTCTTTTTATTCACATTTACAAGGAATATGTTGTCTACTTAAATTATTTTTATAATTTTGCACACTTTCAAGCACTTAATCATTCTTTGGTTCAAAAAAACCGGTTGGGAGATAGCCAAAGGCGCTAAAAGCAAGACTTTGGACATTTGTGTATTGAAAGTGTTTTACCAAAACCCAAACTATCAAAAGCTTCAACTGTACTCCCCAAATCCTGATCGAAATACATGAATAGTTTGCTTGCCTCACCAAAGGTCTTTTGGATTTACTGGTGACATTGATCACCAGATCAAGCTTGGATTTGAATTTGATGGGCAACTAAAAATAATTGACAAACTTGTGAAATACAAGTATGACTCAAGAATGTGGTCCCAGTATATGTATATGCTTAGTTATGCCCCTTTAGCCCAAATGGGCGCCAAAACGACTGTATGCTATGCTGTTTAACTTTTTGCAAGGACTTTTAAATTTTTCTATAACATTCCCAAATTCGCTGGATCCCTTCTCAACCGTTCTCTTCCATCCAATACAGAATTGAGTGGGCGAACTTCACTAAACCACTAAATGGCTTAAATAACAACGAAGTTCTAGTTAAAACTCCCACGTCGCGGTGGGTTAAAAAAAACGCGAACGTGCGCCCGAAGGCGCACCCACTGTTCGACTTACACCAATAAAAAAACGCTTTACTTTATTTTCAACGATTTATTTATTTATATAGAAATAGCGGAATATATTAGAAATAGCGGAATATATAACAACCGGTGTCCGCGCTCCGAAGGTCCAATCAGAACTGCCCCTCAAATAAATGTTTTCCGTTAGGAAACCTCCAGCTCCAAGATGCGAATCGCTGATTCGGCAGCGTGCAATGGGCACGCGCATCCGTTGGCAATGGCATGTGCGTAACGAGATCCTAATGCACCGGGACTGTGCTGACACAGCCAATCCGGTCATTGCACGCGTATCCGGTGGCGACTGTCTGTATGTAACAAGATCCCAATGCACTGGGACCGTGGGATCGCACTCGCACCTGAATGTGCTGACTCCATGAATTTGGATTGGCTGTCTGTCATGACCTTGGCGCGTGGAACGGGTGTACTGTGTTAACTTTCTCTTTGACTGCAAGGTGTAAACAACTCAGAGCCACTTGTCCCTTTTAACTCTGCTGCCTCTCCCTACCCTAAAGATACTAAGATTATTTTAATTCTTTAGGGTCATGCGAAGGCATTTATTAATAAAGGTGGGCATCTTACCAGTGCCAATGCCAGTCAGCTTCATACAGCAGTGCTGACTTAACTTTCGTCCCAAATAGTTTTTTTTTTTTTTTTGCCTTTGACCCCTTTTTTCTTCTTGACACCTTCCACTCCGGCACCGATTTCGCATTACTTCAGAGAGGTGTCGTTTTCATTCCCCTATGGGGACCGGCTTTCGTCTTCTGTTTCGGGTTTATTTGTCTTCTTGCCGGTAAGGCTTTTAACTTCTTATAGAATTGTTTTCTGAGGGTATGTTTGTTTCTTCCTCGCTTTTCTTCTTTCTTTACACCGTTTCGATGAAAGCGCAGATCCTGTTCCAACTGGTGGTACTCGAGATCATCTTCTGGACCACATTGTCTGGGAACAGCAGGCTGCGCTGTTTTTCTTCCCCATTCTGCAGAGGTACCGGTTGATGTATCCATGTCCAGTTAGGAATCGGGTGATGTAGTAGTTCCCTTCACCGTGTTTCCGCTTCGTCCATGCAGCAACGTCTCTTATCAGCCGCGCGGTCCATCTTCCCCTGGTTTCACTGTTCCACCTGCTTTGCTACCTCTCTCTGGTCTGCTCTTTTGCTTCTGGTACCCATTTACGTCTTGTTGTCGTAAACATACTTTCCTTCTGCTGCTAGCAGGTCTATAGGGGTTACTCCCGCTACCACGCGGACAGCTGGTTCGGGCACTGTGCGGTAGGAGCTAGTAACTCGAAGGGCACCTCGTCTCTGCACTGCAGCCATTTGCTTCCAGTATTTTCCACGTTGAGTGCCTCAGCCCATATCTCACATCCATACAAGAGAATGGAGTGAGTGATGGACATAAGCAGTCTCCGTTTACTCATTACTGGGCCTCCGATGTTGGTCATGATCCTCCTGACTGACGTCGTGACTTTCGCCGTTCGCTCTGATGCCGATCTTATTTGGTCCCAGTAGGTTAGTTTGTAGTCCAGGGTCATACCCAGGTACCTTACTGCGCTCTTGCTGGTGATTGTCTCTGTACCTACGTGGAAATTCACGTGAATCGGGATCCGTCTCCTGGTTAGTAGAAGTATCTCAGTCTTCTCGGCTGCTAGACTTAGGCCATGGTCCGCCATCCACCCTTGTACTCGTCTCATGATCTGGTTGAGTTTTTGTCCCAAATAGTAGCAGTTCACATTTTAGGCTAAATTCATTGCCTTACCAGATTTTTGACAGAGAACCGAACATTACATCCAGTTCGGGGCCAATTCACCGATAGAGAAAGTTGTCAATTTACTCTAGACACTATCTATCCATTTGTGCTGACTGCATTAACCATGAATGTCGATACATCCTTTCTGAATTACTTATAAAAAAAAAAAAAGACATTTCGTCAATGGAGTATATAAATCAGGTTTGATTGATTCAAAAGGACTCAGTACCAAAAGTCAAATCTTTTAAGACCGAAACTTGATTTTATAGTACTGCTCCTTACGTAAGTATCCAGACCCATTCAACTTGAATGATGACGGTCAACATCTCTATCCACCCGACCAACAGGAATTGACGATAGTAATATCTAAGCTTTGACAAGACTGCTGATACTGATGGTAGGATTTGGTAGCAGCATACATAAATTTTTTTTAGGCCGAATAGAAGATCTACAAAGGCCAAGGAAGTCTGTTATTGACCATATGTTCAACCTTGGAATGAAACTCAGAACCCCACCACTCATCACAGATGTAGAGTGTAAGTATCCCTGCTAAGCTCGTTCGTCCACGAGTGAGCACACCGCTCCGGCAAGATTAGTAAAAATTTATAATTTGAAGTCAGAAACGGTCTAAGGCAATGCATACCGATGTCCTGCGACTTAATAAATACTTTGCTTAAAATAATCGTTTTAAGAAGAAACATTCTGGCTAACTACTGTTCTAAAACTATTCTTGTGATGAACGGTTTAGTTTATATCGAAGGAATGCAGAAAGGGAGATTCAAAAACGACCAGCATGGACACAGATCTCGTCAAAAAGGTGCGAATCTAACGTCTCAAATAACTAGGATCTGTAGAGCAAATAATATCTCAGTCCACCACATAAAATGCAGCAGGTGGAGCCTAGTGATATATTTACTCGAAAGACCTTTCCCTAAACCTACGCATATGCTAATTAAAGCCATCTCTTTGCCGGAACACCCACTGGACCATTACAGTGATAAGCATCACATCTTGCTAAAAATACTCTTTCACTGACAGCTACTCAACTGTCCTGAACTCAACATGACCAAAGAAGTTCATTATCCAAGATGACTCCTCAATCAAATTAAGAGGTTCACAATGAGTTTGGAGAACATTAACCTTAAAACCATTTCCGCTGCACTATTTATCGATCACGTCCAAAACTCTCAACGCCTTTTTGCCAGACATTTTGTGGAAGGTACTTAAAATACCAACTACCAAACCTCACTTAGATCCAGAGGACAACCTGCATGGAATAAGTAAAATCAAAGCGATGGTAATGTAGTACAGCTGAGTCCCATTCCACTGAAACTGGTCATGTGACGCCAATGATGTCATTTCACAAGAGATTCACTATCAAAATTCGTGGCAAATAGGACTAGAGGAATCGACAAGTCACCAGTATTTCAAAGTGAATATTGGTATGACAACCGTTCTTTACTATAAGACACGTGTTGTCCCTGTACAGTTTAGAGTCATATCCAAAACGCTTCTTTTTTAGAATCTTTCTCATGACAATTATTATTCTCTGACGTTTATCAGATATTCACGACCACGGTGTGGGACCGTGAAAAACTTTCTTAGTGTTTTCTGGGATTCAAACCTCGAATCCACCGCTCATTAATCCAACACACTAACCACTGAGTCACGGCGGCCATTTTGCCTCATTACGTCGATTTATTCAAACATATTGTCACCACCATTTCAATCTGCAAAAGGAAACAACTTATTCGATTCAATTTACGACCTAAAATATTTCCTGAAATATAATTTTACACGTTTTTCCAAAAAGTTCTTATGGCGTCCTCCGCCGAGTGGTTGAATGATCGATTCGCTTTTATTGGTATTTTTATTCGTATTTGATGGCTTATTTTATGGTCCCGAGTAGATTGCACCAGTTATGACTGTCATTAAAATGTCCTTGGTCATAATAATGGACTTCCAAAACAAAAATTTTAAAAGCCTGTACCTTTCGCTAGTTAATTAACCGAGAAACAGATTAAATGATTGCAATCTTTCATGTCACGCATGCAAGTTACACAGCGCGAATGACAACTGCACTTGATATGAGACTCCTTGCCAAAATTTTATTTTAACTCAGAAAAAAAGAGCAGAAAAAAAATCAAAAATAAACATGGAATCTGCCGTCCATAAACCGTATCTACCATTAAAATGGCATTTCACCTTTTATTTAAATATCGCTGTATATGGTTTATGTCTCGTACAGTTTATTGAATTAACGATAATAAAATAAATTAACAAAATACTGAGATCTAAAGCGTGGGACGTACGCTTTAGCTTCACTTATTTAATTTGAATTTATTGTCGATTGACTGCGTTCAGTTGGGACATGGTAACAGATTTACATTTTACTTTAAGGCCCAAATTCATTTCGCGTGCAATTACCAAATTAGAATCACTGTTCCTACATGTGTTTATGTACATTACATCACCTGAATGCTCGTGACTTGGATATCCTTAGTCCCAAAAAGAGATGACATCGTCAGACGTCTCGTAAACGTCAGATGTCTTTGTGCCTTGTTAGACACATCAACTTAGGTTAGGTGTAGGCCTTCATCACTCCAAAATATACTGCCACAAACGAAAACCATCCGACGTGTTGTTGACGCCGCCACAATTTGTTCGCCTCCCCCTCAAAAACCCCAAGCATCAAGTCATGTCATCGTTTTGGGTTTCCTAGCGTGCGGCATTTCGTCTGAGGCCGTTGGCGGTATCTGTCTTACCTGGCTGTCTGCGGTGTAACCATGTTGTAACCGCACACCGATCTGGGATGCTGCCACAGAGATTCCACATTCGAATTGTCGGCGGCCCAGAAAAACTAATTGAAAGCAATAAATTTCAGTGAACATCTTCTTGCATCAAAGGCTGAACGCGATGTTATTATGATGCGGCTCCGTAGAGATGGTTCAATTGTTGGCGCTGATGGTACAGACGTATGCGCACCATGTAGTTGCAGTGGTTTAGCATAGTTTAGTTTAAGCGATTTTAAATCCACAAACAGTGTGGCTGCAAAATAATCCAACGAAGGAAGGGAAAAAAGGAAACCAATCGAAAAATTAATTAAAGATCTCCACAGCTATGAGAAGAGAAAGGACTTTAAGGAATTAACATGTACGGGGAATATCTTACTAAAAGAAAAGAAAAGAAGATTGCACGAATGCCTTTATGACGTACAGTAAGAACCAACTTTAAGTGGTGGCAACGGAGTAGTAGGTAGTGTGTTTGCTTCTGACCTGGTTGATGTAAGTTTAAGCCCCGTCAGGGGAACAGCAATCACAGGCACCAAGCGCAACAGAGAAATAAATAAAATTTGAATGTCTCCAACTAATACACCAAAAAAAAGTTGCTGCCTGGTAGTACAATGGTTCGTATAGGGTCTGAGTGATTCTGGGATTTGCTTGCTCTTCTCCTCAAGAGTAGAGTTCATACTGGACCTATTTCATATATTGGCAAAGCTACTCCAAAAGCTAGCCGTTTATGGAATAGTATCAATACAACATTTTATCCTGCGAATATGGAATGAACGCCTATCAAAAACCCTGACTTTCAAGACTCATCGTTCCAATCCACAAAAGAGGCGATAAAATGCATGCCAAACTCCCAGATCCATTACCCTTCTTAATACCTGCTACAGTTTCCTTAAGTTTATTCGCCAACCACAGAACCATCCTTGCAGAGTACCCATGCGGCTTCAGACCACACGAATCCACCAGGCTTTCCTCCTACTACAAGATCTAGGGAAATGTCATAAATTCCGGGAAGATCTGCACCTGCCGATGAACCGCCCTTATTTCCACCTGAAATACCCTAGAGTGATCTGGAAGGCGTAAGAAGATGCTCAAGTTGAGCTAAAACTCTTCCACCGACTCCTGCTAGAGGTGGTTAGATGAAACATTACGTCCAATGCTGCGGAGTGGGTAGTTTTAGTTTTTAGTACACCGCCATATGCATGCGGATCTTTGCACTTTCCTTAGAAGATTAAGGTTCTTCAATGGCCGTCCACGATACGATCATAATAAAGACCTGATCCGCCAAAGTGTGGTACAGGATTGCGCACCTACCAATAGTTTTTTCACAGGAGTAGAGAGCTATACTGGCCTTCATAACGCTTTCTAGAATATTGGCTTTAGTTTCCTGTCCTAAATAAGGCTTAAATATTTTCCGCTAGTCACTTTGCACCCTGTTCTTTCCATTGACTATTAGATTCCTAAGAACGGGGATAAGACGCCACCCTGAGGTGTGCCGCAACTCACCAGTCTTCTAGCGGATACTCGACCCAGTTTATTATTAATAATCCTGCAATTAATTTCGAAGCACTCCAAGCCGAGTAACGATTTTAAGATTTGCAAGTGCGTTACGTAATATATCAAAATGTGTGTAATTTTTGACATTTCCCTCTCCCAAATAAATTTATTTACAACGTGAAAGTGTGAAGCCAATGATGCTCCAAAGTTACGACCGTAAAGAGTACTATTTATGACCAAAACGGCTAAAGGCTCTTATGAACGTCAAACTCTTTAAATAAGTGGCTTCACATGTAAGTATTTTACTGCCATTAATTACTGTATTATGAGGCATTGTTAGCCTTCGAAAACAACATTAAATTTAATAAAGAAAAAAGACTGAGCAGATCAATTAAATGCTTTCCTTCATCGAATGCAATGTTTATCAATCGACGCTTAATTAGAGATTATTGCTGATCCACTTGAAAGTGATCCAAACCGGGTTAATAAAAACAATAATAAAATATTTAAATAAACAGCAAAAAAAAAAAAGCTCAAATATTAACAATAAATTAATATTTCACGGGAATTCATCTTGGGAGAGTACGGTGACTCCGTCTTTTGAATGAAATCGTTAACCAAAATTTCATCATACACTAGTTTCATACGCAGCATGTGCTGGTATGTTGACTACGCTGACGACGTTTGCCTGCTCTCACACAGGATAATGGACCTGCATCAGATGGCTCATAATCTGGAGTCAGAGGCGATGAAAGTGGGGCTTAGAATAAACACGGCAAAATCACTTCAATTTCTCAGGAAACTCAACTCAACATTGCCGGACAGCAAGTCGAAAAAGTAAGCAGATTTCTATATTTAGGACGTATGGTCTCGGAAGACGGTGGTACTGAACCGGATGAAGACAGCAGAATTCGTATGCAAAGGCTGCGTTCGTTATGCTGTCTAAAATATGAAAAAGCAATGCTATCAGTGCAAAAATGAAGCTGAGACCGTTCCGATCAAACGAGGAAACAGTGCTACTTTATAGGTATAGTACCTGGACAGCGACCAACACCGTGACAAGGAAGTTGCAAACCTTCATAAATAGATGTCTTTGCAACATCTATATTTTTATATTTATTCTGGCCGAACTGTATATCGACCGACCAACTACACGCGATAATAGCCAGGAGCCAAGAGACGTCAAAATACGGAGGAGAAAGTGACAGTGGATTGGTCACACCCTACGGCACGAAGACAGTTTCATTGCGAAGTACCGCATGCAATGGAATCCTCTTACCCAGTCAGGCAGACGAGTGAGCCGCCCTAGGCAGACATGGATAAGGACAGTTGAGGAAGAACCTCGATCACGGGGGATGTCTTGAAGGGGGCTCAAGAGCGTTGCCGAAATCCGAGCATGATGGCGCACAGGCGTTGTTGACGCGCTATTCCCCACGAGTGGTCAGAGCACCTAAGTAAGTATGCGCTGGTATGCCCCTGCATTCAATAATTGTCACATAATACAAATCCTTTGGAGACTGTTGAACTCTCGTACATGTTTTGTATGCGCACAGTTAATGGGTCTTAACCGCAATAACAACAAAGGAGGAGGAATGGGCACAATCGGCAATGCCGTGGCAAGCCAGATGGGACAGCTCCACAAAAGGCAGATGGACTCATAGGCCCATTTCCACCATAAAATCATGGACAAAGAGAGCGAGAGGGAACTGTAACTACCACATCACACAGTTCCTGTCCGGGCACGGAGGCTATCGGGAGTACCTCCATAGATTTGGACACGATAGTTCGCCCCTGTGTTCAGAATGTCCAAATGAGGAGGAGGATGCGGACCTTACAGTGTTCAACTGCATACGCTTTTCAGAAGATAGAGCAAGCCTGCCAACCAGAAACCTCGTAAGCCACATGACGCGATCGGAGGGTGGGTGGACGGAGATCTGCTCATTCATAGTGTGTATGCAGAATGCGCTGCGAAGAGCAGAAGCCTTTAGAAGAGCCCAAGAGGCGGCCTCGGAGACTAGAGCATAATTGCTAACCAGCCCCGCAAAGTAATGCCTAACGGCAGTCCCGCGGGGAGAGTGCTTGATTGCCGCAACAACTGAAAACTGTAGATCAAATCACTTTATGCTTCAGAACTAAATTTAGGTTGCGTTAGGTTGTCGTGTGGGCACCCTCACTTAGACCAGTAAGGTCAAGGTATTACCAGCGGATCAGTATCCCCAAAGAGCTACCCGTTGAACCAGGAGGAGCTAGGGTTGAAGCGCTGCAGGCTACTATTAGTAGCATTACACAATTCACCGAGGTTGTTTAAGAAGTAGGCTCGTAAATGCAGTTTCCTACGAGCGGGGAAAGCTTCGATGTTTCTTCCTCTTCTTCATCCATGCAGCTTCTGCAGAAGTCGTTTCCGAAGAGGCTCCTCCTAATGGTGGGCCTACCGATAATACAGTGTACTGTGGGTGTAATATTTTTCCACACAAATGGAAAGGACCTACAGTTTAGAAACATATCCGAGATTTAAACATTAAATAGTTAAATATAGAATGACTCTTAGGCTCAGGGCCATTAATTAATAACGAAATTCTTTTATATAACCAGGTCCTGAAACCAGTGTGGAACTAGAGTTCAGCTCTAGGTATTTGCCAGCCAAAGCCAATATTGCAGACATTCTACGGTTCCAGAACAAAGTCTTTCGAAGTATTGTGAATGCTCCGTGATACTTCAGTGACTCAGTGCTGCGTTGGCCTACTGAGCGGGAGGTTAGAGGTTCGAATCCCAAAAAACACGAACAAGTTTTTTCACGGTCCCACCTGTAGCAAATGTAAGACAAACGTCCGAGAGTAATAATTGTAATGAGTAAGCCCCTCGATTCGCCTTTCGTATACGGCTTTCTGTAGGTCCTTTCCATTTGTGTCAAAAAGTTTAACAAGCACAACACAAATGGTCGCTAGGCCCTGGACTCCATACAGTCTATTGGGTCAAACATTTGTTTTTTTTTCTTTATTATTTGGCTCCTTCAACTCTTTACATCAATTTTTAGTTTCAACCACACTCTGCTCTTGGCTTCTCTCATTTAAATTGAAATTCTCTTCCACTTGTGCACAAAAACTTTTCAGCCACACTGTAGCCAGCAGATGGTCACGCAAATCAGTTCATTACAAATAAGTTCGAAAGGTGCCTTTATTTTTATAGCAGCCCCTGTGCCGTTGCCTAGGTAAGTTTAATTAAAAACCAAAATCAAGTTGTTCCTTCGTTTTTGAGGGCGACTCAGAGGTTCCACCTACCTAAGGACCAAGTCGTGATTTTCTCCCATCGCCTTTCTTTTGATCATCGTCTGCCGATGATCTTTTCATCGGGCTTAGATTAGAAAGAAATTTGATTCGAATATCTCGACCGCTTCGTATCCACCTCCTTCAGCACTCAAGCCACACCTCTAAAAAGTTGGGACTTTCAATCGTCATTGAAGGAACGCAACATCTCATTCAACTGGTTCCACTTATTTGCATATCACCTGCGAATGGTTCTTTAAATCAAAGGCCACCGTTTAACAGATGCATCGAGATATCCGCCAGAGAACGCGAGAACGCTTGGAAAAACCAATTTTAATTACAAATCTGCCATTTTTCTATTAATAACCATTATTATCTGCGTGCTTGTGTAATGGGCAATAAAATTGCTCACGGAATACAATTTATGCTGTTTGAAGTGAGGGCATCGAGGTAATTCCTAGCAACATCGTAAATATATTTGGTTACTCGATTCAGGTGACGATGGTGTGTATGTTGGAAGTTGTCTTCGAAGTAGTGGGTACACAGAGATGACGATCATGCCGCCATTGAGGAATAGCAATGTCGGCATTCTTGTGAGGATGCCAATTGGAAGGGTGTTCAAAGAGAGAATGTCTACGGTACTGTAAGTGTGAACTTTACTATGAAAGCCGGATATATGTAGGTTGTGTGCAGTTCCTATTATGTGGTTAACCAGAGATACATAAGTAATTACTACCTTATCGTAGCTTAGAACACGATTTGGGCTTTTATGTCAAAGTTTGCATGACAAATTGTGCTGTGAACATTCTCGAATCCGTGAGGACCATAAACAGTCTTTTTTTATCAGATTAGAAACTGGTACCAGGAAACAAGTCCCAGTATTACCTAATTTAATCGAATTTCTTCGACTTTCAGAGAAAGCCGAGAAGGCACTTCAGGGATGCAGAGCTGACAGTATCAGAACTCAGCACATCAGCAACGAAGATCTGCCACCTGATCCGAGCAAAGGCAGGACAATAACAACGAAAGTGGTGCCTCTTAAGCCTATCACGCTAAGATGCTTAGCAAAAGGAAAATGGCCCGTGAGAATGCCTATAAGTTGTCTACAGTCTTTTCTGCTGAGAGACAGTAAGAATGCCGCTGATTTCTTACAAACGTTCGGGAGGAGTCGTTTAGTCCACCTGCATTCTGGAGAGCCTGTGTTGTGAGAGACCCAATTGTCAATGGAGACCCTGACCGAGGACAAGGAAAGACCCAACGCAAGTTCAGGTCCTAACAAAACATCCTCTGAGCCATTTCCCGCAATACCAGTGTGACATGGGATCCAGATGAGTCAAAGAGTTCAGTCGTTCAACCAAATTTAAAGAGTTTTTGCATTCTCGAACTATTTTGAAACGGGTTAAAGGGTTGAACTAGGCCTTAAGTGCAGCTTGACTGTCACTTCAGACGCAGATACTCTGACCCCCCACCTATTCTTAACAATATAGTCGGTAGCCATTAGAATAGCATACACCTCTGCTTGAAAAACAGTGTCATGCACACCTAACGAGTAGTAAAGTCTAGTATTGTCAGTCTCCACGAAGACACCAACGCCACATCCTTGGCCGGTCTTTGAAGTCATCCGTGAAAATTCGACTACAGCCCTGTCCGGGTTCAGATTCTGGCCGAAGCTAATTCTGACTGTGAGGATAGTCGACTCTAAATTTGCACAGAAGCCGAAGTTCCGGTATCATTGCATCAAACAACATATCCATGAAACCAGGCTCGTAGAATAAGTATCGTCATCGAAACTCCAGTGCGAATGATACCAAAAGCCACCTTATCTGGGACGATAGATAGATTGCTTCTAAATCAAGCAGAGCGTCTAAAGCAGAACCAGGAGTACTCAGGAAAGCTCCCGATCAGCCGAGGCAGGCCGTTCTTTGAAGCTTCATGCAGAAGGCAATCTCATATTACTAACTCGAGAGCCCCCTCCAGCAAACAACCAGCCGACGCATATGCTAGAAAAGGTCTTTTCATAGCCGTATTGATCTAAGGAAGCTTCTTCGGTGATGAGCTCCATGTCTTGCCAAAAGCACCTTTACACTGCCAGAAGACTGAGAGCGCCTTGAACGTCTTCGACTGGTAATGTCAGTCTGGCAATACCACTTGCACTTCGAGGTCTTAAGAAGCCTGGTTAAAAATATTTGACTTTCCTAAGATTGCAAGGTATATGACTTATTTCGGAAATATCTGGAAAGTACAGCGGAATAGAATGTATAGAGACTAGGAGTCAATGGCAAGGTTTTTTGTCCCCCACTTCAACTTATTTGTTACTACAGCAAAGTTTCAACTTATCCAGCAGTATTTTACGAAATGAGAAGGCTTGGCAGGCACTTTTCCATTGAAAGTTCATAGGATGTTATAGGTTTGAGAGGAGTTGCTTTTTTGATTCAACTGTTGTAGATTGTCGATTGTAGGTTATGGGGGTGTAGGCGCAGTGTGACCTTTATAGATCTATTGTGCTACCCCGACTTGGAACTCTTGTCAATGAGATACTCAACTTAGAGCATTTCCTACAGTTCTGGAGCGGATTTAACAATGATAGACCTTCTCCTAACAGTTAGTAGGCATCCAGGTGTTTTCTTCTTTTGTAGATGAGTGCTCCACATTCTTTTAGAAGGTGTCCTGGTGTTTCTTCAACATCTCCGCAGAATCCTCAGTCTCCACTTTGCTCAATACCCAGTTTCCTGAGGTGCTTCTCAAATCTATAGTGATCCGTAGTTTTAAAACTCCTTACACAAATCTCTTATACCGATGCAATGCTCAACGAAAGCCTTCCGCCTTTCACAGAACCATGCACTAAATAGTTCCTGTAATCAGCACTTAGAGAACACTGACGGCCATTTTTTAGTGTTTTTCTTTATCTCGTAGACATAAGAAGCCACGTAAGTGGCGAAAGAATACGCGCTTATAAAAGGACCTCCACCAGATTGATGTGCAGCTAGATAGAGAGGTTTGTTGCTCCTGATACACTACGGCCGGTAAGGTTCGCAAGCATATTTCCAACTACATTTTGGCCAACATAAAATTTAAGACACTTTCCATCAGAACAACCCAATGATGTTGTGTCCAATACTCCAGTCTTTTGAAATAAAAGTAGAGTCCGATCCTCATCCTCATTCTCAACCTCATCTACTTGCAACCGGCGAAAATTGAAAACTTAGGCTCCCAAGTCAGACGCTATTCACTTCTACTATTTGAAAGCATTGTTGCGGTCAGTTGAGTATAAATTCACCTTCAGACTGATCTTCAACATCACGTTACAGATTGTTTGTGTTAGATATTGCACTCCCTACCAGCTAAACGCAGCTTTAGGCTATTGAAACTTAATGTCAAAATGACATAACGATTTGGCATACTCTTAACCGCAATCTGATCATCTTTGCAAACCAGTTCGCAAACAAATAATCCCATTAGCCAACTATAATTGGCTCTTGAAAGAAAGTTAAGCCAAACATTGCAGCACCTTCGATTCGCGAACACCTCAAGCCACACATAAAACTGCTTAAACCAAGAGCGTGCTCACCATCTTGAAACACATTTTTAACACTTGCATGGGAGGCTTACAAACAAAAATAAACAAACAAACAAAAGCCATTCACGTGCATCTTTAAGCGCTGCCGTTCACCCATTTTACAGAAACACAGACAAAAAATAAAAAAAAAAACTTCAATGTATCTCCTAAGGTGCACCTCATACCAAGCCAATTGCTATGCTGAACCACAAGTGTTCGTTGCCATCCATCGTCGAAGATAGCGCCTCCACAGACGGCATTCTTGTGCCATTCTCGTGCCATCAGTGGCAACTCTAACAGACGCACTTAGTCTTGATCGAACAATTAGGTCCATTAGGACGGATACCGAAGTGATAACTGTGACAAGTGATATTTGTTCAGTGAAAAAAAAAATTAAGATTCTCTTGGCGAATTCAGCTATTCCGCGTGTCCGTGTGTGATTCAGTACTGATTGTGTAACAAGTACCTACACTGTGATTCTAAATCGAAAGGAAATTTGAAAGTCTAACCGAATCGTGACCAAAGATGGTAAGTGCTCGTCCATTTCATACTCTAGTCGGTGATATAGTTTAACTGAGATTGCGATACTTCCTTTCTTCCAACCACAATGCGCACCAGTGAATCATGCAAATTGGTTTCTGTGAACCATTTCCTCGAGATGGAAAGTCAGAGTGTGGTGATGGCATCAGACAGTGGCTAAGGGCAATTGCACTAAGTAAATATTACGGTAATTCCACATTGTGGATGCCTGGAGGTACAGTATTTGTCTATGAACTGACCACTAACTTTGTGGTCTGGGCATACGTAACGCCACATGACACACTGGTCTTATGAGTGTGATCGGCGCAGGTTCCACGGGATTTGTTAGCAATTTAGCTAGTTGTGATAAAATGAAGTGAATTTCTCCTGTAAAGGCGATAAAAGGCATACGGTTACAGTGGCGATAAAAAGTTTTCCGTGACATGATGTTTGGGCAAAAGTTTAGGGCACATGTGGTTGTTTCCTTTTCTTTCACAAAATATGTACCAATGTCAGCAGTCCTTTCCTGAATTGAGCAAAAGGAGAATTATTTCCATACAAGGTTTGGCACAGACTCTTTTCTTCGGGAAAATCGATTTAGAAAATAGGTCTACACTTGGGTAGAACTTACGATAAGGATAACTGTCACATCGAGCTGTTATTCTACTCGCTTTTTTGACATTTATGTTCAGCATAGTCTGGGAAATTGTCATGAATAGCCTACGCTGAATAGTGCCACCAAATTCTAAATTTACCTTGGAAAACGGTCGTCAATACGCGAAATTTATAGAGCATCGTGATTTTCATGGCGCACAACTGCGCAAGACATCCGTCAAACTGTGGATAGATTTTAAATCAAAGAAATGTGCGTACTTAAAAGAATGCCACTACTGTAAACGACAGTGTGCCAGAAGATCAAAATTCGACGATTCATAGTCTGTGGCAGCAATTGATGCTCAATCTTTTGCAAGCTGACCTTTCGTGGGGTCGCAGCTCACGTCGGATCAATAGAGAGTGTTACAGATCCATGATTGCTAATATTTTGTTTTTCAATTCGAATGCAATTGAGCTGGAAGACACATGGTTCCAATTAGATAGCGCTACGTGCCATAGGACGACCGAAATTTTTGGCCATAATTTGATTTCGAGAAATAAACCCGTCAAACGTCCTCTTAGAAGGTGCGAAAAATATAATACATGTCCTGTATGAGCTGTTTGTGCCAAATATTTGTGTATTTATTCATGTTTTCGGTAGATGAACTGGCCATTCATGTATTTCTAACTGGTGGGTAAGTGACACAGACAATATTATGTAAATACATTTGAATACTCGTACTCAGTCGTTATTTTTTCATAAAAACTCGGATAAAAGTAACGAGTACATAATACTCGCGAGTACCACCTACAAAACACATTGACAACTGTGCAAATACAATTCTCTCTCTTTTCTACGAACCGAATACAAAAGTAATCTCTTGCCTTGTTTCCCTCAATATTGTATCCTGCTCTAACAAATATAATTCATTAGAAACAGATTTCTCTTTTCACTTATGCCAAGCCGTGTGTTTGCTGGAAAGTAAACACAACGTATTGCGTGTCCGTGTATATAATTTGTATGACTCCTTGAGAGGTGATATTGTTTTGTTGACATATTTTACAAAGAACAATTTTACACGATTATAGTACTGGTGTAGGGCGAGTAAGAAAATATCTTAAAATAATACTTGTTGGTAGTGCAAGAGAGAACGGGTATTCGAATACATATCTGTGGCGAATAAGTGGCGAAAATACATATCTGAGTACGTTGCAGGTAACGAGTACGAATGAGCACATGGTAGTAACGAATACATTGAACCGAATGAGTACTTTTTGGACACCACTAAATATTAGTCCCTATTCGTACTTACTGTCTTCCATGGCTTAAATGAGATATTTTGGATTCCGCTGAAAGGCTACTACCTGTCTTCGACCATGAGACTAGTATTTCAGTTTTTAGTTCTCCTAGAATCATTTTCGCCAAAAGCAATCTGCCCCACTACTCGATTCTCCAAAGGACAGGTTCACAGTTAAAGCTGTGATTTTTAAGAAATTCTGAATTGCCAAAAAACCTGAATCCATTTTCTTTAACCGTTTTCTCACGATCATGATTCATGATACATACTTGGTAAGGAAATGATATCACGACACTGGCAACTTAACGAATGTCTTTTTTTTTACTTCAAATTTTGTTTAAAACTTTTACATAACAAAAGAGAAATCATCGTAGTCATAGTGCTTTCAAGCTTATTACAGTGATACGTCAAGTACGCCTGAATAAGGCAATTTAAAATGTTTTTAATGGTAGAAAACGCCAGAATAGCCCCAGTATACTTGACATTTACAAAAACAAAATCTTGGCGCAACAGACCGTATGTGGCCCAGAGCCTAGCGTGTGCGTGTTATATTTTTTTACTCAAATGGAAGGGACCTACAGATTAAAGCCATATCCGAAAGGCAAATTGAGAAGGTTTCTCTTGACAGTTATTACTCTCCGATTCCAATGCGAATGTAAATAAAAACCAATCAGCTGACTCAATGAAATAGATTCAATTTATTCCGCGGTTGAAAAATGTGGCGCTGCGAGTTTTACGAAAAACGACTTATGCTACCACGGTTGGAAAAATTGGATACCTCACGGCTTTGAAGGACAGAAATATTTAAAATTGTATTCAAATATCTTGTTACAGTATTATGATGCAAAGGCAGTTTATCGTTAGAAAAAACAAACTTTTTAAGCGCCACTGTTAATGCACCTCTCCGAATTTTTTCGAGTTTCGTTTCAGTTGTTGCACTTTTTCATTTAATTGTCCCGCACAAAATGAAGTTTTATCGAGTTTTCTTTCATCAAATAAATTTCATAATTTCTCCAAAGTATCTCGTGGAAGTGAGCCCACAAATTTACATACACAACCGTGAGAAGCATTGCAAATGGAGTTGTCTGAGGATACCTGTTTTGGGATTGCAATGGAATGGACATGATGTACTCGTAATTAGAGCACATTTTCTGGTTTTGAAATATTATTCAATAACTCAGGATGGTGGGTAATTGATTGGATCCACCTTTTACCAAGATGCCTTCGCTGCGTGTATGCGTGTCGCCATGTTGCTGATTATTATCACACTGTAATAATGTATTGTGTCCGGTTGATGTATATGCTGTCATACTTCGAGCCCGTTTGGATCGAATATGAGTTAGAAGCCAGTGTGTAAGGCAGAAGTTGCTTAACAACTTACTCTTCGGGTACCTGTGAACAAAAGGATTTATGATCTACGAGGCGCTTAGTTGAGTGGATGATGTAAAGAGACGGAGTTTGAAAAGACTTAAAGTGATCTTTGAGCCATCAAGTCGTAAATTGGTTGTATTGCAAGCTGAATTGGTATTTCTATTCAGATGGAGGTGCATTAAATTTTGTGCACTTTAACTTAAGATAATGCGGTTAGAGTCGACTTTTGCATACACGCAGGTGATAAATCTACTCGAGGTATGCAATGATCCAATATCAAATTTCACGGGGCTTCATTCGGGTCTGTACTAGGACTGCTACTCTGGTTCATCACAGCAGAATGACATTCATTAATACACTTAAATATTGCGGTGTCATCGCTCGCATGTATCCTAACGTAATTCCACCCACAAAGGAAAAGACCACCTACAGTTTAAATTCAAATAAATCGCATCAAGATTCATTTTCCAAATGACCTCATCTAGTGGCCTCATAAAATCGATGCCAGATAGCATAATATTGGCTTCACACTCGGCGCAATGAAAATGCTTTGAACTATCCGATGTGTGAAAGCATTGTGGACGTATCGCAGATCTCCAGCATCCAATTGCAATTGTTAAAGATTGGTTTTCAACTAACTCCTGTTCGGTGCAGTAATACCATAACCACACAACAAAGGTGGGACCAAAGTAACACTTAAAGTGTGGAAAAGGTTTAGTCAAGCGCAAGTAAGTGGCGAAATGTATCGAAATTGATGTGCTACATGGAGTACCTGCATAGTAAAGGTTTTCCATGAAGTGAGAGTTAGTGTGAGATTGCAGGGTCAGATACTTGAGTTGAAGTAGGGTTGTTATCTCGTGAAGGAAGGTATGAAAATAGATAGTTTGGGGGCAATATTTACCAGACATCTACACAGGTAGCTTTGAAAGACCATTTGACAGAAGTTTGCTTTTACCAGTAAGGAAATCTTTGGGAAGGGTAATTGCTTGTTTATCTGTTTCAAATGGGAAAATTACATCAAGTGTTGAGATACATTGTATCTAATAAGCTACGAACAAGCATGCTGGCTTGTTGTACATTTGTAGTAAGTTCGTGAACCAGAAGGTGTTCTCCAGTGACAGCTGTGAGTATTATCGTCGTGTTTTCAATATATGTACATTTTCGACTAAAGCACAGTCTTTCTTTTTTAAAACTAGGTGAGGTCGTTAGTCGTTTAAGTTTGCATACACATGTGCTGGGCAAACCGCCAGTATACAGTGCGGTTTTAAACATTGCTTGCAAATAAATTCTTATAAATTCATAACTGGGAAGTGATATCAAATGACTACCATTTCCTTTATTGCACAATTGTCATTTCCAACAAAATTCTTCAATATGTCATCCTTTGCTGAAAATGTGGAAAATGTGGATTGGTACCGATATCAAACGTCAAAAAACCATCCGGAGAACCAGGATCCTCTAGACCGCTATATGTGCTGAATACTATGGGAAAGATGCTGCAACCGCTTGATGAACCATAGTGTAGACTAGCCGCAAAAAAAAACTGAGGTAGTCCTGATCAGTAGTGGGAAACTCAGTGAAACGGCCACAGTTGACACAAAATCGAGTCTCAACCGGCTATCAAATACCATAGAGTGATGTTCAATGCCAGACTACATTTTAAGGCACACATTACATCGGTCAACATTACGGCTGAACATGAAAGTGATGCATTAGCAAGACTCATGACATATGTATATCGAGGGCTCCAAAACAAAAAAAGAAGGGAGCTCCTTGGTAAGACTACAGAATCAGTGACGATGTAGGCTGCTCCTGTGTTGCAGAACGTAAGAGTTTCATGTCTGCTCTGCATTTAGGGCAGTGTCATTAAAGGCTGCAGCGGTTATAGCGGGAATAATACTCCCGAACTTCCTGGCTGTAAAGTACAAGAAAAAAAGTAAAGCGTTGAATGGGATAATGACGAATGAAAAAAAAACATGTTTGGGACATAACTACCAAAGGTCGTTGGACGCACAATTCAACCCCCGACGTTAACGACTGAGCATCCACGAGTCACAGCCAAGTTGATTACTACATAACACAATTTCTGTCAGGTCATGAATGTTTCAGAGAATATATGCACAAATATGGAGACATATACGAAGAAATCTGCCTATATTGCCTCGAGTCAAATGAGAATGCTGAACATAAGAACGAGTATATAAGTTCATCACACACACAATGAGGCTGGGATTAATTATGAAAAATGCAGTCCAGTCAGATCACAGAATACTGTAGCACATCTACTTAGGTCCTAGAAGCAAAGGATACCATGAAATTCATTTGCGCAAATAAAATGCAAAAGCTCCTAAGAAACGAAAAACTGCGGAGCCGAAAAGGCTAATCATATAAGCCGACCTAGATAATTGAATTCTACATCCCCCTTCCTCCACGACGCAGTACTTAATGGTGATTCCATGGGGGAATTTCAGATAAGCACTGCAATGAGGTATTTTAGCACGTAGCCGATCATACGAATCGTACATGCTGCTCTTAACTCGGAGGTAGTATCTTTTAAAGATTTCACCTATGTAATAGCATATCAAATAAAAAAAAAGGAAACTATGGAGACCTATTGGAATGATTTTCCATCAAAGCGATGCACCATCCTCTTCAAACCGTCCAAATAGTAGTTGACGTCTGCTCGGCAGAGTAGACGTCTAAAGTTGCGATGACCGCCTCGTTCGATTGAAATATCCGTCTTAGGAGCCAAAATTGAAGCTCAGGAAACAATACAATCGTGTAGCGAGTGTTATATCTTTTCACAAAAATCGAAGGGACCTACAGTTCATAGCTATGTATATCCGAAAGGCGAATTGAGAAGCTTTCTCATGGCAATTATAACTCTCGGACGTTTGTCAGATATTCGCGAGAGGCAGGACCGTGGAAAAACTCTTTTGACTCTTTCTGTGATCTGAACTTTGAACCCCACTCTCTGTAATCACTGAACTACGGCTCTCAAGTTAATAAATAGAAAAAAGAACTAAAGATTCCATGACTTAAGTATTCAAATGCTTTAGTAAAATCTGAAAGGACATTAATGCCTCTCTTAACTGTATCTCACGCAAAAGGTGGATTTAAAGGTAGTTTTAATCCATTTGGTTCAAGGACGTTAAAAGAGCTGGTTCATAACTTTGAAATCTTATATCTTCTTAGAGCTATTTTTTCAAATTCGTATTCAAAAAACCTTCATAGCCAAAGTAGGCTGAAATCCGATGGGCCCGACAGAGTCGCTTTTTTCTATTGGCATAACCTTAGCTCTTTTTCACTGTTCACAAAATCTCAGAGCTCTGTGAACATATATGTATGCATGTATCTAAGCACAATATGTTAAATAAATGCTAAATGCCATTTAAGCCAAGAGCAATTGATTTGAGAACAATAACGACGGAAGCGAATCAGCACCATAAATACTGAGAACATAAGAACGTGAAACGAACAACAGACTCAAAGCTTGCAGATTTTACGAGCACTTCGATTTGCTTTTACACTCCCTAGCTCTTAGACAAGAGTAATAGGGCCGTGGTACTGTTCCGAGCCACAATGTATTGCCCCCTATTGAACTCTTCGAGATTTCTTTTATGCCTCCCAAGGAAACGCTCACTTTCCCTTATAAGCAATTTGTTTTTATGCTTCCGGTCAAATAAAATCCTCGATTGATTGCTGCTGCAAAGTATTCCCTCAATAGCGGCACACATCATCGTAGAAATACAATAAATAACCATCTGCCGAAGGAAAATTCATCGTATCTAATCTTTTTTGACGGTTTTCGAGATGCTATGGTGGTTGACTCCTCATCTCAGTGCAGGAGTAGTCCGAGTATACCAAGCATGGCTATATGCAAAGTAAGAGTATACGATTATGCACTGATAGTTACATAAAGCCCTACCTATCACTGCGAACTTATTTTCTCCACATTAACCTACTTCCCCCGAAGCCATATAACTTATCTGCCCTTGATCTCTTTTTCAGGTCTTCCTAAAAAGAACATTTCAGCTGCTACCACTGCTTATCCTCATGATGTTCATCAAAATTAGTAACACACAAATCAGCTCACAATTCGTAGAATTCTTTGCCGATTACAAGAAGAATCACATTGAAGATGAGGTTAGTTGCTTGCCAATCAAACGTAATTTACTACTCTTGATTGTTAATTGCTCCCGGACACTGTGAACAATCAATTATGTTAAACGGTTGTCATGATTCGACCTTTCACAACATGTTCCGGACAGAGAACACAATACGACCTTGAACCTTTTGAGATATATGTATTTATCCGGAGGCTGAAATTGCCTTTACTTTTTTTGCTTTTCTTGATTTTGAATTCTCAGATAAACTACTCCTTTCGCTATGTTATCGATCATCCTGAAAGTGGTGTGACTCTGGATCATTGGGAGGGTAGACAAGGCACTCAAGTCAATGGAAGATATGGTTTACTGGAACCAGGCGGATATGTTCGTGATGTACGCTATGAAGTTGATGGTAATAATGGATTTAGAAGTGTGGTACGAACCAGAATGCCAGGTATACGTATGCTGTAGAATAACGAGTTCAATCAAATTAATGACATCGTTTTGTATGTTTGCAGGGAGTAGAAGTCATCAAGTCTTATTTGTTTTGAAGGCACAGCCAAAGGAAGCATTGAGAAGAGCAAAACCGGTTGCGTTTGTTCAGTAATTAAGAATACATGTCAACAAGAGTGAAATAAAAATGATAAAAATCAAAACGCTCGGTCACCAGGATTTTGAACATGAATTATAGTTGTTTTGCTTAAATATATATATTTGTTTCTGAATATAGAGTATCCCTCATACGATGAGTCAAACTTTTTGTGAAAAAATTACTATTGTTCAGTAAGTGTAGCCTCTAGTGCACAAAGCCTCGATCCAAAGTATGTTGTGTTTCAGTTCTTAAAACACGACGAACTGATTGCCAGTTGTCGCAGGACATTTCTTTCGTAGTTTGGGATTAGAAAATCGTATTCAACGCCAACTGACAGAATGCAGAACGGTCCTTCCACGTTGGACGAAACGAGGGGATTAATGTGGTTCTTATTGGTCTACGATCCGAATATGTTCAAGTAGCCGATATGAGGCCTTAACCAATTAGTTCGGCCTAACTAGAACTGTGAACGGGAATTCTTCTGCTGCCATCCGGGTACGAAAATTTAGGGATAACATCCTTCTGTTGTGTTGTACGCTAATTGGTAACGACATACTACTCTACTATCGCATGATTCTAGGTTTCATTTACTCGCCACATAAGCCAGATTCGTAGATTTCGACATCCGGTTCTGATAGCCGAGGACTCGCACCTCTATTCAACTATGCTAAATCTGTGATTTGTGGGTTCGACTACAGATCTGGGTCCTTGGTATCACTGATTTGTCTCCATATTCGAACCGGAATGATTGTATTGACTAAATGAGCATTTTTGGCAAGTTGTTTGACACCATTCAATCGCTCAATGCCCCTTCCATATTCTTTTCTTCTGGTTGTCGAGAAAAAACGCATAGAACCTCAGACGGTTATGCAATTGATTTGTTTCCTCGATAACGTCCAGCTTAAGTTTTCAAGCAGATCAGTCTACCTAAAGTGCCTTTTTCTGGAGGGATGAGTACAGTTTTTCCTTATCAGGTAAGTTGGTCGGCTTTACAATTCCCTGACACCCAATAGAGGTGAATATAGAATTGTTCCGCCATCTCTATAAAAGATGATCGGCAGTCTACAGCTGTTCATGAAGTTAGAGAGGCCGATTCCAAGAATTTGATTGCTACTTGGCTTTCTGAAAAGATGCAAATATCTTTAGGGAATATCAAGTTTTTCTTTATCCAATATAAAACTTGCTTAATCTCTACAATAATTATTTAGAAGGCGGAAGGAAATGTTAAGATAAAGCTCATCAGACAAAACACCTCCACCAACCCCCTATTTGATTGTTAAGCCGTCAGTATAGAAATAATTCGACTCTTCTCCCAAAAATACATCCTAAAGTAACGTGTTATTTAATATCCCATATTCTCGCGGTGTGCAAAAGACTTAAATTGGCTACAAACTTTCGTGACACTATGTGACTGGTCTAAGTCCATGGTCCATGCATCCAAACTACAACACAACTAAAAGCCAATGGCTAACGTATTTGCTTCATTCATTATACAATCGAGGAAATTGTAAATCGTAAAGTCTGCAGCCAGCCTTACACCAAATGCAAACTATTTATGACGTCACTGCATTACGTATCATACCTTCTTCACATCACAAAATGAACCCCGCTGTCATTTCACGTTCATCAACTGAAATTCATTCCACTGCGACATGTTTGCCAACATTTCAGCGAAATTTGCAAAGAAACATTGGGCGATTGGCAGCTCTGCTCTTAATTTTGTTATTTATCTTATTAAATTCTAGAAATTCTTGTGAGCTTCATCAGTGTGGTGTTTCTCAATTCCCCAATTGAGGCAGTGTTTATAAAAATCACAAAAGTATTAATTTCTTCATAGAAACTGCCTTATAGAATTTCCCTAATAAAATTCTTCAATTTCCAAATAGATAAGCAAAAGTGTACAGTGCATTAAAAATTTCAACATTCTGTCATTGGCTGTTTCCGAAATAACACGACACGGCAGTCGACAACGACGGCGACGACGTAATCATTTGTTTGACGAAAACAAATCTCGTTTAGCCACATCCAGGACTACATCCGAAAATCTAGGTAAATATCATAATTTGTCGGTTCCACTCAGTCAAATTGGGTTAGGAGGCGCCTCTATCCGACCGTGTATGGTATTTCTTCCATAAATGGAAGACTACGTCATCTCAATAAATAAAAAAAGACCTTCATCAGAGATTTTCTCTTGAATTCTGTCGATTTGCTCATGGTCACTCGTAGAATTAGGTCTAATCACTTCAAATTGACACCTAAGACATGTTTTCCTCGAATTTCGGGAGTTTCAAGTTTTAAACCAAATCACGTTGTTTCAATCAACTAGCGAATAATTGCAGTCATTAATTTGGTAGCCCTACAATCTACTCCCACTAGTGTAAAGAGAAATTCCCTCTCATCAAGGGGGTTGTGTTGATTAATTTATTATTCAGTCTAATCTAATATTCAAGACGACGCTTGTTGTCATCATTCTTCGTGTTGTTTTGCTAGGATGTGTGAGTGCTGATGTGTGCTTATTAATAGCTAACTATAGCCGTAACGAGAGCGCTTGGTCAGTACAAACTTCAAAGTAAATAAAAGCATGCAAAACGACTAGCTAGAGCTGGGTAGGTAATTAGATTGTTGGCGTTCGCGAGAGAAAGTACTTTCAGTTCAGATAGGGTGTCTGAAACTTCTAATAGGGCTATGGCGAAGAGGTAAAGAAATTTATTGATTTTCTAGCACTTTACATGTGGTACCTACAGATTGATAGCTTTGCGAAAGGGTTGGGTAAGGCGTGTTGAATGGTGATTTATGGGAATGAACACGAAAGAGGATTGAATGTTAATTGTACGCACATGCCATTTATTCAGAAATTTATTGCATTTGACAGAGGTCTTCCTTGTGGGATGTCTAACTAATCTAATGGATTTCAAATCAGCCGTGAAATCTCTTCTCTTTCCCAATGCTAAACATTCACCCAATATGTGTTGTACTATCCCTACATCCTCAATGAATTGTAAGTTCCTAGAAAGTTATGTGTGATTCTCGGTAGAATATCTTGTCTACACTTTTTGGCATTCAACTTGGACAATGATAATCAATTCTTCCGTTCCACCCGTCCGCGTTATGTAAACATAATGCAACATAAGAAGACACCAACTTAAGTGGAGCGCTCAGTCGGAAAATTCAATTTCTTAGGCATACTATAAACTGGAGGTCTAAGTGCTGATTTTTTTTTCTTAATATCCACAATGACATCCTGGCCTTGTAACTTGAGAATGTCAAGTCAATTTTTGTTCATCCAAAGTTAAAGCCTTATGCTATCATGTGTTTGCTACTCGTCAATCCTTTTGTACGCCTGCCATTACTCGTAAACGTCTGTCAGATTCTTAACCTTTTACGGCGCGTTCTGGTTTCACCTTATTTTTTTCAA
This sequence comes from Blera fallax, assembly GCA_946965025.1. Taxonomy (NCBI): domain Eukaryota; kingdom Metazoa; phylum Arthropoda; class Insecta; order Diptera; family Syrphidae; genus Blera; species Blera fallax. The sequence continues at coordinate 81,398,941 of OX337245.1, read as the reverse complement.
GGAACGTAACAAATTGCTCCTAAATGAGTAGTACTTATAACTGACTCCAATCCCAAACGTATTCGCTAAAATAAAAATTCAGAAAGAAAGTAGTTTCACCTTAGAGACGTAGCGGATATCTTTGGGGTTCTCATTTTACTAAAAATTGATGACAGCGCACGAAAGACCCCTTAAATATTCAATTTTGGGTAATAATCACGTACTAAGGCTACGAGAATTTTTTTAATTACCATGAATTTATACTCGCAAAGCCATTCCTCTAAATCAAGAAGAAACACGTTACAGATTGTGCGCGGTCCAGCCGCTTGAGGTCTATAAGGTGCTGGGAAAATAAAATGTCTGATACTTGGTACGGTCTTCAAGAAAGATAAGCAGCTATAACGGGTTAAAGCTAAATCGAATGCAAACTTTTAGATTTAGAATACTGGATGAAGATAATACCACAATTATTAAGCCACCGACCTTACGGTCATGCAACTAATGATGCTACATACATTGAGTTGATCTTTTATCCAGTTTGCGTCGGACCTAGCTAAGTATCAGTGATAATTGTCCTATATAGAATTTTTGCTAACATCGTTTCCTAGACTGGATTTTATTAAAACAGTCTGTCCATTCAGTACCTGTATTCGCTTGGTTACACACAATTCCTATTTTCTTATACAAGTCATAATTTCTTCCGAATCTGTTCGTAATGTGCCGTAATTTGGTTCAATTAAATGTCTCTCCTTCAATCACTAACAATTCTAACTTTTACAGGCAGCTAAAATGAGTAAAGCCCCAGGACCGACACCGCCCCAGTACACGTATGTACCACCACCATCAGCTCCGCCGAGCTACCAGGAGGCGGTGGGCGGTGTCAAACCAACTAGTCCTTTCACTCCGATTGTACAACCGGTCACCAATACAACCATTCTCACGACGGTTGTTCCCATCGGACGTGCTGCCACGCATATGATTTGTCCATCGTGTAATGCCGAAATCGAAACGACCACTCGTACCGAACCGGGTTTAATTGCATATCTATCGGGATTTGTTATCGCTTTACTAGGGTGAGTCTCCTCTACTCAAAAACTTAAATACAAAAATTACAACACATTTTTCAATTCAACAGCTGTTGGTTAGGATGCTGTCTCATTCCATGCTGCATTGACGAATGTATGGACGTACATCACACTTGTCCCAATTGTAAAGCATATCTCGGACGTTATCGGCGATAATCAATTGATTTTGCTGCGTACTCCACCGAATTGAAAAAGGAATTGCCGCTGCCGCCGCCATCTCGGTCTAAGGAACGAAACATTTCCATTTCGCAAAAAGAACCATTTTTTTAACAAAAAAAAAAAGCTCATTATCAGTTTTTATTATAATTTTCTTGTTTTGTTGTAATTTATTTGTAATTGTTAGTAATTAATCAACGGCAGTAATTAAAATCGTACGTCTTTACGTCCGACAAAGAAATCTCACCGCGTAGCTCAAACAGTGTCACGTATCTATACAAATCGAATGGCACAATATCGTAGAAGTTTTCTTCCCGGTTTTTATTAATTCTTTTCTCTCGAAGCCCTTTTATATTCACGCGCTGCTTTTTTTTACAAATATATAGACTTTTACCCACATAAGTAAATTTAAAGAGAATTTCATTATAAATAGTTTTAAAATTATTTTTTTTATATGAAACTCTTCTAACAGGACGCTCATTTTTTTGGATACCGTGCCTTGGAATGTCAAAATTGTAAATTTGCACAAATGCGAAAAGTTTTCTCTCTTTTTTTCTTCTTTTAATTACATTCAAGTGGTTATTGTTCAGTAATATGTTGTCTTTGTAACTACTGTATAGACATAGCTCATACTTTTAAACAAAAAAAATTAAATAATGATAATTATAATAATAAATAAAATTAACCATTACTTGATGTGTTAAGTGCAAGGAAATAATTAAGAATACGAAATGCTTATTCTAAACGCTTTAAGTTGATTCATTTCTTATTTTGTAATATTGATCGTAATTAAATAAATTTGAATATGGTAACAAAGGTGAAATGTTTATGTACGAGCTGGTATTATAAATCATTTTCTGCTAATGGAGTTGTACACAATAACTACTTACATTTGCAGATCATCATACGAGTGGATTAAATAATCTGGTCAAATGACTGTATGCCTGATGAATGGAATCTCAATATCGTTTGCTCGACCCACAACAAATGAAAACCCCTTAACTGCGCAATAAGAGAGGCATTAGACTCCTCAATATCGCGTACACCACCTTATCCTCCACATTGTGTTAACGCCCTAACTTTTCAGCCCCTATCAGTACGGTTTTAGGCCGAGAAAGGCCACAATTAGTTTTAACTATTTTACACTCATATCCTGTGCAAAAATCCAAGGTCTCCAAATTGATGGTGGGTATGGTGGATCTCAAAGTCGCCTGTGAAGGCATTTATAGGGATTAAAATTACTTTCAGATGCGGACGATATTGACATTACTGGCAGAACTCAGGAGCGGCACAATGGACAGCTATAACTTCGAGGTTGTAGGGAATTTCTCTGAAAATAACATCACTGCAGGAATCAAACAAAGAATATCACTTGCCAATCGCAGTTTCTTCAGACTAGGCATACCCCAAACAATAACGCCACCAAATTAAGCAACAGTCTATCAATTCTATTTTTATCAAAATGAGTAAAATGCCCTTGTGAATCGAGGAATGAAGTTAAAGCTGTGCTGTGTTATGTCGTGCCGTGTTTTGGGCTTACGAAACCACTATGTACGCCTGACATGACACAGACTTTACGAAAACTTGGGTATTCTTTCTATAAGCGGATATTTACCGACAACTACGAATACACACTGCCAAACCATTTATTGCCCGATTCGAGGACTGAATAATAAGATATGGAAAGTTCTTTAATAAAATCTTAGGTTACCAAGCGCTATTAGAATAAAATATAAAAAAAAACTTCACACATCAGTCTAAAAAAAAAAAAAGAATTAAATAAATTACACTTCCTTCAGAAGCTTTTATTGTGTTCTTTTGATTAGCACTTGGTAGTTCTTGATGGGTATGCCCCAGCCTTGGGAAAACGACATGACAAACCTTGAATAAGCGATAACACACGAGCCACACTGAATGCGGTGTTTATACATACCAATGGCATGCTGCTTATGCATTTTTAATTATGGTGGTTTTCCGATAGACTGGAAGGAGACATCAAATGGAAAATTATAACACCATGATAACGACTAGCCAAGATGCTAAAAAATCTGAAAATTTGCAAATGCATAGAGAAACTGCTTTAGCATTGAATTTTGTGTTCAGCATGTTGTATTTCATATGAGCAATTTGGCATTATTACTCTTGTGCACTAACCACTGAGCCTTAAAATTCATACTACTTCAACCGGCAACGTCTTTATCAGTACAGTTAATTCTTTGCATTTCTTTTATTTAAAGATAATTCACTTCGCTTAATACGAGTACACAGTTAAAGTTTTTATTTCTTATAAAATATTCACAAAACTATTATGGCAGATATAATGGGTAGGAATCTCAAAATTTGGTTTTTACTGTCTTTAACCTTATCTCAATTATTTAACGGTCTTAATCCCAAACTATATCTTCAATCCATTTAATATAGTAGTATACACGTGTATATAGTCCAGGGACACCTGCAGTACCGCATGCCTGTCCAAGAGATGTTATACCAACCACTGAGAACATGCATGGATAATTCGGATGTACAATTTGAAGTGGACCACCAGAATCACCTTGGCATGTATCATTATTGCCCTTTCTTGACCCTGCACATATCTGGACCCTGTCTCTTATTCCATCGGCTAGTTTCTCATCTTGATCTTCTATGTAAATGCTATTACATTCCTCTTGTTCGAATCTTTGTACAGCAGCTTTTTGAAGATGTGAAGCCTTTGCTCCAGCATTTTCTGTACTGCCCCAACCAGTGATAATTAATTGAGATTCATCGCTGTAATCGCGGTATGGTAAGCATGCTGGACGGATATATTCGTTCATCTCAACATCTTTATCTAGTTTAAGGAGCGCAATATCATTATATTTTTGAGAAATATTGTAGCTTGGATGAACTATAGCGGTTTCAACATTAAAGTCTATGGGTTGGGCATCATCTTCATCGGAATCCACATTTAATTCCCCGAGGCGAACATGAGTTATAGCATCGCTAAACAAAAAATACAAAAGTACAATTAAGTCATCGTAAACAAATACAGATATGAGTATATGTAGGTATTTCACTAAATTATTGTTTTCTAATCATAAGATTCCACAAACGCAAAGTGAAATTTTTCACCTTTTCCCTAGTACTTAAAAAAATCCTTGCACGAGGTATCTTTTGCAGCTTCCCAGGTATTTTTTTAACAAAACAACAATAAAAGTCTTAAACCTTACATCCCTTTTGAATCGGGCGCACTGTTTAGGGGTGTTCTAGTGCAGTTGTAAAACGTTTCAGTATCGTATTTTTTTTATAACGTCTTACTTTCTTTACTTTTTACGATCTTAACAATTAAATGTGTATTTTTGAGTCACAAGTGCGTCCCAATTGCGTCAATTAACATCAGAGTCCTCAACATCCCCTACAAGATCTCATCGACAAAATTGTGTGAACGTCTAAGACTCTTCGTCAACAACCTGATTGGTGGACACTAGGCTGCAAGGTGCAGACTGCAGACTAGGCCTAAAAAGGCAATTAAATAGATGCGACGCGCACAATTAGAAGCGGACCTCAACCAACTCAAAATCGAGTCGGCATAAAATTTCATACAAAATTCATTAAAAATTTTTGTGTAGCAGGGCGGAGGGTCTAAGATTTAAGGGTTTTCAAAAGGTTTTGATTACTTAAAGTAAAATTCAATGGATTTTAATGAAATTTGGTATCCAAGCTCAGCGCAAAATTCAAAATCGCTTTTATTTGCTTAGAACAAGGAAGCCTTGTGCCATTAAGCATATGTATCTGTTGAAACCTTGGGCCATTAGGACATGTCTGTGGGCTTATATTCTCCGAGTAGCTGTGTATGTAGCTAGCGATAAAAAGGATGCATATACTATACGTATAACATGTGTAACTAGGCAATTCAATTCGTACGCCTTTTTGTTCGTATTAAATTCGCTGAAGAAGAGACACTTTGAATGTGTGGCAAAAGTAAATTAGTCAAATTCAATGTCGCCTTTTGCTTTTCATTTTTCTTTGCGAACATGTTAACAATGAAGCTTCGGTCATAACTTAGTCTAAGATTATATGAATTTAGGAAAACTATGTATACATTACCAAGTAGCATCTTCGATGCAATGAGCAGCCGTAAGGACATATCTCAGACTTATAAGTGTTCCTCCACAAATCCATTTATTATTTCCATCAGAATCCTTACACCCAATTAACGCCATATGAGGAAATTCTTTTGCAGTGGCATTATCACCACCCACCACCAAAGGAATTGTATATTGACTGCAATTTGATGCTATTAATTTAGTTTGACTAGCTCCTGCAGTTAGACTAGTAAATGAAATGGTTCTATCGAACATCTTTGCTTTGTACTCTTCGCATGCTGAAAATAAAGGAGCAATTAAATTCTATTTTAATTTATTTAGAAAATGAACAGAATGAAGCACAAAATAAATAAGCGAGTTCTAGCCGAGAAAAGTGTTAAGTATCATCAAATAGCATCTGCTACTTTTTTAGTTGATACCTTGGGATACGGAATTTGTAAAAAGAGCGCTTAAATCATTAGAAATTAATGTTTATCGCTACCTACAAACCAGTAAGGCCAGAACCTTACAGTAGAGCGTATCACGTTCAGCATGTTTCCGGAAAAAACACTGAAGTGGTACCTCTTTTGGAGACATGGACATTCACTCTTGCGGGGAAGAACCCCAATTTTAAAAATCTGCTGTAATACTGAAATTATATATCGGGTAAAACAGTAATACCAGAACAGGCAAATGTATTGCTGGAACTGAATCGATTCTCGAAACAGAAGTTAGACTATGGTGAAAAGACAAAAACCTAAAGCATTATGTACAGACAAGATACCTAACTGCTTAGAACGTTTTCCGTGCCAGCGACAAACAAAGACAATTTTTGGCAACCAAATTGCACAAAAAGATGAGTTTTATCATATCCACTTATTTTTAAGGGTAGCAAATTACTCTGGGGTTTGTTATCATCATAAAATCTTACCTCGTACGTATTTCAAACCCATATCAGGTTTATCTGCTGACATTCTCTTAATATCTCTTTCTCCACAACAAACCTTTTCCTTTCCTTGTTCAAAACCATAGGAAGTGTATCGTCTTCTACTGCTTTTCTTTATAAGGACTTGGTGGCATTCACCAATAAATTTGACGGTACCATTTAACTTATATACATCGACACAGGAAGAACCTATAATGACAAAAAATATTTATTTTTTTTCTTAAATTTACTCGGAAATAGTTAGAAATTATAAAAAAAAAAAGTTTGAAATAGGGCATTGCCAGCATTTTATTTCAATTGATCGCTGACAGATATTTGGACCAAAAGGCAGTGCAAAGATAACAAATCTGTTGGTTGGTTACGAGCGAAGAGGCTAAGCACTTCGTCAAATCGGCCCGAATTTGAGTGAGTTGAAGTCTCTAGAAAAAATATGGTTTAGAGGTCTATATGGGGTCCATAATTACGAGAAATAACGAGCTTTGTATGTCAAACGAAACGAGAACAAAAGCCACAGAGGAACTGCTTAAAATTCTCCTCCTCTTCCTAGCACGGGCAGGTGCTAATTTTCACAAATACCAGACTATAGTTGATGCATCCGGTGTACAGCCGGATAATTAGATTCAACTCCTACCACTATTAGGCGTATTCCTAACTTGATAGGAAATGAGTTCCAATACCTCATTGGCTGTCCTGCAGGTTTGCAACTCTTTTCACTGAAACTTCTTTATAGCCTTTATACATGTGTTTGAGGAATTGAACTTCATAGTGTGGAAAGAGTACTGCAAATTATTTGAAGTTTTAGGAGAACTGTAGATTGCACGGTAATTATCTCATTCTTTGGTATATCCGGCCATGTTTCTCGCAACCATTAGCATTGTGCTTGTGTTTCACTGGTATACCAAGCATCTCCATGTTATGCTAATGTTTGCGATACCGGAAGAAGTGACAGAAATCGTTTTTCGCCATAATCGGTTAAAAAATTCAGAAGCTGTATGGAAAAAGGCCCGGTCTTCGTCTCATTTCTTTCTAACGTAAACCCTTTGTACACGTGGTCACACTCAACCACTTTTCTATTGTCAATATTTTTTATTTGTCAATCCTGAATGATACTTAAATTTAAGTCTAAAGGGTTAAGTTAAGTCGTTTAAAAGTCGAATGGATTTGGTTAATTTGAAGAATCATTCGCTACTAGGCATCATGATTGACAAAGATAAACTTTTACAATTCTAATTAACGCGTTACAAGAAATCAGTTGTTGCTTCATATTCACCAACACTGAAATGATAATTTAAATTCGCTTATTTTACAATTTTTATGCATATTCGAACTATCTCAACTAGGTATATTCTTCACATATCATGATCGCTAATAGTCGCATTCACCGTATTTTTAGCCCGTCTTGCTTAAAGTTTCACTTAATTATTTCCACTAGAACTAATATCTGAATCTTAAAGAATTTAACTCGATAGAGAGTAAGTTATACTTTATCTCTTGGCGGTTTCTTTTACAAAAGAAAAAATTATCCGAATCAGAAACATGGACAATAAATAACAGCTAATGTTAACAGTACTATCACTTTTCTTTTAATAACTTACACTCATAAAACTTATTTTTCCAATGAAAAAACAAAAAAAAGTCACAAAAAAAGGCGGAATTTCCGTCAGCGTCATATTTTTTCTTAAACTCCGCTTCCCGCTTCCCAGCTTACAAAAGCTCAGCACCTACGGTTTTACATGTCCAAAATTATCGTAAAAGTACATCACATCGCTCACATCGCTTTAGATACCAAGCAATGTCAACAAACTCTTCAACCAGATGCACCAAACCAGTCATTTTGGTAAGAATGTGAACATGCCCAATGACTGAATGTCAAGTTGTAATGTGCACTTAAATTACACTGTGTATTCCCTTTGGCCAGTGAAATAAGTGTTTGATAACCCGGTTCGTTTCTTATTTAACCTTTGTCAAGTATAATATTTTAAATAAACACAATAGCTCATCACTATGTTGCTTTATTTGTAAAATAAAATATAATTCTTTACGAACTCACCTAACGATTGTGTTGTTATTAATTGCGTTGCGTAAAGTAAGATTATAAGAGGAACTACCAGTAACGGAGTATGAACAGGTTGCATTTTAAATATTAAAATTAACTAATTGAATTGAAACGTCACTTCACAACGATTGCTTAAATCCGACTGTGAAATTCAGCACAGTGAGCCCAAAGTTGACGATACACATTTCGTTTCCTACTCATTAAATATAATTTTAAATATTTTCAAGTCTAAGTATGGGGCAAACAGTGTGACCAGAGTGGAATATTTTCAAGTCCAATATTGGATTTATTGTAAAATATAAGGTGCACGAACGTGTCGCATCTATTTGCTGTTATGTGCTTTTTGTTAGAAATTTTATTTAATTGAAATGCTTTTGTTTTTTTTTTTGCAAGTTCGTTCGAATACAAAATGTTATTTTTTTTCAACAAAAAAAACTGAAAAATTGGACATACTTTTAGATCCTTTTTCAGATTTTCTTAATTTAAAAATATTTAGAGTAACAGTATGTGGTCAAGGTATAACTTCTCCCGACTATTTGTGTTGGAATGGATTTACTGTTTAAAAACGAATTTAGAATCTTTCTCATAACAACTAGGACTTTCTTCAGGCGTTCGTTAGGGGTGGGACCAAGGAAAACTTTTTTGGTGTTACTGGGATTCGAATTTCGAACGTTTTCCATAATAGTCCAACGCACTAACCCCTGAACTACGACCTTCACTTTATAAGCTAAAAAACGAAGCATCGAGCCTTATGATGAGAATAAATTGTCTATTCGTTTGTCAGACTGTCTATCAATGTTTTACCTATTTGCCGTTGATTGTGAAAAGTCTAAATTTTGACCAAATAGGAGTTTTTTTTGAGTATTGAATAAAAGTTTCAGGTTAGAATGAAATTATACTTTGTCTTTTCTATAAGCACAGAATGGACGACACATAAAAAAATTTACAAACAGCCAAAATGAATGGGTTGTATGTGTAACTTATAAAAATGAAAGGAAAACTATTTCGATTCTGATGCATGTTCCATTCCATATTTTTTTTGAGTATCGAAATAATAACTGGATGTGCACTTCGTCATTTTCCTTCGAAGTCCTACTTCCTACTTCCTTCGATTCCTACTCAACTATCCTGCGTCATGTTTGCTTAGGACGGACAGCTCTTCTGACAACCTGGATAAGCTGATTCAGGTATTATCGATAAAACTGGCACTTCCTTTACCGTATGGGCATGTACATATTTAGGCTTCTAACCTTTTTCTCAAATGAAGCATTTTCTTTCTTTCCTCCGTAGCAACAACATAGCGCCTAACCAATTTTTTAGGTTGCGGTTCTCTTTTTTTCTTAATACATATTTTCTAGTCTAAGAGAGAGTATTAAGGAAAAACAATGCCAGGAATCAGCAAAACCAGAAGTGTATTTCCGCAACAAACTAGGTCGTCCTAGGACCCCTTGCAAAAAAAAAAATGTATGAAATCTTTCTTTTAGAACTGTATCACTTTAAAAATCCTACATAGAGTTCGTTTATGAAACACTTAGCCTTAAAACAAATTTAATTTATCCATGACATTGTTCCGAAGTATATAGATTTTTACTTTCCATAATCTATGCATCTATAATGCTATCAAACATTTATAGGCCCATCTAAGTGTAGAAATAGTAATAAGAGATGTGACTTCAATCTCTGGCCTTAAAATGATTTTAGTTAAAGAATCCCAAAATTACAGCTAAAGTTTAAGAAATCAACAGTTTTAGGACTGTTCGATCGAAAAAGAGCCAGAACCCAATGGAGGGCCCACGCTTGGAAAATATATTATTTTTACAAATCGAATTTTGTTTTCTCGACCCCATCTTCCATTAATTTTTGTGATAATTTAATGGACCTCATGGAGGCTGATTGTTTCTGGAATTAAGTGTTTCCCTTTTATTAATAAACAGCGTTGAATGTACCTTTCAAAAAGTGCTATCGCATAGCATATTTCAAGCCCAACAGAAAATTAAAGTTTGACCAACATGGTTTCAACCAATTTTGAGAAAATCTAATTTTCCGCACTCGACCCACAGCGAAGTATCTTCCTTGAATTAAAATGCAAATTTAGATGTTAATGGTGTTCAATCCAAAGAATTTGGGCCACAAATAGTCTAATTACCCCAAGCATTAAAGTTTCCGACAAAAATTTATTTCATAGATTACAGCCATGCCTACGAAAAGTAAAATTTGACTATCTATCACTCCGTGTTTCAACATCTGCAATCTGTTATTTCCTCGAAAATCTAAACAGAGAAACAATTCTAACAACGAAAAAAGTCTACAATTTCTAAGAAACCAATATTTGCCCCTTATAGAGACAAGTAGTATGTAAATGAAAAGTGGGACAAAAAAAGAACAGGTAATCGTTTGAAAGTAGGCGGTACTCGTCTTCACAACACCAGGTTAGAGACATCAATGTTCTGCGGACTAAAACGCAACTACTACTTAAAATTTCGAAGACATATTTTTTTGCTTGTTTAGGAAACAAGTACTAAGTAGGGTCGAGGTCACTGCAAAATTGTTCCTTATAACCACTTAGTCTCAGGTTGATGCTTGATATCAATGCAATGTGGTCAATAGATAGCTTCAATGCTGAGACACGCCGTTCCTTTGAGTCCACTCCAGTAATTTCAGGTTTAAATTTCTCTCCAGAACTGTCTACCACACTAGTATACGAAATGACCTCACTTCCGACGTTTACAATCAATGCTTAATGTTCGGCTGTTGCATGAGTAAAGTGCAACAAGGAATTTCCTGGCGCATTTAGGAACATTTTCCAATTTTCTAATCTAAGAATCCGATGAAGCTTTAGTCTCAATATGTTAATGCTATTCGAGAAGCCAAGAGTTCACGTTTTAATGTATCCTGAGAGAAAGGGAGCAACCTCATCTTAATCCAACTAAAACTGAAACTTTAGCTATGACTAGTTTATTGACAGCGATTTATAGACCATCGACAAGTGTCTGTGAGTACTTGCCCTATATTGAGATTAGCTCAGCGTACAACCTTGTTTCCGTTGTTGTCCATTTGTATGTGAAGTTCTTTAAAAATCAGACTCCAGAGTAAGGGATAAGGTAAGCTCTCTTGAGTCGTTCCTCGGTGTTCTAATCTCTTTACAGAGCTGCCTCAGAAAGGTATCATATAAGGGTTAATCATTACGACGTTGGAATTTTACATTCCTGCCATGTACCATATCTGTCATCCATTTGTCATTTCACAATATAGATCGTTTAAATGTGTTGCATCTTACTACAAAAATAACAGTTCTGATACATGTATCTTTGTATCGCGATTTAAGGAGCAAGTGAGGAAACTATTCGAAACGCTATTATTGTAATGCTCGATCAACTGAAAACAAAGCCGCTGTGAGTGCGTCAGTGGCCGAAGACCCGAACTTGGCAATTCCACGCCTTACTGAACAATTGAGCATTTTCTAAAGCTCAGTTTGGCGTATTAAAATTCTTAACACTTCATTTTGTTTAAATTTAAATCCTTAAGCACGACCTTTATCGTTAGAATGTTCTCCAGAATGCAGGAGATGGCTTCGCAAATTCATAGCCCATCTAAAGCGATGGTTAGTTTTAACTAAGGCAAGTCCACTCTGCGTCTTGTAAACGGATACCTATTAATAAAAAGAGTGAGTTCTTCATGAAATTGCTAAATTATCAAGAGTTGTTAGAATAGACTGTTAAAGAAAAACTTCGTCTTTGTATCAAGAATTTAAATTGAACTTCTTTTCAGTTTTTTTTGCAAGACCCTGGCAATTCTTGGTGGGTCTACCCCATAATTTAAGAAAAACATTATCACGTTGATACCATAACACAGCACCAATATGTGTAGGTATTTATATATATTTGATCAACAGTGAATCAAACTGTTTGGTTTATGGAATTTCCCACATATAGGAAGGCAAGACAAATCATGAGATAACAAAATCCAAGTTGCTAATGCGCTTAACATTGGCAAATTTAAAGAGAAATTTCATTAATTTATGTTGATAGCATCGCACTTGGCTTTGCATTTTGTATTAATTCGGAATTCTCCCCATTATTGGGTAACAACTGGCAAGAGTTTCACATGTATGTATGTACATACGGGTACATGGCAATATGCTACACCCTGGAAACAAATAAATGAAAAGGAAATGCATATTCAAAATGTAGCAAATCGAGCTTCAGTGGAGAGTCAACTAAAACAACCCCAGAGTGACAATATCGAAGTAACTAATTATAGATAATTAGTGGAGGTCAAAATTCAGTCTGACATGCTGAATTAGTTAGGGCGTGTGCTGCAGTTCGTAGTGAAAAGACGACTTGAATGTAGTTACCCACGCTTCGTTCTTAAAGTTGAGGAAAATAATGAGCTACTTTCCCAAATGTATCCTGTTTACGATCTCCTATAATAGTGCTTCGAAAGACAACACTGGAGTCAGCCGCACATTTAAATGTCTTTTGACAAGACTGTAAAAATCCACAGTGGCACAACACTGGACTTTAAGTAAAACCACCTCCTTTCCCATGTCGTCGATGCCAACATGATAAAAGAGCCAATTTGTTCAGCCAAGTTTAACAAAAGTCGTACGACTTGTCAGGATACAGCTGAAGCAACAATTGTTTCCCATCGCAATAGATTCAAATAGAAAAAAGAAATCAGTCTTGACTTCTCCTTAATTCTAAGTTTAGCATAATGACAAATTCATAAAATTAAGTCAGGAGGAGTCTGAAAACTTATCAGTTACTTGCATACGAAATTACTCATAACTGACTGTTGACTCCTGCAGAATTCCCGTCTAAGTCACAGCTAACTTCCATGCTCACAGTTCTTTAGGTTAAGATGCGACGATTGGTAAAAAGGACAAAATCCCGCTTAAAACGGAAATCTGTTCTCCCTAAACATCACGAACTCAAGAGCTTGGATTCGCAGATTCTCTTGGAGGGAACATTGTAGTTTTTGGGCCTACCCAGGTTTTTTGACAAAAGCAGATATCTGAAGAAGGATAGTTTACCCTACCTGCTTAGACGAAAATGTGGTTCAGTATCTCCTCCTCGTTAGAAACTTTGAGCGCATTTATTTTGTCAAGTCGGAGAAACCGAAATCGGCTTTTATCAATGGTTTTTCTCTCAGAGTCTATGTTTACCTTGAGGTGGGAGAAGCCATTAAATACTTCGAAATTAAAGCCGGCAATAGTGAGGTTTTCTATTCCGTCTGATACGCCATATACATACATATTTGAGTTTGCACATTGAAAGATAATAACACTTAATTCCAAAAAACTGATACCATAGGAGAAGGGAATCGACAGCCCGTGCCTTTCCATTGTTTCAACTGATATCTGAACTCCGAAATATGCGGGTGATCCCATGTTTCATCCTTAGTTACAAACAAAAATCAAATCAATCAAACAACTTAAGACTTAGCGCGAAATCGTGCCTCCAGTGAAAGATACCTGACATCCTATCTCTACACTAATTGAGTACTTAATGATGGTTTGCACACGTTCAAAAGACATTCGGTTATCTGTCTGATCTTAAGTCTATGGTCGCTTAAAATTAAATCGCAAATTTGTTCAAAGCTTTCAGAAACCGTCGACATTTAAGACTGCCCACTGCAAAGGTTATCTGAAGTGCTTTCTCGGCCACGCCTAAATTCAACAACTCACAGAAAAAAACTGTTGGTTAAGCTAAGCAAAATTCCCCAAAGTATCTTTTCCACATCGTCATGGATTTATCTCGGAGGTCACACTTTTTAAAGAAGTTGTTAATCACCGCGTGTTTTCCAGCTTTACGCAGAGCAGATTAATTAGTGTGCTAGAAATTCTGATTGTGCAGAGGCTTTTGACTTTCGGTAATTCCCGAGATTTGTCGTAGTGTGACAATTAAATTTATTGTCGATCTGCTGATCCGAATATGACATACAGGCGCCAACACCTAGTGAAGAGTGTGGATTGATCTGTGCTGATTTAGATGGACGAAGATGAAATGGCCGAAAGAAATGCTTATCAAAACTAAAGAGGCATTTGCGTGCTATAATAATAGCCATTAAAGAACATCTAGAAATTTCTTTCGACAATAAACAAGTAAGTTTCAGTATCGGATCCTCCTACGTTGACCACAGCAACACCTTATTGTCGAGCAATGCGTCGAGGATGTATTACCACTAGTCTTCCTTGTGACAACTAGTGATGTTTTGCAGAGGCATCTGTTGACAGGAATTGGCAGAAAATAATGGAAAATTACAACCCATCTCATACACCTCGACTATGTTGACGGGATTTGTTTACAATCACACAGAAACATGGACCTTCACCAGTAGTTTGGTAGCAAAGGCAGACTTGGTTCAAACTGGGTTCGAGGATTAACTCCGCGAAAACTAAAATCCTTAGGCTTGGCTCTTACATGCTTCCTAACAGGTCACTGAAAATTTAAGAAACACCTAAGGAAACTTGGAGCAATGCAGATTGCAGAATTTGTGGAGATGTTGAACACATTCTTAAGGAATATGGAGCACTAATCTACGAAAAAAAAACACCCGGGATTCCTCTCAACTATCAGAAGTAGATCTACCATCGTTGAATCCAGATATTTCGGCTCATCAAGAAAATTGAACTGGAGGAAATGCTCTAAGTCGAATAGAACTTCAAAGACGTACAACAAATCTACAAACTCGCAGCGCGCTTACACCCCTAAAATCAATCTACGATCTCTCTAGTCTTCTTCCGAAGTCATTGAAAACTCATATTACCTTTGGGTGGCAACAGGTCGAAGGAGGAGATAGCGGGAAGGCGCGGTTGATGCCTTAAGATCCATGCAGGGATACAGGATTTAAATAAATTTGTTACGGTATACTAAAGAGAACTAGAGTGCTGCCAAAACTCTACTCTTACCAAGCAAAACTGGTGCGGTTAAAAATAAATTCTGGTTGCCTATGGTATGAGACCAAAGCAATAATATTTGTAAACACAAGACTACATCTGTTCCAGACAAATGTGGAAGCGTAAATGTCAGTGGATTGGTCACATTCTGCGAAAGGCTGATGACCTAAAATTTATAAAATGATAAAGGGGCTGAATATGGTGATGGAAAATGAATGAAGCTCGCATTGATGGAAACACTGAAATAACTAAAACAAGACTAGATGAGTTGCTTCATTCGAAGTTCGCTGTAAAACTAAATACTTATGCAATATCTGTACACGCAATGCGTAGTATACATCGTAGCTTTTATTTTTACATAAATAAATGTGTTCACCAAAGCACAACTCCCGAAAATAGCACAATTATGCGCTTAATTTTTCTTTCGTTCTGCGCACATACATATGTATGTATGTACTTCATCAGCGCGCAGTGAACAGTTTACGTGACTGAAACAACATATTTTTTTATAAAATTTGCTAAATAAAAATATTCGAATCAAATCGTAACCACAAACATTTGACGGATATGCGAGTAATATCTTATTTCTGTTCTGCGCGCAAGTGATGTCACAATTGTTTGAAAAATAACTTCGAAAAATGGCCGACCTACTCCATGTGTAATTTATTGTAAATAGTTGACTCATGTACTCGTACGTATATGCATTTAATTAAAATTGCCGAATTCAGGTTTGGTTAGGTTCTAGTGGCAGGCTACATTCGATTCAGCCATTTTTAGATCAGTATATTTTCATTGTGATATCACAAGTATCTGGGTATTCTCCAAAAGCTACCAGCAAAACCATCCGCGGCTTATTAAAAAATGGTGGTGGAAATTGATGTTTATGTCTGCTAGTTCACCAAATTTTTTGAAGAGGTAGGCTCCTAAATTTATTCTTCCTCAAAAACTGAGAATTCGTCACATACATACTTACATAAGAGGTGAAATAGCATTTCCTTTTCTTTTTCGTCCGTACAGCTTCTGCGAGTCATTTGTAATGGCGTGCCTAACAATGATGAAGTGTCCTGTAATGAAACCTTTTATTGGGCTAGTAAAACGACCTAGACGATTTGAGATTTTGTGATCCAGCTTAAGCCAAATTCGTGTAGTGATGCCCACCTACGGTGGATTTGTTTGCACTTTGCTTTTTATGAGTACATATATCAAAAGGATTGTGGAGATTTCCTGGCGAGTTCGTCAACTATACCGTTCTCTAAAATGTCCCTCTCCCGTACACCTAAAAAAGGTGAATTTTGAACTGTTCACTCATATAGCGGCAATTTAGAGCCATTTTTGAGTTAAGTGTCAGATTCGGTATAGTCTTGAACAAGGAAAAATGTATACTGGCTTGGAAGGCGAATGGAGATGTTTAAATTTGAGTCTTGGAGAACACACCTCCATCCAATCTTAAAAAACCTTGTGAATGCCGTCCACCACACGTCAGTATTGCACCGGAGATCATCGTTCAAGTCTCGCCTGGAGAGAATGGAGATAACAAAGTTTTTTCGAAAAGGAGTTGTGGTAGAATGTATGCGATGTCTTGCAGAAGGATTTCTGGGTTATTAAGAATAGTCGAGTTTTCGGTACAATGACTAGACCTCTGGGATATGGCTTTAATGCGAGTCGATATACATATGTATATATGTATATATATTTAGAACAGTATATCTAGAACCAAAGTGGTTCTGAAGGCTCCACTTACGAATATACATATGTACCAGCCGATCTTTGTACACTGCTGAGATAATTGCGATGAAGTTTTGCCTACCACCACACGTCAGTATTGGTCTGATGACAGAAACATAGAGCCAGTACATATTACATGGCAGTAGTCCTCTCTTATTTCTTATTGCTCTCTTACAAGACTATTGGATGTTACTTGCCTAAATGAAACCAAAATATTTGGCTTTGTTTGTAATGAAAAAATACAAATACTTGGCGCAACAGACCGTATGTGGTCCAGGGCCCAGCTTTGTGCGTGTTATATTTTTCAAACAAATGGAAGGGACCTGCAGTTTAGAGCCATATCCGAAAGGCAAATTGAGAACTGTCTCTTGACAGTTATTACTCTCGGACATTTGTCAGACATTCACGGGAGGTGGGACCGTGAAAAAACTTTTTGGCGTTTCCTGGGAACCTCCCGCTCAGCGATCGAACGCACTAACCACTTGAGCCACGGCGCCTACCGGAGTATCAGATTGGTGCAACATAATTCTGTAGGATAAAAATGTATAATTTTGTATTTTCTTATGAAGAGGAGTAATTCAGTATTTTTAAGTGTTAACTAAAAAACCATTTGTAGGTCTTCGAGAGAGTGTATTGAACGTATTGAGGTGCTTACCCGGGACAGCTATAGCAACATCATTTGCGAAAACAATTACTTTTCAACCTTACCCGTCCGTGATTAAAGGTAACTCATTCATCACTAGGTTCCAAAGAAGGGAGAGCGAACACCGCATTGCGCCGTACTCCTACTGATGAACCTCCGACTTAGCAGCAACGTTGCCGGATTTAGATATGTATCTAGAAATATGGCTGAAAAACTGCAATCGTTGCAACGTTATTTCAAATAAATAAAAATTTCATTCGTTTTTAATTTTATACAAATATTATAACTTTTATTTTTAATTCTCGTTTGTTTTGTTTTCATTTGTTTATACATAATATTTCTTAAATAAACACTTATATACTAGCATCAAAAAAATATAAAATCTAATAACACATTTTTATTTCATTTTTTCTGGATTTTTTTTTATTTTAGTTTTTCATACGATTAATACGGTTAAAGTTTATTTAAATATAATTTTAATATTTTGTTTTTGTTTTTTTTTTTTCTTTAAATCATCACTTTTATATGTTTATTACATATTTTTATTAATATTTGTTAAGTTTTTACTTGTTTGTGTTACTTCTTATTAACATTAGTTAAGCTTTGCTTATTATTTTTTTAGTATTATAATTAAAAACATTTTATTAAGAAATTTGTATTTTGTAGTTATGATTCAAGATGAGTTTAATTTCTATTTCATTAAATAAAAAAAAAACAAGAAAAAGGTATTGTTTTGCAATGGAATTATATTTTGTCTTATTTCAGTAGCTATTTGCAATTTTTGTTTTTCTTTTAAATAATTATTGTAAAGTAAATATACAAACTGTAAATTTTATACATATTTGGAAACAATTGTAATAAATAAAATTTCTAGTTACA
Organism: Blera fallax; assembly: GCA_946965025.1. Classification (NCBI taxonomy): domain Eukaryota; kingdom Metazoa; phylum Arthropoda; class Insecta; order Diptera; family Syrphidae; genus Blera; species Blera fallax. The sequence continues at coordinate 81,380,513 of OX337245.1, read as the reverse complement.
AATAGGTTCGTTGTATATCAATCATGGAAATGGTGCGTGTTTCTGTTATAATTTATTTTAATTAAGGTAAGGTTAATAAAATTTGAATTGAATTATTATTTATTCCAAAATTTATATGCAAGTCATGTTGAAATGTAAGTTGTGGTAGATTTTTTACGAAGCTTTTTTTAATAACTCAGCTTTTACATTAAATTAAGACATTCTAGAATTCCCTTTTCTTATTCCTTATGTACTCGCATAAAATATTACAGAGGAAAAATTGAGGTTTCCTTTCATATACAATGACCGACAGGTGCTATTTTACATTCAGGTTGGGTCCAAAATCACTTCTGATTTAACATTGAGAAGATCACAATCACATTTTCTAGTGCAGCCTTAGGTGGCTTCTAGATAAGATATTTTGAAATACACCCAAAATCTCGGCCAATAACCTTAGAGGTCTGAAACTGATTCTAATTAATGGTCTTACGTTAAATTTTAAGGAGAACAACTTTAAGATCTCTCCAACAATGCCGCAATGGTGGACATTAGGTATAACGAAAGGGATCTACTTTTCTAATCATAACATCCCTATGTGTAAGTCAAATCCATTGATGCAACCCTACAGCAGTTACTAGTACATTACATATCCCATTAAAAAACCTTTACCAATCACCAAGTTCAACTACATTTAATGCCATTTACAAGTGAACTTAACAAAGAGGTTAAGCAGCTTCATCAAGTCATTATCATATCGATAGACAGAAGGGGACACAAGTCTAGATTGTGCATTATTCTGAGGAAAGACTTTTCATCTTTAAAATCAAATTCTGTCATAAAGCCAATTCTGAACATGATAGGTAGATCCAACTAAATATCATTCAGTCGGTATTTTAATAGTTTCCTCTTATTTTACAAAAAAGCTTACAGCAGACCAGATTGTAGGAAACATGCACTTGTAAATATTATCTTATGCAAGTTATAGTAAACACAATTTTTCCCCAGGTGAGCAATAAATAAGTAAGTCATTAGTCCTTGGAATAAGTAAGTCTGATCAATCCAAAGAAACAGACACAAAAACGATTCTCCTGTCATCGTCACAGACCATATGTATGAATAAATCAGCATTGATCTATCCACTAGCTTGATCACTATTGAATCACGAACTTAAATATGTTTATTGTTCGGCTTCAAGATGACGCACAAAGATAATTTATAGCTAATTTACCAAACACATAGCTACTTTTGTTCATATCCAGGATGCTGTGCCTCAGATGTTATTCTGAAGAAGCAAAATAAGGTTAAATTCGTCATAATTCGCACATTATTGAACTACTCTTCATTCAATTTTTAACTCTTTTTAGGTAATTCCGCCTTTCAACTTCAACCAGTGACACCGAGTTTCATGATAATTATAAAATAGGCTATAGCTCAAGACTAGATCAATTTTGTAATTTCAACGCAAATACTCAAATGATCGCATATGTTTGCTATATTTTTCAACAGAAAAGTCAAATGCGCTCTCTTTCTCTCCTCCGTTGAAACTAATATGGATTCTAAGGTACACATGCAGTGCGATGATACCGCGTCCTAGAAGTCTCCCATCCATATAGCAGCCTTATTCACGGGCATAAATAAAAAGTTGTCATTCGTAGCAGAATTTTTTGCAAGAAGAAAAGTAATACACAGTGCCATGACATTGGAACAATTGTTTTTTTCTTTGTAGAATGTATCGTCTGGGAATCGGAAAAGGCTCATAGTACATATCTAGTCTTAAGCTTGTTTTTCCCATATCCATAGAGTAGTCCCAAATGTCCCAATATTTGTAAAATTAAAATCTGCCTGGAAAAGCAGAACTGGTAGTAAATACCAATGAGTTGGAATACAAAGTCTTTCTTTCAAAGAATATTCATCACGATGCTATGATTTGTCTAGACAAGTTAAATCCTCTCTATCGCTGCGGAAAGCCGTTTTCATATGTAGATTGTGGGAAAATAGACAGCATACTTAGTATGGCATATTTGTACAACATATTGCTAGTGTGTGTCGAAAAACAGAATACATTAAAAGTGTTTACAAATGCAATGAATTGAATATTTAGTAGAGCAGCGAATAAATTATTATGAGCATGAATGGGTAGATAATGTTGTGAAAATAGTGGAAAGTTAGTAGTGATATAAAAGTGCATGTTTTCCAGTGTAGCGCCAATAAAAGAATACGTTTGAAGTAAACATGATCAATTCCTAGGGTAATACAATGTTAAACCCTGATCAATTATATGAATCTGATCAAAATTCGCAATTTAATGATTGATAAAGGTAAGAAAAAATCGTGTTTTCCGTGCACAGATGAGCATTCGTATAAATGAAGATTACGTGACACGTGATCAAACTTACGAACCGACTAGGATTATTGCATACGATCGCTCATGGATTCTAAATGAGGAATGTACTAAACATGACATTAAATATTTGTTAATGGAAAAACAATATTTATTAATCAAATGGATGAGCGCGGATTTTATTCTTATTTATTACTGTTATCATCAAGAGCTATTAAGAAACATTGGGTTGGTAAATGATAAACAAAAGCAGTCTACTTTTACTGAGCGCAAATATTGTCATCCTATATTTTGATTTCCTTGAATAACGTAATACATACTGCTTTATTTGGGCACATTTGGGCACAATTTAGTTAAGTAAGGTTGCTGTTACCATTAAGGCTAACGATTTAATCAAATTATGTAGTCATGTGCAAAGATTATGTACCAGCAGGTTTTTTTTTTATCTGAATTATGAATTTGTCATTTTAAGTTACACAATTTAATTCAAGGGCTGTAACATTTGAAAGTAATTAGTAAAGAAAATATTCTTTCTAACGACACACATACAATACAAATCGGTGTTTATATTTAAAATCAATTAGATTTTAAAGTGGGCATACGATTGCTGCTTACCGAGCAAATGGAATATCGTGAGAGGCTTTCAAAGCATGAACAGTTGTAGTTCCAAGATATAACGCAATTTCTAGATTCAGGCTCTGAAGAATGAATTTTGGTAAACTTTTGAAGGAAGCAACAAGACTTACTTTTTAAAGTTTTTAAGAAAAAGTGTAAGCATTTTGATGGTTTTAAACTTTTAATCATTTCCTTGCTCATTTAGTTCAAAAATTAAGGGACTTTCCAAAGAAACTGATAGGAAAGTATGTTGATATTGATCAAAACAAATCATGAAATCACGAACTGTTTTCACGATTCCTTAAATAAACTACGATACTCTATTGCTCTAACTCAAACATCCTGGCAGCTAATCTCGTACGCTTTATATTATACATAAATAATGACTATACAAGTTAAATTGTGACCCAAGGACAACGTTGGGATCAATTTCCCAGAAAAAAGAAAAAAAACCTTATTCCGCGCTTCGGCGTGCTACTAGGAAGGTTGCAAGTATTATTTCTTCACACATAAGCATTTGACATATCGTTCAAAACAGATCTTCAAGAATAGTCCTAAAATGCTTTTCTCCTCAAATTTATGAATTTATATATGTACATATGTGTCAATGAAAATTAATGGGTATGCTTGCACATTAATTCTGATAAAGTAAATTGAAAAGCTTGAAAGTTTAATAAATCATTTAATTTGTTCAGTTGGCCTATATATTCCAATAAAACGTACTTTGTCACCGCTTCTAAATTTTGCATCGATTTTAATGAAGCGATGCAAAAAAGACATTCAGTAGGGGATTGCTTTATCGGTGAAGACCAAGGCTCCATCGCTTAAAGCTACCTTACCCCGAAGTTAGTAAACGAAACGGTGCAAAATAAGCAATAAATATCAAAATTTGGTGTTTTTAAAGCCAAATTTGAGTCCAAATTCAAATAATTCGAGTTACTGAAAAACCTTAAATATCTAAGGTGAAAGTTAATGTTCGAGTGAGTAGCATGTGCTCTACAATCCCTTATCAACCGGTTGGAAATGCAGTTTTCAAAACAATAGATATTTAAGTTTAATACAGCGCTTTTCGAGAAATGGAAGACACTTTCTTTTGTGAACTTACGAAATGCATTGCGAATTTGTTTGCAAAACATTATGGCTTATAAGTTCAGACTTAAATAGGACTAGCAGTTTTGTCATGCTGAGCATAAATAATAAAAAAAATCTATCTATTCTCCCTACTCCTTTACAGAATTTCGTTATATTGGATGCTAGTTTAAACTTTTAAGCGAATACTAAACTACAAGTGGAACTTCGCAACACAAGTATGTACATATATGTTTGTATGCATCAATTATGAACAGGTGTTTGTACTGAAAGATGTACCGAAAATAAAGCTGAAATTGTCTTTTTTTGCATCATTGTTTTAGGAAGTAATTTTAATTAAATTTAAATATGTGCGTCTTTTCTTCGGCCAAAACTTAACGCCCATTTTTTGTTATCCTCAGCCATATTATATAAACTATATTCTTTCCAATGCCATGTAAGACAAATATAAAATAATGACAGCGAAGTAGCTTATTAAATTCTAAATCATTTCTAACCTCTTGAGCGCGCGTTTAATACAAAAATAAAATTTGTTTCATGTTAAATCAATTCAGGATGTTTTTATTTTCCGTTAGAAAACTCCAACTGCCTAACGCAACAGCATTGGCAATGATATTTAAATAAAAATAACTATAATAATGCTTTTATTAAATAACTACTTTGTTTCACAAGCACTAGCAGTAGAAACCAAAAAAAAAAAATTGTAACTTTCTACAAAATAAATCTGAAGGCGTTAAGGCTCTTAAATTTAAAATTAATTCAAATAAAATTTATTTATAAATTATTCAACACATGATTTTTTCGTTTTAACTAAACATTTAACTAAATATACAATAAATCAAAAAATTAAAATAAAACAAAAACCATTTTTTTACAAGTAAACATGACCTCTTTAAATGCATTTTTAGTATACAAAAACAGAAATAAAAAAGAAGACAAAATTTAGTAGTCATTAATGTCAAATTTAAGTGAACTATGGCTTTGTTCCAAGCATAAGGCCTAAATGCAGTCACACCGAAAGAATTCAGCTTTCGAAAAAACATAAAAAGTACAAAAATAAAACAAAAAAAAAAATTAAATATTTTATACAAATTACACAACACAGAGCGCAAGATCATTAAACTATAGCGGTTTTTACAAGACACGCTTGTGAATTGTTTCCAATACTGGAGCCATCTAAACTGTCCAAATCTAAGGCCGTATCAATCATAGTGGTGTCATGCAGCAGCCTTAAACGACTTGGTGTTATCACATCTGATTGGTTTGATACTTTGACAGGGTCACAACTACCAATGCCACCACCAGATGCAACTACTACATTGGGTAATTCTTTATCGCTGTCAGAATTTCGCTTAATCCGGGCTTTACTCGTTGACGCATATTTCTTGCGGCTGTTGACAACAAACGCACTCACCGGATCGTCCAAATCCAGATCATCACTCAGCAAAGTCGACGACATCACCGCTGAATTGTCAATTAAATTTGAAGCTGGCGCTGGCTCTTCGTTACTAGTTAATTTGTTATTATATGTGGCTGGCAGTGTAGTCGATGAAACCGCCTCTGTATTATCGTGCGCTAGCTCACGCTCCTCCAACAAATTTGAATATACATGCAAACTTGGATCAGACTTATTGCTGCCGTTGCTGCTTACCGCTGCCGACGACAAATTTGAATTTGGTATATTGCTATAGACGTTCTCAGACTCCGATGCCGACTTGATAAGTCGAATTGGATCTGTTGTTGATACTTCACCACCACCACCACCACCACCGCTGCTGACGCCTGCAGCAGCCGCGGCCATAAGACCAGACTTTGGACCTTTGTAGTAGCGCGCTGTACGAGTGCTTGACAAAAGCTTACTATCGTTGGGGTCAATGTAATAGCGGGCAGTGTGATAGCTTGACAGTAAATTACTGTCGGTCGGATCGAATTCCTCGCTAAAAAGATTATTATAACTGCCGCTGAGATTATTTGGACGTACTCCACTTCCAGTCGTCACATTGGCATCGAAATTGACATCATCGTCCGGTGTAATTGGTGATATAGCAGCACTGCTATTATTATTATCAGCAGTACCGGCAATATTGGCAGACATCAGACCGGAAGACGGTGGACTTTCCATATTCGATAATGGAATCTCATTATCTACCAAATGGGCTAAACTATTGGAGTTACCTGGATGGCAAAAAGGCGAAGCCCAAAAGGAAGAAAAGGAAAGAGAGAAAAAAAAGAACAGAATTATGAGTGAGTTTATGCATAATGGGGGGAAAAGGATGTGTTCAAAAAAGGGGTTTTCTGAGTGATTTTTTTTTTTGTAAATGCGTTAAATGAATGTATTTAAAGCAACTATAAATTAATTTCAAAAATGTACTAAACTTAAAAATACAAAATAAAAAAAAATAAAAAAAATGCAACATAAAACCATTATCGATTGCTAACTACGAATTTTTTCGAACATCATAGCGTAAATAAGCAAATAGGCATTTCAAAAAAGGGCAATAAAAAGGTTAAAACTTTTAACAATTTCACTTGATTGCATATACTTTATAATTTCGGACACTATAGGAAAGTGTTTAACATCTCTACAGGGCGAAAATCAATGATTAAAACTATTTGGCACGATCTTCTTTTGTATATACACATATAAACTCACGTGTTATGTTGTTAAAAAGAAAAATAATGAACAATAAAAATAATCTTGTACCTTTGGGGAACGAAATGAAAATGGATAACAAATGTGTCATAAATTTTTTTTTAGAAAAACCGCTTTAATCCAATTATAACCGAATGGCATTGTTCGAGAACATCTCTGAACAAGAGAGAACCATGACGATGTAAAAGTATGCAGCTTTATGAATAAAACTCATTGCTGAATATTGACAAAGGAGAATTTCGAATCGTTCCTATACCAGCAAGAACAGGCAACGATAATCGTCTTTTTCAAACGTATGTAAGTAAATCAACAAGTGTCCCGTTTTTCAATATAATATGCAAGAGGAGAAAAAAGGACGAAACTCTTCAAGCACTTAACACTTGTGTTCTAACAAATATATTATGGTCACCTTGACAAGAACTGAAAAAGACTTTTACAGAAGACTAGGAGTCCTTTGTCCGAAAATGAGCTCTATAGGATTTGTGCTGTTCTCGAGGATATACTCCGTTTCCTCTGTCGTTACCCAGATCTCTGTTAAGACTTTGATTCCTGCACGATAAAAAAAAACACTCTCCGGTTTGAGAATCTGTGGAAAGGTAAGGAGATCCATTTATCTAACTAAAATTGAAACGAAGCCGGATGCACTTGAGCAGTATTAGAAAACGACCACCAGAGAGTGAAAATGTTACCAACGTCAAGTACCAAAGATTTTTCTGCAGTCTTTTACCGACAATAACTGCTTTGACTATTCACTCAGCATAGCTCCCATTACGACGAAAGCAAACTGCGAAGGGTTCAAGGTAGTCTCCAAAAATCTTGTGTAGCAGTGACTTATCCACTGGTTGTTTCTACTGAATAGCAATACAACTACCATAAAAACTTAGTTTCTGCGACTACTACACCAAAAGAGAAGTAGCTGCCTGGTATTACAAAGGACCTGATTGCTTCCAAGTACCCTTTTTTTTATAAAAATAAACCTTTAACGCTTCCGAAAGCATCAAAAATTCAAACAAAAGCCAAATGGCTTTTAAGGAAATTTAAGGAAATCATCGTTTCTCAACTGAGATGTATTTTGGAGTTATAGCAAGAATGTACAAAGTGATTAACACCGCGTTCCCATATTGAATATCTATTTTCGTATGTCCGAAAATGAAAGTCGGTGGATACTCTCATTGCGATACATATATTGGGGGTGTTTGACGTCCTTTATTTGATATAGGACATGTCGGAAGAAACAACCCCTCAGTTCTTAGAAAAACACTTCCCCAAAAGACTTAATGAGGCATACATAAGTAATTTAGATACGTCTCTGAGCGCGAAATCCTCAATGGAAGGACATCCGCATGCACCTCCATGGAAGGTCTATGTATTTTCAAAAGTAATAGATGAGCGCTTATTAGACCAATCGCAGTGCTTAAACCTTCTAATCGTTTTACAGCGTTGGAATACACAGAGTTTGTAGGTAAGAAAATTTACTAAGAATCTTTACATCCAACCTTGAAGTTGTTCCTTACAATTTGTAATATATTAGAGAGAAATCCAAAGCTTGCATTCTTAAGTGTAATAGAAGGCTTTGCTATCGTAGGTATCCATTAAATAAGTAAGTAAATATATTAATAAATTAAAATTCTGTGATAGTAATAACCAATAAGCAAATACATTTAAAATAAAATTTAATTTCACTTAAACTTTACATATATTTTCTACTATTAAAAATTAAAATTATACAAAAATTAAGACTAAACCGGTATTACAATCGAAGAGTATGTTAAGTTTTTTTCCGGAGATTCGTGGATTTTCGGAGATTCAATCTAAATGCTGTGATTATCTTCTTCATCCAGCAGACGTTGCGAAAGTTTTAAATCTAGTGACAACGTACATAAGCAAATTGAATAAAAAGAAGGAAAAGAAAAGTTAAAATTATAATAAAGAGTAATTCAGTATTCGTTTTGTGGTTTTTTTCTTTTGTATGTAAGTTTCTGAGTATGAGGAGAATTGAATGAAAAGTAATGCCTAATGGATGTATGTAAATGGTGAGAGTAAAACCTAGTTATATACTATACTGGACGCTGATCTCGTGGCCGATAAATCTATGTCTACATCTATTTAACGACTGCCCAAAGATCAACTTAAATTCCTGCACCAGAAACCATGACATCTTACTCACATTGACATCTTGCTTAACCTAATATAATACCTTTTGCAGGAATGTGACAGCGGCAAACTTATATGAGAAGATAAATAGTTGAACTGTGGATCCAGCGATTTACAACAATTTTATTTGACTATGTCATAAACTTTTAAAATAATGATCCAACACTGCTTAGGAAGTCTAGTGATAACAACCTAGACAGGCTACAGAAAGTAAATCATTCAACGCATCTCCGTTGGATGTGCGCATACGTCTTCAGATAATCCATCAAGCTGAATGCCTCCCGAAAAGCTTTCTAAAAATACGATCACATTGCAATCTTAAGCCCACCTAAATCAGTTGATAGATTTTAAAGAGGCCCCAAAGATTCTTAACGAGACAAATCTAACCCAAAGGGAGGAATACTGGGCTACAACAAGGTCAAAACTAAACTCTTAAGCGGCATATACTCGGGTCAAAAACTCATCCAGCATGTAAGAGTGTGTTATATTGATTGAGCTAAAATCCAAACATTTTGATTTTGCTTCAAGCAGACATAACGTATACGTGTCTCATTTTCACTAATCCACTCTCACATGCTGGATGAATTTTTGACCTGTGTATATGCCGCTTTACATGTTAGATATGAGCAGCTATAGCTCGCATATGGAGAGATGGAATATTAAAAATACATACAAAAATCCACTCTGGTCACATTCCTAGACATCAAACTAGGAATAAATAAACCGAACATACAGACCGACAAACGGAAATATGTACATACACACAATCCAAATTGACACCGATTTTTTTGATACGAGTAATACCCTAACTAATACAAATATTGATCGAAATATAGACACTGAACGTTTGTACAAAACAAAGATTTGCTTCTATATGAACAATTACTAGCCAACAAGGAATAAGTACTTTTCCTAACTTATTCTGACACTAAAAGTTCGTCCAACACCTCAGCTAACCTCAACTATGCGTGTTTGAGCGGACTTTAAAGAAGTCAACCACTTGTGAACACAATAAAAATTTGCACGATTTAAGCATTACAGGAGAAACTTGTAGACTTTGCTTGCATTTCTGTGCCCACAATAAAACCATCCAAGAAATGTATTCACACCAAGCATACATGGGTTTGCAAACAATAAAACATATCCACACATAAAAGCAATGCCAAGTGAATATTGTGAATAGTAGCAATCGTTGCGGCATATTAAACCAGATCTAGATAAACTTTTATAAAATGCAGAGACATGTTGCTTCAAAGGGAAAGAAAAGAAATATTTCTATTCACTGCCTATAAAATTTAAAATTATACTACAAAAAAAAAAGTGAATCAAATTTTATTTATTTAGCTGACATCACTAATTGAGTTCTTGTTTTAAACAGACCACTGGTTCCGTTTCATTGTCATGATTTACACACCAATTTTCCTCTCGCAACTGTTATACAAAATTTTCGCATTTTAAATAATTGAGTTTAAATTAATGAGTTTAAGCCTTTCGTCCACATTTTCGCCGGCAATATAATTGCTTCTTATTAGAGTGGTCAACTACGTAGATCTTGAAGAGAACTCGGAAATTTTAGATCTAGACTCAACACCTTTTTATAAAAATTTGAATTTGGGTATGAAGGTATTTAAAGACACGCTTTACAAAGCTCTGGCAAACTTAGGCATCTATGACAAGCTTATCGAAATATGGCGAATTGAAATTGCAGACTAACGAATTAGTCGAGGTCAGCAAATAACTGTCCAAACCGTTTGATGTTAGAAACATTCTAAAACATGCTACTATATATCAACAAAACACGCAGGGAAATATTATTCACAAAACCAGGGTCAGTGAAGTTCAGCTATCCCTAGAACAAAAGACATAGTTTACAGTGGCGCATTGCAAGCTGGAGCTTGAGTATGTAGTTCAGCTCCGAAACATTACCTAAACATACTGAACAACAATCGTACCTACAGTTGAGTTCCAAAAAAAATTTAATAACCTACAAAACCCTCAGAATACTACATTCGGACGTTCTAACAGACAGGTCGCAGTTATACAATCAACTCAACTCATATTCAAGAAGCCAAATTCTGAAATCAATTCCCAGAAGAGAAATTTCCAGAAGTTTTCAATCATCTCAGTAACTTGGTTGCAGCTCGGTTGCTTTGAACAAAATTTTTTGTTGTATGATGTTTAGTTTGTATTGACGAAATGTATCAAATGAATAGCCTTTCAGTTCACCATAGAAGAAAACACATTATGTGGGTCAAGTCGGCTCCCTTTTAGCGATTACATAAACATTTTGGATTAGACGGAGCCCCATTCTACCAAGCAGCTTTGCACTATTATAATAACGTGCATTGTTTTTTTTTAACATTTTTGTGAAACCCGTATTTTCTCCTTCATTTGTTCTTCTTAGTTAAAATTGTTTGAAAAATATTATTGTAACAATTTAACAAATATTAAGAATGAAGAGGTGTAGTGCTTTCTGATTTTTAGCTACATTATGCTGTGCTAATTTCAGGACGTCTTTAATCTCTTTACTTACTTTCAATGCAATGTACCTACAAGATTATTTTAAGACATTGCTTTGCATTCAATTCTTTTGCACAGATAATGGAATAATAAAATAAAAATGAAAGTACTAATAGATTAAAAAAAAAAAAAAAACAACGCGCTCTTATGTCTAATACCGATTTGAAGTAAAAATTTATTGTCCTTGCGAATGTGGTGGCGGCGACGCGGCGACACAATTTACCATTTTTCATTTTAAACGTAAGTTTGTTATAAACATTTGGTTTTGGTTTTAATTTTCTATAACGAGAATATATTGATAAATGAAGACATTATCAAAACGGTGCAAGCTGTATAAAATTCTAAGAAATTATAACTCATAAAATATTAGAAGTCTAAGCAAAGTTTTCGAAAAGTAATGTTGTCGTAGCTCGAATAATTTAAAATGTAAACGAATAATTTGACATAAATGTTAAAAGGACTTTGGCTATTGAAAGAAAGAAAGAAAAATTACACACTTAAGAGTTTAGTCTTTTGTTTAAGTAATTGTAGTGTTCCGGAAGGCTGTAGTTTGTTAAGAATTTTCAAAAATACTGATATTTTCTAAGGCATTCATTTGCCGCAAGCATGAACGTCTTTTTTTTCATTAAAGCTTCGAGAAGCCATTTGATTTTTAAATATAAACCATTCAACTACACACAAATTCGGTCGGGTTAGCGTTAAGCTTCATACACTATATACTACACTGCAAAAATTACATTAATTGACTCAAAACGGGATCGTCAATACTATGGTCGAATTGAACATGTCGATGTCTAAATATTTTAAAAAGCATTTTTTTTTTTTTTTTTTTTTTCAGATTCAAGAAAACTTATATGTGTAACGTCAACTCTCTAGCTCAACAAGAGGTGACCGACTAGAAGGCATGTATCGACATAACTTCCGATATCCATAACAAAAACTTATGGGGACGTGTCGTTATTATTTCCATGTTAATTTTACAACGGGAAAGATTAATGGTGGACTGTACATAGAAGTAGTATTATTTCTCGTCACTCGGCCGGTAGCGAGAATCAGGAACCACATAAAAAAACAACGAGTCAAGGCTAAGTTTCTTCAAACACTTAGCCTATTGTTTGGCAGAATAATGCACCATCAGCGAAACAGAGTGCTCTGGGATTCAGTTCTCTTTTTTTTTAGAAAAAAATAAAATCAAAAAATAGGACCGCTTTAAGCCCTGTTCCCAATGACGGTATCTCGAACACAACAAAAAAAGGATGCCTTACTACCCGCCACAACATTTACCTTTCGAAAAAAAGCTTTAAATATTATTTTTCCTCAATTAGAAAATTTTGTAATAGATTAAATAATTTTATAAAACTAATCAGCAGTGTTGTGTAAGAAAAAAATTAACTAAAATAAAAACAAATTATAACGCAAAAACAAACAAAGAAATAAATACAATGAGATGAACAATGAGTGTTGGGTTATATGGTACATATTTTGTAAATTATTAAAATTTAGCATATTTACATAAAAAGCTGTTAACTTTTTTTCTTAAAAAAAAAATGCTTTTAGGAATTGGTTTCTATTTTCATTCTTAGGTAAATGGCAAACTCACCCAATGTGTAAGTAACTTTTTAAAAATGCGTATCACCACGCGAATTATAATTTACTCGCAAATGAAGCATGGTTTTCAAAAAAATACAAAGAGAAAGAGAGAGAGAAAAAAAAGAGATACAGATATATAGGAGAGAGAGAAAAGTATGAAAGTTCATAACACAAGTATTTTTTTCTTTTTTTTTTCGTATATCATTTGCTTATACTATATTAACACACACCATATGCCAATTGTAAAAAATAAATAAATAATAACATTGCTATATTTTTTTTAGTAAATGTAATATGTAGTGTGTTTTCTTTAAAAATTAAAATCAATACAATAAATTAAGAAATAAATTTCTTCATATATATACTACGAGTATGTTAGTAGTTGAATATTTTGCTAACTAAATTGGTGGAAAATAAATAATATTTTGTTGTATCTATATTTATATATATAAATATAATTTTGTTTGTTTTTGCTTTACATAATAAGTGTACTCGAAGAATGCCCCACAGAGGCACAATCGATATTGCTGCTACTGCACCGATGCATTATTTGCTTTATGGTATTATTTACAAAATACTTTTTTGTTTGTTTTCTTTAAACCTATGTATATATGTATATAAATGTATATTTTTAGTTTTATACGTAGATCATATATTTAATTGTTAGTTAGTTAATTATTTGTTCAACCATTTGTAAATCTTTTATGTTAATCTCTTTTGTTTTATGTTAATTTTTAGTATTTCAAGGAACTTACAGTTTCCTATGGTTTTATGAAGTGAGTTAGAAGAAAAGGAACCAAAGATAATGTTTGAATGGTGATAGGACATTAAATCACTTGAGCTAGTTTTGCGTGTCGTTTTATTTTAAATTTACTTTCGTATAATTGATGTGAATATTGTTTAGATTCCTGCTTTTGCTTTGATTTTGATTGCAAGTTTTTATTTCTCCTTAACCTATAGCGTCTACAGTTACATTCAGGAGAATTATATAGGCATTGAGTGACCTTACAATCACCTACATTTATTTAATGGGTACACATACCAAGTGTACTTAACTCCTGATCCTGGTCATAAACGTAATATATGGTCTAGATGCATCGCAAATGAAAACAACCCTATTTCGTCCATAACTAGCAATAGAATGAGGATATACTGCGACGACACTAATCAAAAAATCTGCGAAATGTGCCTGAGATCAACGAAGATGAAAGGTTACGTTTTGTTAGTCTGTAACTTTTCGTAATTGCAATTTTTACCAATTGTATTGGATAATGCATGACAAAAAGATAAATGTTAATGTATATTTGTATGGTATGACCATTGATAAAGTGTAAGTCTAGAGAGATGTGGAAGGGAGTAGTATTTAAATTATGAAGTATGAAGACTGCTTTCGAACAACTTTGAGTAAAAAAGACGAGACAAAAGACTAAAGCTCCTATTCAGGAGGAAACAAGTATGACGCATGCAAAGACGCTACTAATATAATACAACACTTAATTGAAACCCGTAAATTCTACAACAGCGACACTCTTGTCTCAGCCTATTTTGCAATCTCTTAGAAAATAATTTTTATCGCTCTAAAAGATCTCATAAACTTGTTCATTGAGTTATAAAAAAACAGTTGAAAGAGTCAGTAAAGTTTACCAAGAAGCCTTCGCTGAATATATAGTTACTGTTGAGATACACTCTAAGCCGCTTAGGATGAAAGCCTAACGCTGGAGAGAAACACAACATTTTATAAAATGTGAGTCAAGTTCTTTGCGTGGACGTCTAAGAATAAAACTAATATTTGGTCTTGAGTCGAAACACTGCTGTTGATCATCACCTCTCTCAATGAGAAAGGCCTCGGTTGGCTTAGTAGCATCCGTCTTTTGGTCAATGGGTCTATAGTTTAAGTTTTTGTATGATTTCTATGTCTAATATCCTAAAGGTAAAAAAAAAGGTTAGGGAATGAAAAACTGATCATCCTTTTCTTATTGGCTGGACTTCATTTTCACACCATTTCTGCAGTATAGAGAAAACTTAACGCCACACCCTGATAAACTGCTACTAAAATTGCTGTTGACTACTTTCATTATCAATAAATATTAAATTAGCGGTAACCACCGTTCTCGTTACGTACTGGATTGAATAAATGTGTAAGAAGAAGAATTTATCCAACTTTGCGGCAGTATGTGTTATCCAATTCTATAACTGGCCGATACATGCTACCGCAAACATGACAATATCTTTGCTAGTCTTGCAAAACAATTCGTTTTTTCTCTTTTAGTTGTATGTGGTCCATATTCTCGAGAATATCAAGCAGCTACCTAGCCCCTCCTCCTTTAATGGAATCTATATTATTTCCTTGTCTGCTCTAACCATGAAGTCTCAACAGTTTGCGCTAGAAAACTTCCAACAGCCGTCATGTATGACCTAATACCTAGTCTATAACAATCGAGAGCTGAATTTTTAGTTTTACTATTTTTTAAAGTAATGATTACCAAAGCGAATACTAATTATATTTTAAATAATTAGTTTATTTTAACTGATAAGGACTACGCGAGAACTACGAATAACTATTGGGTTTGAGAGACTATTGGACAAGAATTAATGGCGACCACCTTAGAGAAGTAACCAAACATATATCACATCAATATTATTATGTTTTGCACGAAAATATCGAATTCAAATATTTTTGCTTTTCAAAGTTAAAATTATGGAACACTATACTCTTTGGTGGAAAATAGGAGTATTAGTAAAAATACAGATCATGTGAATAATGATCATGGCAGTTCTATTGGCTGTTATAGTTCTATATTATATTTTGTTTGTGTATAATGAGCTCGATTTGACGAGTTTTTGAAACCGCAGTTTTTTTTTATCTTTAAAACATTTTAACTTTATTTCAATGCAAACAACAAGCTCAAGTGATATGAAATTATGAATTGAGTGGTTGTACCACTTTTCAAACAAGGACAGTGATAAGCTAACACAGTTTGCAAAATGATAAATTAAAAAGGAACCAAAACTTCTATATATAGTGTAAACGACTAGAGTTTGTTAACATACACTAAGTATTTCTACCTTTCGTTGGTTCGAAAGAATACTTTTAAGAGAGTTCTCGAATTTATTCCAAAGTGATTTTCACTTTGTTTTTATTATAATATGTTTTATTTATCTTAAGGCAGAGTCCGGAAGTTCAACAATGTTTTTTTTTAACTTTATGTAGAAAAAGAAAACCTATAATTCTGAAAGATAACTTATAGTAACACAACTACCTTGTACTCTTATCTTACAAATATAAAATTCAAAAGAAAATAGCCGAAATCAACGATTCGGTTTGACGGTTTTTTTTTCGCAAAAAAAAAATAAACACCTAAACGAAACAACTATGACCGTTAATGTCGTATACGAATCACTAGGACGACGACGAAGAAGACGAAGTAGATTGTAGAAAAATAAATAAAACCAAATCAAAAACTACTTGAATAAGGTACTATGAAGAATCACTTGCGGCAGCATCTTCAATAATCGAATTGAGGTCAATGTTGAATGAGTACTCGTAGAGGTTCGAATAACGATCGCGTTCCTTCCACGGACTTCTGTGATTCATATAAAGATTCCGTTTGCTAACACGAAATATTTGACTATCCTTGATCGATTGATCATCGTCACACGGTTCGCCGCCACCACCAAAATCGCATTCACGAATTGTTAGACGATTCGTTGGACTTTTCAATTCGAACATGACCTCTTGGTGTTTGTAGCGTGGACGCATTGGTAATGGCTGATATTGTGTTGTGGCTTTTGTCGAGTCCACCGATTGGGTACTCATTCGACGGACAGCACGATTTTTATGAAATGGATAACGCGCTAAATTCGTATCGGAACTACGCTGTGGCGAATAGTATTTGAATTCGCTTGGTACTGGTGGTGGAGGTGCATTTGCTGCTGTCGCTATTGTTGTTGTTGTATGCGTAGCCATTGAACTACTACTATGCGGATTATTAACGAGAGTTCTGTGCAAAAGCGGTAGTGGTGAATTCCGATCGAAAGACGGCGATAATGGTAGTTGCATATTTTTCTTTAAACGATAAGCAGCTGCTGCTGCTGCGGGCGAATGTAGAGACTTACCGTTTTGTAAATTGTCATAGCTCCGCGGTCGATAGACACTGCCACCGCCACCAAGACCGCCGCCGCCGCCAGCACCTAAGGAGGGATTTGACTGGTGTTGATTGTGGATATGAGGCGGTGTTGGGTGTTTTTTTTTTTTTTTTTGTAAACCAAGCCAGGGATTAAAGTGATGGTGGAAGAGATGGAATAAAAAAAAGAAAAAAAGGTGCATATAAGCAAAAAACTGTGCTAAGTATGAGTACATAAAATTGAGTAATTTACCTCATCGTACAGTCGGGGTTTTAAGTCGCCAATCCCGCTGCCACTCAGCATCGGTTGGCTAGTAATCATTCCGGTTTGTGTTGAGCTGATGACTTCTGTGAGAGGATTTCGTGCATTCGTCATGGAGGTTTGGTGCATTTGTAGAATGTAGTCATCGGTCGCGATTCCCCGCCTGAAAAGAATTTTTTTTTAATTACGTTCATAATTTATCAAAATGCTACCGATACCACCGAAGATATCCCAAATTATCAATAAAATAAAAAGAAGATTGTGCAGAAAATTCTTATGAAAAATCGTCCGCACCTTTGGCTGCAGTCAGCTGGAAAAGTGAGCTTAAATATGCAGGAACCTCTCTCGATAGCACAGAAGCATTGAATTTTAACACAAATAGTTTAGAATTACTTGGACAAATTGGTAGTGCTTATTAAGATCAAGAGGGTACCAGGTGACGAGAAATGAGGTACCAGAAATTGTGATCCGAGAAGGACTTTAAGGAAAAGAGGAAATGCAAAGGCTTGTAAAGTACTGCCGAATCTGAGAAAAATTAATGCAAATAGCAGGAAAGATCCAGACAAAATACTTTATGTGTATAGGTGTAAGTGCCTGGGAATCAAACTAAAAACCTAACTTAGTTTCGTAAGGGAAAGCTCCTGCAGGATCTAGAATCAAGAGGTGCACAGAAATACTGCACTCTAAATGAAGAATAAAGACTTAAAATTATGCTTTTACCCTTGATTTGAGTTTTTACACATGAGTTTTTACAAAAATACCGAGGAACGACGGTGTTACTCGTATTGATCTTGGAAAATCGAACTAAAATTGTTCTCGTTTATTTTTGATGCAGTTTCTCCACTTGAAGGTTACGTTTTCAACAGTAACTACACTTCAAAAAGCTTTTTTCATTTGAGTATAAACCTAGTTGACTCTAAAGGGAAACACATTCGATCGAACTATGGCACATTTCATTTTTAAGACAATTTCTATATATCTTACCTATCGATTAATGATGGAGTCATTGGACCACACAATATATGAAAACAATTAAGGCATATATTCCCCCGTGAGTATGGATTCACTGCACGTTGTCCACCTTTCGATGAAAATGATCCTTTGAGCTAATAAAAAGAAAATAAAGTTATATTGCCTTTTTTGTAAAACAAACTTTTTCAAAATTACATCTTCGTTTGTTGTCTGATCACTGGTTGTGAGATACGTATGGAATCCTGCAAGTCCAATAACGGACCATATCGAAAAGAAACATATAAATGTTACAATCACAGTGCAAGGAGCCTTCTTAATAACCTCGAAAACTTCCTGTTCGGTTTTCATTACTAATATGAGATTATTTTAGTTAGTTAAATCAAAAATTCATATAAGAGACTTGTTACTTACATAAAACTAAATGCGTTACTGAACATGAAAATATAAATACAGCTAAAAACGCCAATGACACTAGAAACATGTAAAAGAAACGATAGTTACGTTTCCCCACACAGTTGCCCACCTAGAATTAAAATAAAATGTTATTAAAACGAGGTTTGAAAATTTGAATAAAACGTATCTTCTAAGAAAAAACGACTAGTAATACAAAAAATTTTGATCTAGTATCAAGATTGGAAATAACCATTGTGCGTCATAAAGCCTGAAGGAGAGTTGATGCATAGTCATGGCTACGAAGAGCTAATTCGCATTTACAAACCGTTCGATGAAAATACATTATATCCAAGTAAACGAGCAAAGCCTCTATTCTTATATTTATATAAGATGTCCTCCACAGGAATGGCTTAAACGTTTGGCTTTCGGCGTGTTTTCTAAAAGATCTTTGAAAAATAGCGCAAAATATGTTTTCAATAAGTATTTTCGAGAAATGTCCGATAAAATCGCTGCAAGAGTTAACTTCGAAGAATCCATAGAACCGAATTCTTTGCAGAAGTGTTAAGCAAGGTAGGCGTGAAATAATACAATGTCTATGGGAGATATTTTCTAAAGGCGTTTGGCAAGGGCTTTTCTAGAAACGTTTTCCAAAAATATATTCTCAAGTATTGAAATTATCACAATATGACTATGATTGATGCGTTTAAGATGTCAAAAAAGTTATTTTCAAGTCAGTTTTTAAGAAATTCCGTACAAGATAATTTCGAGAGTTGTCTGCGAGTAACAGACAACTCTTCGAACAGAAGTCAATTTTCGATGTTTCTTACTCATATTTTCTAGGAATGTCTTGCGGGAAAATCACATAATGCAATTTTCTATTACACCCTTAAAATGCCTTTGTTTTGGATCTACATAATGTTTTCGAGAAATTCCCACGCCTTTCTATGCAGCATATGGTAAATAGTTTCCATATTTAATGCGAGAAGTCTTCTTAAAGAAGAACAAGGAACTTAAAGAAGATGAAAATAACCCCTTTATATGCTAAGAACGTGTGCTACAAACTCACGTAGACAAACGACCTTTATTCAGCATAATGAGACATTTCCTCAGGCTTTAGCCTCCTTCTCGTCTCGAATCACCAGTGCCTTCTACATCCGACGACGTATTGATGCAATCGTCATCATATCAAATTAAATTGAATAAAAACTAAGGCAAAAAAAAAATAGAAAACATCTCCATCCGTTTTCTCCCCCACGGCTAACCACATTCAAAGACTACGATGTGAAACATAAAAAAGAACAAAGAATAAAAAGCAAAATATATATACCAACTCACCCAAGGACAATGATGATCGAAACGGTCTACACAATTATCACATAGACTGCAATGTGATGCCCGAGGTGGCCTAAAAATTTTACATGTGAAACAATACTTTAATTTGACCGTTTGTCCTTTAACGAGGACCTCTTTTGTTCTCGGAGGAGGTCGATATGTGGGACTGTTGAGTGAGTTTGGCACTTCTATATGAAAGAAAAGAATGAAATTCAAAAGGATATTCTTCAGGCATGTTTGTACTGCATCCAGCACTTACCAATTTGTTTCTCAATGTATGCAGCTTCGTCTTGTGAAGCCCGAGGGATAACACCAGGATCCGTAAATGTTGTCCGTAGTAAGGAACTCATTGTGAAGAAATATAGCACAGCACCAACAATTGGAATAGCTGGGGTTATTCTCGTCGCTAAAAAAGGACAACTGCAATGGAAAACAAGAAAATGAAAATGAAAAGAATGACTGAAAAGAAATTGAAATGTAAATAGAGATGTGTGAAGATGGCAATGTGTGTGGTATGCACATCTCCACATTTCACTATCAAAGGATCTAGGATATGTGTATGTATGTATGTAAGTATATAAATTTGAAGGACAACTTACTCGAATGCAAAGAAGAGCGCACTGGTTCCCGTAATCAGCACACACGTCAAGTAAAATACTCCTGTGTGCGGTGCTGACATTAGCATACCATCACAATAGAATTTATTTCTGCCGGCAAAGAGTTCCCATTTCCTGGTAACTCTGGTGTTGGGCGCCATCGTACAGCAGCACAATAAATTCATTGAAGAAACGTAAAAAATAAAATAAAACCCAATAGTCGCTGTTTGGGAAAACTTTATTTCGACTATGCTCAACGCGGCTGTAATGTCCTTTGTGTTCTTTTTGTTGCAGTTCCTTTGTGTGGCACAGCAAAAGGCACTAATAGTAGAGGTTATGGTGGTGCCACAGACAAATCGAATTCGAAATTGAAAACGAATTCAGTTCGATTCGCGCTAAAATGTCCTCTCATCAAAGGGCAGAGGTTGTTCTTGTGGCTGGTGTTACTACAATGGCGACGACAACGATGGCTATTGCAAGGATATACGACGTTATCACAACTTACAGACATTTGGAATCATCACGGATGTATTTTGACGGGCTATGGTGGATAGCGTGTCTTTCGAATTATTGATTGCGTCTGCAATAAATAATACAAACAACGGGAGACTAAGGATTTTCACTAAGGTTGATGCTGAGATCCTTTTTATTTGTGCTGTCTTATTCCTTTTGTTTCTTTCTGTTCCTAACGTTGTTTGAATAAATTGCTGCAGTCAGTTGTGCTGGTGTAATGATGGAATGATGTTATTCGAACCACATGCTGATAGCTAATCCTGCTTCCACCAAACAAAGAAATTTCTTCTGTAAATGAAAAAATTTAACGAAATTGATTAATCAGATTGTTTAAAGCTTTTTTTTCGAATGGTTTGCTTTCATGTTTTAGTCTTATAAGGATAATGATAGATAACACGTATTGCACTCAACTGAATCGATTTTTTCAACCTCTAAGTTTGTCAAACTCTAAGATTATGTTCTCTTAACTTCAACATGGTGAGGATACCCCACTGTAGGAAAAAACAAGAATAGGTTCCTGACGGAAATACTTATGGAAAGCTTTAGTACGCTTATATGAACGGCAATGCTTAGAGTCAGATGCATCCTCATCCTCACCAATGTTCAACCCGTCGGGTGGACTGCAGGATGACCCAAGTTTTGAAACTCACAAGTCATGACTTTTTAAAAGGGTAACACCTCGTTTATTGAAAGCTGTCCCGAATCGGTAAGGATAAGTTAAATGATAAGAAAGCTATAAAAAACGGGCCTCTAAGCACACGGAGTGAAGAAAAATCAGAGACGAATCGGTTTGTGATGTGTTACTTCGTGTGCGGTGCGCTATCGAGATACATTGGCGGTGATGGAAAAATTGTGTTGAAAGGAAAAAGTTCCTGCCAGACAAGATTTTTGTTGCGATGGATTTTTGTTAGGCATGGGCCTAAATATAAGGTGGTAATAGCAAATTGGATACGTAAACGGCGGTAAAATGCAACAGGCAAGCTAATTTTACTTAATTTTTAGAGCCCAGAAGGCTGGATCATGAAATAAATACCAAACGATTCGTGTTCATTTAGCTTTTATTCGAAAAAAACTGTGTGGCAAACACTAGACATTATTTTGCAAATGTTTGATACTCACCCATACGGAGTTAAAAGACTTATCAAGAGCTCGATCTGTTTCAAGTGTAGTTTTGCGAATTATGTGATATTGCATCGACTTATAATAAACAAGTTAGACCTGGCCTGTGTGGGGCCATCGGAAAACAAAGTTCGTTGTCATAATCAACAGCAGAAAAGAAAATGTATTTCAATACAAAAGGATATTTCAACAACGGGTTTTAGCACTCGCTCTCGGACACCAACAAATATTCAAATCGTTTAAGATCTAGAATCACAGTGAAATTTTTTAACTGCGCTAAATCAAGATATGACCCAGCTAAAACAAACTTGAATCAAACTAACAACTAAGCAGATCAAGACCAAATATTCCCAGATTTTGAATCATTGGCTAATAGGATTCCATACAGCCAAGCTTGCCTACTAACGAGAAAGGATCTCTTCTTACCTTTTTTGCAGATATCCGGTCAAAATTACGCAACCGTCACATCAGCTCAACCTACTTATCTACTTAAGTTCACCTTTTAAAGCCACCCACTTAATTTAAAGCTAAATAATACTAAATTCTAAACAAGTAAAAATAAGACTCTAGTTATTTTTATTTTACACAAAATCATTCAATCTAAGTAATCAATATTCCCCATTGGACTACACATGTATGAATTTCGACATTAAACCAAGCGCATATCCTTCCAGTGCCAATGCTACGAGTTAACTAAAATAATCGTCTCGGAGTGTGCACTCATATGTATGTCGCCATCGCCAATTCGAAATTTACGGAAAATCTTGCCAACTCATGGGAAATCCCCATCAACACAAAGCCAATTCACCTCACCGCCAGAATAATTCAATAAATTGCAGAACTTTATTACATCCATCAGGACTCTTTGACAGTCAAGGCAATTACACTGAGCCATTGTGACTGGCCATAAAAAAAAAACTCCGAGAAATAAAATAGTTTGCAACCCCTACTCATTTCAGGTGACCTATGCTCTTTTCGACCTCACCACGAGTCTGAAATGAGGTTTCTTTCGCTGACCACGAATAGATTTGTCATTGCAGTAGAATTCTTTTTTGTTTTTCCTTATAAGCAACAATCAATTTGCGGTTTGTCTTTTATTTTATGCTTCCTCTCCTGCATCCTTTAAATGGAGGTTAAGTAATAATGATGAGGAAGAGCTTTTTTATGTTTTCCTCGGTATTTACATAATGTATTCATCGAAAACGATTATTTCGATATTATAGAGATGTACGCATAGACAGAAATATCCTTACGCCAGCAAAATATTGGTAGATCCTTATTTCTATTGGCATTTTTAGATTTTTTTTTTTGTCTACACAATGGGATATGAGAATCTATCAGTGCATTTCTGATATCCTTTTGTCCTATTGAATTCACCCCCTTTTTTGTTCTCATAAAATACGGGAGATATACATTTCCGGTGGCAAAAAGGACATATGTATGTACATATTCGCATGCTCAAACGAGAGAAAATTTTTGCGATTACTCGTTTATGAAAATAATTCCCAAACCTTATTTTTGTTTGCCTCATTTATCTGTGTCGCATTCAATTCGGAACATAGTGCTGATATCCTTTTACGAAGGATATACATATGTATGTATGTATTGTTGTGACCTAATTTTGGCCATTCATTCATTTGTAGGCCGACTGAAATAATCTGTGTTTAGAATAAAAACAACTTTATGCATGTGTTTGATAGGAGTCCTGTAACACGTGTCAAATCCCGTAATGTGACAACAAGAACATTCACTTGAACAAAAAAGAAAAGAAAAAAACACTTATACAAGCGCCTTTCGTTGAAAATTCTGTTGGCAATTCTCCCTTTCTTGCATTTTCTTTTATTTCTTTTAAGAAATGCAAATGGGTCTGCCTAGTACAATGGATTCAGTGGGGGAGTATGTGCCAAAAGGATACGTCCAACCACTCGTAATGCCGCAATGGTAAAGGAAGCGCCGGCAGCAAAACGGAATTAACCCATTCCCGGTGGGGATAAATGTGTCTATATCCATGCATTATTCGCTTTCTCACTGTTGGTGTCGTTTTTTTTTTTTTCCTCCTGTTCTGAAGGATATATGAATGTGTACGAGTTGAATTTTCATATATTTCTGTGCTAAATATTTTTCTCGCACACACATATGTACATATGGAAAGGGGGTACATTATTCCAAGTGGAAAATGAGCCAATGAAAAGTGATATAGTTTTGTTGATGATATGTTAAGGATTAATTATGCGACCTACATGACATGTCTGTAAAGTATATCGAATAGCCTTTTAAAGATTAAAGCTGTTCCTTAAATTATAGACAAATATTTTATATGTTAGACTGAAAATTGTGGAAACAAACTAAAATATTAAAAGATCTCTAGATTCCCTTGAAAACATCAAGTTTTTCCGCGAAATAGCGATTTTTAGAAATTCTTCGGTTAGGAAACATTTATGATCTACTGTACTCAGCAAATCTAGTCGCACGACTTGTTCTGTTTTCTCGCAGGAAAAAAGTTTCATCGGACAAGGAGTTCATCGCATCCATAGATGCCTATTTAACAAAGCTCCGGAGCAAAATTTTTGAAATGTTTTGAAAAAGAAAAGCTTTTACACGACATTCGGGAGAGGTGGGGGGATAGTGAAAAAACTTTTTGGTATTTTCTGGGATGCAAAGCGCGAGTCCCCCGCTCAGTAGTCCAACGCACTAGCCACTGAGACACGGCGCCCACCGTGGATGGATGACAATGTATACAGAAGAAACTATTTCTTTGCACCACCCTGTATCAACTATTATATACGAGTACCTCAATCCTCATACTGTACTTGGATTGCACAGTATGAAACTCGTTAAGCACTTCCAACAAGTTTCTTCATATGCCGATTTGAGGGGAGAATGTTTTGATGGTTTTTTGCAGCTTTTTGACCTCAGTTTTTCCACTGATACTTCTGTCAACCGAATGAGTTCCATGTGCGGTAGAAGTATTTTAATGGAAAAAGGAATTGCAGGATATATGATGGACTCAAGAGAGGCAATCATTGTTTTGAGTCATTACTTGAATTCACCACTGGCTATTAGTACAATGGATTCGGTATAACCAATCAGTTTACACCACGATTTGTTAGAAAATCTTTAACTGAAATGTGGCAGTCATTGACCTTGTGTTCTACTAACGCAGATTTCGGTTTATACATCCATCCTGAAACCATGCAAAACATCCCTTTTGCGGGGGCTGAAAGGCTGTTTTATATTTTAGGACTTTTTAATTTTTTCTAGAATGTGGTAGCCGGCATGGAACGGCTCTGTGGTTCCTCTGGAGACTTAATATGTTACTCTCAATAGGAGTCAAAATGGGTACAATGGACTCATTGGTAGTCTAAGTGAGCCGTTGACAGCCTCCTGTCAACTAGGGTACCCGTAACCTAACCTAGGATGTCAAATTAGATATAACTTCTCTTCAAACCTAGGGACGACTTTATATTCTGCGTTTGCTATCAGCCTTTAGCCAATAATCACAAATGTTGCCCAGACATGACAGATCTTTTTTTAAAGCTCACTGTCCCAGTTTCGATGGATGTTTTCACTATTAAATACGATGAAAATAATGACGCATACTCCGATAAATCAAATCCTCGGTTTTCCAGTCAATCTCATGCAGAGCTTAAGTTTCCAATCAGCTAAGCACAAAATAAATTACCAGGAATCGCATAGTGTACGTACGACCATGAAACCTCTAGTTAAGAATGTAGGCCAAGTAGCGACGACTGTTTTAGGTAAATAACACAAAAACACGTTCTATACGTTAGAACTTCAGATCCAAGTCATTAAATAGGCCAATAGCAGAGATTAAATGCTCATCGAATGACGATATATTAGTCAAACAGTCTTCATTCCAATGTCACGTCAGTACCATTGTTTTAAAGATTAACACCCCTTAAGAACCCCGCATAGCATTGTATTGATACCTCTGCCAATCCGATTAAATACAGCCCCCCACTTATTCAAATAGTGATGCAAAATGCGTCGCACAAGGATATTTTTTTTTTAATTCTTCCGTGCAGCACAATGCGATGTAAATGAATCGAACAACCCATGCAGATCTCCGTGCAAAACACTCCAATAAATTCCTCTGTAGCCCCCGAACGACATTTATTGCTTTACCCTTAATTTTACACGATTTTCATGTTCCAGGCATTCTGTGTCCTCTTCTGTACAGAACCTCCCCACATTCAAATGAAATACAGTCACGAAGAAATGCATTCGATCCAGACTTCCTATCCTTTCGTTGGTGAACGAAAAATGACCACGTGTAGCATTCCTTGTCTAAACAAATTCCCATCCAAACAGAATATATACGTGTACATGAGTGCAAATAGCCGTTCCATAAAACCTTTCCCTGCAAAACGATGTTTACTCTACCAAATTACCCCCGAAGAGGGAGAGAGGGAGAGGGGTTTCGCTCTGAATTTGTCCCTCCCCTTCGTTATATATGGGTTAAGCAGCAATACGCTAGAATGAGGAAAAGGACACCGAATTTGCTGCCAGTGCTGCTGACTACTGACCCAGTTTCGTGTCTTAACCTCTATAACCGAAATCACTCCCTCCTTTGCGCACTCTATGTCAATGGCAACACAATGAGAAGATCTGTCAAAGTCAAATTCTTTTAGGACAAAAAAAAAAAAAGAAAATTTGTTTGCCTGGACGTTTACAAACATTCGCGCAAAAAATTTATTCATCTTAGACGAGAACCTAGGGTGGAAGATGTAAATTTAATTTCATTCTGCAAACTATCACCCGAGGATATTCAATACTAGAAGACTATAATGACGAGAGCGGTATAAAACAGTACACAACAAATGCGGTGAAACAGTGATGGAGGAAAGTTTGTTAACACTTAACGAAGAGATTGCAAACACCAATATGGGGCGCTCCTAAAGATATACCATATTTATTTGATAGTACGCATTGGTCTTATTGTATGTATCTTGTTGCGGTGAAGAGTAGGCATGAGTAAATCGTCGATTCTTTCTGTTACTAGTTACTGGTGTGAGTACTTTACAACCGATAAATAGAGCACGCAGTTAAGAGCGAGGTCTTATTCTCAAAATTTGATAAGTCACTAGTGTTTGCAACAGACACATCTGGGAGCCTTTCATACTTAGATACACTTTTGACAGATGAAAGTGCTTTAAAAAGTATTTGTTGAATCTAAAGAAGTCAAACGCCACTATAACGTCCTTACGTGTCACTGCTCCGACTCAATACTCCAGGCGGAAAGTGACTCCTTTTATGCAGGGGTCAAATCAAGAAACTGTCGAACGAAGAGATAATGCATTCTAAGATGAGTTATCATGCAGAGAGAATTTCGAACTTAATCATACTGGCTAGAGAGGTTTTGTTTAGTGGAATCAAGTGGACAACGTCGAAATGTACGTAGCTTAACCTCTCCAGATCATTAATAGTATTTAGGATTAAAGTGATGTGAAACCGCAAAACAGATGTCAGGAGAAATCAATGAATCAATTTGATTCGAATAAGCAATTGAATGAATGAATGAACAAGTGAATGAATGAATGAATGAATGAATGAATGAAAGAAGACAAAAATTAAGAAATGAATAAATAAATGAGCGGCCTCTGTCGACCCTTCTTGAAACAAACTTTTTCGGTCCTGACGCTTGAAAAAAGAAAAATAGACGATTATATCTTTTTGGTATTCCCCCAATTGGGATATGGGGAGCCCTTGAGCAGCCGTATAAACTAGGTTTTCCTATTGTGTCATCCCTTAATAAAATCTAGAACACTTTCTTAGGATCCGCTAAGATATACTGCATACCTTCCTTAAAATATCTGGAAACATATAATTTTTTAAGGAAATTATCCAGTTTATCCAGTTTATAAAATATCTGGAGTTTCAAGAAAGGTATGCAGCAAGTTCCAGATATTTT
This sequence comes from Blera fallax, assembly GCA_946965025.1. Taxonomy (NCBI): domain Eukaryota; kingdom Metazoa; phylum Arthropoda; class Insecta; order Diptera; family Syrphidae; genus Blera; species Blera fallax. The sequence goes on along the minus strand of OX337245.1, from coordinate 81,352,329 downwards.
AAGGAAGTTTTGCAGCATATCTAAACTCAGATCACAGTAAGATTTTCAAACAATCCGAGGTAAAGGAGAGCTTCCATTACTTCCAAGTGACAGTTTACAGAGTACAAATAACGCTGTCTTTAATTACCGATTTTAAAATTATAACTATTAATGTCCACTACACAACACGTTTGCGAAGTTACTTTTTGTAAGAAACGTTTAATGCCTCATATTTCTACTAAGCTCGTATCGATGCGGCACAATCCCAGAACCTGCTACAGCATAAAACACATAAAAGTCAATTGTAGTCTACATTTTAGCATTACTGTACGCTTTGCCTTGGTGTCCCTCTTTAAATAAAGTAAACGTGCTTAGGTCGGCTTTATTTGCCTATTGTCACCACCATCACCTTTGTCGCTGTGTACCCTCTGTACAAATCCGCTTTGCCCTCAAAACGAGCACCAAGCCAACGTAATCAGTCCCTACGTTATCCTCCAGTGGCTCGAAGGCATGCTCTAGCATATATGAGCCTTTAATTTATTCCAACGGTTAGTTTATTAAAATATTTCTGTCTTTATGCTTTGCATTCGCATTTTCTTTTTTTCTTTAGTTTCTTTTTTTTTTGAGAATTCTCCCTTTTCCTTTATTTACTTTGCGGTTGGTTAACAGTTTCAAAAAGAGGAAGGATTCACCGCTCTGAAGATGTCCTCATTCGTGCTCCTCCGTTTCATTGCGAAATTGGGTCATTGTGGGAACATGCCTACATACCTACGTATCTACATATTCACTATCAGTGTATAACGGTAATGTGTGTTCCAGAACAACACATATGGGGCCTGATTTTATGTTTATTTCTTGTGAAAGGTCCTCTTTCGGGATGAAACAAATGGTATTTGTCTCAAGCTTCGATTCCCTCTTTACATGTTCCCCGCCCATCTATTTCCTTTCTTTTTTGGGTTATTTATTATAGAGTGTCCTGTTTTCTCATTATTTCGCTTGTATATTTGGCGCACAAGGTGTCGTCCTCCCTGATTAGTCCATTATTTGATGCTCTGCTACCATTTGGGGTGGAAGCTGTCCCGAAGGAAATATTCATTTGCTTCTTAAAGTATTCATTATTGCGATTATTTCTGGCTCGGCGTTCCTACTGTGGCTGCCTTTAACGTGCAACAAGGGTATGCGTGTGTATTGTTCGTGTTGTTCCATGTGATGGCTTTGATCCTGATGCGAATTCCCTTGGCCGTTTGTTTGCTATTACAATTCTAACATGTCTGCCCCGCCCGCTTCTGGTTCGCTGTTTTGTAACATGTTACACTGATGATGTTGTCGGAGCGGAATTGAAATTTTTTTATTATTTTCTCTCACTCCACTTTTAGCTTGGGAGATACTTTTTTTTGCATGTTTTTTATTTTTTTTTAAAGAGATGTCATTTGTTATTGTTGAACAACAGAATGAGAATAACGATTTCTTTTTGGCTTATGTCCAAAGAAATGAGTTGGGTATTGTTGAATAGAAATAGGAGAAGAGTGACTGACGGAGACAAAACGTTACTCGACGGAGGGATATCTGTTGGAAAATGTAATTTAACGGTAAAGGAAAGTAGACGACACGAGAAGGATTGAATTGTTTCGGTCGGTGGTGGAACGTAATGAGATGTGGGATTTTGTTTCACTTAATGGTGATTTAATTTGTGATTCTATTTTTTCTCCCGGAAAAAAAAATATCCACTAACAAAAGGTAAACAGATATAAATATTTCAACGAGAAAGATGTTTCAAAATATTGTCGATCTTGAGCTAGTCGCGTCACCTCATTCTTGTTATTATTCTATCCAGTGTTCAATTCATTTCTCTATCTATTCCCTTTCATATATTACTGGGTTTTATTAATTTGAAGGGCTATTAATGCCTTTAAATGGTGAGACATTAAATTAAAAAAAAAAAAATTGGGGTTCCGTGAGAAAGAATATGATTGCGATTTATAACCTCTCCGACCTTTTTCTGCATAACTGTTTGTATTCCCCTAAAGAGCTCTTTTTACTGAAACTTTTGCTTGTACTAGAGCTACCTTCAAAATATCAAAATGACCACATCGGGTTTTGTGTTTGGACCATGACACTGCATACATATTTATGTAGAAATCATGCAAGTAGCTATTATAGTTTGGAAGCTAGAAGATTGTGACAGCGTGAGAGCGCGATCTATACACGGAACCCTGAATAAAAGAACTAGACACTTCCAGTCTTGCATATTTAGTTAGTTCCAGTCTATTTCCACTATGGACACCATTTTAGGTGATATACCTTTACAGCCTTGTTGCTCTAGAAAAAAAAAAACCGAAACGCTGTACAACCGTAAAGTAGATTGTTTTATATTCTCCTACATACCATTGCATCTGCGCAGAACAGCAGACCGCAAGAGAGTTTTATACAAAATTTTCCTCATCACCGCCATTTAACAATTTGCTGATTCTAATTACCCTCCTTAGTGGACGCCGCGCCGTACCTACTAATAGTACTTCTTGTTCGTCGCTAGATGGAGGTTTTTCTTTAATTTCAATGGGAGCTTTTTTTCTTACTTTCCGTTCTGTTCTTCTATTTCTTCTGTCGCAGAGCAGGCCTCCGCTGTCTATTCGACTAGACATTTGCTTTTTTTATTTTTCAACATTATACGTAGGACAGTAGAGCAGATAAATTCGCCAAAAGTGGCACTAAGCAATAGCTCCTGAATGCGAAAGGGGAGCTCCAAATACCTAAAGATATTGAAACGGCAAGGTAATTCGGAAAACGGACTGATGGCCAGGATTAAATTGTCAATTTGGTATACGGCATTGGGAAGTAATTTCTTAGTATGTATGTACATACGAGTTTGTAATGTGGAACCAACTTTAAAATTAGTGGTGCTAAACCTGCCTTTTTTGTCGTTGGGATAACCTCCCTACCACGAAAAAAACTGGTTGCGAAACAACCGATAGTCTCGTACATGGATGACTTCAACGTTTACAACCCAAGGAAACGAATCAAGGACAATGAATTTCAGATATGCACGTGAAATGTTCGGTCCCTAAGCAGACCACGTGTAGCCGATCAACTTGCGGAGACCCTAAAATGCTACAAAGCCGTCCAAGAAGTCCGATGGTATGGAGAAGGCACCAGAAAAATGAAAAACTGAGGTGATTGTCGGAGAGTGCAAAATCAGCGGTTATTTGGATGCGGTTTTTTGATCAGAGGAAGACTCACGAAAATCCTTAGCAAGAAGCCAGATTCTGGGTGAATATTCGTACTTCTTCGGGGAACTTGCAGATATTGTCGATTTACGGAGTCCAGAGCCTAATTTCTCGTGACTATTCCTGTTGTATCTGTATATTTTTCCACACAAACGGAAGGAACCTACAGTTTAAAGCCATATCAAAAAGGCAAATTGAGAAGCTTTCTCATAACGGTTATTACTCTTGGACGTTTGTCAGACGTTCATAAGAGGTGGAACTATGAAAAAAAAATTCCTGTTTACTAGAATTTAAAATTCAAACTCCCCCCGAGTAAAGCAATTACCACTGACTCATAGGGTCTCCCATCTGGAAACAAGTGCAAAACTTAAAATGGTTCCTACAAATAAAGTTGATAGGCTACCATACCTTAAAGCTTTATTTTTGCTTTGCAGAAATGAGGTGGAATGAGTTTAGGGAGCTCTGAAGTACCGATTTTTGCAATATCCGATGCAAATAAATCGGAAATTCACAAAATACTCTCGATGTTGAAAACTTTTAATTTTGAGATGTCCAGGTTGCAGGTCAGCGCAGTTTTTCTCATTTATGAATAAATTTTTGTAAAATTAAAACAACTTTTTAACTTTCACGTGCTCTTAAATAGGGCACGACTTTTGTAACAACTTGGCATTTATCGGTCTAAGCCGCTGTGAACTTTCCTACTGCAAACTAATTGGGGCTTTTGCTGATGGGGCTGTGCCTTCTGTTGTCGTTATCCTTCCTCCATTTAAAATCCCCCAGACAATTCAGCTGAGGATAAAAAAAGAACACTTTATTTACCTACTAATCTGAGTCAAAAGTTTACAGTTGAATTCTAGTATTACGAGGTTTTTCTTTTCTTTTTTTTTTCTTTCGTTAAGAACCAACCATTAATTCCAGTCGCAATCTGAAATAGAAACATTTTTTTAAATTGACCCTGCCCATCTTCTCGATGATGACATCAGCAGTCATTTCATTAATGGTCACATAATCGGGGGAAAAAAAAACGAGCAAAGTAAACTTAAAAAAGGATACTTTCAAAGTTAAAAAAAAATGGAAAAAGGATACGAAATTTTAATTCAATTACTGAAGAACCATTTTATTCACTAGGTCATCCGCATTTCATTCAGTTTCCCCATTCTGCCATCGCCCACATTGCATTCAAATTAGGACTAAAGAATGGGAAAACGAAAGGACGAACTAAAAAAAAAATTAAAATGTCTCTTCGCCTCATTTCCGTGTGTTTGCCATATTATTAATGCGCTGTTCAGCATCAATGCAGCAAAGTATCTGATAAAATAAACGTTCTGCTGGATGACATCGTAGCGTTTTGTTTTTATTTTCCTTCTGCACTAACCACATTCCTTTGTGTTATTGACGAGACAGAGAACGAGTTGAAAGGATTCTCTCTTTCACCCACTTTGTGCAGATTGTTTCTTTTTTTTCAATATTTTCCTGGCAATGTTTCAATTAAGTAAAATAGATTTATGACACACAAAGAAAGAGAGAGAAAGGGAGAGAAACTGTAGAAATGTTATAAAATTTGTACAACAATTTGGAAACATTCCGATGCGGTAGTCCTTCCACTAGGCGCACTAAACGTGGTCCGAAATGAGTAATGCGTGGGGAGGAGTGCGCCACCTTTCTGGAATTCAAAATCACAGATATAATTTGGGAAATATTTATGTGATATGACAGATGTAACCTTTGGCGAACAAATTTTGATTTCAAAAATACTCCATCTGTCTGTGTGCCTACGTGCACTCGATCTGCGTTTACCTTCAGGTGCAGCTTGATCCAATTCCAGAAAAGTTACTCTTGTCTTCAGATCTGAACCGATATACAGAAAGAAATCCCCTTCATGTCAATATGGAAACCTTAAGATGGGCTAATATACACAGCTGGTCATAGAGCATCGAAGCCCTAGGATTTGTGTAAGAAAATAAAATAAAATGGGAAATCCTTGACCTAAGCAGCTCACATTTCGCGTGATAAGAATACTCTCTGGTCACTGCCTCCTAAAAAGCATGCCATGAGGTTAAGACAAGCATGCATGTACCGGCGTAGAGGGCGCTACATAAACTCGTATACAGAGTCTTTCAAACCACGACATAATTCTGACAGTCGATTGTGGTTATGTTTCCAATGCCAGCGCTGTCATTCTGTGATGATTTTCATTTTGCGAATTTCAGTGTGCGACCAAAGGTTTTAAAAGATAAAGGTGTGCGGAAGAGGAAGAGAGTGTAGTACGATTAACGTGATGGACAGGCGGGACACCAATGTTCGAGTTTCGGACGAATATAAGCTTTATAGATAGTAGCCAAGTCTGCAGCACTAAAATAACGTTTATACCTCTTGAGGAATCCGAGGCACCTAGCGCCACTTTCGCAGCTCCAGAAATCTGATGATTCCAGCGAAGGTTTGGGGTAACTTGGTTGCCAAGCATTGACAAGCCAATAGATTCCTCAATATCAGCTTCAATAATTTTTAGTTTGCCTACTTTAGTTACAAGAGACAGCACTGGGTTTTTGACGAATTGAACTCAACTCGGTTTTTCGCACCACAATCGATGATTACATCAATATCGGAGTAGAGCTCGGTAGACATTCGCTGCTGGTGAGACTCCACAGCTCGGGGTCTCAACCGTGGAGTCGTTAAAGAATAAGCCAAGACAAAAGTGCTGTCATCCGCCAAGGAACGGATTGGATTGCGAGTGAGAGATAAAAGCTGGTTTATGGATATTAAAAACAAGTTCGGAGAGTGGACTGAGCCCTGGGGTACACCAGCATTGGTTGAGAATGAGGTAGAAGTATTTCCGTCCAATACAACTTGTATTAACCGACTACCTAAAAAGCTTGCCATCCAAGATGAGAAGATGCTACTGACACCGTAAGCTTGGGTTTTGAGAAGACGGCACTGTATCGCGTTCATGGCTTATTAATGGAAACCATGCGATTACCATGAAAACGGTTGCCAGACGAAAACAAAATACGGATATGCTGATTCTGAAATCATTTAAACGTTTTAAAAATTGGACAACATTTTCCAGACTGTCCGACTTAAGGACGAATACCATATGTAATTCAACAGGTAAATATAAAAATGTAAAGCTAAGTAAACTCTTTAAGAATGAATGCTCTACGTTATTCTATTGAACCTCGCGTCAAACATAGAAAACCATCTGCCAACGTACAACTCAATAATCGGCTTACTTTCACACTAACATCATTACAAACAACATTATTGTAATCCTACTACGCTTCACACAATTGCATTTTCAAATTGAATATTCTCATATCCAAGTCGTTTAATTATCTATGCACAATGCAGTGTTGTCCTATGTACATATGTACATATGTATGCTCATGTTAATGTCACAAGTCATTTGTAGAACAGAAGATGCTTCCGTTGCGACTCCCTCCTTCTGTTTAAAAATTCCTTCACGTGCATAAGGATACTGAAATTCCATTGCAGTTCGATGCGCACATTTTCCTTTTCTTTTTGTTCTGTAATTTTTTTTTTTTTTCCTTTTTTTTACATTTCAAGCAAAACAAAAGTTCCTCGAACTAGAACTGCAAAACAATGAACTCTTTACCAACGGGGACACCATTATCCCCCTCTGGTTCTCCATTGCAAAGAATAGACTCATGAAGAATCCATCATCAAGTCATGTATATGGTTCTTCGTTAACTTTGAAAAGTTCATCTAATAAATTGTGAGAAATTGCAAAAGTTTGTTCGGCGAGTGAGAAAGATACGAGCCAGGAAGATATCCACTTGTGTGACATGTGAGGGGGAGGGTGGCTGGCCAACTACTATATGTACTAGCACTTAAAGTTTCTATTACCGCTAAACGCAAATTGAGAAAAGAACGAGCGTACAAGCCGAGGCATACTATTGTTCATTAATTTTCACTTGAGCGAGCTGACTTAAGTGAATTTCATGCAATCAGAGTCAATTTAAATTGAATTTAGTGTTCGAGGTAGCATAATTCTGTGCCCGTAAAGTCGACGTTTATACGAAACATCTTAAAAATTAAAGGTTTTATAGCTCTTGCTAAGTCCCCGCTTAGAGTCGCTATAGGATGCCATAATAATCAATCTTCCTCATTATACGAGTAAGACATGCATCAATCTCTCAATCAGCCCTTCACTTATATGACCAGGGCTTTTACTGATAAATGTCCTGATTTATGTAGGGATGCAACACGCCTCTATTTTAGCAGCCCGCTTTATAGGTTTTTAACGAATCGTATAAGTTAGGTTTGCGCGGTGATTAGTACGCAACGGATAGTTTTCCATATGTCCGTCGCTAACAAACGAATTTAACATTCCGACTTAACTACTCGTCCATTGTACTAACTATGCGAACACCTTACTTCAACGTACATATGTATCATTTTTCGACTTTCGGAGAAAGTAGAGACGGCCTTCATCGATGAAGAGCTAAGGTTATCACCACTTACCAGAGTTGCCGCAAGTATCCACCACCTAGTGCAAAGTCAGGCAGCGTAAATGGATGCCTTAACCCACCGTGTTAAGCTTAGCAAAAAGGGAAGTGACATGATGCCCAAAGTCGCCTCGCTTTTACGATACCAGAAAAATAATGAAACTCCACCTGGGTGAACTGTGAACTGAACACTCGAAATAGCCTCAAAATCCACACCGAATCCTGTAACGGATTTTTGAATGAAGCTCTCATTAAATGCAAATGAGATAACAGTAATGTTTGCGACTCCCCTTCTCTCATCTATCTGTAGTTGAAGAACCTAAGTTGTATCATAACAGTTCCAAAGTTCCTACAGAACGCTGTACCTTGATCTTCGAACCCCTTTAAGGGTTTTCTTTTTTTTCCAATACAAATAAAAGTGCAACAGAGTCCCATCACTATCACTTGATTTCAATTGTTAATATCAGCAAACGATACACGCTTCAGCGTATCTACAACTTCCCACAACATTCACTAATTAGTTTCAACAAATTGTGTTGATTTATCTATTTACCTGCCGCTGGAGCTGTTGCCGATAACATCTACAGTACACCTTGCATACAACTTACTCTGCACTATACCCCTCCCGATACCTAAAACTAACAAAAGACGCACACACGCCTACCTCGCTTGGTTACCAAAACCAAGTGCCTAACACTGTCATAATAATTGCGTATGCCTGTCGGACCGCGTGTAAACGATAGCGTCCACAAAATAACTTAATCATCTATCTGAAGTGTTAATATTATTAGTTCATAGATTAAGTTGTTATTTTGATTTTTACGATCGGTTAGTTGCCGAAATTAACACAGAAAAAGGTAAAAGTGAAACAAAAACCTAGATAAAGTAGGTTACGTATACGCCAGGGTTAATTACAGTGTGTCCCAAATGTAGGCTTACAGCTATAGTTAGACAAGATTAAGGTACGCAATTCACCGTCAGTACAGCAAGATATGAACATGTTTTTACAATAAAAGAGGTTTTCTCTTCAGTACATTTTGTATTTTTAGTCATCACCATGAGTAACACTAGCGGAAACAAGTTTGCGACTATTCAAACTTATGAACAAAGCGCACTGTTTTTTTTTTTTATTAATTCATCGAGTAATACTTATAACAACAAACCACTCACACAACCCATTATTAAGTGATGGATCCTCCAGTGTACTGTCAAGAATAAGAAATTATCGAAGGCGAAGATCAAAGATCTCTTGATTTATTTTTGAAACTATACCGTTCAATGCTTTTCAATTATTGTAACTTTATTGAAGAGAATACACCTTCTATTTATAACAAATATTTGGGGCGGCTTGCTTGAAAGTAATCCATCCTGCGACCCTGTTACAGTACATACATTGTCGATTGTTTTTGACTCTATTTCGCGAATAGCTTCGAATAGCTTTTAGTCCCAGCTACGTAATGGCCAAGTCATGTCTCCAAAATGGTTATAAACACAGTTACGAATTCAGTCTGCAAAAGTGCGATCGTTTTGACGGTTGGTGTGACTCGTTGCTTCACTTTTCTGTAGCCAAAACCTGTTAAGATCCAAAATCGACTGATTGGTCAAAAAAAAAAGTTAGTTTTCATGACTTTGTTACGTTCACCATAAAATTGTTGCTTGATTCGTTTCCAACGAAGTAGGAACCAATGATGCCAAAGCTCTAAAACTTGCACCAAGCAGTCAATATTTGATGATTTATTGGCGTTTAGCTTTCCGAGACACCAAATGCTACAATTTTCCTCGTTGACATAACCTCCGAGGTGGAAATCAGTTTCGTCCGAAAATATGATTTTACGATCAAAATCGACGTCATTTACCAACTCATTTAAAGCCCGCATAGAGAACCGATAACGAAGTGAATGGTTACGTTGCCTCAACTCTTAAGTGAATTGGAACTTTTAAGCAAATAATCCAAGGGCTTTATGCAACGTTCTCTCTAGAAAAGTGCGACTTATGTTCAGTTGTTGAATGTTGCAACGAGTTGAAGTTCTTGGGTTTTTACGCACTCTTTGAGCAAACACGTAAAAAGCTTTTCTCAAACATGCCAGTTTAGTGAAGTTTTTTTCCTTGAATTTCCTTATACAAGCCACTGTCTAAATGGGCTTCATTTCGACCAAAAATAACTTCTAAATTACGTTCGGTTTCTGCAAGCCTAGAAGTTACTTTTGAAATACTTTTTTAATATTCCCCAGCGTTTTAACCGTAAAATGATTTCTTTATTCAAGCGGGGGCTTGGCAGCACATATGTCAATATTTGAAGTGCATTAGTATTGCCAGTGTCGAAATAAAATGCAATTGAAGAACAAACCAGCAGATGGCTTTTCGTCAGTCAATCGATTCTTTCCAATTTGATGATAGTGCTTATAGGAGAAAAGCTATACAATTCATTATAAGTGCACAATACTGAGATGAGCTGGGTGCGTCACAAGGTTGGACAAAATCGGAAATAAATATGTCAGTGGTAGCTTCAACATAGCACCTGCAGGGGAAAAGCAAGCAGTCAGAATCAGATAGTATGGCCACATCATGAGGAGGCCAGAAGATCATATTGTCCGAAAAGTACTACAAATTCCAACACATCCAAGGTTAAGGCTCTAAACTCCCCAATAACTAGATTTAGTAAGAGTCTGCAAGTGGATGTGTCCCTATCCATGGTACCGGGGTATATGGATACCCCAGGTATTGGAAGAGTGTATAAACTTGCAAGACAAGCCTACCTCGTTTTATTAATATCTATCAGTTCTGAATCAGAGCCATTTGTAAAGGAAGCATTCTTAGTCATTATTGGGCACTGCAGCAGGAATCATGTAAAGCGTATCGAGCCACAGATGTAGACACGAAGAAGAGATGGAGTGTGTCCGTATCCTTACCGATAGAAGAATGAGTGTTGTTGGCAATCACTTCTTCATGCAGTTAGTAGACTTACATATGTAAACCTGAGATGGAAGACCTCAGATTCATATCTTTATCGGAGTGGTTCTAAATCAGCTACAAAGAAGTCAACTGTATATGACACAGCATTATCCAACTTTTACTTTCAGTACTACTCCAGAGTAAGAGGTTCCTGATGCTGATAAATAATTTTATTGTAAAGGGACATCTAATCTGACTTTTTTCGAGCATTTACGTCCATCTAACCTGGCCCAAACTAAATATTTTTACCACTTCCAGAGGCTTCAATATCTCCTGATTGTGTTCCCTTCTGGCAAGCCAAACGATATTTATTTGCTACTCAACTGTGGGTTCTAAAGTAAGGTTTAAAAGAAATCATTTCAAGTTCGTCTGCACCGCATGCCTGTTTATATTCTTTTACAATACCACTATAAAACCCACAATTGACCGGTCACGACATCCTAAGGTTCTAATTTGGATTAGTAATATGATGCTTCGAAATGATGTATATACCTTCAATAAAACAAGGTAATAGTACGCGTCGACGTTGGTACCCTTGAAAGACTAAACTAACCAAGTCGCCACAGTTTATTATTTTATTTCAATGGCAAATTTATTTCCCACTCACCTTCACCGATCTCCAATTCATTTAGCCATTATCTCCACTTGGCTAATCAAATGGCACGGGATTATAAAAACTAATAAAAAATAATAAAACCTACAAGTGCATTATGATCATCAATTGAGATTAAGGAGAAACTAGGAAGAAACCAAGTAACACATGGGTTTCCGCAAATAAAAATTTTCTTTATTTACGGCGCCACATTATTACAACAACAACCATACCAGCAACCCTTATTTCCCTACACAAACTGCAGACAATTGTTTGCTTCCTTTTCTTAAAGGCAATCCGCTCCAATGACTAATGGTTAGAAAATGCTAAGCGATTACTTCCACACTAAATTTAAAAAGTCACCACCCTTAAGGATTGCTCGCTAGCGATAAGATATTACACATTCATTCTCTGTATGCAAAAGGGGGGATGATTTTGATTTGCATAAAGTGCTGGCACGCCAAGCATAAAGAATCGCATTTAAGCGGGCCCGACTTATCGTGTACTCGTACTTTCAAAGAAAAGAAAAAAAAATTCCAATTTAAAAGTGCAAAAACCTTTAAAGAAGCTTAAGGCAAGGTTAATTTGTTGTTGCCCCTCTTAAACACCCAGACGTATGTGTAATCTTTTCTGGTTTTAGAACTTTCTTATCGTTGAAAATTCGAAGAAAAAATCGACGAGAGTGGCCGATAACGTTGCCTGTATTTTACAAGTCGCGTGTTTATTTGTTGTGCGTATATGTACAGAGATTATAGCATTTGAAATTAAAAATTGGGGATCAAAGGATTGTTGGATATTTACCTACGTGACTTTCAGTGCACGGGAGTCTGCATAACGATCCCACTAGCTCCGTGTTAATTGTGGTTTTTGTTGTCATGCCATTTGTCAAAAGGAATATCAAACAAAAGCGAGTCTCAAGCTATTACAAATGCTTCCTTATCAACAGCAACATGAAACCGCAAAACCATGAATCAAGGATTTTTCACCTAAAACCCACAAAATCTCTGCAAAACATTGATTGAAAATCTACAATTCAGAACAAAGTTGCAAACATTAAGGCACACTCGCCTGCAGGGTTCATCAAAAGCATCCACAAAAGATATTGAAACTAAAGGTTAATTGAAGCGCTCACCCTTCAAACATTTAAGCGTTCACACTCAATCGACGGCAGACGAAGACCAAAAAAAAGAAACAACGTGGAAACGGAATACGAATGCCGCTTTCAGATACAAATGGTGCAGCAACGACATCATCCTCAACCATTCGCCATTAAAAATTAAATCGATAGTTGATGCAAAATGCAAAGGGCAACCATTACCATCGTCCTGTTGCTCTCCCGATTCCCATATACTTTCTTTTTATTTTTCATCTCTTAAAGGGAAATTCATTTTGACATCCTTTATGACGGTGCCAAGAATTTAAAAGTAATGTCGAACGACACCAAGATACAGGAGTGTGAGGACATTGCTAGACTACAAATGAGATTATGCAGTACTTTCTTTGTCTTGCTCTTGGGGCAATTCAACGAATATAAAATGAATAATTTAAGGAGAAATAATTAAAATTTCCTTCAATGGAATGGTACAATAAACAGGAAAACTTTCGAATGCGGATTAAAGTTAAACTCTACGATGCGCCTTCTGGCATATAACGAGAGCGAAACCATAGAATTTAAGAACCTTGTCGGTATTCTAGATTAAATAAAAGGTGCAGCACTCCTTGATTGCAACTAACCAGATGCTTGAAGTTTTACACTTTGAAAAACCAGAAACAAAATAATGTTAGAAAAGCGAACCCTTGTGCTGAGAACTGGTTGTTTGTCTGCCTGAATTTGAGACCGGAGATGGGTTCTACTAAACAACTAACAGCTCTTACGTACGTAAAAAATATAAAAAAAACTCCAAGTCACGCATTTCGTCCTTCAAAGGTTAATTGACTCGTCATTCGGCTCTTGAGTGTCATGACCGAAATCAAGTCTGTTTTCGATTATGTGACTAACAACTCCTATCAACTATTTTATTATTGGACTCCCAGCGAACAGCACGTAAAATAAAATTCTACAAATTATAACCATAAACCAGTCAACGTCAATGCTACAACCACCAACTTGCTTTTACGAGTGTTCTACGATCGTAAGAGACCCCTCTGAAGCGGTTAGCTTATGTGAAATGTCACTTAGATGAAACGATTTAGAGGCACTGGTAGAAAGTTGTCCTCGATGAGATGCACTTAGACCAATATAGATCCATTGCAATACCTCGTTGGAGCAGGAGCTGGATTCTCAATTCCGGAAGCATCTACCATTTTTATGTAACCATTGATTTTAGTAGTTCAGGATTGGTTTAGGTCGTGTAAATAATTTGGACAAGGAAAGGACATGTGATTGGTTCTTCGGGCAGTTACTACTGCGTATCTACGTATTATGTCCCCTAAGGTAGTTACTCATAGATGCGCTCACAAGTGTGAAGTTTGTCATTAGTTCATCGAACCTTAATGGTGGCTCTGGACAACCCAGCACTGATCAATCGCTGAACCAATAGCCGCTCTAGGTAGAAAGAGAGATGTGATTTGATGAGGTCATCGATGAAACAAACGCTTATTTTGAGTTCCTCGAGAAATCGTATTATTTAGAGGGCATCAAAAAATTGAAGAAACGTTGGACCAAGTGTATCAAGCTAAAAGGAGATTATGTTGAAAAATAAAACGTTTTTTGCCATTAAGAGTGTTCCTTATTTCAATTTTCAGGGGTTTATTGACTCACCCTTCCTTGTATTACCTTCCACGTCAGAACAATTAACCTCGTCCGCCATTTTAATTTTCTGTGCTGTCAAAATGTGAAGTTGGCTGTGTTCAGCCTTTTACTTTAGTTACGCGCTCTTATCACGCTCCGAACGAAAAAGGAAACACAAATTCGAAGTTTCTGACCTAAAAAAGAAACCAATATCCAAAGATCCTAAGCTTGTGCAGACAGTTTTTTTATGAATCATCTGCGAATGCGTCAGAGACACGCGTTTTTGAAAAGCCTAGATCATCAGCCAAAAGGTGTCCAATAGGAAAGACTCTATGCCATCCCATAAAACAAAGTTGTCATGATACATGTATTCCTTTACCTCTGTGAGCCTTAACGTGTAATTTTAGTTATAACACTACTAGCAGACAACATACATAGTTTTGAGATTAATAGCTTTTATAATGAATGAATCTACACATGAAACAAACACATTTTCCTCGAAATATATTACTTCAAATTGTTATAGAGAAAATGACGATCAAATTCGTTTAATAAGAGTCTGCACTAAACATTTACTCAGCAAACAAAAGTCGGCGGAAGTTGTAAACATCAAACTTAGCCGAAGTGGCTGACAAATAAGAATTCATCATTATTATTTGCTTTCTTGGAAATAGGAAAATGTAATCATATTCGAAAGCTTATGCAACAAAGTTAAGGAATCTGCATGCTCATCAGCAGTCATTAATTCTATGATAAAAGAATAATACTACGCAAGTTCTAAATAATAGACTTTGTCTCTTATATAAGATGGGAAGTAGTTATTCGATCTATGATCATTATTTAGAAATGGGTCCCTCAACCCTCATTTTGGCCTACCCGCGAAATTTCGATTTGTGCAAGTCACAGTCATAATAAAATTCGTGGTATCCACTATAATTAAATCGAAATTGGAAAAAACCTGCCACCATATCTGGTTTTAGCTTGCAAAGACTTTCCACGAAATTTGCAGGCGCCTCAACTCCTTGAATTGTTAGAAGGAGATCGATTCGGATGAAAAAAAACGAGCGTTTGCCAAAGATAACAAGTATCTTACGAGTATATAAAGATAGATTTAGCTTCCAATATGCATCACCGGTGTTTTTATTACTAAAGCTTCAAGGCACATAAAAATAAAGGACACGACTGTGTACATACTTCAGCTACAAAGAGAAAAGAACAAGCTTTTTATATATTCCTCGTGTATTAACTTTTTGATAAAGACTCAGTAAGCTCAAGAGTTGGACTATCTTTCTTGAGAATATAACTAGAAGAATGCGATTTCCACAATGTCCTCGCAGTTCTATTATGTGCCGTTCATTTATGTACGAGTATAGTGGAATTTGTATTTCCTTATTGTTTTTAAAATTAGTATCTGCCTAACTAATTCCGCTTCCTGATAATCTGACCTGTTTTGAAGTTAAATTTTGCGTCACAATTAGTCACTTCGTGATGGCAACCACTGATAAAATTCTTTTAATGACCATAGCCTGGCACGTTGAAGTGCCTGCATATAATTTACTATTACACAAGGCCTTTCGATTTATAAGATAAAGTAATTTGATTTAGATAAAAGAAAAATTAACATCTAAAGAAAGATAAACGACGACAAAACAATGTACATGCTGTCAAGAGAAAAGGCATGCAACATCGACGTAGTTAGGCACTTTGTCTAGCTTGGCTGACAATAACATCAGCGCAGAAATCAAATGAAAAATAACTCTTGCCGATCGCAATTTTTCTGGCTAAGAATGCAATTGAGTAGTATAGCCCTGGCCCGAACAACTATGGAGACTCTATATAAAACTCTTATCATCCCAATTAGGAGGCAGTTACCTAAAGACTGGCTTAAATGGATAGGCTTGCTTGTTTAGGCTGGTTTAAATTTACCCCGAACTGTAGCGCCATCTAAGAAAATAAGTAAGTAAGACAGCGCCTACTTAAATTTAAGGGCTACAGCACAGCACTTAAGAGCGAGCGCCGAGACAACATCGGAAGGCACTCAAACAAGGGGGATTCCTCTAAAACTTATAAAACTGATCAAGGCCCAATACAACGGTTTAAGATGTAAAATCCTACATAGTGGTCATCTTTCAGAAAACCTCACCACCAATTCAGGAGTAAGACAAGGCTGTTTACTGTCTCCGATACTGTTTTTCATCGTAGTAGACAAGATTTTACGCAATTCGATCGACCGAAATAAGGAGACATACACTAGAACTTCATCGAGCAGCTAAAAGACAACATCAGAGATACAATCTCCAAGCAATGGCTGAACACAAAATTTCGAGAATAGCATTGGATTGGTCATACCATTCGAAAAAATGCCAATGATATATGCCGGTAAAACCTCCGAAAGAAAGTCGAAAAAGGGGTTACCAACAAATGCGGAAAGAGATGGAGAACCTTTATTGAGGCCCTATGCCCCACAGGGAACTGCTAATGATGAGAAGATGTCAGCAAATAAACGTGCATATGAGCTACCTGCGGGGCTTTGGAGATACAATTTACATATTTAACTGCTTCATCAGTTAAAAAAGAGTGTCTCTCCTGCGAAAGGAATACGAAACTAACTATCGTCGCACTACTTACAGAATGTAATTGTAAAGAAAATTTTTACTCAGCGTACCTACTTACCATCGCAAGTCTTTGATGTGGTTAAGGTAAGACGATCCGGGGAAAAAGTATACTTCTTTTCGTGCCTTAATGCGATAGGGAGCTACTTTTAGTACTTTTTTTCAACCCGTCTCTCTCCCTTCCTGTAATGTATTACAAACTATGGGCAAAAATTAATAAACTATGTTATGATGTGGTATAGAAAAGAGAGAGAGCATTGCCTGCAACACAACTTCATACGCCCAGTCACCCTCTTTTTCGCATTAAAAGGGCAAATCCTGGCACTTGACTTTACACGCCAGCTTTTATTTAGTACGTGCTGCGATAAGTTCTTTTTTTTTTCATTTCATTTTCTCTTCCTCCCTTTACAGTCTGAGTGACGACATAACTACAACCACTTGGTTTTGGTTAGGCGCGCTCATCGTTAAGAAACATAAAAAAAAAACCTTCAAGTAGCGGTTGCGGCAACTTTGCGTGATAAAAATTGTAAGTTAGCCAAAAAGCAAGGGAAAACGCAAAAAAGGGCTAAAACTCCTCCCTTTGCTCTGACTGTGGTACGAGAAGTTCCTATTTCTGTACTCAACTCGTGTGACTATTACAGGTCAACAAGGAAACACTTTTCTATTCTCCAGCGCCAATAGGTTCCTTTAATTATTCACAAGACTTTCACCCAACGAAACTTCCTTTTGTTATGACTTCTGAGCTTTCCATCAAGTAAACAGAAACAAAACGCGGCGGCAATTTCTAATTGAAAACGAGTTTTGTCCTTGGAAGTTCCCAAATCGATAAAACGATTAGATTAACGTCTTCTTCGGTCATACTTGAAAATAAATTGATTAGATTGCGATGTGTGTGTGTCAACAAATTCAATTATAAGCAACTACATGAGAATTTATGCTCCGTATCGGGGGGGGAGGATGTTGACGGTCGTGATGGTGATGGTAAAGAATTTCGTGATTTTCGTGAGAAAATCGTTCAACACGGATGTGACATCGTTAGTTGGAGACCCTGAGCATTTGGCCAATTGCCAGATATCGTATGTCGGTTGCAGAGGGAATCTGCCACTTGGTATCGAGACTGATAAAGGAAGTGTTCTAGACACACACTTTTGACTCTGAGGCATCCTTCTGTCTGCAGAATATATACATACAAGAAAAGATAAATTTGAGGGGAAACCCTTCCTTCAAAAGGAACAATCACATCAATGGGAAATCTTGAGAATGAAAAACTTATACTCGTTTGCATGAAGGATAATGTGGTAGGCTTTGAGAAATATGTTCTTTTGTGGCGCCAAAACGCAAGGTCTTTTTACCGCCACTCAACGAAGTGGCAAGTTGAGTTTATGAAAAGTTTTTTTTTTTTAAGAAATTTGATAAGCTATATTCTTTATTTTAAACTTGGAATGGCGCACACTATCCGCTTTTCGCAATCTATTTGGCTTTATAAATACGACGTAGACGAAAGGGTTCATACATTTTGCATTTATCGTAACAAAAAATAATTATCAGTTCCTTTGTCTAATAGCTACGCCATAAAAAAAAACTCGAATCCAAAGCAATTAAGTTGAAAACTCACTTGGGAATCGAGAATTTCAGAAGTTTTTGGATCGTGTCAGCTAATTCTTTCAGTAATTTCCTTGTTGATTTGGATGGTTGAAGTGTGAATTTGTCGACGATAAGCCATTCGTGTTGTGCTGCGAACATTAAATTAGTTCAAAATAGTGTGTAATTAAGGTCGTATTGTTTCGAAGTAATGTAAACTATTCAAATAGTAAACAAAGAATGGAAAATTCTGAATTATTGACTTGAACTAGTCCGTGAAGAGACTTTGGTCTGAAACTCACCTACTATTTCAAAAATATTGACATGCATTAAGGATCAGTTCAAGGCTTTAGATTTTGACGTTTTCTGAACGTAAAAAAATTTTAACAAGTTAGTGTTCCAGGCGGAAATAATGGCGACCAAAGAAGCCCTATCTTGGCTTAAGAAAAACGTGATATCTGTTAGAGATATCCGCATCTTTCAGACAGCCAAGCAGCAATCCAATCCCTTGAATCGACCTCTATAAATTCTTTGGTAGCTCTAGACTGCCGTTCGTCTCTTGTGGAGATGGCTGAACAGTTCAATACTCACCTGTGCTGGCTGCCGGGGCATAGAGACATTCCAGGGAATTGCAAGGCCGATGAACTCAACAGAATAGGAACAACTACACCCACCTTGCCGGGCAAAGGCACCTTAGGTATACCAAGAGCTACTCGCAAACTTAAACTTAAGCTGGATACTGTCGTGAGTACAAATCTTAGGTGAACAAATGGATCAACACGTCTAGCGACAAAACAGATTTGGTCGAAGCTGGATCTAAAACGCTCTAAGAATATGATTTCTCTCAATAGATTGCATATCGGCGCCACAATAGGTGTCATCACTGGACACTATATAATAGGCAAGCACACTACAAGGCTAGGCCTCTTTGCGAACGATTTTTGTAGAAGCTGCATGGATGAAAAAGAGGAGGAAACTATTCCTCACCTTCTTTGTTTCTGCCCAGTTCTCTCCCATAGAAGGAAGCTTCACTTAGAAGCCCCCTATTACAACGATACAGGCGACCTGATGAATATTAACACTAAGAGCCTCCTACGCTTCATAAGAAGCTCAAATTAGTTTAAACGAGTAGGTAGAGAGAAACATTCTCCCATGATCCACGTGGTATCACAATGGACCTATCATTGGTCTAAGTGTGCTGGCGACTCCTAGCCGGCAGCCACTTCAACCTAGCCTAACCTAGAAAATGGTTGAGACTCTCCTCTTTTTTTTCTCGCTGACGGACAAGCAGCATTCATCACCTACTCCAATCCGAGAGAAAGTTAAGATTGCTCTGCCTGTTGTATAACTCAGCCATCAATTGCTTGCGAACACGTTTAAACATCTTTCTTACTTGGTAAGAACTTGGAGCTGTATCATGTCTTTGCTATTTTGCAGCTTTTACCACAGGAACTCATCATATTTGAAAAACGACGAGCTGCTACCTTTCACACCGTCTTGACACACTTTGCTTTGCTCTCAATTACACAAAGCGCGGGAATTGGTTTTTGATATTACCAAGTCGACTTTGCTTGGCTTTTGTTTCAATTTTTTTCTTTCTCAATGAATCCTCTCCATTACAGAAAGCGAAATAGGATTTGCAATGACATTTCGAATATCAAATGCAATAGGTCATCAGCTGGCGGATTGTAGTGGAATTTTCTAAAATCGCTTGGTTTGTAGTAGAAGTCAACGTACGAACAAAAATTATAATAACTAAATTTATGCATATAAAGTCTGGAAATATGTCTTTTTTTTTGTTTTTATTTTTTAGGAGTCAAAAATATTACACCAATCACATCTGCTATGGTTGATTTAACTTTCATCCACCTCTTCGCGTTCGGCATGGACGAACAAACTCTGTCCATAATTTTTATTTTGTAATTAGCTTAAAATTTCTTAATGCAATTTTAAAAATAATTATTTACCTTACCTCGGCGAAAAACGACTTTGGCAATTTCTTAAAAAATTCTCGTGAATTCGCCCGGAATGGAATGGTTATTAGATTTTCATTTTCGTTTTTCCAGTTCACTTTTCCTAACAACTCAAAGCTAGCGAAGCATATTTGGAAAGGTGGATTGAATACGAACGAATTTACTTTGACTAATAAACCTCTGTAGACCTTATGTTGTTGGCCCTTCTCGGATCAAT
The DNA here is from genome assembly GCA_946965025.1 of Blera fallax. Classification (NCBI taxonomy): domain Eukaryota; kingdom Metazoa; phylum Arthropoda; class Insecta; order Diptera; family Syrphidae; genus Blera; species Blera fallax. The sequence continues at coordinate 81,332,002 of OX337245.1, read as the reverse complement.
TTATTCTATCTTGCAAATGGTGTATCATGGTGGTCGGGTACATACAGCAGATTGACCTCAGAGATAGTAGACAAGTTGACGAAAAATGTGTCATATAGTAAGTGTATGTATGTACATATGTTTGTCAAAACTAGTCCAGTTATGAGATTTGAACAAAATCTTTGACGTTTCCGAGAAAAAATAATTTTTCAAAAATTGTCTTTATTCCGATTTCGCCTCGAATTATGACCCTACTGAGCATATATCTACATGCATACATACATATGTATTTCAAGTTTAAAGAAAATCCAACAGTTTAAGCTGAAGTTGAGCATACATTCAGACAGACAAACAGAGTTTCTAGCGTGTGTCTAATTGAAATACCAAGATAAATCAAAATCGCAAGATCGAAACCAAACAATACTTGCCCCCTTAGGAGGAAGTAAAAAGCTCCATAAACAACAAATAAACAAACATAAACAACAAGTTCAAATTCCAACAAATTTTTATAACAGCAACAATCGTACAATCGTTAAAAACGCGCATTACATCCTTAACATGCAGCATAACTATTAGAAAAGGAAATAATTGAAATTATCCACAACTTACTACAGAATTACAAGGGACTTAGCCAATTTATTCAAATTATCTACGACGATAGATTAATCCGTTCATAGCCTAAAAACAAATGAAAGCCGATTTTTTCATAGCATACATATTTATTTTTCAACAAAGTTTAAACCTAAAAGTTTGCTAAATTAGGAGCATAGGGCGGATGGGACAACAATTGAACTCTACAGTGCTCAATTCCTACATCGAATGAACCGACGTGTCAACCCGCACATTAGCCTAAAACAACAACATTCTTGACAGTAAATCTGGTCTTTTGACCTTGGTCTGGCAAATGACATAACAATCTAGTCGAATCTTTGTCAGATAAATCACTGTGACAGAGCGTTTGGGGTCCCAAAAAAACTGATGTCATCACCTTACTTGCCACCAAAACTGTTTTGGCTTTGTATGCGCTTGTATACAGCATCGGATACTTGTTCCGCAAATTCATTCCAATCTGTCGAGAAACTTTTTTTAATGGACTCCAAAACAGTCGAGTAAATTAAGGTTCAGTTAGTTTCAAGTGCAAAAGCTTACGAACTGATCTAACTGATCTGAAACTGATTTGATTGCCCCGATATTTGGGCTACGTTACATAAAATGAAATCGTTAAAATATGCGTAACGTACAATAAATTATTCCACGGTTTTTAAAGTCATCGATATTGAAGGCCGTCCACTACGAAGGTCATCTTCGATACTTTCTCGGTTACAGCTTAATTCGGTAAGCCACTTTTTACAGTTCGATAGTCCAGCGAAAATTTCCCAACGACTGTCCATACTCTAATATGTAGATTTGCTTAACTTCTTAAAGATGTATCTATCTAACCACGGCGTGGTGTTCCATTTCGTCTATTTCAAAACTTATCCCACTTAAAACCGCACAAAATCTAAAGGACTGGTGACTGAAATTCACCATCGTATTTATTTAGAACTTAGCAAGTGAAAAGGATTAAAACTTATTCATTTCCAATAATACATCTTTTTAAAAAACAGAAGGCTACCCATTTACCTAATTCCATCAAAAGATTTTTAAAAAAAAAACAGTTTTAATTATTTATTTTTTTTTCATTTATAAATTAACATGTCGAAATTGTTGTAAGTAGCTGGCCATGAACGTTTATTTAGGGCAGAACCCCTGCGGCATACTTTTTTGCTGTTTTTTCACATACAAATGTTGACATGTATCTGTTCGATACACCTAAAGCAGATACCTACCCCATCAAAGTTTACCACCATTCGTTGAGGTCAATGACATCCCGAAAGACTGTTTTTAATGCCCACGTTGCCTCTACTGCAGCTAACCTGCACCTGATTACTTTGTTACCAATCCAATCACAACCCTCACCCGCAATCAAAGCTAATTACTAAAGAAAACCTATTTGCCTTTACTTGGAGAATAATGAAAATGCACAACGTGCACTGTGCAGTTGCAATCAATTGCAAACGGCACCAATCCTGATTGGGTGCAGAGATGACGAACAAACAAATGTGCACCGCAGTGCTTAAGAGACGCCACCAAGGTGTAATTGCCGACACAATTGAAGGTGACTGGCGACATAAAGTCGTCCAGCAGTGTTGACCCCCCGAAAACAAAACAAAACAAACCCGATTGTCCAACATCTAATTTCGAAGCATAATTTAACGATATTTTGTGGCACGCCACAGAGAATACATTAATAAATGCTTTTTTGGCAACCTCAGCATGGCCACAACAGTCACTTTGACCTGAATAGCGGACCATTAGGTAGGGGTGGAGGTGAAAAAAATCTCTCGCATAGCTTACATCACGTCAGGTAAGATTGAGATTGAGAAAGTGTCACTGGTTGCACATGGAAGTCATATTAGCAGTATGAATCACTTCAGACACTGATAACACAACACAAGAATTCCATTGTTTCCCTGCGATAAGATTAAAGATTTCCACGAACCACCCTTCGTTGGTGGAAATGATGAATCAATCTCGAAAATTAACTGCAGTGGTGCACTTCGGCCATGTATTTGTGCTATAAATTTCGAGTTGAGTGGTCAGTAGTGCGGGTTGTAATTACATGCAGCAAATCAATACAAAATTAAGCACACAACGAGGCGTTGAGTGCTGATGTTACTCACCCGCTTTGACATTCCAGGGTTTTGGTCAGAAACATAAAGCCTCGGCGTTCCTTTATCCAAACAAATAAAAAATAAAAATAATACTAATACTGTGTGTCCTCGTTTTCAAGACTCCTGATAATCCTTTTCGGCTAATTGTACTCTTTTGTGTGCACTTTTATTCACATTATTCCACTCCCCGTCACTTTACACATGAACTCGGTTGGCTTGGATGCAGAATTTTTTTTTTTTTGCTTTTATGAGAAAAATTCGATTATGTTCGCTGCGACGATGGACTGCGATTGAAAAATAAAACAACCTTGAGTTACATTCGTTTTCGCTGCTGCTGTTGGCGTAATTTTGCGATTATTGCGTTAAAATTTTCACGTGCGTACTGCGAGTTCCACCTCAATTGGTTGTGGTTTCGTGGTGGAAAAAAAATAACTATACGTTTAGTTATTCGTTAATTTCAGAGCAGGTAATTGGAATAATAATAATCAAGCAAAACACTCGGCAAGGTGCTTTTTTTACCATGGAATAAACGTTACACCGACCACGATTAGAAGACAACGAAGACAACACCGAATGACGACAAATTCTAGGAATGAAATGTCAAAATTTGTGGATGGAAAATTTGATGGATTCCTATTTGAGCGCACATACACAGCCATATTTGAATGGAAATTCATATTGGAACGTGGAACATGTGCTCAGACTGACAGACACGCACTAAGATGTGCTCAATTTTGCCCTAGGGGAAAGCTACATTCATGAAGTATGTGTCAACAAAATTAATGCTTAAAATTCACAGAATAAACAATAATAATAAATAAAAGAACCAAGAGAATAATTTTCGCTTCCATTGCTTTATCCTCAACTTACCTTTGGTTTAAGTCCTTCTCTACCAGCAGGTCCCACGGTGTGTGTTGCGCTATGAGTTGGGCTTCTTATTCGTTGAAATGGATCTAATAAGTCACTCAACCAAAACAGAAGCAACTAAAATGGGTTCAGCGGTAAATCAGGGCAAACCAAATATGTGCATGCTGCCAACAAGAAGGGACACAACATCGTCCAATTGAATAGAACGTCACAGTCTACTACCATAGCTATGAGGTAGTACGGGACTGTCTACCTTGGGTCTACTATAAATTCTGAAAATAACACCTGAGCAGAAAGGTGCCACACACAAGTAGAAGGGGATATCAACCGACTTGGAATGCGCAATTGGAGGAAATTATCTAAGCACAGAATTACCCTGAGAGGCGTGTTGTTTGCGTCCTAGCATTACGCCAAACTGAATGTCCACCTGAGTAAGTAAGAAACAAGGTACCATTGAGCTGCTCAACTCAATCGCGTACACTTAGTTAGGACTGAGCTCTCGATCATTAACCTGAGTTAACTCTTTAATTATAATTAGCTTAGCTTAATAATACCGATTTTTAGCCTAGAATTTTAATAGCAAAATTTTTATATGATTTCGAATATTTTTTAAAAGATTTGCACTCAATTAATAGGCATAGAGCATATTTCGCATTTTTCTGGTTTCCATTAAAACTTTATTTTTACATTCTGAACATTCTTGGAATTTGAATTCATTTCACAATAAATGCGCAGAGGTCTACAATTAAATGAAAATTTGCCTATACGGCAGGTGCCAAAAATTAGGGCTATACGTTTCACAAGAGAAAATTTGCACGAAAAACAAAACCCAACCTTTACTTTAGACAGTTTTATATACTTCATCTGAATGCCTTTTGACGCTGAGACGCTGAATATTGCGATAGAATATTCAGTGAGACATGCAGAAAGACGAAACAAAAGCAGTTTAGTTCCAAAATGTATGTATTTATATAAGTATTTCTTTTACGCAAATATAAGATATAAAAAATATACTGAGCACAACACGTCAAATCGAATTCATTACCCAGAATGCCTTGCAATTGGCAATACAATTATTGTATAAGTACCGTGCCACACAACGTACTTAAAACAATAAATGCATTATAAATTTACTTTTTTACTTGAATTTTGACAATTTACCCTTGTATCACATTTACAAAAAAAAAGACTGCTCAATTTCCCGTTTTCTGGTTTCCTTTACCAGTAATGATATAATTTAGAAAGTTAGTTTTGAATTTGTTTTTTATCCACATGACAGTAACCTCTTAAGCTAATTTCATGCAAAAGTCCATCGCCCATCACTAGAATTTTTGTCAATTCATTTCTATCTGTCACATGCACTTCAAAAATAATGAACAACCCCCACCAAAAACACTGATGGTTGTCAAAACAAAACAAGGGTTGAAAGTTGAATTGAACATGGCGATGTTGGGAAAAGTTGACTTGGAAAAAGTATAATTTTCAAACGAAATTCTTTCTTATTTCTAACGAATTTATATCCAACAGCTTAGACTAGATGTACAAGTTAAATTCGATAAAATTCGCGAAGCCCTAAACGTTCGAGAAAAGCTTTTACTGCGACAAATCGATGTCATACTCACCAGTCGTCAGCACAAAAATGCATCTGCCTCTACAATAAATGGAAGGAATTCAGGTGCATCCGACACGGATGAAATTCAATTTATCACAGAAAACGAGGAGAATGTCTTGAATTCCATTCGATCATTTGGGAAATTTAATCTGGATAACATCAATCTTGCTCTACAGGATTTGTATATAAATGAAGACTACATTGCGCCTGCCATTGACCATGAGACAATGTACAAGTGCCTGAGTAATTCCAGTGACGCCAGCAATGGTAACGACGAGGAGTCCATTGTTGTGGATTTCTCGACTAATAAGAAACTCATTCGTGACAATGTAAATAACATGAACGAATCCATAATAAACATCACGCTGAACGAAGCCAAAGAATTGATCCTAAAGTCGCATAAATTATCTGGAACTACTGCAGCTGAAGCACCAGTAATGCCTTTGAATTTGAATGGTAAGTGGTTCTTATAATAATTACAATATATCTGATGTGCCCACAAGCAGGACGGAGTAAAAGACTGTACGCTCTTCGCCTGTTGCCGTTGTTACCTGAACACTGGGATTGTGTTAGGTTCTGCAAGGAATCGGTGCTTCTATAAGCTCATATATTGTGCATGGAAATCCAAATCCCAATTATCGGATTTATTTATAAAAATGATATGCTCAAAATCATTTTCTGGGCCTGTCTCAAGTATTTAAAGATCAGCTAAAGTCTGCTTTGAAGTTTTGAACAAAACGCTACGATGACCAACCATCTTTAAAAGGTACTCCAGGTAGTCTTGTTCGTGCAGTTTCGGAAAAACAGCAGTCTTCCATCTTTTTACTTGTTGTGAAAGAATAAGTGCAGTTATCAATCCTTGCCTTTTTGTACTGCATCTAGATTTCAGTTCGTGGTTCTACTTTCTCTTTTATTTGTCAATTCGCCCACTCGGCCAAATATACGACAAAAATTTTTCTCTCGAAGCTACATACATGATATCTTTTTGGTTAGCTTGTTTATTATAGCTGATTACTGGTAATAATAGGTCTGTGGTTAAGTATTCTTTTTCATCAAGTAGATGAACGTACTTCGAAGTTTAAGCTGTCGATATTGACGTCTTGTCGTTGGCAGCAGACACTTACTTCTTTGTTTGTTAAAAGCATTTGTGATTATTTTGTCGTTAATAGGTTTGAAGGTTACTATTTTCCCCTGATTTTAAATTGTCATAAAAGCATCTATACGGCTCGCTGGGAAAATGGATACCGATGTTTTGTCTGCGTACTGCGTACAGACTTGATAAATATCTGCACATACTTAGCACCTTCCGTGGTAATGTCTGCTTTGTGCACTGTGTACTCCAAGATGCGTCTAAGAAATATATAAAAAGTGATGCAAACAACCCATACATTGCACTGAACGAAGCTTCTCCCAACCAGTTGTACGAGTTAAATTTTTCGCACGAATACGTTTAATAGCATAATCTAAAGGCGTAATTGAGAAGCTTCTTATGAGAGTTATTTCTTTGATGTCTGCCAGACTTTCGCGAAAGATGGGATGGTGACCAAACTTGCTGGTGCTTTTCTGGGATTCTGACGTCGAGCTACTATTTATGAGTTTTCCGCTTCGTCGAGTATTTTTAAATATTGATATGAAAATTTGGTCTATTTACGAATCTTTCGAGCTAGAAACCACTTTTTTATTTTCATACAGTTCCTTACGCGGAATCTTGCATGTAATCCATAAAAGGAATGCGGAATGTCCATTTCGTAGATTGGTGTATAGAGGTGATATGTTATTCTAGTGTTCGCCGTGACTGACTGGCTAGATAGTACGTAGCACTATTAAGCGAAACTCGAAAATCGAGTCTCAATCGCAGAAAACACCACAAAAAGGATTCATTCCAATAATTGGGGGATATCAGAAACATGGTTATAAATTATAGGACTCTTCCATTCAGAGCCCAGACGCGAGAAACCGGGACCTGAGCGTCAAACGATATGTCATTCGCCAAATATTCGGTCCAAGCATGGATTTCAAAGGCACTGTAGTTAAAACTTAAGTTATAGTATAGTTTTTTTTTTGCCTACGTTGGTCGCTATAAAACGAGTGTTAAACTATAGTTACAGTACATACGTACATATATAAAAACAGGTGTTCCTCAGGGCCATATAATTATGTATATGTGATTAGAAATGACATTAAGTCTTTCAATTTATAGACAAATACATTTTTTGGGTAAAACCATATCCAAATTCGTTGGGCTGCTTAATTTATTTAAGCATTTTTGATTTTTGAGATAGGACTATTCTATTTCATATTAACTGCCTACACCAGGCTTGTTTTTTTTTTTTTTGTTGAACAGTTTTCGAAACTAAAATATTCGTATAAAAAAAAATAATCGCCAACTCTTTATCTAATAGGTATCTTCGACGAGGATGAAGAAGATGACGATGGTATGCCAGCACCAACGCAGTCAAAGTCTTCCCAAACTATAGAAAATAAACGCAAATCACGCTTCAAACCAAAAATCACCATCAATAACTGCAACGGCACAATTAACTTAAAGAACATTTCAAATTTAACCATCAATTGCGCCACAGAAGATTCATTCAAGGCTACCGAAGCAAATAGCCCGAATAACAACATTGAACCACCAAAGAGTACTACTATCACGACCACAACTTCGACCAGCAGTGCAGGTAGCAATCATAGCAACAGCAGCGGTAACAGTGCATCTAGTAGCAATGCGATCTCACCAAAGCGAGATGATAATCTTAGCAATCGTAGAGTACACGTAGAATGCGACGACGATGATAGATCAGCCACTTGTGAATTTTACAATCGTCTGTTGAATGAGATCAAAAATAGTCTCAAACAGAAATCTCCAAAAATTGTCAATGACAATCATCGTTTTGTAGTTGGTGCAGACGACGACGAGTATGATGATGATGAGGAGCGTCGACCAGTAACAGTGACTTCAACCACTGATGACGGTAATGGCAATGATACCACAACTACATCTCAAACTGCAGCACCCAACAAGAAGTTAATTCTGAGGAATTTCGAAAATTTAAAAATCATTTTGGAGGCTAACGATAACAGTGACGTAATGCGTCCGGTTCAGATTGAACAGTGGTTGGCTGAGATTATTTCGGAGACAGAAATTGAACCGATGCAGAATACGGACATACTGGAGCACAGTAAGATTCATAGCGAGACGTGTTAGGTGGGTTGAAGGGTGACAGTAACGTAGATTTAAGCTTTTGAATGAACAGTATCAGAGATGAAAGGCTCAAAGGGAATAGGGGGTAACGAGGGTAGGTTCAATCAAATTGTGATCTGTCTGAAATGGGGTTTCAAAGCGAATCAATGTATAAGTGAGGCAGAAGGAATCAATAGTTCTAGCGATTATAATAGCATAACTTGCACTGTTAACCTCTCGGACCAAGTTATGTGTATTCAATTTGGGGACATGGTGACTACCACTCATTTATTTAGTGAATGCATCTCTTAAGAAACCATGTTTTTTTTTTTTAATTTTTCCAATTTTTTCTACTATGTTCATAAGCAATCTACTATCGCTGTTGCTATAATTTGTGTTGATAGGTCCACTACTATTTCTGAGAATCAGGACGGGTTGCTTGCTTGAGTTCCTTGTGCTCACCTAATTTTGATCATCCCTTGTAAAACGTTGACATTTTCAAACCCAATCGAAATTCTATGACCAACCATAAGCAATGCAAAGTTGAGTCAGCAGTAAAATCACTTCCTCGTCTTATTTTTAGTCACATACATATGTGCACATATCAATAAACTTTTTTTCATTATGTTGTGTGTGCTGTAGTTGACAAATAGTTCCCTTCTTCATACCGTGAGTTTTGCTTTATTAAAAGATAGCAGTGCTCTATCTTCTGTTTTTAAGTAAACGTCCGCCAGTGTAGATATCTCTTGTAAGATAAGGCGTGAAGTCGCGGCGTTTTGTCACAAACATCGTCATAAATTAGCCGAAAAAGTTCGCCTCAAAACAAAGAAGTGTTGAATACAAAGAATCTACATATCATAGAAAAAAAGGTGGTGTCGGTTGGGAACAATTTGGCAAAGACAAAAGTATTGATATATTTTCCAGGTCGATATGATTCCATTTTATGGCTCCAGTACATAGTTGGTTGATGTCCTTTGACCTTAAATACGTTCGACGAAATAGCCCTGTTTCATGTCTACTTCATCTGGTTTCGAAGAGATATTTGAAATCGATTTCCCATTTTCTGTTTTAGTCATGGTCTACGGTATCTACATTATTATTATTTTTGATAGTAGTTCTTATTTGTTCTCATCATACTTTCACAAGGTGACAAAATTGTTTTTCATAACTGAGTTACCATGCCATAACTGGTATAAGAAGACACCTTCTTAAACGACAACTAATTGCCGAATGTTAAGTCTAGTTTTAAATACTCTTGTCATCCCATTGGCTTTTAATTGACTTTGGTTAACGGACTTTTCTCAACTATACCGCCATATATTGAGCTTTAAAATTGTCCTTTAATATAACTCAGAATGTGGCTTAGAAAAACAAATCACGATTTCCTTTTACGATGGAATATTTGGGCTTTTGGTAAACTTTGGTACTTGCTTCACAATCCATCTTCGAAAAGTACGGCATGAAGTAGGTGAACATTTGACAGCTTTCATTACCTAGATTAGATGGAAAATCATTATTAAATACCAACAGTGTAAACTTGAGCTGCATGATACAACGTAGAAGTGTAAGGAGTTACTTTTTAATTCGGTTTTAAGACCATGGGGTCTATCCTTATATCCTTTCAGTAGACTTATGTTTTATTTTATTCTATTCTTCCAGCGAACTGATAATTCGTATTGTATACCTACACAGGTCAAACAAATTCAATTAACCATGTACTCCTTTTATAAACTGAAAAATTAAAAATTTGCAAGTCGAAAGATTTAAGACATGTATAACTTCACCTTTTACGAAGACATCGTACAAACTCGTCCTGTTGAATAAGGTTTACTGCTTTCAAAAAAAAAAGATTACAATCTTCAATCTCATCAGTACTTTTTGTTTTTTTTCTGTCGCAAAGCCGGCATGAATCTATGTCGGATTACGCGACGCTGAAATCGATCGAGTTCTGAAAATCCCATAAATATTTTAATTTTGGTAGTTATCCTGCCAATAACTGGACACAATTCGAATGCGTTTCAGAGCTCTTAAGGATCTCAGTCAAGAATTTTGTCACTGCTATCTAAATTCAAACAAGAAACGTCTCTAAATTAGGTGAGGCGAATCGATATGCTCCAGATGTTTAGCGAATTTCGCAGTTTTTATGTTTTTAATATTTGCCTCAAAACCTTTTTGTTTTAGGCTCACTTTCACTTTGTGGATCATTAGCCACTTCTAGTTCTTAAATCTTCCATTGGGAAAAACGTAAATAATCGCATTCAAAAAGGTAAAATAATCGCATTCAAAAGCATATTTCTTCGTACAAATCACTCCTTACCAATTCGCTTGAAACATAACTACGGATCAGATCACAGACCAAATTAACGTCTTCTAGTTCATTGCATAATCATATTTTAGAAAGTATTTTAACATTAACAGCATACGAGTAAGACGATTCTATTTCTCCTAGCACACAGCTAATATTATACAAATATTCATCACAAACTTAATAACAAGCAACTCATTTTTATGCATTTATCGCGTATAATACGATTTACACTATGCATTTTTAAATAATTTAAGGCTCTAAAAGTATTCTTTTTTATATTGTTTCGTTGGTTTTTTTTTTATTGTTTCTTTAAACGAAGAAGCAACTGCAAATGTATTTTTTAAGTAAGAGTAAACAATTTTCTAAATGATATAAAATATTCCAGATTAACATTTTAAGAAGAATAACATGTACTTAATAAATAAAAAAGTGAAATAAAAATATATCTAGTATTTACACAATGCATTCAAGTGATTTTTATTTATTCAAACAATTTATCGGAATTGATTCTTTAGCTATTTTATTCCTAAATTCCTAAATCAGCTACAATACACCATTGAAAGTTCTAAGGCTTCAGCTACCTTAAGTCTTTAAATACACAGAAATTTTCAGATTCAAATTATTTTTAGGTCCATTGGACCTGAAATTTCATATTGCGTAGATTGTAAGGTTGAGAATCGTGACTTTTTATATCATATGACTAATCGAATTGTTTGTGACAACATGGTGCTGCTCTTGTAGACTTTGCTTCTACTTTCATCGAAACATCATCCGAAAGACGCTTGTTATTTTTGAAATACTGCATATGTTCACGTACATCTTAGGTTAAGTATTTCTTCCAGGTATCTGCCTTGCTGTTCCGTTTTTGGGGATGGCTAAGTTTGCCGACCTCGACAGCATTCTACATAATCACTGAGGCAAGGACTTATTTTTTCTCCCCGTTTTCGAATTTGAGTCGCTATTGCTTTTCGGACGGGGAAGTCCGACGATTTTCTTTGTAAATGACAGAATCAGCTTACGCTCTCCACCTGAGGCCTTTTCTCAAAGGGCACCTTAACTTGAAGGCTTTTAGGAATGCACGCATTTTGATATGGCCTCTGATTCTGAAACAGTTATTTTCTAACGCTTTAATCAAATTTTTGAATATATTCTGAAACGCTATTACAAATACAAATACTTGGCGCAACAGACCGTATGTGGTCCAGGGCCTAGCTTCTTTCAACCATTCGCGTTGTACGTGTTACATTTTTTCAGAAAAATGGAAGGGACCTACAGTTTAGAGTCATCCGAAAGGCAAACTGAGAAGCTTTCTCTTGATAGTTATTATTCTCAGACGTTTGTGAGACATTCGCGAGAGGTGGGTCCGTGAAAAAACTTTTTGGTGTTTCTGGGATTCAAACGTCAAACGTACCGCTCAGCGATCCATCGCACGAACCACTTGAGCCACGGCGCCCACAAACGCTGTAACGTCGCTCAAATAATTACGCTACCGTCGGCGAACAGATGAGAAGTCGTTTCAGTTTCATCGATGTATCCCTTCAATTAAAAATCCTTCACGACATTGAAAAGCAAAGGGGTCATCAGCTGTCTTGGTGCACTTCTACTTTTACTTCGAATTCCCCGGTTATTGCTGCTGTGCACTTTACTTCATAGTACATGTAGGTATCTCGTATCTAACGTACGAGTACGTTTCTGGTATTTTTATACGTGTCTGGTATTTTTTTAAAATCACTCTTTCGAAACCTTTTCAGATCGACAACGATGATATGCATATCTTTCGCGACGTCGCGATGTTTCTCCATTATTACGCTAAGTGTTGAATGGCGTCATAATTAGGTTTTTCTTCGACAAAGCCGTGAGTCTAAATAAAATTTCGTTGTTAAATGCTTCTATTTTCACCTCAGTTTAAGTTTTAGCTCGTGGGCTTAGTGGGACACCTCCGATTATATTTTCAAATTTACAATGCTGGCATGAAGCTTATATAAATCCAGCCGTACTAATTACAATAATCGTGAAAACTATCATAAATTTCAATTTGCTTGGTGCGATGACTTACAGAGTAGGCATGAGCCTTGCCAGTTTGCTAACTGAAAAAATTAATTTTTTTCAGATCCTTTTATTCTCACGAAGTACATAATCGTGAATCTCCGCGATTCTTCTAGGAAAAAATAAATAACTTCAGATACATTATTGGACCACTTCTAGATTTGGTAATTGTCCTGCACACATCTGATCAACTTTGTGTTGGTAGAGTGCTTTTGATTGGAGCAGTAACAAAATTATATAGAATTTTTTATAAGCTTCTTTTGAAATAGACGAATATATACATACGTTAGCTATCCGCCTTTGACGACTCAATGTTTGGATGTTGTTGCACCGGATTTTCTATTAAATGTTGTCTAACAGATTAAATAATACCTTAAGATCGTACTTCAACTTTTGCATTTTATAAAAGGATCTGCTGTATATATTGAATGAATTTCAAGCAATTTAACGACAAGACTATAACCCCATGTCTTTTGGTTTCATCTTTCACTTGAAGATTGTGCGCGGAGTCGTATTTTTTGTGATCAGATTTGATGGTAGATTGAATTTTTTTTAATCTTAAGTCTACAACGCAAGTTTGGTTTTAAACACATCAATTCTTGAATATGCTAAATAAAACAAAAAATAATTTGACGCTTACGACGTGTTCAAATGTTGGCTTCTTTATTCATCAATAACTTACAATGACATATGACTTTATTTAATAATCCTATTCGAGGAACCACATTGACTAACGAATGTTTAAAACAAAACAAAATTAAAAACTAAAAATAACGAGAACACAATGTACTATTACTACGACTACTTAATAGTAAGTACGACAATGGCCTTCATTAGTCGGCACGGCACACAAAAATAACTAAACTACAATTATAACAGAAAACTTTGTTTCATTTGGCTTTTAGCTGCTTATGAGAAAAAACATGGGACATGGTATAGGAAAACAAATGGTTTTAGGGTAACTAGGAGTTAGAACATTGAGATAAACGGTTAACGAACAACATAAAAGAATTTTTAATTCTAGCGCTACGAATTGAACGTTAATTGTCTGGCATTATGAATATTGTGCTGGTTTTGCTGATGGAGTTTTAATTGCTGTCGTCGGCGTCGTCATCTTATACGTTGTGAATCTTGCCTTAGACTGCTGCTACTGCTAGTATGGCTGCTACGTTGAGCTGGTCAAGCGAAGTTCACTTGATAGAAGAGCCACTCTTCCATAAATGATGGTACAAATGCTTTGGTAGTGGTATACTTAACAGCTGGCTTAAGAATTTTTAACTGATCCTCAAAAAGTTTCAGCGATTCCAAGCAACTAGTTCCATTGCCATGGGTGAAATACTTTCCATCTGGCTTTAGAATCTTGAACGAATGCTCCAAAATGGTGCGAATAAAGTCCCACATTTCGCCAATGGGTGCATCCGAGATTGGAATGTCTGTGAGGTCACCGAAAACATAGTCGAATTTTCTACCCTCCTCAATAAAACGCTTCATATACTCGACACAATCGCCGACAATAATTTCATAATTATCGCCTTTGCGTTTCTCTAGAACGTCACCACAAATCGAATTGAGGTGTTTGTTGCATGCCTGCATGACAAGTTCGTCGATTTCCAACATTACAACGTGTTTCGGATTTTCTTTGAGTAGCTCGTAAAGGAGGGCACCATCTCCGCCTCCCAAAATGCAAATCTCCTTGCCCTCGTAGTTTTCGGTGCCACGGCACATGAGTGTTTCCGTATAGATGAGATCGGATTCGGCAATATCTGTAAGAGAAAGCGAAAAGTAAGAGTTATACATTGTTTCGAAATAATTAAGGAAATGAGATCTTCGATTGTAACCCAGGAAAGCACAGAAAAACATGGAAGCGTCGTCTATTTTTGCTTCGGGTACCACTAAGCATTTATTCAATCATTCTGGTGGCGGAATCTAATTTCTAATGATACAAGAATGCATCGAATGTAGTTTTCGATCTACGCGGCTTCAACTTACATATACATCATTGCGCCACCTAGTGAATAAACCTACTTGTTAGAAAACCGCTGAGACTGCAAGCTATACATATGTTCATATACAGTACTTACATATGCAGGTACATTTAAAATCGTCGTTGAGTGAAAATTAACTCGCACCGCTACCTCAGTTCATTTCTATCAAATTTTTTTTACTCCCCCTGTTTCTTTCTCCATCATTGGGTTGTATAAACCTAAAAGGAAACCTGCATTCTACCTGCTCGCTCATAATCTTCAACAATGTGCTTTATGCTCACATTCCAAGGACAACTCAGTAAAATTATTTGCGCTTTGGGGCTCATTTACTTCTCACACACAAAAAAATAAAAATAAAAATTCAACATCTCCACTGCAGCAACCTGTTGAGGCTGTTTCCCTGCTCCACATTTTCATTTCCTTCTCCACCCCATTCATGCTTAAAATATCTTTCTATCGACTACGGCCTTCATACAACGTGTCCTTGTCGTTGTCGCCTAATGCATGCATCATGTGCATTTTTTTTTAAATTTCAAAAGACAGCAATGGGCGTTGTAGAGTGCAAGAAAAATGTCCTTGAATTTGTTTCAAGGTTTTCAAGTGTATGCAAGTTTCTGATGTCATGAATATTTCTTCATAGAAACTTTTTCAGTTTTTAAACTTTAAAGTTAAATAAATTATGTGTTGGTTGGGATGCAACTGCAAAGCTATTGAATGGCGACTAACAGAGGCAAGCCCATGACTTCGTATTATTTCTCATCATTTATGCATATGTACATACGTACGTATGGAATGAAATTTTGTTTTTAGGAATACAAGCGTTGCGAAGTATTATTTTTCGATTTGATTGTGGACGTATAAAAGAATATTTTCATTTTAAATGAGTGGCGCTGACAATCAAGCGTAAATAAGTCAAAGAAAAGAATACGCGAAAGCATGTCTTAAGAAATCGCGACACGTGCACGGCATGTGACAGAGAGCAAATATTCAACCAGAAGCTACCTTTTAGACATTCGAAACAATTTGTGGTGGCCAACATCCTTCTGTATGACCAAACAACTCTTAGGACTAACAAGAAGTCGTATTCGAAAAGTCATTGGATTTCGTACTAGACACTGACACAGAGTTAAAAGACACTTAATGACTTTGGCGATAGCCAAAGCTAACACAAGTTAGTGCAACGGGGACCAAATATCAGCAGAACATACTTTGTGTCACTGTCACTGTTGGTAAATTCTACCTCGAGGCAGAGAATATTATCAGCTTGACCAAAGACAATCTTGGATTTATCACGAATTCAGGTGCATATCATGAACGAGGTCTAATTTGAGGAAATCAGAGTAGGACTTCTGTGTAACAGCGCACAGAGCTTGTAAGGGTATAAAAAAAAAAGACCTTATCTGGAGCACAATGTACTGTGGGATCAAGTCAAAAAAACCTTAAAAATAAAATCACAGTACCGCGGGAATAAGGAATTTTCTTTAACAAGTTAATTTAAATTGCAAATTAGAAATTCCGTAATATTACCTACGTAACTTTCCCAGACATAAGATTTTTCTTGGTAATTGACAAAAAGTCACATTATTATCGGAATTCAATAAAAAATCATGAAGACTTGTGTCTGACTCATGAGATTTTCTTGACAAACGATGCGTCTACAACCATGTGAATACACAAATCCAAGGTAAAGCATAAGTTGGTAAACCCTCTTAGTAATTAATGGGTTATGGGGTTTCTCCACTACAAGCTATTCTTACTCTGATGACTTTTATATATTTCATTGGTTGTAATAGCCTTTACTTTGGTCAAATAATCGTTTATTTAAGCAGATAGACTTCTGAGTTTAATAAATTCGTACTTATGCTGATTTTGAGACCATAATTGTGCTTCTTTATTGTAATCAAACCATAGTATGGCAAATAGTTGAAAACATACAGAAAAGTTAAATTTTTTTGATGTGATACTCTATCCCTCCTGGTACATTGCTTATAAAATAAATAATGCCTTCGCTTATTCGCTTTTGTTGTGCAAGCGGATTCCATTGCATAGCTTGTCGGACAACTTTCGTCTGATCATAAATTCTTTCGACAAACTTGATATTGATTGCAGTGAAATCTATTCCTTTGCAGATGACCATTGACTTTTGGCGTCATTAATTATTTTTCTACGACAAGGGCTTCAAATTTGTGGACCAGTTCGAGTTCAGATGTTGTCTGCTAAAGTAAAAATCTGATACCTCGCAAATATTTGTAACATGGGTTCTAGTTTCTTCTTCCTTCCTTTTGTTCGGCGAGGTTATGGACAGGATTATATGGATCATAACCCTCCTAGTTTCCTGCATCCCTACTGGTCCGCCTTTGTGGTTAGCCGATTTGATATGAAAAAGTCCCAGCTATCATAACATTCAATGCCTTACTAAGGATCTTTAACAAAGCTAAACCTGAGTAAATCAAATCTGGGTTCGTGTCTTTTAAATTTTCTCTTCACTTAGAGTGATTGAGAGCGTGGTTTAAGCATGTTTCAAAAAATTAAGCATTTTTAACGCTAAAAACCAAGACTAGTGCCAAATGTAAGGCCTTAAAACTTAGTACGTACAGATGACTTGGTTAATTATACTGATTATACATCCACTTTCTCCAGACCTATTATTTCTTTTCTTCACTAACTCGAACACTGATCGGGTCAACAATTCAACGGCACAACACTGTGCTCAATCAATCGACCATATAATAGACGAAAAGAAAGTGGCGTGGGCCATTGACTCCTTCTCCCCGTATAAATCGCCAGGACTGGTTGGTATTATCCCCATGATGCTGCAAAGCTCAAAGGTTGTATCAGCTGCACTTACGTTCCTCAGTCATGGAGAGAAGTTAAAGTCATCTTCATCCCCAAAGCGGGAAAGCCCAGCCACACCACAGCAAAGGACTTTAGACCGATTAGTCTAACATCCTTCCTGCTAAAAACCCTAGAAAGAATCCTAGACATCCACATTCGCTCCAAATTAAACCCTAGGGACTTCTCACATGCCCAACATGCCTACATAAAGGGCCGCTCGGTAGAGACAGCGCTACACGAGGTGGTTACCATTATTGAAAAATCTCTCCACCACAAAGAGTACACTCTAGCCGCTTTCCTGGACATCGAAGGGGCCTTCAATAATGTCAACATGCAATCAATCAGATCAGCATTAAACACGTAAACCCTATCCTATCGGACTGGATAGAATGAATGCTTAATATTCGCAACATCAGATCCGAACTGGGTAGCAGCCATGCAAATGCAGCGGCCTCACGCGGTACCCCCCAAGGCGGTGTCTTATCCCCTCTACTCTGGAACCTAATTATAAATGAAATTCTCATTAAATTACACCAAAACGGGATCAGGGCCGTTGCTTACGCCGATGATGTCGTCCTACTAGTGTCGAGTAAGTTCCTGCCCACAATCGCTGATCTGCTTCAAACAGCGCTCAACGCCCTAAACAACTGGGCCAAGCGCTGCGGACTTGGCCTCAATGAACAAAAAACCGAACTAGTCCTCTTCACAAATAAAAGGAATATACCCGAATTCGCACCACCCAGACTAAATGGAGCTCAACTCCAAATTTCTGACAAGGCGAAATATTTAGTGTGTATAAATATAGCAAACACGCCACCTAAAACTACCCTAAAATTCATCATGAAATCGGACTGCTTCAGAAGGGCCACCACTGCTACTAACTAATCAGCTAACCCACCGCCATATCTTTCTTCTTTTCTTTTTCTTTTTGTTTTTTTTTTTGTTTTAGACAATTTAAATTTATTGTCAATGCAATTCTCCAGAGAATTATCTTCGTGTACGTATTCGATGGATTCAAACGTTCAATAGTAATAGTGGAAACTTAGTACATACTGCATTCATTAATCAAAGATATAAGACAGGAGATAAGCATGCACCAGGTTTTATTGCATTTATTACACTATAGATACAAATATTATACTCACTTTGCAATTCGTCCAAAATCAACATATTGCCCAAAGTCTTTGAGTGTAGTATCTGAATTTTTTGGAATGGCGAACGAGTCTCGTACACCAGGGAATCGATATCGTACTCGATGATGCGTTCATCTGCAATAAAATTTCATTTAGCCATGATCTTGCGTTAACACCCAAATAAAATACTAAGTCTATAATAAGTTGCAATCACACACAGACAATAAAAATAAATTGCTTTAAATTATTGCATCTTTGTTTCATTTTTCTTCTTATACTTAGTTTACAAACAGGGAAAGTAATTTAAAAAGAATCACAAAAAAAAAAAAACGCAGCATTGAAAATTTTAAAAATTCTTTAAAATAATATAACAAAATAATACATCACGAGTAAGGAAGGAAATTAATTCAACTGTGCTCAGGGATCATATAAAAACAACAACAAAACTAAAACAAATGAAACCTGAATGTGAAGTGGAAATTTTAGTTTTAGTTCTACAAATCATAATAAAACAAATAATAAACACAGACACTTAGATAGTTTCGATAGATAATAAAATAGATTACAGATAGTATTAAGATGATAGTTGATTTGATTAATTTACCTGCTGATGGAAAATACCTAGATACATCGCCACGTTTCAATGGGGGTAATACTTGTCCGGAGTGAACTTTTAATTTCTTGGCTAAGGTATTTTCGAGTCGTTTGGATGACTAATAAAAAAATAAATAAATAAATACGAAGTTAACATGAAACAAAATAATAATTTTAAATAAATTCAATTCAAATTATGTGGACAATGATATTTGGATATAGTAATAGAAGTAAATGTATTATGTTCAAAATTTCATTATCTTTACAGAGGTAAATGTAGGCGCGATGATTGGTGCGAATGATAATAGGAGGTACTCGTAATAGGGCGCTTTAGGAGGCACTTGTAATAGGGTGCGGTATTTTAATTTTTGCCTTATAGATTTTGCACACATTGTGGCGCTGAATAGAATATTTTTAAAAAATGTTAAGTTCTTATCTAATAGTGACTAACCCTTGTACGTGACGCTTACAATCTCTGTCGGATTTGGAGTTCTTAATTTTAATGTGTGATACTGTCCGTATTCATCATTCATTTTATTTAGCACTAAAATTTCCAAGAACTTCCTTAAAAAGTGGATTAATGAATTATGTACAATAGATTGAAACTATAGTACTGACTTTGTTATAGAGAGGTGGAAATAAAGTGCTTATACGTTTTGGTGCCAACAAATTTTATAAGAGACTACTTTGCTCAGAAAACGTGTAATTAAGCTATTGCCACTGGAAGTATTTCGCTATATGAAGAATTTCCTTATACGGAGTTTCGTTACAAAGAGGTTTTAGTTTATAAGCATACGGAGCACTCATACGCGATAACGATTTTTACACAATAATTAAAGGTGACACAATTTCTACAAAGAAATGGTTCATAATTTCAGTTGAATAATCATCTAAAGTAGATGGATCCCACCGCGATCGACTTAAGACACTCCTCCAGCAATTCGAATGTTCGAAATTCCAATCTTGAAATATAAAACAACAACAAAAATATTGAGAGAAAGATTAAAATCAAACCGATGCAATCGTAAGAGACTGCCCAAATACATGTATCGAGAAGTCCATTGGCACCAGCGTAAAATGCAGAAAACTAAACTAGCCGGCTGCCACTTTGCAATCAAGCCACCAGGAAAGTCTTTTCTAAATTATTAAGTTTCTTTCAATCATCGCAATAAAATAAAACGCATCGAGGCTGAAAAGGCTGTGTCAAAGAACCTGCAGGGACGATACAGAAATATAATCACAGTTTTGTTGAGTAGATCCATCTATCCACATATGTAGCTGAAGAACACATAAAAAATCAAAAATATCTGCCAAATATTAGTAGAATACGCCCAGATGAGGGTATGACCGATAAATAACATCCCAATTTCGTTTCCCCGACTCTAAAGAGGGTATATTTAAGATCCTATCTCCATTTAAGGACTTCAGTGTGATTTTTGTCACGAAAATTCTTACATATCTTGGAAAATGCCTAATGCAAATCTATAGTTATTTCTTTTATCGTTTTAAAGGCCGCTTATGAAACCTTTTTAAGGTTTGTACTCATATGACCACCTCTTTAAATTTTAATTTTTAAATGAGTGTCAATTTCAATGATCAAATTGTATCGGTGAATACTCTTCACATTCACAAAGCCGATAGGTTCATGAAACTTTGACGTCGTCTAATAATTATAGTTCAGAGCACAGAAAATTGGTCTGAGCTTGGTCATAGTCTCTAAAAGCCCTTTTGCCCAAAATTCCAGTCTTAAGTCTTTAAGACGAAAAAATATGGATGTTATCAAAACGACTGAAAATAGCTGAATTACATTTTCTTCGTGTTTTGCGACCACTTTTGTTACAAGTGAATATGGAGGAGGTGAGACAAAGATTAACTGTACGGGTTGGATAACGACATAAACTTAGTAAGTCCATCGATGTGCCTATAGTGTGTGTGGCAAAGTTTTGCTTACTTGGTTAGTAATTTTCGAGCCCTACCGGGGAACTGCAATCACAGGCACGAAAATGAAAGAAAAACAAATAAAATCTAAGCTTCTCGAACCACTGAAACAAAAAAGGAGTTTACTCCTTGGTAACGCACTTGGCCGACAAGAATCTAAGTGCTCTGTGATTTTTTTTTTCGCATAAACATAATAAGTCATGTAAAATTAAAGGAAGAATGACGCTTACTCAAACCGCTGCTAACTGTAAAATTAAGCGTTGAGTCTTTCAAAAATTGCAGCAGTTAAAAGGACACAGGTTTTGCTCTGCATTAAATATATAGTAATTCTCGTAGTAGACCTTTGTAGGGCAATCATTAAAGCACAAGGATACTTTCTAATACATAAGCTCACCATTTCCGGAGAAAAAATTGGTTTGATTAATATGAAAACTGCTGCACGTGTCAATAAAACTACAAGTCATTGGCTTCCAAATAGCCAATAAGACAAAAAGAATCACAACATAACTCTATGAACTTTTAAATCTGTAAAACCTATCGGTCGGTCATAACATCGAAATAGAAATGATAGTTCGACAAAATACAGCTTTTCGGTCATCATCTTCGGCAACTACTGACTATATCGCAATGCGCAAAAAAGTTAAGTGAATAACTTGTGACCGTGGTTTCAATCAGTCCTAACCAACCAGTCAAATAGGATCTTAATATACATATACATACTTGTACATCGTAATAATGTACGTATGTAGGTTCATGTTATAAAATATATGATGGCACCATGCCATTGAAATCCATCTGAAAATGAAAATGTATAATGAATTAACAATTCTTTGTTGATTGGAAATGTTCAATGTAAATGAATTGAATGATATTTCTAAAGAGTAAATAATGAAATTTCACAACACCCAATTGTTCCTGTAATGTAAAATGCAAATGAATTAAATTTCATTGAACAAAGTAGAAAAACAAACGTAAAACTAATCAAAGAACAAATTAAAGGATAAAACGAAAAATAATCTCAATAACATGCAAGGAAAAGTAATATTCCAACTCACTCAACAACTCCGGTAAAAAAGAGCATTTACAAAATCGAGCTAGCTAAGGAGGTGTACATTTCGGGGTCTTAATCTCTTTCGCTCTCTCTCTCTCTCTCTTTATACATCGTCATAATTATTATTTCTTGTTTTATTTATTATTTTACAAACTAGCAATTAAACTCATCAACATAAAGTGTTAAGACAAATAAGAGAAAAACAATGTGAACTGCTGCCGATTAGAAATTTATAAATGGTTTTAGGTTTTGGCTTCTAGCTATATAAAAAAAAATTAAAAATATAAAGTAAAAGAAATTGTGGAAGTAAAAAAAAAGGGTTTTGCTTAAGATTACGGAAAACTATTAATTAAATACGCCTTTTTTTCTATTTAATATTTCAAGCAAAATTTGCATGGGCATAGGAGTTTGAAATCGGAAATATTCGAAGTTATTTAAGAACAGAGTTATGAATTAATATGAATATTGCAGACTATGCTTATTCTTTTAACAAACATTAGACTCCTCGAAGTGCTGAAATTCATGTGTAACGATATATAAGAGGACATTGCTTCTTCATGTCTGCCATTGTTTAGTAAACTTTTACCCACAATCGTTGGTAAAGCGCTGGACGCCAAAATCATATCGAAATGAAAGGTGAGAAATATACCATAACACTTCAATGTAGTAATGCTCGTAGGTTTATCACCGATAATCCATGATCTAAATGATACATATATTATATTTATAACCATGCATTACAACAGTAGCATTTTATTAAGACATGTTTTTATGGCCAACAAAATTAGTTGATCAGCGTAAAAAAATACGTCTCGCACTATTGTTCTAATGCATGTTAATAAATTACCTACTTATGTAAATATGTAGGTCACGGTTGATAATAAGAAAAGGCTGTAATCAATTTACCTCGGAAATAAACTTCAGCAGATTAAGCGAGGACGGAACGAACAAAATAAGTTGTAGTTGTACTTGCTCAATTTTTCAATTTTTTACAGATGAAAAATATATTTAGGTTCGCTTGCGTGACTAATTTACAGTTTTTCCGCTTTAAAATATTCGTTTAACTATTTACAAAAACAAATCTGTTTAATCCCTTCATGTCTGAAGATATTTGATCATCTTAAATAAGGTGACTCATTATATTCGCCTACGTGTAGGTCTAGCCCTCGAAGCAAGCGACCATCTTTGCTTATTGTAAATGTTCTCCTACAAATTTTATACATTTCGATCCTGATTCATTAATAGGAGATTTCAAGAAAAGTTTTCCGTTCACCAAGGTGCATGGCATTTGAGCAGCGTCCTAAATACAACGAAAAAAAGACAAAGTTACCCAGCTTTTGGGTTGTCTACAACATATACGAGTATAATGCTACGAAAATGGGTATAAAAATATTCATTTTGATACTCTACACATCGGGAATCTCAGAGGCTATTCGCGTTGAGTAAAATCTTAGTTCGATTCTAGAACCAGTCACAATACCAATAAGTTATTGGTCTATCTTCTCCCCTTTACCCCTGAAGCATGATTTGAGTCACGAGGAAATAAAAGCTGAAAGTTGCGCCTCGAAAATGATAAAAATCATTCATAGAGGTTACCATAGAGACTTGCTTTTGCTATGGAAACATCAAATATCAAACTATTTCTCTGTTTCAAACTCCTATGTATTGGCCGATTTGGAACAAGTTGTAGCAGTATCTGCAACTTTATTCTATGTGCATGAGAACGCATTAATTGTAACGCTTCATAACAGCTGTTACATATACATATAAGCGGCTGTATTCTGCGGAGAAAAATAATTAACAAAACTCAAAGGGTAGTGTAGAAATAAAAGAGGGTAATATATACATAAATAATATTTTATATTTGCTTTTTATTTAATTTTATGAATTTATTTCATCTTTTTTTTTGGGTTTATTATTTTTTAGGGGATTTAATTTTATAAATGTATTGGCATTTTGTTAGTTTGCTGACCTGAACTAGTCATGTAAATATCAATATATCCACCACGCTTAATCGGCGGTAAATGCTTCGAACGCATTGAATCTAATTTTTTACGTAAAATAAGTTCCATAGCTCTGATGCTCTGTAATATTTGAAAAATTCATTTTGATTTTTATGAAAAAAAGTTTATGAAAGTTTGTGCCTTTGTAAATATTTTAAAATGAAACGTACAAAACAATAAACAATTTAAACGAGCGTGTTTGGTAAGCCTACGGTGAGCTCTTTTTGAAGTAGGATATATAATTTAATGTAATTATTTTTTTTTAATGAGTTGTCAGTGATGTAAGAAGGTAAGCAAAATAATTAATAAAATGCTTTAATAGAAAGTGATTTGAAAATAGTGAATATGAAAATAAGAAAAACAAACAAAAATTCGATAGAGAGCCCGCTCTACTGCTGGTGAATGTACTCGTAATTTTGAAATTTAACAGAACATGGGGAAGAAATAACGAAATACTGCTGGCGACAGTCCAATGCAATTTAAATAGAAATGAATATTAATTGCATGTGCTTTTGGCTACTTAGCATGATTTTTTTTATTTTCTTTAGTTCATTGATCTTCAAGTAAAGTATTTGAAATTTTTAAAATTATGAGCTATTTAAAGGAAACACAAAGAAAAACTTATTTGTGGTCAACTTAGAATGTGTGCATATACTCTAATGGCAAAGATGGCCTATGATCTGGTATCTTAACTTCCGAAGTGCCTCGAAAATCTTTTTTTAAGTTCGCGAAATAGAAGTAACGTAGAAAGAGGTGGGGTTCGAATTATTTGTTGTCGTTGTCAGGTCCTTTTTTAGGTATAAATGTTTATGTTTATTTATCATTTAGTTTGCTTGCAGTAGTCAGAGGAATAAGTACAGTATGTATATTTACGTCACAGAAAAAAGTTCCATGTGAAATGTTGTAAGCAATTTTCGGAGCTGTGTGGCGAGATTCCAGCAGAAGTTATCAACAAAATAATTATTGGAGATTAGACTTGGGTTCGTTTCTATAACTCTAAGTCCAATCAGGAAACCATACAGTGGTGAAGAGGGACTTTTTAGTCCCCGAGAAGTCAAAGGAAAAACCATGACCACAGTGGTTTGGGACTTACAAGGAATCCTGTAAATATATTCTAAGCCAAAAGACACCAGCATTACAGGAGAATCTTTTTAAGTAAAAGGGACTAAAAGGGAGCAAAAGGCGAACTCTTTGACAACGCACAGAATCACAAGGCTCAAATCAATATGGCCACTATGAAGTTCAGAAATTAGTTCAAACACCCATAGTGAATATTACCTGTTACCAAATTTCAGATATGTTTTTGTGATCTTAAATACCTGTAAAAAGCTTTGAGAAAACGTCCTCTGGAAGTGATTTCCAAAGCTTACTTGTTCAGTAATAAAACATATTTTTGATAGAGTGAAGTTCGTTTTGTCTCCAGGTGTGATAAAGGTAACGAGTCCTAGCAGATTGCCTAATAGGATGCTTAAGTGAGGCGTTTCTATGAATCATTCATTGGAGCTCTTTGGAACATTTAATTTATTAGTGGTTTACATCAACTCCAACTGAGGCAGGGTCCGAATTGCATGCTCAAACTTCAAGCGATTTAATTTGTGCTTTATATAGGAGGAGCTGCACAAATTTGAAATATTTCTTTGCTGTAAATAGAGGGCTCTACTTCATGAATGATGATTATGTGATATTGGTGGTGTTTCATGCCATGTTATACCCAAGTTGACTATGACCGCAAAAAGTTACTTTCTCTACTTTGATTTAATAATCAGCGGTAATCGATAATAGTGTGAATGTTATTTTCTTCGTATTGAATTTGACTGTTTCCTTTTCTCCACTGCATGGGCAAAGCTAAAATTGATATCGACTAGAAATAGAGTTGATGAAAGAATATATCTCTGAGGTTCTCCAGTTTTTACAGCAAATTGTCCGAAAGATACTCTACAGATCAACTAAAACTTAAATTGATCTGTCTGAAGAAAATTTTCTAAACAACCGCAGACGATACGAGCCTATCTAGTTACGTTATAAGTAGTAGCCATTTATCGAAATGGGTAGCGGATGCAAATAGCCCTGAGCATTTTCGGGGTTAACAGATAAACATGCGAGATTCAACTGTGTCTATCAACTGGAGTTTTGGAACATCAACTGCAGTCTGTCTTTTTTATTTTTAAAAGGTTGGGAGGAGTCCGTGTTTTTCTGAAGAATCGCAATGCTTTAGAATATTTTATTGCAATGTGTAAAAAAATTTCTAAGATATGAAACGATTTTTATCGGGGAAGACCATAATAAAATTTATTAAAATTATTCTCACGATCCCGTCAAATGATATGTACTAGATACATCACCAGGCATTTAAATCTATACTTTAAGAAGGAAGTAGAAAAAAGGCAGACTATTAACTGCCAACACAAGCAATCAGAAATTTGTATGCAAAACAAAGTACCAATTCGCAGTACATTAACCTAGTAACCCAAAGAAAACTGCAAAGCAGTTGCCCTGAGTAAGAAAACCGGAATTTCGGTGAATGACATGTTATGTAAACAAAATGTTTCTATACCGGCTGGCTATCTTGCCCGCTCATAATTTCTTTCCCAGTAATTCTGTATTGCATAATTCAACCGGCATGATGGCATGGAAATGTTAAACTCTAAAAAAAAAAAACCAAAACAAAAACGATGATTCAAATGGAATCTCTCCAAAAATGACTAAAAACAAGCAAATAAAGCAAACCATGACAAAATAATAATAAAAAAAGAAACGACTGGTGTCTGTAGAAGAGGTGATCGTCTCCTACGACCATGTGATAATGCTTCCATCTCTATACTGCTTACGTTCGGGCCATGTGCTCATGGGCAATGAGGTAAAATTGCGTGAGAAAGAAAAACAAAAATTGATAAAACCAATTGAATTGGAACTCGTGTTGACGCGGAAAAATCAATAAACCACCATGGTCAATAGGGGATGGAGTGGGCCTGTGCGGATAGACATTGTCACTTGACATGGTAGAAGGCTGCATTTTAAGCAACACTGCCTATATCTATGCCAGAAACCAACTTTTTCTGACCTTGATGGCATTGATTTTGCGACCACCCAATAAAAAAAAAACACAAATTTACATCAAAAGACAATAGCTGCTCCTTTCCTTCCTCCAGGTAGTACTCCACATTTATGGTTATCAATCCCTGGTTAAAGATGCGAAAAGTTATTATTGTCTGCTTATTCTCGGAGAGAACACAGAAATATCCATCGTCCGTTGGCATGTGATAGATGAACTCTAGCTGGGGAAAGATGTGCTCCAATTCGGAACGGATTATTTTCGAGATCTCCTGACGTTGATTGGAATCTTTGGTTTTAGTCGGGTCAACCGAAAAATCAAAGAGAATTGTGTTTGCTGCCATTGTGCGATGAGTTCTATAAATTTCACTTGATTTTTTTAACACAAATTTGAACTTTTTCACTTGAAAATGGATTTTTTGCTACTCTTTCTTGATGTAAGTAGACATACACACACACACGCACGAAAAGCGGAAAACGAAAATCGCAACTTTCTTGTTGGGATTCCTCAAACAAACTGTCAAAATGTGCACAGAATTCATCCCTTTTACCCGGTAAAACCCGACATTTAACAAAAAGGGGAAATTTCAGGGGTTAATAATTTCCCTTGAACTCACCATAAACAGTAGAAGTAGTATAAGATGTGACGCACAATTTTGGAATAAAAATAATTTTAAAAGTGAAGATTTAGTTTAATTTGGACAGAGTTGTTTTGGTAACCAATGGATTTCAGGTTGGCGCTAATATATCTCATATGCAACTATTTCCTTCTATTTGTGGAAAAGTGGTACGCTCTTGGAATAAAAGGAAGTTTCTTCAATTCACCGAGTTGTCGAGCTGAATTCAGCAAAGTTAGCAAGATCCCCACGAGGCTTGTTGGGACACTGAAATTGTTCTGGAAAAACGTTGGTAAATGTTTTTATAGACTTTCAGCGGATTTTGCGTATAGGCCAACAAAATCTTAGACAAAGGTGTGGTCTTGAATTTTAGCAGGGCATGTTTTAAATGAGAAATCAGATGATAAGCAAAACGAAGGAGACAATGCATGTTTTCGTTGCAATTGCTTCCAAAAGGTGTCATTCGGTTCGATGCCTCATTTAAAATCAATAGCTTCAGGCAGGCTCACCCTGAGCTTGCCTTGGTTGTGTACATGACTAGGATAGAAGCAATTTTTTGTTTATTTAACTTTTAATAATTCTGGTATATGGAGCATGTCATAATACATCTGTGTTGTGGAATACTTAGGTATTGCAATCAGTTACTACGACCATGGGCTTTCTATAGAAGCTACAAAGGAAGCACCACTAGCGACATAATCACAGATAAAACAAATATTTACAGCCTAATTTATTAAAATTTACTAAACAACATTTCAAAGCTCCACTTATTGGCGAATCGTTGGAGCATTTTCAATGGCTTTTATATAACATAGCTTTATTAATATTAACGTCGAGAAGGCTAGCGTCTTTTGTTGAAGTCATATGCCCAATGAGGAGGAAGAAGATAGCGTATTAACTCTACGCTGATATGCGCACAATAACGCTTAAAGTACGGTGAAAGTTTAAATACATATGTTGTATGTCATCCTATTGAAGGCCTTTTACTGCATCACAGTTGTTATTGCATGACAAGAGCAAATATCACGAAAAAAATAAAACTTTTCGTACTCAAGTTTAGTTAACGTAGAGAAAAAAGAGCTTCATATCTGAGCAGTTTTTTTTTTTTTGCTGCATGAAGTACAAGTTAGACCAGAATTAAATATTCTTCCCATATATGCATAGATCTGGAGCTAAAACAATATCATATAGCCTACTAGACATTATCCGAGATGAGTAGTTCGCTTAAAGTAAGGTCCTGTACTCACATTTAATATCAAATTATTGACTTAATTTCATAGATTTATAGCAAACTTGTGTAACGTACTATCATGGGAAATGTTCCAAAGGGCTTAATGGATTGATGTTCAAAAGCGAGATGTTTGGAACCTCTCAACTGCGGCAACATCTCTTCACCCAAATCATCCTTGTAATACAAAAAGCACACATTGCAAATCATTTTCCAGACATTTACAACTGTTCAAAAGTGCAATCAACGCAGATCTCCAATCATCTCGACGAGTTATCCCATGGTTAGAAGTCTGCCTCTAATAATTTACGAATATTAACCAAAGAATCCTACTTTTGAGGCCGGTGATCCAGAGTCTTCTTAACGAACGAATCTCCTTGTATTTTTTTTTTCTCAGGTCCGAGTGACACTTAGTTTTGACACATTTTACTGCACATGACATTCGTTTCCAACGGCAACAGAGAGCCAGAGAACTTCCACAGAAACATACGAATACTCCTCGTGCGTCCATTGTTGTTGTATTCTGTGTGTCTCCTCTGCTAGTGTTGTGTTTATCAACCCGTCGATTCGATGGCTAGTTATAAATAATTCTATTCAAACAAAAGGCAGATTCGCATAGCGAGACAACGACAGAATCCACTAGATTCGTTTGGATTAACTCACCGCATCACATCATATCATTACATAAACAATTGACAGCGCAACGAAAGAATGAAAAATCCCAAGACGATGACGAAGTGAAAAAATGTGACCAAGCTAATTTGAAATTATTAATAGAAATACACAATCAGAAGACACCGAACAAATCCAATTAGAGAAGCAACTTCTAATTAATCAGGCAATAAACTCAAGACAAGGACTCAAGCTTAATCTTCGGTGAGTGTCAAGTGGAGAGTTATTGATTTTTTCATTCAGAACAAACAGAAAACCTTCAGAAGATGCCAAAAAAAATTTCCCAAGATGAAAATCAATAGCGGCACGAGGCACCTGGAAAATTGTGCGCCATGAAAAGGCCCAGAGCAATGCAAGGTCTCTTCGATTTGGGGTAACTCTGGACATCGGCGAGTTCGGTGTCTGTAAATGTTATAGCGTAGACGCATCTGCCTCTCTTTAGACATCGTTTTCTAGTCAACATTCTCGTGATATTTACTCTCATTAGTGTTTAATAGTCGACCAGTTGTAGCAATAGTAGCATTATAGTGTAATATAGTGATAGTAATGGATCGCGCAAGTAGTGATGAACGTATAACGGCCAGCCCCAAATCTAGTAAGGGCGCCAGCACTCTTTTCAGTGGTCTGTGGCCGAAGCGCTCTACAAAAGTAGAACCACATCCAGTTTTGGATGAGACAAATCGCCTGAGTTCGGTCAATAGTGTTCCACATGATATGTCCTTTGCCAAGTGTTCACCGGAAAAATTTGGGTCAAGGCCATCGACAAACAATAACAGCATCCACAGCAATAGCAACAGGATTTCCTACAATAACAACAACAATGACAACTTGAATACAAATGCAATAACTAGTGTTAAACGTAGAATTAAGAACCGTCCACTTAGGAGTAAGTCGAATCGTGGAAGTTCGGGGAGCGGTATGGACCACAATCGGTTCAGTCACCAGTTCAGCTTATGCTGTAAGGTGGATCGTAAGCCAATGACTCCACCGGTCAGTGTACGGTACAACTCCATGCCAGATGCTGGATGTCTGAGGCGTGATAATTTAATGCTGAACCTAGAGAACAATGCAATGGAGGAAACAATTTCTGAGTGCAACAGTGCTCCAGAGACTCCAGTCAATGGAAAGCTTTTGCAGTCTTTCAATAATTCACACAGTTCACCATCGAATTCATCGGTGAAAAGTACGCAGAGCGAGTGTAATGTTCCACGTTCGATTGCAATTACAGCTTGTAGATCCAGACTGCGGTTGAAGCTTCTGCCGCCTGGTAAGGAGTTGGCCAACGATGTGGCAGCTGGAGTACAGCATATGTCATCCCCGAATATATCAATACAGCCAGAGATAGTCATAGCAGAGGAGGCACCGGATATGCGTTCAATGTCGCATGAAAATATTCAAATGCACAAAATGGACCGAGCACAATATCAACAACAACAACAACCGACTGGTTCAGGGCTGGCAAGGCAGGCTCTAATGGCAGCGCAAGTCTTGAGTTTAATCCCAACTGAAAAGGCAAGAGAGAGGTGGGTTAGATGTTGATTATAACTTTTCCTTTAAGTTTTATTTTTCATTTTTGTAGAAGTTACCTTGATGGACGATTAGGATCCTCATCGTTATTAGGTCCAAGTGAGTTGGTAAGAGTGCTGCCGCACAAAGAAGTTACTATATTCGTTGGTACTTGGAACATGAATGGTCAGAATCCACCAAAGTAAGTAAGAAAAATTTGTAATAATGGTTCTTTGAAATGTTTGTCTGTTGACAGTGAGTAGTAGGTTGTGGTGAGAAGGTCTGAGAATCTTCCCAATTGAAGTCAAGACTAGTTTCTCTAATCTGATAATTTAAAAAATTGATAGAATTAGTTCTTGAAACCATTTCCGGATATTATTCTTATCTGCGATCTCACCGTGCTTGCTTCTAGTAGTTCTATTTCAGTGTTGGGTTTCTGATAATCGGCTTTGAATTATGTGTTCCGTGGTCCAGTGAAAACCTAGTATGAATTGCATTATACTGGCAGTATTGCCACTGGCCTTTGCGTATACTCCCGTTCTCCCACACGACTTTTCCAGAGCTTTGGGCACACGGGATAGGCAAATGCGAACCCTTCAACGTTAAACATCCTCATATCAAAATTTTGGGAAGATTTACACGTACCTTTGCTGCAACCATGTAAAGATTGGTTTATAGTGTAATTCAGGACGTGGCCTTATCTTTGCCTGTAAATACATTTGCTGCAAGCATCAACAATGAGAGATCGCTTCGTGACTTGTTGCATCGTTATTCAGGTTTCTTTTTAGCGAAAAATGGAACCCACACGAGAATCCCATCCCACTCATATGTTCCTGCCTTAAACTCTGTATTCCTGATATTATAAATAATTTTTGTTGGCATTTCCTTTCAGACAAATGAACGATTTTGTCCTACCTGCAACGATGGAACATGTGCCCGATCTTGTTGCTATTGGTACTCAAGAATCCTGTCCGGAACGCTTTGAATGGGAAGTCACTTTACAAGAGACACTTGGACCATCACACGTGCTCTTTCATTCGACCACCTTGGGTACTCTTCATCTTGCCATATACATGCGTCGGGATCTTATTTGGTTCTGTTCGGCTCCTGAAGATGCCAGCTTGTCAGTTCGACCCGGAACTGCATTTCGCACAAAAGGAGCCGTTGCTATATCATTCTGCCTGTTCGGCACCTCCATGCTCTTTGTCACATCCCACCTAACAGCTCATCAACAAAAAGTCAAAGAAAGAGTTTCCGATGTTAAGCGAATCATACACGCTCTAGATTTGCCAAAAAATCTTCGTTTGCGTCATAAAAACAAAGATGTGACTCAGAATTTCGATAATGTCTTTTGGTGTGGTGATCTGAATTTCCGACTTAGTGAACCACGTGAGAAGTTACTCGAATGGATTCAGAATACAAAATTCCCGCTGCCATCACATTTGCCACACGGTTACATGCACACCGATCAGTTGTCATCGGTTCTGGCTGATGGTGCAGCATTTCGTGGGTTTATGGAGGCAAATATTACGTTTCCACCAACCTACAAGGTGGGTATTGAATTACTGGGCATAATGCAATAAAATATGGATTTCGTTTTTTAGTATGATCCGGGTACTCAACAATTTGACACGTCAAGCAAACAGCGCGCTCCAGCGTACACCGACCGCATTCTGTTCAAGTATCGGCAGTCTCAGGGGCTAACAATGCGAAGGACTAGCACATTTGCGGGTGTAAATTCTCAACAAGCAGCAATGGTGCAGTGTTTATCATATGACTCGGTTCCGTCTATTACGTCATCGGATCATAAGCCTGTTTGGGCTTTGTTCAAGACATCCGTTCGCGCGGGAACTGATTCGTAAGTACAATAATAAAGGATTTTACTAAGAGTTACAATATCTGCGCTAGACCGTACTAAGGAGAAACTTTCACTTTCAATGCTGGGATCGAAGTTTTCAATGTTTTGGTAATATTTGTACCGAAAAAAAAGGATTTCTGTTGAATGAAATGTGAAATTATTTTAATCTCTCACTTACAAACCTTTTGTTACTACAATTAATTTTTGTATGTGTAAACTCTAGACCAGTGAAGAGTCTTGAGTGTTCTATATATTTCAAACCTCTAGTTCATTGGCCGATCTTTCCTGCATCCACGATCAGCTGGTCTTCCTATTCGCTTCTATTAGCTGGAGCGTTGTTTTGCAGTAGCTATTATACAGCAAATTTAATTTCAGTGATTTTATATATCAACTCAAAGGAATGTTTGTCCTACAGCATTCATCCCTCGGCGCATACGAGAACAAACTTTTTTTCGAACAATGTACAGAAGAGCTGAGTTATTACGGATTTGGTTCAAGACTGGGCACCATAAATACTGTAACGGTCTTAGACGTAGTTTCTTAAACGTTATTATTCTAGATTTTGGAAAGTATTTCGAACACAGTGTTGCCACTTCCTATTCTTTTGCTGCACACAACAAGTTCGGTGCCACTATCGGCCTACATAATTGGCCGGCAGAGTTTGATCCTCAATCTCTGTTTTTTTTCTGCATTTAGTTTATGCAGCATTTCATGCAAATCCACAATTCTGTGAACGCTTGAAACAGTTATTAATTTTGGATTTTAGCTTTGCTAAAGGATTGCCTTCATAATAAGCTAAGGTTGTTCGAAAATTAGATTTAAATTTGTACAACAAATAGAATTCGTCAGGAACAGTTGTGGACTGCATGGTTGTTCACAGGTGCTGTTGTCTCCACTACTTTTTAAATAAATGTTGAAGAGTCAAATTTAGAAAAGTTGTGTCAATCATATGAATCGGAAAGTATTGCCAATGTGTGAATAATGTATGGATAGTCATGTCATAGTTATACAGAAACAGCCTATATAAGGCTCAGGTCCCTCTGTGTGATATATTTTTTTCTTACGAATGGAATCATGACCGTACCATATTTCAAATTCCGATTTGTACGTTCTGTTCCTATGAAAAGTTGAACGTTGATGTCTTAACTTGGTATCCATGATAACTGCGAAGGATATATTTTAAAAGGCTAGGTTTTTTTTAACGTATTGTGTAAAATACAGCCGATAACCAGTTTGAAGAATTTCTTTCCCACAAAAACAGGATATCGCTCATCTTCCGTAAAGTTTTAAGATGTCAACTGTAGTTTTACGAGCTTGATCATATTTTTCTTTTCAGCATTCCACTTGCAGCTGGACTCTTCAATCGGGATATCTACATTGAAGGAATGAAACGACGTCTTAACAATCAGTACTCTGGCTCATCAGCTGTATGCTCAATACAATAACTTGCTGTATTAATGTCGATATGTAAATCCCCCTACGCCATCCAGCATTCAAACAACCATTTTTTTTGTTTTTTATTTTTCATTTTCTAGTCGTATGCGTTACTATAAGTTTCGTACGGTTGTGTGTGCTTTATTAAATAGGCCTTAAGTCACATAGCGATGACTATACTATCTCTCTTTTGATTGTTAGTTCCATTA
Source organism: Blera fallax (assembly GCA_946965025.1). Classification (NCBI taxonomy): domain Eukaryota; kingdom Metazoa; phylum Arthropoda; class Insecta; order Diptera; family Syrphidae; genus Blera; species Blera fallax. The sequence goes on along the minus strand of OX337245.1, from coordinate 81,297,178 downwards.
ATATGTTCATCTTTGAAACACAGTAGCAGAGTCTCTGTGCCAATGTTTATGTACCTATACACAAGAGTATATGAGTTAGAAAATATCTTGAGAAGAAAATAGAAAACGTTTAATAGATAGTAAAATTATTCTTAGATAACGAAAAGACAAAAATTTTTTCTGCTTAGATTTAAGGATTCTGTCCGTCGCTATTTTGTTTTGTTATTTTTGTTTTCTTTTTGTTTACAATACTGTGATATGCGTTCAGAACGTATATCGATTTGCACGAATTTAGAATTTGTTTTGGAAACTACTTTCATGAATTTTATTTAATTTTTAAGAACTTAATTTTGTGATTTCATAGTATGTATGTATATATATTTATTTATTTATTTATTTATTTATTTATTGAATTATGTTTAAATAAAATTCAAAATTACTTTTTCAAAGTACATTACTTTTATTTCTAAGAGGTATTTGCTTACTGGGAATTTCCTTGCGTGCTTTAACAAGAAATAAAGATCAAAACGACGATTAACGAAAGGTTAAAAACATACATGCAGATATTTCATATATTTCATAACAGAGTATGCAACTTCATTTCCTATCATAATACAACTCAGGAAGCGTATAAGTGAAAGACTTTCCAGAACACACCCAAAAACGACGACCAGTGTCTATCATCGTGGAGGTAACTGTTTGTTCTTCTAGCGCAGCGAAAAAAAGTGACGAGTGGAAGAAAACGCACAGTCTCCCAGCTTCAGGAAATTGAAGTGCCAAGCACAACTTGAATGACAATTTGTCACATAGACTCAGGAAACAGTAAAAATATTTAGGTATAGATTTAGTACATAAACTAGGCCCATATACACTTAACGATGAGGTATTTTCCTTCATAAAGCCTATCTGTACCACTCTTATTTTAACATGTCAGTGTGGTTTCTAGGTCGTCAAATACGTCTATTTACATCCAAACATCACAGTAAAGCAAATTCTGGAAATATCACTGATTTCTAGGACGAAATGAAAGTAAGTAAATGGTATTAATTCGAATTCTATGAGCTGTGTCGAGTCAAAAAACTTCGATTAGATTGGCTTTGTCACATCGAACGAATAAATAGCAATTTAAAGTACCATCAGAACAGATCAGAGCTCCTCTTATTGAAAGAAATTGAACATTTAATTTAGAATATTACTTGCCTCTGGGTCATTATAGCGGTGTGTAGTATAGGCAACATCGAGTTTGTTTAAGATTTTAAACTACGAAAGCAAATTCACAAGGTCGACCTTCTACTTTCTGAACATAATTTAGTTTTTCAAAACGCTCTGGCATTATCGACTGAATTCGCGCACTAAAATGTCAGTTGGAAAATAAAACAAATATGAATCATGCCCTCTGATGAGTTGGTTCGTCGTTTTTGTATGCTTAATGGACTTAAATAAGTTCCCTAATGTGAATCTGCCTTAATTTTTTGCAAATGAGTCTATCTTTCAGAAGAGCAGTTCAAAATAAATAATGGAAAAATTATTGGAATTGGAAAAGCCTTAAAAATGTTAGGCTATTGTGAACGTATTGATGTATATCCAAAAAGTATTTGTTTCAATTGCTGATGGATTCAACAAAGAATACTGTCGTCATGCAAGTCCAGATGCGAAGATGATTCGGCGTCTAGCTGCGCGTTTTAATCGCAAAGATCTGGATATGTTTGCATATAAAGTACAGGCCATCCTAAAACTCGACGAATAAATTGGCGGATCTGACAAGAAAATAGGTTTAGGTGGCACAGGTCACTTTAGCTTCAATGGATTTGTCAACAAGAACCGGTATTCAATAAACTGCAAATCAAGACATGATAAACGAGAGGCCTTAGGATCACCTGACTGTTTATTGCGAAGTTAATGTAAGATGGATGACTACCTTTTTTTGTCTTTAAAGATGATGCAATAGTTAGCAGGGCTTGACGATTATGTGGTTTTGAGTAGTATTGCGTGATACGAAATAACTTGCGAGATCGCCCCATTTCTCTTCCTGAGGTTTTTTGAATGTAAAAGTTTCCGTAAAAATTCACCAAACTCTGGAGGAGCTGAATAAGAATGTTTGCACACTGCTACCCACTCACCACTACCGATGCCCACGGCATTATTTATCGGGTGGTTGCCGTTATCGCTTTTCTTTCCAGAATCGTCGTGTTTAACCAGTGGTTTATACTTATGCATTTTGAGATTTAATGCTTGTTGTTGTCACAAAACACCGCACCGGGCAGCGTTTGAGGTAGATGTTACGGTGTCAACATTATACGTTATGAAGGAAAATGATTGTTTAGATATTTCACTTTATCCAACTGCCATCATTTTTCATGTCCGCCTACCGCATTTTATTTTTTATTTTTTTTGCTTTTTGATTAAACTTTGCTTTAGGCGATGCAGTGCCTAGATGATGAATACCTCTAACCGCAACGCAATGACTGCATGAAGGGCGGCGAGCAATCGTAAAAAAAACAGAATTAAAAAAAACTTCATTCGGAGTTTTTTAATATATGAACTTGTTCAAGTTCAAGGACCTGACTGGCCCCGAAATTCTTTCCGCATAATGTTGACGCCAACTGATAGTCCGTTTTGAAGTATTTTCATTAACTTTGGTCATTTAAACGAATGTGAATGCAGTACCCTCAATGTCTATGTAAATCCGTCTGCTGTTTGATAGGGTTGAGCTCTTTTGAAAACATTGAATGCGCTGTTCAGTTTGAAGTTAGACAGACAATCTGCTAACTTTTACGATATAAGGTCAATTTCAAACTCTTCTATGCTATATTGTTATATGTACATATGGGTAAAAACATAGAGGAAAACATGAAAAATAACGTCGTAACCATATACAGGGTGGACCAAAAGTCTCTTTCCTGTGTAAAAAATTAATAACTCTTTTATTTATAGATATTTTTGAGTTATTTTATTTTTGGTTTAGACATAAGGCTTGGGAGATTTAGGATGGAGCACTACTCGATCGCACAGCGAACAAAAATTGTTGAATTATTTTTTGAAAATAACCGGTCAATAATTTGTACTCAACGTGCGTACCGGCAATTTTATGGCGTAAGAAATGTTCCAACAGCACCCACTATTCGTGCTGTGGTGGTAAAATTTGAGCAATATGGGAACGTTGTGAGGCGTTCGGGCAGGCCTCGTTTTGGACGATCGATCGAAAACATCCAGGTCGTTAGGGAAAGTGTTGCAACCGATCCTGAAACATCGACACGACGACGTTCAACACAGTTAGGCATACCGCGTAGCACGATTTATCGGATTTTGAGGAAAGATCTGCACCTATACCCTTACAAGATCCAGTTGGTCCAACAGCTCAATCCTGGTGACCCAGAAAAACGTCTGGAGTACTGTTTGTTGCGCGAACAATTCCCAAATCGCATTATCTCAAAAAACGGTGAATTTGAATGGCCGCCGCGATCGCCTGATCTGTCGGCTCTGGACTATTTTTTATGGGGTTACCTGAAGGAAAAGTTTTACATGAACGACTATACAGGAGCTGAAACTCAACATTCTCACAGAAATCGCTCAAATTACGCCGGCAACACTTCAAAAAGTCATGGAAAGTGCCACCAAAAGGGCCCATGAGTGCATGCATTCTAATGGTGGTCGCTTAACCGATATGACTTTCCATACATAATGTAAAAAATTTTCATGAAATGAACTTTTATTTGTAATTAATTTCATTAGTTTATATCTTTTCGTTCAAAAGTTATTCCAGATATAAGTAGGAAAACGACTTTTGAGCCACCTTGTACTTAGTTGTACATAAAGAAGAAAACAATAAGAGGGCTACTTCAGCCTTATGCGAAGAAATATAGTAAGTACATATAATTTATATACATATGTATATGGGCCTTACGATTGAAGCAATAAAGATGTTTCATGGCACGCAAATTGTTAGACTTGAAGTTTGGAAAACACAGGAACAGGCTCCCAATACAGTCTGTTTCTGGAATACGATGAAGGAGAAACAAATGTCTCAAATTTAGATATAAATCATAACAAAATGCAGATGCGCGAATAAGTTTCTACTGGTAAGCCAAAAATTGATTCAAATTAAATAACTTCAAATCTGAAAACTCTTATAACATGATCAGATGAAATATTAAAAAACCATTAGGGTTGGCAATCCTCTTATGCTAGGTAATCTCGAAATCCACAATAGAATCCCAAAATAAGTTGTAAAAAAGCGTACAAAATAGATGACCTTTCATCTCTAGATCCAATAGACGTGTTCATACCAACCATCTATTGGATCAAGATGCTTTAGCCCGAGAAAAATTGCGGCTTGCATCAGGAAGGTAGTACATCCTTCATGGCACAGTGGACCTCAATTCGCTTCAATTCACCCATTCATTGATTGAATAAATAATTTTTTTCAGTTTCGAAAAGCATATATAGACACTGAATTTCCCTTCAAGAAATCCATAAATTACGTACGGCTACGTCCATTTTTTGGAAGCGTTTTCTTTAGAGTTCTATTTTTGGTTTAGATTGTAACTTTTCTGTACGCTTTTTTCTGAAGCGTAATAAGAAGGATATACTTCCTTTTGGTGATATTTCCTAACTGCGACCATGTGCATCTAACTTTTCGGGAAACACGTTGAATAGGAGTACTGAGAATGACATTCTTTTGCCAAAAATTCATGACTACTCAAATTCTCTGCCAACCCTTAACATCATAGCACCAAAATATGATAGTTCCGTGTCACATACATACATAAAATCATTATGAAACCGCCTATACCTACTGAACTCAATATCAGTAAAACGCAAATCCAAGGAAACGATTTCCACATCACCTACCCCACTAAATAGCAGCTGCTCCACTTAACCTCACAAAAATTGTGCTGCAGTTGTGATTGCGTGCTTACTCGCTTCATTTTGCGGCATTCGTTTTCTCACTGTATGATTTGCAAAAAAATAAGTGAAACCCTTCTTCTCGATTGAAAAATGAAAATCAAAGGAACTACTCTAACCCGCCATCCCCCAAAGACCACACATTTACTAAGCTCACTATTACCCGACCTAAAATCACCGGTGTCAGCAGCTGCTTGTTCTCTCCGGTTCGTATATTAACCGGGATAATCGCCCATAGGCATGCAAGCACATACACGTGCACACACATGTATGGCGTTAGCAAATTGGTACCGGGTGCCCAGACCCATACGTTTTCAAGGAGCATAGGCATTCGGAAGTACTTCACATCAACCGCATATATGGAGGAACTGCAAACGGCTAGAGACGAGAGATACCCCCTTCGCACATGCTGTTCAAATTTCGAAATTGTATTCATATTCATGCACATGTAGTGTAGGGAGTGTGTAGCCTCAGCTAAAATCCTTCAGTTGGTGCTTTAGCATCTCTAGCGATTGGCATTTGGCATTTATAATTCACAGCTGGAGTGGGTACCTCAAACGTTTTATTAAACACTCGACGTACAGCGAGAGAAAGAGTGAATTTCCATTTCAAAAGGAAAACTGTAACATCCTGTTCTTGGCTTGTAGGTGTGTATGAATACCCAAACCCATCCAGCCAAGTAATGAATTCCAAAACGAAGAGAATTCTCATTCGGCTTCTAAATTACATGGAACACCTTTAAGAAATGTACAAGAACATACATATTCTGGCACCGTGTCGCGTCATAATCAGCGCTGCACCACAGACCCGGGATGTAAGGCTTCCTATCCAAGACGTGAAACCACATCTCTTAACCCTTTGGCGTCGACGACACGATTGAGGTGGAGGTGACAGCTTGGAAAATCTCACAATTGTCATGAATCGGTAATGGCTGGAAAATTATGTAAATGCTCCGATTCACCTTTGACTGCGAGGTGGGTCAGAAACGCTCCACGTTCCTCGTTTTCGAAAATTTCCATCTTCGTTTGTTCATCTGCAATCGTCATTAGGCACACTCTGTTGGGTTGGCACAATGTGGAAGGCGCACGCAAAGGACCTTTTTGGCTCCATTATTAATCCTCAGTTTCGTTGTTGAGTAATTTATGTTGGCATTGTGAAGGAGTCAAGGGGAGCCTGTTGGGGTGGATTATTTCGTCTGCAGGAGTAGCGTATGTAAACACTTAAATGTTCGAATGATTAATTCGCGAGAATTTATTTCAGCACTGACGACAATGGCTTCAGCATTGGCACGGATGTGGGTTTGTTTCTTTTGCTTGAGTTTGTGGGACTTGTTCGCGCCTTTCACAGTACACAGGAAGTGGAAGAATTTATTTCCTTTTGTTAAAAATGAATTATCCGGGGGAAGGCCGGCATACCGTTTAAGTAATTTTTAAGAGCGAAGAATGTCGATTTGAAGAACACAATTTGAATACGTAAAATCATGGAGAATGAGAGCAGTTTCCCCATTTTAAAAGTATCTGTTGCGACTGTAATTGCTTTTTAAGGATACACCAAATAAGTGGGGAAAAGACAGTTGTTTTCGTTTCTAAACGATTGGACAAGTCATCAACACGTGCCTGTCAAAGCATATTTTTGAAAGGCTATTAGTGAATATTTCTGAAGAGCCTACAAAATCGCGAAGTTAACTGCAAATTGTATGCTTACAACCATGTCGTTGAGCGGTTTAAGTATGGAAGAGCCTTAGAGAAAGAGGTTCCCAACGGAGTTTTCAAAACTAAAAGACAGTCAACCCACATCCCAGGTTGGTTGGTTGGTGCTGATTAAAATTCTTATTAAAGGAAGAGTGCAATGAGAAACAAGCTTTTGTTTCCTAAAACTTAAGCACCAACTCTTACACCGATGCCACTATCATCTAGGAGTGAGTTTCGTATCAAAAACTATTGCCGGCACCACCTCGTGCTGATATTCCAATATTGGTGATCTTGGATAGCATTTCATATAAAAACCCAACCACCAGTTCGTCGTTCCACATTTTAGAACACAATATGTTTCGATTCCATGGTCTTGCAGCTGAGCTTATAATGCCTTTACGGCTAACATTAACAACTTCATAAAAAAAGTAATTGGTTCCAGGAGCGGACAAAGACAGCCACCTGCACCAACCTAGTGGCAGCACATTGGACCTATCTTGGTACCTTATTTAGGGCACATCAATCAACCAATCAACCAAGACCTCAGTATTGAATAATACAAGTAGCAGGATGCTTCAGGGATAGATTCGATTTGCTGCACACATTTTTTCAAATCCTTAAATGGTATCTCCTTCTTGAGGAATTTCACACTCGCTTTGTGAAGGCAATACCCTACTCCTCCTACTGAGGTCTGAATTACTGATAATCTATTGAAAGAGCCAACGAAAACAACAAATCTTCGTTGTTTTATTTATTTTATTCCTTTCCCCCAGTTCTGAAAAACTCGCAACCCAATCATGGAGTGATATTGTATCAGTGAGCGAAGACTTCCTGAGTTTTTACCAGCTTTTTTCAGTACAAAAAATCTGGTTTGACGGCATATATTGTCCATCATGCTGCAGAAATTAGAAAAGGAATGGAAAGTCCATAGTTTGGGGCAATCAGAAAGGGTGTATTACTAAACCACACCAGTCCAAGCTAAAGACGGATCCGAATGGTATTTATTCAAAAACCTAGAAAGTTAGATCACAAATTCGCGAACGATTTTAGGCGTTCATATACAAAATATTCTCAAAATCCCAATATGCGTACATCAAGGGATAATCCACAAATATTGCTCACCAAGAGGTTGTGCGACCGATTGAAGGAAGTATTCTAAACTATGTGTCCTTCCCCCTTAGACATACACGGTATTCTAAGACAAGATACTATGAGTCGCCAGTCTGATAGAACAGCAGCAATGAAGGACTCGAATGCTACTCGTATTTGGTTATGTCCGACCGAAGTGCTAAATGCGTTCCCGCCTCTTTTAAAAAAGAGCAATCAAATCCCAGAAGCACTCAGACCCTATTTGGGCCATTCTACTGCCAGGCAGCAACTTCTTTTTTGGTGCAGTAGCTGGACAAACTCCGATTTTATTTCTCAGTTGTGCTTGGTGGCTGTTATTGCTGTTTCTTTGGCGGGACTTGAACTTACACCGGCCAGGACACAAGCAAACACACTACAAACTATTCCGTGGCAACACTTAAATTTCCAGAGAATGTGAGTCGTGAGATCGTTAGCAGAGCACCTAGTAAGGACTCCAACTGACCACAATACACGCAAACTGAACTTTATGAACGATTTCACTGTAGGCTGCGCGTCCAGATCTGACTTTAAAAACATTCTTTATCATAAGTTTGAAGCAAGAATCTTCATAAGTGGACCACGATTATTCAAACTTTCCTCCGACTCATCCAATATCTTCCAAGCAAAACTAATCACGAATCGCAAGTGAATACTGAGGTACAACACCACCCACAATGATCTTCGTCGACGTGACGTTCAGGCCACTAACAAAGCTCGGAATAGCGAGTTACGTCATCATGACCCTCGCAAATTCATATGAGCCACTAGCCCACTGGCAAAGAAAGCTTGCAGACAGACTGCCAACTTTTAAGTACACTTTACTGTAGTTTTAAGGACGAGAACGGAAAGGAGACCCTCTTACACGTGCTAAGCAGATGTCCGGCACTGACCTGAGCCAGAGTTCGCCTATAAACTGAATATCTCTTCAACGATCTGAAGCAAAATTTAGAGAAATAATATAAAATCACCTAAACGATGATCCCTTTGAACACAGCTTGAAAAATCTGACGAATACAACTTGAGCTCGGCTTGCATCTTAGAGGGTTTTGGTCATTTCCTTCATTAGCACTAAGGTGAACTATCTTATGGGCGCGCGTCCATCATCAAAGCATGAAGTCTATTACATCTGCAACTAAAATTTACCCTGCATAACCTAAATAGTCATAATTCATTAAGATCCTTTGAGGATATTTCTTGCTTCACACTTCTTCCAACAACACGATGGTTTCAACGATCTATTGGCTCACACGTTCTAAGAATTTTATTTCTTCTTCACCAGTTCAGGCGATTCTCATGGAAACGCAATGGTAACAGTCTGTTGTTCTCTGCTGTGAATCCCTTTGCAAGCACATAAATGAAAGAAGCACGCGTTATTAAATGGGCCATCATGCATAAATTGCACTTTGTATTCCATTTCATTCGCTTTTATTCATACTGCAAGGACGATTCCAAGCGCGAAAGTGTTACATTTTCAGGCAGCAGCAGTAGCAACAAGGACCTTCTCCGTACTCTGTAACTGATGGGTGTATGTGTGTAACGAGCACGTCTTCGCTTTATGCCATAACCGTATGCAAATATATAAATTTTTATTTCTCACTCTCCTTCGAAAGGATAGCGGGATAGTTTCAATGATATCCAATACAGGGTGGATGGTACTCCAAAGGAAAAAAAAGAAAAAGAAAAATAATAATAATTGAGTTGTTGGAATGCCTCGTCTTGCCTTATCTGACAAAAAGTGGAGATGGCAACGAGGAAAAAAGTCATAAAGTCACATTAACACGTATGAGTTACCAGGATATTAATATGCTGTTTGCCATCTATGGCTCCGTCCGCCACGTATGCATGCGTTGATGTGATCAAAACGCGCATAAAGTACGGGCTCTTTTCTGACAGTCTAACTGTATGTCTGTGTCTATCGTTGGCTTTTGCATATTTTTTGTCCCCCCCACCCAGTGCCAGTTTTATAAATGGAAGGGGCTCAGTGATAGTAAGTTGCCGGGCGAAAATACATTTCTATTGCATTGCAGCGCGACTGTTGGAGTTATGGAATATTTTTCCGAACAATTGTCCTTCTTTTTGCTTCCACATAATTTATGAAGCCTTTGTGTGATTCAGGTGGTTGGGTGTTGCTCTAGAGATGTCCTTAATTGAAAGTTATGAAATGCGTTAAGTGAACAATATTAGTTTCGTAGTTGTTATCATTATTTTTTTGCTAACTTGATTTTCAAATATTGTTCGTCATAGAATGATCAACGAAGGTAATTACGAGCGACTATTTGACAGGTCTTAAAGCTGTCAATTTACCACTGTAACCTCAAATAGTAGAACTCTCGAAAACTCTTAATTTTAACGAAATAAGTTTCACGCGAAAGCACACGAAAGACGTCAACAAGTGTAAGCCCCTTAAAATGAGGGTACCCATCAACCACACATTTCCTTTCACATTTGAATGCAAATCGGCCTCAATATCGTGTAATAATAACCTCGTTAGGACAAACTTCAAATGGTGTGTTAGTCAAAAATGCGAGTTTCATTGTTAAACCACCAAAAGTGATGCCTATTCCCCTTGACATTCTTATCGTTGTCGTTACAATAAAATTCAAAGCTATTCATCTCGATTAAAGTTCAATTTTGTCCCCAGGAATGTTTGACGTTTTTTGAAAACAGTTTTCGATACATTTACATGAAGCGGTAAGAAAGAACGCACTTGTGGTGGGATTAAGAGGTTCATAGATGACATATTGTGGTTATGGCAGTTGTTGAACGAAATTTGAAAAAAAAATTTAAGCTGGCAGCCTATTTAAATCAAGTCGCTGGGTAGGAAATGCAGAGTTTACATAAAGTGTTTATTTCACGAGTATTTTATAAAACCTCTCCCTGCTCGCTTAAGGGCCAGTGTCTTACAATCCGTAAAAATTGATGGATTTTGAATCAAATTGATTAATTCGAAAATATGAAAAAAAATACTTTAACAGATAGCTATTTCTGAACTTTTAGTTGAGTAACTTAGTTGGTTACTTAAGGTGGCGCTATAGTCCGGGGTGGACCGGGGCCTCAACCAACAAGCGTCTCCAGCCAGCTCGCATGTGCCACCTGAGTCGCGGTTTTCTTCTGCTGCGCCGTCCCTCGGGAGTGTGTTCGAAGGTTTTCAGGGCCAGGGCATTGGTACGCTCTACATGACTCAGCCGCCTCAGTCGTTGGACCTTCACCCTTCTGTCTAGGCGATGTCGCTGTACAGCCAGTAGAGTCCATCGTTGTATCTCCTCATCCACTCACCGTCTATGCAGACAGGACCGAAAATTACTTGAAGAATTTTCTTCTCGAAATAACCATGCCTCTGCAGCATACAGCAAGACTGGGATGGTTAAGCAAGGTCTTGTAAAGGATCACTTTAGTTGTTCGAGAGAGGCCTTAGCTACTCAATTGCCTTCTAAGCCCAAAGAAACAGCGATTGACAAGAGTTAGTCTTCCTTTGAAAGATTGTGTTTCTAGTGTTGGCGAGTGAGTTTTGCAATATTCATTAAAAAACGATGTTAACGATGTCGCATGACAGCGGTCCGCCTTGCCTAAATCCTTTTTGACATCAAAGGTCTCGGTGAGCTCTTTACCAACCTTGATGGACCAGCGTGCATTCCCCATCGTCATTCTGCAAAAGCTGTCATACACGGCCTTGAAATCGATGAAAAGGTGGTGGTGGGCCCATGGATTTTTTTCCAATATCTGCCGTAGTGTGGATCAGATTGTTGACGGATGGCTTTAGGCATTCACACAGCACGGCAAATGAGATCTTAATGCGATGTTAAGAAAACGGGTGCCTCTGTAGTTGGCGTAGCTCAGAGAATCTCCTTTTTCAGCTTGGTTTTTCATGAAGAGTTACACTTTTGCTTTTAAAATAAAATGCGTATGCTTTTCTGTTTCAGTAGAAATGAAGCCCCTTCAGAGGCTTGTATTTGATCGAGCAGGTGGTGCCACCTACCACGCCAGACGTCAAACAATCGATTTTTCAATTTGCCTCTCAAATATGGCCTTAAACCTTAGGTCCCTTCCAATTGTGTAAAAATATATGTATAAAACACACAACACGAATGGTTGCAAGTTAAGCCAGATATTTTTATGTTTTTTGTTAAGCACCGTTGTTAGTCCAACCAAAAGATGGCTCAACGTTAATATCAGGCGTGTTTGAGACTCTGTTGGGGTATTGAGGTTTTTGCAGTACCATTTTTCGTCACATTTGTGTCTCGACATTCAGAAAATATCAAAAGTTATGAAGCTTCGTCCAGCGTAAGATACTCGGAATAACTTTACAAGTTTTAGAGACAGCATTGCAGTGCCCCGCTGCATTCCTCACGTTTGGGAAGTCGTACTGTGTACCTTGTGTCGAAGTTGTATTCCTTACTTAAAAGGTCGCTGGGATGCCTTACGAGCGCAGAGGCCAAATGTCGAAAAGTCTTGATCCTAAGAGCAGCCAATCCGGCAGATCTTTTGCCTCTAGCCCTATAGACAGTAAGTTCAAAATTGGCTCCATGGCTATTGCGGGGGTACTGAATTGGGATCCGGAATTTCCTCTCTACTAAGAGTCACCATACAAACACTCCATAGAGTAGGATAGAGCACGTGTAAGTCCAGTGGACTTGCTTCGGTTTCAAACCCCAAGCCTTACGGCATAAACGGTACGCCCTTCTGGCTCTCGTGATTCTGGTTTCTAGAGTTCTTTTCCAAAGTAACTTGTTGACCAGGATGATCCCAAGATACTAACATCATTTTCAGGTCCCCTAAAACGGAGCCCGGATGCTCTCTTGTTATTTTTTATCATTAAAAGTTCCATTTCGGTCGTTCGTAAAAGCGTGTCACTGTCACCATCACATTTCACTCCGGACCATAAATGTCTTACATTTGAAACAATTCTTGCAGGACGATGATTATAAACTGCTTCTACGTCTTCATTTTCTTTTCCTGTTGACTCAGCATCAAGTTTTTTATCTTCAAAGTGTCTTGAAGGATACCATTCGAAACTGCTATTCCTGCCAATTCAACTTGATTTCGTTTCCTCTTGCCACGGATTACATTTCTGCACCACAGAAATGATTTAAGTTTAATGACCCAAATTTGCCGCATCATCGCAACTGTTACCGAGAAAAAACAAAACGAAAAGTGATTCTACCGACGTACTGCCAAATGCAAAAACCACGTGTTCATTGCTAATTCCGACCCCCAATTCATGTCGTGATATGCATTTTAACACGCCGATAAAATGGTAATTAATTACACCATCAACCCTCGTCACTGCTTAAACACAATGCCGTCGCCGAAAACAGAACACAGAGGCCGCACAAATCGGAACTGCACCCATCCCTTGCACAGGGTAACAAGTTCCTTGTTTTACTTTTTTTCTTCACCAATGAACCTGATTAATGTTAAGAAAATCCGTGTATCCTTACTACAACCACCCTTCGATGTGACTTACAAATTCACCCCTACAAGCTGGACACATCCCTTGCTATTCGCTCGACACACAATTGCTACGTAATGTGACACATATTGTGACAAATTGCATAAATTTTAAGGTGTACGAGGAACTACGAAGCAGAGGGTGCTATTGAGTCCTTTCGAGGCATAGTTGATACATAACACATTCCTGCAGCAGATTGTTTGATGTGCGTAAGAACAACGTATGACGAAAGGACATTTTCTGCACATTTTCTGTGACAAATTTTGTTGGAATTTTTGTATTCTGCTCCTTTTGCTCTGTTTTGTCAAATGGATGGAACGAATTTGCCTCTTTGATATTTAAGGGATATCAGGCTCAAGAGGAAAGGATGCACCTGCTGAAAGTTGGACTTAATTTTTTTTTCCTTTATTCTCTCTGCTAAATAGATACATTAAATGGAATAAAGTTGATGTCTAGTTGTCGCCAGGATCCTTGCATTCGTTAAAATTAATATCATCAGGACGAAAATATGAATTCTGCATGCTGTACAGTCGATCAATTGGATTTATCATCGGTGGCTGGTTGAATGGACCCATTAGCTGCTGGAATGTTGCATAGCTGAGACCGAGAATTGTATTCAGGATGGGTTCGTTGGTTTTGTTGCAGTTTTCTGGAAAAGAAAAGAAAGAAAATTAAACTCGTGAATATTTTTTTGGCCCTGAAAATATTATAAAACCTCTTCAGAGGGTTAGAGGCTAATGTTGATCGAATCAGAAAAGTTAGGAGACATTCTGGCTTGGAGAATTTTCGAGGTTATACAGGAGAGCAAGGGATTAAAAATGAAACAGGAAGCACGACTTAACTACAGCTTAAGGTCCAGGTTACACGCAATATAAGTGAGGGTTTCCATCATTCATACATGTGTGTATGTACATACATAATGCGAGCGCCTGGTTTTGTACTTATGACGACTTTCGTCAAACCTGCGTCTTTGGAGAATTTCAGTTCATACGTTCTTGACAAGGATTGTTTAACTTTTCAGTGAATGTTTACCTTTTGAGGGTTGAGTGTTAAACGGATTCAAAATCAACTTAACTCTTAATGAAACGCTAATAAAGCGACTCTTCAGATTTAGTGCCTAAGGTGCGAAATTCGGTCCTCAACAGCAGGGCTCCAGGCTGGAGCCAGAAAATTTGAAAAGAACATCACCGAAAGCATTGTAAAAGGTACGGTGAGCTTCTTGGTCCACAAAAACGAATGTCTGCTGACGATTACCGGAGTGGAGAGGATACATTTTGGGGTAAAAAGTTTTTGGAGTTCAAGAAGATGAGTAGGTATACCATCTTTTTATGTCTGTGTCAACCCAGATCTCTTCAAAAATTGTAAAACTAAGGCACAGGTTCAAAGGTATCAGCTAATTTCAGTCTCACCTGGTAATAAACACTGCAGAATAGGTGCCGGCATGAAATTTTAGTGCTGGAAATCTTGAAACCATGCAGATGACCAAAACGGAGTTAGGCACAGAGATTATTGAACTGCATTATATCGCTTAACTTGTCAAACTTCCCATGTAAAGCGATAGGATAAGGTCTTTGTCTTAGATATTTAATGCATTCAACTGCACTGTAGAATTGTAGAGAAATTACTTGGAATCGAAGACAGCACTGAAAATTGAAGGGATAAATTCCCGCTTCGTCATCAAATCCGTCCGATTGATCAATCATTTAGAGCAGGTGCATATTGCCGGGGTTTGACGAAGTTAATCTGAATTTACTAGTTTCTTGCAATCTAGCTTCAGCTATCAGGTTTTGATATTTGCACAAATTTGAAGCCTGGTCCACAATATGTCTCAATGTTTGTCAGGGAACTGGCAGCCTCTTTCTACAAATAGCACTTCATTTCTGGTTCAGTAGGGTATGCGCTTGCCAAAAACGCCTAGGTTTTAGGCCTTAATCTAACGTGAAATGTGTACATGGACTTACTTACGTAAGTGGCCCTTTCCATGGTCAACCTGGATCTGCACACATGGACATACACAGCCAGACTACGTCGTCAGATATATTCGAAGAAGAATAAACGTATTCGAGCTAGAAATCCCTTAGAGGTCAGTGCAACATTTTTCGAAGGGATCCCAAATAACGCTGTCATATCGCGTTTTAAATGGTGAGATCGTTTGGTATTGGTAAACCTCAATTAAAAGCCAATATTGCATAGCACATCAAAATAATCGAGATAACACCACTATCACTTTATCAAAACGATCTAAGCCAAATATTAGGTCTGTTCCTTTACCTGAAAATTTGTACTAATTCGTAGTTGTAGACTAACCCCGTTCCTTAACGCAAAAAAATCGTATAAGAGAGATGTAACGAGAGAGTAAAAAATCTTACGAATTCTTGCCCAACAAATTTCTGCCAGTGAGAACTGTACTATCTGTCAAAGTCAGCTGTTACTTTGGATGTACTAATTTTTAACTTGCTGCAAAAACTAAAAAATGGAAAAAAAGGAGCGCAAATGAAAGTTGAATGTTCTCCTAAGACATTCCAACGTATTCAAACAAGTAAGTGGATATTTGAATTCAATAACAAGAAAGTTTAGGGTCCAGCAAAATACTTTATAGACGAGGTGTTTATGACATTTCGTTTGTTGCAACTTTTGTGGTTGAAAGCGTTCCTCTACTTTTCATAATTTTGCCTCTCTCTAAGAGAATTTTACCCCCACTCCTTGAAATTTATATAATTGCTATTTTTAGAGCAGAAAGTAAAGGAACAGACCTATTGATTCTCTTACTGTCAAAAAAATTCCAAGAGCATTTGAACAAAACTATATATCTATGTCAAAGTGAATATTGTAAAATTAAGTTTTCGACCAAATCGTATTTATCGATCATGGACTTGTATACTCGATTTTTATTCTTCTTTTTCGATCAAAATGTTTATATTGCGATCGATCATTGCGATGAAACCTGATCTGCCACATCTAATCACTGGAATAATCGATTCTGATCCCAAAAAAAGGATCTATTATCTGATCAATTGATTGTGCAAAAATAAGCGTGTAAGCTGGAGTTTTCGAAATTGTTGGTGGTTTGTAAAAGAACAGTGATTGAAGGAGATAGACGTTAGTAGTAGAACCTGCATTGATGTAGTTCAAATGAATTTAATCCACAGAGAACATTCACTGGGAACTAAAGGACGAATGAATAGCAAATAAATTAAAAACTGAATGTTTTTAGGCCCACACAATTAAGACCTTCTCATGCACATGCAGTTGTACTCCATTAGATTTTTATAGCTAATCTATTGGCACTGGGGCACCTGGTTAGCTTAAGCTAAACAAATAAAGTCAAACTGTTAAAGAGTCTTTGTATAAGGATTTTGCTTTGAAAATGGCTGCTATGATCAACCAGAATTTAGCCACATGTAATGTCAGCGCTGTGGGTCAGTATTTGGTGCTTAGAACCAAAAACCGGGAAGTTCAGGTTCGAATCACAGAAAACACCAACAAGTCCCACCTCTGGCAAATTTCTGACAAACACCCGGAAGAAGTTTTTGATTTTTGTGTTTTTTAAAGCGTGCCAAATACTGAAACCAAGGGTTGGCCTTCTGTTAGTTTCTTTTTAATTTGACATTAAAACTTTACCGTTCGATAATTTTGCGGTGCATTGTCGATTTCCTTGGGCTCTATTTCGTGAATAGTTCGATAAATGGATTCCTTAAATACGTCAGTTGCTTATAAATCGGTGGAGTAACAACGGTCCTTAACAGTTTCCCATAAAAAAGTCAAATCGCACCGTTTGGGCGGTGGCAAAGCACGTCTCAAAAAACGGCTAAAAACAGGTTATCGAACTTAGTGTGCAAAAGATTGATTGTTTAATAGGTGGCAGGTCGCGACATTCTACTGGAACCATAATCTGTCCAAGCCCAAATCGTCCGGTCGCGGCCAGAAAAAATCGGATATCATATCCCTGTAGCACACTCCGCTCACCCTAAAGTTGTTGTCAGCTGCATTCTGAATTCCACACACAACAGTCACTCCTTGGAAATGTATTGACCTCTCTACGACTACGTGTGGATTTTCGGGACTCTAAATCCGACAGTTTTGCTTGTTGACATAGCCTCCGAGATGAGAATGAGCTTCGACCGAAAAGTTCATTTGTTGAGGAGGTTTGTCACTACATATCTATCAACATTACAAGTGTGCTAGTGTTGGCAGCGTCAAAATTAAAAAAAAACAGCAGATGGCCCCACCCATTAGTGGGGTTTAAATACAGTCAGACGGATACGTTTGCCCATATATCGTTGTCGACAAGAAAATTTGTCCTTCGCTTGGTATAAGAAATGAATCCTTGCCTTCTTTATGAATCTTCAATATTATCTTACGCCACCTATAAACCCGTATTCTCACCTTTGTTAGTCTCCGTGCAATTGAACGGCGTATTCTCATTTTGAATTTCATCCTTTATCAGCCGCGTCTTATCGCCACACGAAAACGGTGACTCCAGCGATTCGCTATCACTATGTGTTTCGTCCTTAACTTTGGCCAAACTGCTATCCGATTCCTGAGAATCCGTTTCACTAGCACCCTTCTGCTCTTGTTTTGCTTTCTTTTGAATTTTCTTCACTTTGGCACGTTGATTTTGAAACCAAACCTAAAAGAAAAAAGTAGAAAAAAAAAAAAACAGTTTCCTCTTATCAGCTTATAATCCTCTTCAAACTACTTCATGCTCACCTGAACGATTCTCAAGCTAAGGCCAGTTTCTTTAGCCAGATTTTCCCGTACCTTGCGACACGGCTTCGGTGATACTTCAAAAGATGCCTTAAACGCCCGTCGCTGTTGTGTATTCAATATTGTCCGTGGTCGTTTTGGTCCTCGTCTGCCATCCAATTTCGGAGGAAATAAATCGTCACCATAGAAATCTTCTAATGAAATAAGGATAAAATGCAGAGATAATACAACCGCACAAAGCAAATCATTTAAGTGTTATTAGCGAAATTTAAGTTAACAAGGACTCATACCGTATCCTTGGAGCATTTCTACCTCCTTCTCATAATCGAATCGACAGAAGAGTTGTCCCTGTTTAACCACATATTGTTCGCCCTTTTTCAACAGGACACCGCATACAACACAAGCGAAACATTTCAAATGGAAAACATTCTCAAGGGCTCTCATGACAAGCTCATCGGAGCCAATCTTGTGTCCGCATCCAAGGCAACGATTTCGAATGAAGAGTCTGCAAAAGGTTTATATTAAAATTATAAAAAAAAACGTTGCAATTTTTTTTTTTTTAACATTAAGAGCAAAGAAAAAAAATCAGCTCGGTTGCAAGAAACTGTGGATGCTATGTAGGGTGGAAGGACTCAGCGGAGGGACTCATTAAGATGGAATTCATATCGAAGAAAGAATGATTATTTCTATCCAAAGATAGATATTGGTGGGGTTGCTTAAGAAAGGGAATAACATCCAAGTCGAAGACAGCTACAGGACTCACGTGAATCACTACATAGGTTCTTGGAAATAAGAGGCAGTTCTCTAAAGGCCCCGAAGGACTGTCTATGGTTGTCAATCTAGAAAAGGAAAATGTAGAGGTGGCACAACAACAAGCCACGGA
Organism: Blera fallax; assembly: GCA_946965025.1. NCBI lineage: Eukaryota > Metazoa > Arthropoda > Insecta > Diptera > Syrphidae > Blera > Blera fallax. The sequence goes on along the minus strand of OX337245.1, from coordinate 81,278,436 downwards.
CAAAAGACTACGTACAAAGTACACATATGACAAAATACATATGTGACCACGAGGCTAACAGACCGTCACCTGATATACAGACAGTCATTTGACTATCGGAGGAATATGTATATTCCTTCCATGTACTGCTCGCCCTTTTCTGAATTATGGATAACAAGCGTTTTCCCCACCAAAACCTTATTTAAGGAAGCCAAGCTTAAGAAAAAGAAGTCAGCAAGCTCAAAAGGTCTGAGAGCTGAAGTGCATAAATATGCGGGAAAAACTATGGTGGCGAGAGCTCATGATGGACTCAGTGGCTAAGTAGTTAGTGCGTTGGACTTCTTAGTTCGAGTCCCACAAAAACACCAAAAAAATTGTTCACTTCTCTAGCATGTCTGATAAAAGGTTCGAGAGTAATAATTGTCTAAGAAAGTTCCTCAATTCGCTTTTCAGATATGACCTTCAACTTTAGGTTCTTTCTACGCCCCATGAGGCGCACAATACGAATGGTCGCGAGTAGCTAGGGTCTGGATGGGGCCATACGAATGGAATTTGAGTAATAAATCTGCTAATGAGCACTCACTTCCTAGAGGTAGTCGTTTATGGAGATCCGTTCTGACCTTATCAGTGAGGATAGGCTGAAGTGTGAGCTGTAAACAGCATGAATCACCAAAATCTCCGGTTCATGTGGCATCTTGCTGTTGCTCACAACCACTACACTAAACAACTGAGGTAAGGATGATTTTAAAGCCCAAGGCAGGTAAGATTTCACGCGCTCCTAACGACCTTACTCGGCTTAGGTTGAACTTTTTTCTGTCTTCATCTCTCTGGAATATTGAGCCTTCCCCTGCTTAGAAATACACTCTAGGAGAGGAGATCATCCCAAGTTCACAACATTTTTGACTTTTTGGGGTGTCTTTGGGAGTAAGAAGTATACTGTAGTAAACATTGGAAATGAGCTTTTTAAGCAGCAGTACCTACTAGGTTTTTATGCTAAATTCTCCATAGGCAGCACCGCACTATTCTTTTGATACAACCGACACGCAACCATGTATCCTTTCGATAAATTTCCTTAAATTAAGAAGTCCATTATGGCGCCTTTTTTTTTGTAAAAGAGTGAGCTTTCGACAAAGTTGGAAACCGACAGGATTTATCCGTAACTGCATGCTAGGAAGCATTTGGCTTGAAAACTGGAGCATAAAAGGATGAAGGAAGCAGCGAGGCAAAATGACTTAGACTCTGGAAAAATAAGAGTCCCTGAGCTCATCATTATCATCAACAGAGTGCTGCTGTATGACGCAATCGATGTAGAATAGGAATTACAAACAAGTTAAGGAGCTCCACAAGAGTGGGTGCTAGGGTCTCTCTTGTGGAATACAATGAAAAAGAAGTTCTGAAGTTGCTGATCCTGAACAAAATCAAAATTTTAGGCTATTCAGACGACGTAAGAGTTGTAGCAATGGCAACATACAAATAAACTATTCAAACGGTCGAACGCTTAACTCAGACGAACGCATAACTGATTAGCGTGTCGATTAGCGGCAGCGGCAGTACAGTCACTTGAACAGCCGGCAGCCCCACAACTGCCCACCAACGTACTTGGGAATATTGATAGATAAACGACTATTAAACGAAATGCAAGACTCTCTTATAAGGAAGGTTAAAGCACAAGTTTTAAAGGAGTCAAACAGGTGCACCAAGACTGAGCAGAAGGCTACTGCTAGCAAAGGTCGCCAGACAAACTCTGTGCACGAGCTTGGTATACTGGGGGTTTCTAGCTCATATCTCTAAGCAGGCAAAGCCATCTTTCTCTTTGATGGTATGATACAGCTGTATTTCCTTGCAGTCTGGACGACCACCTCTCGGTCCAGAAGAAGAAGACAGCAAGGAATGTATAAAAGTAGCTTATCAGGAAACCAGTGGTGTGAATTCCAATAGATGGGGAACTTTAAGAATATCGATTAATCATGGACCTTTACCTGAGGTGAGTCAAATGCTGACTGCACATGAGTGCTGCCTTGACTATTTGCACCGGTTTGGGAACGACTTCCACTGTTTTACTCTAGGAGTGAAGACAAGAAAATGTAGAACACATCTTTTCCAATGCTTTCGATTCGGATTGGAACGCATAAGACTGGGCCTGAAACATTATTCAGACATTATTATCTATGGAGACCTGGAATGCGGTTACAAACATGCAGGTAATAGTAATGAAAGACGTTCATAAATAAGGTAAGATAAGATGAGATAAGAAAAAGAAGGAGCCAAGGAGAAGATAATAGCAAATTCTGAGCCGCAGCCTTTGATGAGATATGTAACCTACGATAGTCAGACAGTGACACTAGAAATGCGAAAGGTGCCGCGTCCTTCTTCTATTTACTAAAAAATCTAGCATCCTACCATTCAGTCAATTTAAATCTTAAGATTTTATCCTGGTGAAATACCGAAATATGCCTACGTCTTGAACAACTTTAGTAAGAAGCTAAACGGGTAAGTCCGATAATATTCTACAGAATTCTAATGGCTTTGGAAAGGAATTCCAATCTAAAAATATTTCACAAGGCTCTCATATTGCTCTGAGAAGCTCTCCAATAGCGGCGTTACAAACCGTACAACACCTCCTCCTAATCGACAAAGTCGGCGAATAACTGGTTAATAACTTAACTCTACAGCTGGGAAGTTCTTGAGAATAGAAAAAAACAAAACACTGGTGTCACCCGAATCCAATGGGTGCCCCTCCATGTTAGCACTGACGACTTCCTACTCCCCGAAAGCGATTTTCATATGAGCTGCAAGCCCTTAATGCGAAATGTCCTTTAGAAAATATCGGTGCTACTGCGAACATATCACCCATCACTCGATGGCTACGTCTACCCTTTAGAGACTTATCACACTACCGCGGCCTGTCTGCCAGGTTACAAGTCGAATTGAATAGAGAACTAGGATCAATGCTTTACTACTTCATTCTACTTTAATCCGACAATCGAACGTCTGATAGGATGTGGATAGAATGTGATGGAATCTGGGAAAAATTTAACTGAAATAATTTTGCATCGGTTTTATGAAAGGATTACCGGTCCTGTTTTGTCTGAGAAAATAATATTAACTGCAGAAGAGTCTTACAAACGAATCCAATAGATACATGTACACATGTCATTGCCTTGAAGTCATAAGGACCCCGGCACTATTTAGTTTTAGTCTCTCTTTCACACTCAAAATTCGACTTTAAACTGGAGTTAAGGGCATCCCTCTGCCCCAAAAACAAAACAAAGGTGCCATAAAAGGGAGTGGAGGGTAACGGTAAAGGAAAGGCAACAAAAGTGTTAAAATAACGCGAACACTACTCACCTCTCATAGTCAATGCGACAGTAGAGCTTCCCATCGCGAATGAAACACGAATGCACCAAGTTTATGGCACAAGTAGTGCACTTGAGACATCCCTCGTGATATGACGTGTCCACCACACGCATTATATACCGATCACAAATTGTCTGGCAACAGTAGCCACACTGCAAGGACACCGAAGCGCCCAGTGTTGATGTGGCGGTGACTGCAGCAGTAGCAGCAACAGCAGCTGCAGCTGCCGCTGCGGCCAGAACCGTCGATAGCGATTGCTGTTGCTGCTGATGCAGTATCGATGCATGATGATGTAGGTGAAGCGGATGGTGTGGGTGGTGATGCAGTTGTGAACCACAATTTTGCATGCTGCACAAGGAACTGCTGCAATCGCTGAGAATTGTCCTCGCCTGGTTAGGATGAGGATGATGGTGAGCAGGTGCTGAAGGATGCTGCTGCTGCTGGTGATGATGCGGATGAGGATGGTGGTGGTGATTGTGCTGATGATGTTGGCCTCCACCGCTATTAGTTTTATGATTGCAATTGATATTGTTATCGGCGACACTGTTACTATTGCCACTGCTGGTATTGCTGTTGTTGGTGGCAATGTTATTGTGGTTGGTTGTCCTGTTTCCGAGGACACCAACGACATCTGACATTGCTTCGGTTATTGTCGGTTGAATGATTGCACTTGTTAACATTCTGTCGTTTCCGGTTGTCATTGATTGCGATGGTGGTAGTTGTGGTGGTGCTGCCACTCCAGGGCCAGGTCCAAGGCCGGATGCAATCGGTTGTTGACAATGATGGGGATGCTGTTGTTGCTGTTGTTGTTGCTGCTGCTGTTGTTGGTGGCATTTCATGTCCAACGGAACTGTGTTTTAAAGTTTTCAACTATTTTAGAAAATGTTCATAATGTGAAAGTAATGTGAATGTAGTTTCAAAAGGATAAATGTCCTTTGAGTGTATCGCATTGTGTAACATGTTTGAAGGATTTACAGCGGTTTTAGATTGACGATGGTGATATTGATTTGGATCCTTTTCATATTGAGTGTGCAGAGGGGGGTTGTCTCTGTAGTTAATGAGCATTTGCGACAGACATGTTAAAGGAAACAGAATCTGAAAACTAATCGTAGCGTAGTGAACTAATCGTTCACTCAGAAGTATAAATTGGAAATTCATAACTGCGTCAAAACTGTTTTTGGGAAATAATAGACACATCGATACGAATGCTTCCAAATACAATTAAAAAAAAATTTAAAAATCCTTGAAGAGCAAGCAATACATTACGACAGGGCAACGCTTTTGGGATCAAGAATCCTGGAACAATGAGATTTGGTTCATACTTTTGGTCTTAGTCGGTGAATTTGAAGAAGATTTCATATGGAGGTCCAAAATCGACAAACAGGGGTTTATTTTGGGACAGTTATACTCGTATGAATAAGTAATATCAGCACATGACTTGAATGATTCACACGCCAACAGGATGCAATGACTTGCACAACCAGCTGTGAATTTGGTTCTAGGTTCTAAGGAACGGGTATTGTTGGTCAGATTTGAGATGAGAGTAAGAATATCTACCTCTGGGCAAAAGGAGTTTTTGATGCCAAGATACGCACAGGCACGATGATGGGATGGCCAGAAATTTCCGTTTTCAACTTTTTTTAGCCGTTGGCAACGGCTTATGGATCTGTGCAAAGTCAATTGGATAGCTCATGGAGGTGCCTTGTACACTTTGCCTTCAGTTGAATTTCAATCGAATTTTATCTTCAAATAGCTGTCGAGTGTAGTCGTGGTACAATCGCAACATCCTTGTCATAATACTTCATAAGGACTATTACATTAAGGCAATGACTTAGCATCCACATCTCCAAGGAAATTGAATACATTAAATTGAATACAATGAGTACTCAGGATCTGTAAAAATAAGCCAAACTCATCTTAGCTCGACCAAATATTTAGCGGATCTTCTGCATCCTCTCGTTGGAAAGTAGGAATCTACCGAAAGAATGGAGGGAGAGATACTTATTCCTGTTGGACTTAAATACTGGTAAGTTTCTCATCTTGCACACTACGTTGTTCGATTAATTTAAAATTTAAGCACGAAAGCAAACGAAAGCAGTCCCTAGAAGCTGGTTATCAAACGTCGAAATAATACTGAGAATATGTATATGGGAATCCTACCGGCGCATTTGTAAGGTGGAGGTAAGTCTCAAGTTAAAAACCAAACCTCAAGTTCATGGTAAAGATGTGACTATTGCATGACAAATTTTAAGGCACAAAGAAGTTCACGATCTAGCTGTCCAAGCCTCTATCGCGTAAGAAATAAGATTCTTGAAAAAATACTGTTTTTAAGGTAATCTTGAACTGAAATGAATTTTACAAAAGCAATCGAATGGTTCATAAGACAAGCAGCTGATCATTTATGCAGGTTCTGAGGGAAGACAAAGGAAGAATGAGAAAGAAAGAAGGTTTACGTGAATTTCTCATATAATGTCAACGACACTCGTTCAGTGAAGCGCGCCTGTCAAACTAGTAACCCCAGGAAGGGATTCGTATTTTGAGGCTATCTAAGGGTACTTGCAAGGATAACCAATATGTCAATTTTTTTGCACATAACAAAGGGTATTACAAAGGTTATATCACGGGCCGATCCACAAGAAAGGAGACCCCCTCAACTGCGCCAATTACAGAGGCATCAGTCTCCTCAACATCGCGTACAAGATCTTATCTGCCATATTGTGTGAACGCCTGAAACCCTTCATCAACAACCTGATTGGCCCCTATCAGTGTAGTTTCAGGCCAGGAAAGTCCACAGTCGATCAAATTTTCACACTCCGGCAGATCCTGGAAAAAACCCAAGAAGTCCAAATCGATACTCACCATCTTTTTATCGATTTTAAGGCCGCGTATGACAGCATTTATAGAGACGAGCTATACAGAGCCATGTCTAGTTTTGGCATCCCTGCCAAACTCGTCCGTCTGTGCAGGATGACGATGGAGAACGCTCGCTGCTCCATCAAGGTCGGTAATGACCTCACCGAGACCTTCGATGTCAAAAACGGATTTAGACAAGGCGACGCGCTGTCATGTGACTTCTTCAATATCATTCTTGAAAGAATTGTGCGAAACTCACAAGCCAACACCGGAGGCACAATCTTTCAAAAGTCTCTACTAGCTTACGCGGATGACATCGACATAATTGGCAGAACACAGCGGGCTGTCACTGGTGCGTTCGCTAGTATCGAAACAGAAGCCGCCAAAATGGGTTTAGCTGTAAATGAGGGCAAAACAAAGTATATGCTGTCGACAAGAAGGGACACACAACATCGACGAATCGGACAGAACGTCACAGTTGACAGCTATAACTTCGAGGTAGTAAGGGACTTTGTCTACCTTGGCTCTGCTATTAATTCTGACAATAACTCTTGCCAATCGCTGTTTCTTTGGGCTGAGAAGGCAATTGAGTAGTAAGGCCCTATCTCGAACAACTAAGGAGACTCTGTACAAGACCTTGATCATCCCAGTCCTGCTTTATGGCGCTGAAGCATGGACTCTGTCGAAAGCGGATGAAGATATCCTTGGTCGCTTCGAGAGAAAAATTCTTCGGAAGATATACGGTCCCGTTTGCGTTGACGGGCTTTGGAGGAGAAGATTCAACGACGAAATCTACGAGCTGTACAGCGACATCGACCTAGTCAAAAAACTGCGCATCAGTCGCCTAAGATGGCTAGGACATGTAGAGCGAATGGACACCAATGCTCCGGCCCGCAGAGTCTTCGAATCTAACCCGGAGGGACAACGCAGTAGAGGAAGACCTCGCCTAAGGTGGCGCGCACAAGTAGAAAGGGACCTCAACCAACTTGGAGTGCGCAACTGGAGGCAGTTAGCTAAGGACCGGGCTAACTGGAGAGGCTTGTTGGTTGAGGCCCAGGTTCACCCCGAACTGTAGCGCCACCTAAGTAAGTAAGTAAGTAATATCACGGGCCTGAGTGTGTTTTTTTTTTCAGAAGCTCATTAGCCTAATCTAACTCTCACGGCCAACAGTTTTACATGCACAGGTTTAGATGTAAGCTGAAAATGTCATTTTCTGATGGAGAAATAAACAAAATTTACTTATTTTTTTTGGGCTAAGTAGACACTTGAGTGATAAGACCTATTAAAGAGAATCGGGATATGCTGTACCATCCATCAAACAATCAGCTTTCTGAGGGCATCCAGAAGGAATCGTGTTTGCTGGCTGTCAAAAGTAAAACGTCAAGAAGAAGCTATAGAAACTCTTGTCTGTAACCCTAAAAGTATGCTCAGGAATACACATCTAATAATATAGTCAAGGGTGGGCAGTCTGTCGGTTTCTTTTTGAAGTGAATGCTTTTTCGACGATAATCAGCCTCCGCGGTAAGAAATGGATCATTTTGGGCTTGAAAAACACTCGGAAATATTGAAAATTTTCAATGAGTGTTTTAGAAACCCTGTGAAATTTCAGTCGGAATGAAGAATCTTCAGCGGCTGGAGTAAGGAAATTCATAAAAACGGTTTGACATGATTATGGATAAGAAAAGCCATTCGCGTACCCGTCCGACGCACGTAGACGAACAAATTGCAGCGTACGTCAAAAGTCAAGTACCTCAACTTATTGGACAGCTTAACAACTGAACTGAACACTTCTCTGAGGTGAGTATCGTATGGAAACCTAGGATTACTTGCTAAGAAGGTCCAATTCACTCAAGAATTGAAGCTTCGTTATTGACCCTCTGTGTTGGCTTTAAATGAGTTGACGTCGATTTTGCTCGCAAAACCATCTTTCGGACGAAGTTCATTATCATTCCGGAGGCTATGCTAAGAAACAAACTCTGAAAATCCACATGTGGTCCTAGAGAAGTCAATTTGTCTTCAAAGAGTTTCCTTCGGAGTGAGTTTTGGAGTGGTGGCACCATTGGTCCAAATTTCTTTCAAGTTGAAGCTGTCATCAAAGGTACAGAGCACAAAGTGCGCTTTTCGAAATGGAACTTTTTAGACTTTGACGAGCTTAGATTCCAGCAGAATGGCGCAACGTGCCGCACCAGTCGTCTAACAATCGATCTTTTGGGCACTAAGTTCGGTAGCCGTGTTTCAGTTTTTTTTTTTGGACGTGCCAGGGTCACCGCATAGCTCCACTTTGACGCCGATAAGGAAAGGAGTTATTGTAAAAATAATCCCCCTGATGATACATTGCGTTGTCATTCATTATAGTATATGCACCACTGTGTAACCTTCAGCCGATTTCTCTAAAGATGCCCCTCAATCTCTAGAGCAAGACACCCTGTACTAAGAAACCCTATTTGTATAATCCAAGCGACGTTTGGCGGAAAAGCTAGCTGATTTGCTATTCTTTTCTAAATCCACAGGTTAGGGTTGGAATCCACGTCGTCCGCAACTAGGAACTAATAAATACACCCATTCAATCTAATAGGTCACGAGAAATATGATAGCCTAAGGTGCCACTGCGGCGCTATTTAGGCCTTAGGTCTAAGGCGCCTGTAAGTCTCCAGTAAGTAAGTTCAAGACGCCTGTAAGTCTCAAGAAGCAGTACAAATATGTCCAGGTATAGGCGGGTTCCACAAGAGTCTGCCTTAGGACCGCTACTGTGGATTAGTATAAGACATGCAGTCCCACTAGAACAGTAGAACAAGTAGAGGGTGATATTATACTCTGCGTCGGCGGTCAGTAAGTACCTGCAGAAGGTCATTAATGTGGGGGTTTTCTGCAGAAAAAATTGCAGAGTTCGTGCAGTAAAGTCACGCACGTGAATTCGCGCTATCGAGAAGCTCGAAGGGGCAGTAAAAGACTTTTCCTATTAAGAACTATTAAGAAACGTCCGAAAGACAGACTCTATGACTGAGTTCATGGGGACATAGGACATGTAGAAGAAGCCTTCTGTTTGAGTAAACTGCTGACCGGGCATGGGTACTTGGAACTAACACAGATTTCGACATGTTGGCTCGCTGTATTCGAACACACATAGAGCAGTCACCAAATACAGAGCTCAGATAGTGCAGAACTGGGTCTGAAATGTAAATATTGCAGCGACTATTGTTAACGATCTTGCCTTAAATGGAAGATATGGTAGATAACCCCCAACAGAATCCAAGATGGATATAAACGAACTACGGAAACGGTACATCCACCCCGCAAAAAGTTATGTATTTCAAGGTGGCCCCAAGAGAGGTAGCCCCTGTCCTTTATTCTGAAAAAGAAGAAACTACCGACGGTTTAATCAATAAGATGTCCATGTTTTACCAAATCTCCTACCCAGTTTGATATAAAAAGTGAACAGTCCCTGCTACGGCTCCCTGTTGCTTGTGTGTGAATTGCCGACGCAAGTACGATTTTTGGTAGAACAGAAAACCTAAGCATGCACGTGTAGAAGTACCTTTCAAATGCTGCATCACCACCCTTCTGTTTAATTATTTTACCACCAACGATGCACACTCTCCCTTAACCATATGCTACATCGTCTCATCATCCGCCAACTTAACTTCACTGAACGCAAACACACACTCTACACTCCAATAAATCACAAAAACACTTATTCTCCAATAATAGGATTATCCTTTCAAGTCGGCATTACTCCATTGTCCACGACAACAATAAGTAAAACAATTCAAAGTTTTAATAACAAAATTCTATTCCTAATCACGCTGTCCAATATGTCACCGATAATATGCATCACCTTGCACAGATATCCTTCCGTTCGACAGAGTGACAGCATTAAGTCGCATGTAACAGGTGTAGAAATCGACACTTGAATCCTGTCGTCGGCTTAAGCGAACCCAACACCCCGTCACAACAATAAAACTAACAGACGTTGGGTGAAATTAATCCGATTAGTGTCCTTCTGTTAGATTTGAATTTGATGTTACGGTATCCATTGCAGGATATCACATCCCCGGCGGCGCGGCGCGGCAACAGTGATGATCAACTTATAAACAAACAAAAGGATACTTACACATGGAAATCGGAACGTGATGCTGATCCTCAATCATTTTTCTGTTTTTAGTCCTTTTAATGATAATCTTGTGTTATTTAAAGAACTTCTCTCCCGAAAACTGTGTCAGATATCAGAAGGGATGAAAAAAAAACAATAATGCACTCCCGACGGGTTCTTAATAAAGGATAATCGTATCCCAACCAACCGACTGAAAGGGAACTCTCCAAATATTACGACTAAGTTGCAAAAAAATTCACTTCCTTTCCTTGCATAAATCGCTTCAATGAGTCGGGACCTCTATGTTTGCCGATTTTTTTCCTTTTTTTTTGTTCCAAAATCACAGACATCGAAAATTTCCCCAACCTCAAAGGAGAAGTCAGCCATTGCATCGGGTAAGCAGTTGTAGAGGATGCGCCATATTTTATCCATTTCACGAGAATAACGAAACAAAAATATGCCATTTCCCGAGATTGCGCAGGATACGCTCTCAAAGGGGAGATTCGAATGAGTACCGCCCATTGAATGTTCCCCTGGGTCTTTTTTTTCCGGGGGAAATTATTTCTTGCACTCAAGATGGGGTAATCTTGGAATTTCCTTCCTTCTTGGGTCCGTCCATTGATTTTCGTTTTGAGCTGATGCTCGTACGAGTAGTTCTAAAAATAACAAAAGGAAAACGAAAACGAAAACGAAAAGAAAATTTAAAGAAAATCTGTGGAAATATTTTGATAGTGTTAATGATTGGATGGAGTTGTTTCTGTGGAAAACGCGTGCTGTGTTGTGGTGGGGTGGACGGGTCGGGTACCCCTTTCGTTTTCGTTTTCATGAAAATTGTGTGGAATGGAATTTATCTAAAGTTTTCAGCACTTTTTGATTTAATAGATGCATCGTAGTGGCCCAAAGAGACTGTGTCTATTGAAACGGGTTCATTTAAGGAGAGGCGATGACAATGACAGTGCCGAGGTGTGGAACAGATGCGTGTACTCATGAATGGGGACAAAAATTAAGATAAATTGGGTCATTGAGTGGCTAATGAGGGACGTGCGCGCTGGCCTTCGGCGGATATGTACGGATGCGAGGACATATGTTGAAAAAAATATTGATTTCGAGAAAGTCGAAATGATTTATTGATTGATCTTCGGGAGTAGTGGTAGGTTTCTAATTGAAGTGAGAGGTGTTGATATGGGGAAGTATTTGTGGAGTGTTTCCCACTTGATGAGTTGATTAGATGTTCCATACGAACGAGGCGGATTCTGTTGACTCCCCCAACTAAGTTTCTTGACCTCTGTAGCTTTACAGAGTATGGTAGTAAGTGAAGTAGAATTCCAATTTCAGCGGTATCTCTTCGTTCCTCAGTGGTTTGATGCTTCCTCGATAGAGACCGCTTCTGAATCGCTTCTTCATTCTGTAAGCCTAAGACGGACATTAAAATACGACGCCACCCAATCCCAAACCGAAGGTTCTATTAAATATTTGGGCATAAACGTCCCATTTAGTGTCATGGGCCTAGCTTCTCCCAAGGTTAGGTTAGGTTAGATAGGGTTATGAGGAAAACCTCATAGAACGCTAGGCACCAGAATGGGCCCATCACGATCCCTGGGGAACCTCCATAAAAGCAAATGGAAACCTAAAGACTTTCCCTGAAACAGCCTGTTTTGGTTGATAGGACCTACCTCTACTAGGTTGCTGAAAAAGTAGTTACCTAGGTAGGTATTTGCTACGATTTAAGGCTATTCAGTGGCATTCACATAGTATATGTGTGATGTCCTCTTCGACGCATATGTCGTTACAATATCTACATACATCTGTGTCTGTAAGGCCCAGTCTCTTGGCGTGCTTGTCCAGAAGGCAATGCCCGGTCAAGATTCCTACTGCTGTTCTTAGCTGAATTCTGTTTAGATTCAGAATTTCCCTAGTTCTTTCCGGTCGAATTTTGGCCACAAGGCCTTGGATACCTGCGTTTGACCTGCGTCTGTGCTAACGCGCAGCCAGCTCAAGATATGATCGATGAGTGGTACATTAGGAGTGGTATTTCGGTCAACCCTCTAAAAACTAAAGTTGTTCTCTTTCATTCGGAGAAAGCCCAGAAGGCACTTCAGAGATGCAGAGCTTATAGTATCAGCACTCACTACATCAGCATAGATGTGAGCATAAGTCGGATAATAACAGAGGAAATGTTCTGCTGTATCATTGTCTTCCTCACAAGCAACGCAGGTAGTTGTGATGTATAAAAGCGAAGTGGCATGTAAGGACACCTAAAAGTCAAGAGGAACAAAATAAAAGCTGCGACTTTTCGCATATATCCTCCCGTATACACTTGGCTTGCCTGCATCCAGCAGAGCCATGTCACCGAGTATTTTGTTCACAACAAACCCAGATGTCAATCGCTGATGCCAGCAAACTCAGCGCTGGTTCCAGTCCTGAGAAAACTTTCTCTGAACCTCGTCTTACAAGTTCAACGAAGATCTCATTTCGTGACCTGGCACCCAGACAAGGCCCAACCAATTTAGTCTTCCGACTGGATTCAAACAGATCTTGAGTTCCTTCAGTGCAGCTTGGCTATCATTGCCGGTTCTAAGACTGAACCCTGAGGTATTCGTTCTGTGAGTGTTTACTTCTCTGCACCATCCACAATGAGTTTCTATTAGTTTTGCGAAGTAAAACAAGCGTTTGTTCCTTTCATTGCCCGAGGACACTGCTTTATTGAACTATGCATTTAATACACCTAGGGACACGTCAGATCTATCTTTAACTGAGGGTTGTAAGTCATTAGATTAATAAAATGGGGTGTTGAGACGGATCGGAACAAGTCGTACATTACTTTCAAACCTTAGTTTAAACTAGACTGGAATGTCCTTTAGTGAGAACAGTTCTACGTGGAAGGTGCTTCCAAAGAGAGTCCAGTTAAATCTTTTTTTAAAAAAGTAGAATGCGTCCGCATCTATGTACATATCTCTGGGTCTCCACAACCTGTGCAAACGTGGTGCACGTTTGTTATCTCATATCAAACCTGAGTGACATTTGTAATGGGGCATCCACGGAGATTTGAAGCCACGGCATGGATTCCGAATCCGTATCGGTTTAGGGAATGCTTACCTTCTTTGTCTAAATAGACTTCTGTCTTAGGAACAGTATTCATAAATATTGAGTTCTCTGAGCCCGAAGCAATGGTATTTGACGCTCAGTCAAGTACTCGTAGTATCGAAGGAAATCCGTTTATGAAGGCAGGTAGTCGATGTGTACACTTTTATCTAAGAGTGCTTCGATCAGTGCGTTGTATCCGTATGAGGTCGTGGACCAGTTACTGCGACAGATCCTTTATAGTGGCATCAGTTTAAGAATGGTTTCTACGCCTGCAATTGATGTTGACAGACGTGAACCGTCACGGTAATAACGATTTTTCTTTGAATTTTAGTTAACAGGGTGTGGGTTTGGTTGTGGTCATTGCTATCTACTATTTTGTTACGATTTTGTTTATGTCCACCAAAACTAAAGCAGCGGCGGTAGTACTGCCCCTTGTGGTTCGCCTCTTGCTATAGATGTTTTTCTTTAGTCGGATTCCGCAACTGGCGCCATGATTTTAACGCTGTTGGAGACGTCTAAGCTTTTTAAATCCCAGTTGGTTGGTCTTTCGTCAAAAGAATAAAAGGGTTTGCTTTATCGAGTTTGGTGAAACTAAGGCTGTTAGGTGGAGCTGACCTCCGATCCCAATAAAAATTCGTTGCGTACGAGTGTAGGTCTCTCCTGTACTTCATTCCCCTTGACCTGAAAAAGGCTTTCAACATATATCTCTTATCCATAAGAGACACCATCGATGGATTGGTGTCAATTATGGCGGCAGTGTCAAGGTTGTGAATGGTTTCCACATCTGTTTACGGGGGCTTTCATGAGTGGGAAGCGTGTAGTCGAGGTATACAATGTTGCGGACGAGAGACGCTTCGGCATTCGATCACTTAAACTGGACAGTCGAAGGGTAGTCTTAAAAAAAAATTGCGACTCATCGCCAGATAAGTGTTAACCTTGACCTCATTCGGACTAAAAACCAGCTTTGTCCGTTCCAAAAAGCGTTCCAATACCAACTAAGACCAAGGCTTGGACCAGCAAATTTAAGGGCTTTCTCCGTTTTAAGTACCAAATAAATCTGGATTACAGTAATCATAAAGACTTAGCCTTATTCATGAGGTTAATCGGTGGTGCTGCCTACTCCATTTGGGTCCTAAAAATCGTTTCTACCCTAATCTCCTTCTATTGCATTCCTTTACAGCTTAATCTTAAATGTGAATTTTTTTTTCCACAAAATCCTGCCGACATTAACGGTAAATAACGGCCAAAACTGCTGACTATTGCGACTGCGAAATAATTACCAGGAGCAGTCATCCATCTCGGTGAATGAATAAACGTTATGTGTCCTGTCATAATGGCTGACATCTTGTTTCTCTTTCACTTTATCCGATTTCCCTCTCTCGTTTCTATGGTTTGTTTGGTTACCATCATTCAAAATGGAGAAATGATCTACTAAAACCGACAACGACGATGGTAGTAGCTAATCTTTTTATTTTGCTTCTGTTGCTGGTCTCTGTTCTGCCATAAAGCGCAGTGGGATGGATGGATGTCGACAACAACGACGACGATAGCGTTTGGCAATGACGACGACCCAAAGCCACATCAACATGATGGCTAAGCCCAAGGATATCGTAGAGCACATCCTCCTCTGTTTCCCTCATATTTTTATGACCGGAATAATCTTTTATCTTTATGTTTGGTAAGGATTTCCACATCCTAACCGAACTGAGCCACCACCAGCAGAGTCATAGAAATTTACTGCAGATGAAGTATTGTGGCTCCCATGATACCGCTTCTTGCTCGTCCAAGTATCGGAATATCGTTGTGCTTTCTGCTCTTTTTCTTGCTGCCGATATGTGCAAGGATTAAAGTCCTTACATCGGATAGAAACTATCCAAAAGCGTAGAGGGTTTCCGCTTTTTTTTTTTTTTTTGCACTTTACTTGGGTATGCATGTGTTTGTGGGTGAATGGCAGGATTTTCATCATTGCCACCACCCGTTGAGCAACAAAAGAAATAACAAAACTGCACAAAGATTATTTTCTTTTGATCCTGGTGATGCAAACACAACCCTCCATACATTGGCCAAATCCTTTTCCCAAAGTCAAATAAAATGAAAACTTATTTGTCTACGTACGGGGATATACGGGGAGGATACGTGTCCGTGTTTGTAGGCAGATCCTTTTCATGGATGTTACAGATTTTTATTTGTTCTACTTTCTTTGTTTTTTTTTTTTTTTTCTGTGAATCCAATTGTCCTTCGGAGAGAACTGACTTCTCGATGTGGAGGAAGTGAAAAGAAGAAAGTCAAAAGCCATTTTGTCAATCTGGGGTCAACTAAATTTGTCCTTTTCCCTGATGCGAGGGACGGCAGGCGATTACGGTTGGGAGCGTTGTTTCAAATGGACTCACATTTAGGATAACAATAATGTCTCGGGATATGTGTGCTGATGTTTAATTTTATTTTCGTCCGGTTTTTCCTTGTCCTTGGTGGGTTCTTAGAAACACTACTTTGGGGCATTGGTGTCACGCATAAAAAATAAAACTTCCTTTCCGTTGGGCTTAGTCTAGGAGTGTGATGATAGGACAACATGACCTCTGTCCACCTCTGTTCTTATGAATTTGGAGGCAAAGAAAAACAGTGTTGCTTTGTATTTATTGAGGTTGTGTTTCGTGTGTGGTTTTGGGGGGGATTCGTATGATTTTCCAAGTGAATATGAAAGCACATTGAATTGATTTTGGAGGTCGGATGGAACGATTGGTCATTGAACAGGTTTTCGATATGAATTTACTGTCTTATAGTGTCAGAAATCCATTGACATTAAGTTAATAGTTGCTTCTTTCTCTTATACAGTCTGTTCAACAAAAACGGTAGACGGTTAGTAAAACATTTGCATATAAAAGCCCCGGTATCTTCCCTGCATTTTCACCTACGTTCGCGTCATAATATAAACATCGAGGCTTTCTTTGTGACACATCATCCCAACTACCACCCAATCGCTAAACTCTCCTGTACATCG
This sequence comes from Blera fallax, assembly GCA_946965025.1. Classification (NCBI taxonomy): domain Eukaryota; kingdom Metazoa; phylum Arthropoda; class Insecta; order Diptera; family Syrphidae; genus Blera; species Blera fallax. Next base: position 81,262,075 of record OX337245.1, on the reverse strand, counting down.
AAACATTGAAGGCAATGCTTAGCATACAATGTTCTTCCATTGTAAGTCCATCTTTTATCTAAACCAGCATGAATTTCTTAAGGACAGGTTAACAACCATTAACTTAATTCGTATCTAACACCACAGGGTGCAATTCCCACCGCCTTTAGTAAAAACTTCGATAAAACTTCGCATGTAAGCATCGTGAATCAAGTTCTATCTTAAAAACGGGAACAACAGTGCGCATTTGATATATCCGACCCCATTTCCATTTCCGAAATGCCTCAAGGTAGCCATGGTGGGCCCCTGATTTTTATTTTGTCAACTAATGACGTTGCTGTACTATCGAAAATATTGCTTCCGTAAGCACATTTCACCTGTCTCGGGATCCTATCTAATCTATGACGAGCCCGTCCCTTTGTCTCTTTATTGTGTGAATTGGGTTTAATCTGTGACAGTCAATATTCGGTGTAATTTTGATAACATTATTTGCAGAATTTTCGAAACCAACTTAGCCTGCAGAGAGCAAGATTTTTGACATCTTTTCTGGACATCCCCTTCTCCTTTACAAGCTCTTTTACACCCCACCAACATTTGAGGCTATTTGCACCTTGTTGCTCTCGAAGAACCGATCAAATGCATCTTCAAGTTCTTATAATGTTTTAAGGGCCAAATCGTTATGGCCAGTCTATGACAAAAAGAGATCCTCAGATCTCATGAAACTCAGACGCAGGGATATTCGTATAGCTGTCGGCGTCGTGACGGGACACTTTGTGATAGGCAATCATGCGGGACGGCTAGGACTACCCCACAACGACTTCTGTTGGAACTGCAGGGAAGAAGAGAAATAATAATCCATTCCATGTGATTGTCCAGCACTAGGACACTCTTTGGAGCTACTTCCGTGCGGAGCTGGATGATCTAGGAAACATTGAGCTGAACAATCGTTCAGTTCAGCTGTCGAGAGTGAAAGTTAGGTTCTCAGGGGTCTACTATTGGGCTCTTGATATCGTACTGACTTCGTATACTACTATAGTAATTCTTCATCGCACATATCTCGCCTTTCTTAGAGGTCTCGCAGCCTCGATAGTTTGTCGTGAGATTTCCTTTGCAATTTATTCAGATCGATAAGGTATGCTTACCTAAGCCGCGATTCTTTGGTTGATAAACTTTGATCAGAAGGACATCCTCGCATAAAGTGTACCTTAACGTTACTGACCTCTCTGACACTTAAATATTGATTTAGATTTAGAGATAGGAGACACCTTTAATAATGAAGCAATTCTTGAGTCTCACGCGGAGTTGAGGAAGTCATCTAGGTCATTAGATTGTATGTATGCTGAGCACTAGGCTCATTCACCACGAGGAAATAAAAATAAAACTAAATTGCCAGTAGGGGAGTACCTCAGGACGGTGTTATTTCACCCCTAATATTAAGATTAGATGGAGAAAGAATCAAGGATGACATTGTTGAGCAAATATCAGGAAAGTCTCCTTCCTTAATAAGCAAAATGGTGGAAAATGCTCCGAGTAAGGCAAGGAGTTCGGTCACAAAGTGTGATCTTGTCGTCAACTCGAGCAAAACTGAACTGATGCTCTTCACCACCACAACCAAAATACATGACTTCATACTTCTTCGACTAAATGGTGCTGCTAGGTATTCAGGAGATATCATAAGCATAACTGGGAACTATTCATTGATAGCTAAGCTGCTATAAAGCCATTGCCTCGGTTACTATATTCTTCAAACTATTTGGGTTTCACAGCACAGTAACGTTTATGGACACTTCACTTGCTCCCTTTACTGTTCACTTGCATAAGTACTTCACATTTTTCTGAAAGCATTAAGGGGATTTCTCCTCAAGTTTTTTAAGAAAAGTCGACCTCTGATGGATTAGGATGGGGAATTGTTTATCTAGAAAGCCTTTGCCACACTACAAGGCAAAAACAAACGACTTCCTAGACAATACCTCGTCAGGATAGCAACCCTGAGGCATGGACACTGTCGAAAGCAGATGAAAATATCCTCGTTTGTTTCAAGAGAAAAATTCTTCGTAAGATATTCGGTCCCGTTTGCGTTGACGGGCTTTTTCGACCTAGTTAAAAAACTGCACATGTAGACATGTTGAGCGAATCGATAACAATGCTCCGGTCTGCAGAGTCTTCGAATCTAACCCGGATGGACAACCCAGTAGAGGACGACCTCGCCTAAGATGGCACGCACAAGTTGAAGGGGATCTAAACTCTTTCTTGGAATGCGCAACTCGAGGGAGTTAGCTGAGGACCGTCGTGAACCGTAGCGACACGGGACCCTGGCCATCAGAGACCATGCAGCCAGACATATCGCACATAACACACACACGGCCGCAGTTGCAATGTCGCAACCGAAAAAGAGGCCTTTATCCACTATAAATTCGCCTGTCCGCCACTAACTACGGCGGGGCAACGAGTTTTAGGGAAACCCTTCTTCGGAATTGGATTCAGAGACTTTTCATAAACACACCATACATGAGTTACTGCCTCTCCTATCTATCTACCTAGAAGACAATGTCTGAGATTTCAGCTCAAATAGTCAGTAGAACCCCATGGTCCTTAAATATCCAATTGAATCGGGTCCTGCGAATGTCTTTTTAAGAAAAATTCACGGTGCCCAGTCTAGGGTTGGACCTGCCTTGAATTCCTCGTAAAATATTCAACCCTCACCATAGCAATATGTCTCTCATTACATTGTGTCACCGGAGCAGATACATAATTCTTTTCCTTTGTTTCTGGGCGCGTATTGTTTCCGTCGTCGAATCACTTGTCTAGTTCAACTGAACCGGACGGAACGCATTGACATTCGCCCACCCATTGATCGACCCCTCGTTTAGTGACGAATTAGCAACGACTTCGACTAGGGTGCATAACTAAGCAGCATAACAGCAACCCTGGACGGAATTTCATTGAATTCTCAATTTCATATGCTTGCTTGGCAGTCCTCACCCTTCCCTTATGCAACCCCAATAAAATTTGTCACGCTCTTTTAGGAGCTGATTGTTCTTTCATTTGCAAATAGAAGTTTAACCTCCGCCATATTGTTGCTTGGGATGTGTGTGTCCTTTGGGGTGGATGGTTTCTTTAAAGTCTTTCGGGTTTTTTTTCTCTTTCGTTTTAATAATCAATCAGTCCGCAGGGTTAGGATCAATAAAAAAGAGCTCCAATAAAACTGGACCATTAGAGTCAGTTTTATTTGTAAACACTCGTTAAGTGTCCCATAAAGGATGGAATGGTGTGTGTGTCGCCGCATAGTGTCACGGAGCAGCTTTAAGCATTCCACGGGACAAAGATTTCCCAATTAATTGCCGTCGCTGTTAATATCTCACATTCGACAGACTGTGCTGGACGATGGATCTATGCGATAAACCGGAGCAATAAAAACCGCAGCATTATGTTTATGCAGACTTGAACGATTTGAACGAGTCGTGCGGTGTCATCATCGCAATGCCATTGAAAGAGTGATTTCACACGCGTCCATTAAATTAACGAGGATGCAGACGATGCCTCCATTAAAACAGAGTTTGACTTAGGCGACGATCATACAGTGCGGCTGGGGAGAGGTTATGCGTGTTAGTGGTTGCCGGCAGGACCATTGTCTGAGGCTAGGTGATTAAATCGTTTTGATTGTTCTGCTATGCCATTGTGGATGATGGATATTAGATTTTGAATTCTTTATGTCCTGTGCATCCGAACAATATCAATGGGAACAGATTTGACTTAAATTTAAGAGGAGAGAAAGCTGTTCAAACATAATTAGTGCAAGACTGATGGGAATCCTTGAGTGAAAAAAAACGCGCTTTGTCTGTAGATTCCATAAGATTTCTAACTTAGGTCAGAAATTGCGCTCTCAGTAGTAGTAGTAGGTGTGGCATATTGAGTCATTCGATTTTTTACTGAACCAGTCCCGAAGCAACCAATAGGCCTGAACGGCGCCATAGAGCGACCAGTAGAGTGCGGCAAGTCGAAATATTGTCGCAGCTGGCATGCGGTTTTCTCATCTTAAAATCCACAAACGGACATGACTCTCTTTTGATCGAAAAAGTGTCAACTACATCGATCAGTTAGCAATCGACGCAAGGCACGCGGTCAGTATATTGGATTTTCGGACGCTCCAAGGAGCCGCAATTCGTATGCAGATATCCAAAACCGCTTCGAAACAGCGAAATGTGCGAGGAAGTTTCCCGTCGAAAGGCTGCAATACCAAGAGAACTCTAGAGCCTTTGCCGATCGTAACGAATCAGATGGACCAGTAACGCCGCTGCCAATAATCTATTAGAGATGCCGCTTCCTCCCACTACTGTCGTTCCAGAAACTATTGAAGCCGTTCGTACAGGCTAGTTGAGGGCAACTGATGATGGAAATATCGAGTCTTTCTTGGACACTAAAACAATTCTCAGTGATTATCTGGCCGTCGGAAGGATTTGGACTCGGTGGATACCACACAATCGGACCGAGGCTCAAAAGAGTTGGATTCAATCGAGGCCGGTAAAAATAAGTGTTCAACATTGTTACTGGAGACGAAACTGGGACTTCCAGGCAGTGGATCTTCCCAAGCGACAATAAGCAGGCAAAACTAAAGAATGCACGGCGCTCTGACAAGAAAATAGTTTCGAAATTATTCGAAGTTCCGTAAAACCACTGCTTCCCCTGCTGAATCGTTGTGCTGAATGGTAGTCCATCACTTGTTTGACTTTTAGAAAATGTTGCAGACGGCGAAAAGACAATGCACACTCCGCATCTTAACTTATACAGCTTCTGTCCTCTTTAAATGTGGAGTTGATAGCTCATCCGGTTTACAGTCCGGTTTTGGAACCTTTTGCCATATTTTCCTTCTCTTTCATAAAGGATCAAATTCGCAGATTGGTATTTAGAAACCCTGGAACACCGATTAAGGCCCATGACTGCCTTGTCTTGAAAATGGCATTGGAATGGTGGGCACGGTATTTTCAAAAGTGTTCTCAACATCAAGAGAAACATTTCAAAAGACACAAAAATTAAAAAAGATAGTTTTCAACTTCAGTATCAACCTAAATACGTACTTTGAACCACGGTTTTGCTTTTAAAGCTTATTGTGAAGATGTCGTCAGAATCTGTGAATTTTAGGTAGAAGCGGTTACAGCTTCGTCAGGCGAAAAGTCGGGTTTCGAACCACTAATGTTCCGCACAGTTCTTTTAAAAAGGTAGTTGTTTAAAAGGTCAGGGACTACGGGTCCCGCTTAGTATATAAAAAATTTTGTAGCGATGGGTTAAGATACGAAGTGGGGTTAGAAAAAGCGCTTGTGGCTATCATCAACGCGTAACCATTGATTTTTGAGCAGGACCTCTTGCATTGAAGTACAGTCTGTGGTGAACGTTGACCTCAACCAACCTCGACTATCCTTGCCGACGTGTCTCTAATTGCATACTCCAAGTGGGTTAAGGCTCCAAGTGAAAACTGGACACTAATGAAAAATTGGTCTGCGTCTTTAGTGCAGTTCGTCTGGGGTACATTCGAAGGCTCTTCGAAATCGAGCAATGTTGTTCCTTCGGTCCACATAATCCACCAACTTAAGCTCTTAGTGAGTACCTTCTCTCGAAGTTGCTGAACAACCCGTATAGTTCACGATCACCTTCGCGTTGTTATTGATCAAATTAATTACGGACATGAATCTATGTATCTCCTGTACCCTTGAATAGTACAACTTTTCGCCCGTCTAATCTGGGGACTTTGTTAGACTTATGTACATCTCGCTATAGCTGCTTTAATTTTCACCGGGTGGCTAAAAATAACGGTCATGATTCAAATTGATACGATCTGGCTGTCTGACAGCTGCATTTTTGGCTTTCATTGACGTTGAATAGTCCAGGCAATGATCGCCCCGGATTTATGACACCTTCTAGCTGTGTACTATGGCAATCCCGTTTATGTCCCTGCAGGCTCCTGATTGGGTAGCAATACATTGAGTTTCCCTCATTACCTTCCGATAGACGTTCTTAGTCTCCAGGTGGATGAGTGAAACAAGGTACATCAATTGCGGTACTTGGAACGTCTTTTCTGGTAGTGTTGCCACTCTTATTCTGTACTTCCTGTTGCTGCAGTTAGCCTTGTACAGAGTTCTTGGGAAAGACAATCAGCACATTCTTTTACAACGTCTTGCAACTTCTTTACTTACGTTGAGTTGCCCTCTTGAAGTTCCCAATAGTGCCTATCCTCGCTGTAACTAGATGACATTATGGATCGATATTGACTTCTCGGAAAACTCTCTCATTCAGCACCTTATGCTGAAGATTTGTTCAGTTTCTAGTAAAAAAAAATTGGAAATAGGAAATATTTTAAAAAGTGGGCCTGTTTCAAAAACATGTACGCTTGTATTATCTGTCGGACTTGACGGTATTCCGCAGAGCTCTTACGAGCAGCGCCAACAATATCGGCTAAGCTTCAGCTTCCACTTATAGAGAGAGCTTGGGAAGCCGAGAGCTTTCCTGGCGAGTGGAAAAAGGAATGATTGTGAAGCTTCCTAACAAAGGTAGTCTAATGGAGTGCGCAGACTGGAGAGGTATCTGCGTGCTGTCTGCTGTAGCTAAGATAATAGCTAAAATCATCCTGGAGCGAATCAAACAACATCTCGAAGACACACTCGATGCCGAACAAGCAGGTTTCCGCTCTGGAGCCTCCTGCGTCGACCACATCAACACCCTGCGGATTATCATCGAACAGTGCGTTGAATATCGATCGCCACTTCACCTGCTGTTCATCGATTTTGAGAAGGCGTTCGATAGTGTTAACACGGAGTTTATTTGGCGTGCCTTACGCAGGAGAGGTATTCCTGATAAACTAATTGCTATTGTCAAAGCTACATACGAAGGGTCCAAATGTCACGTTCTGCACAGAGGAAGGTTGTCTGAGAAATTTGAGATCCGAAGTAGGGTAGGACAAGGCTGCATTCTTTCACCAATACTATTCCTATTGGTGATTAGCGAAGTGCTTCGTGCAGCTTTGTTGACGGGAAACGGAGGAATTCGATGGACTCTTACATCCCAACTTAAACATCTTGACTACGCTGACGACGTATGCTTACTCTCTCATAGAATTATGTACCTCCACCAAACGACAGCAGATGTGGAGAGGGAGGCTGGCGCCGTCGGGCTGAAAATTAATACCGCAAAAACCAAAATTATCAGTCTTGGAACGAACTCATCGGCTCAAATATGCATTGCTGGACAACCGGTAGAGAGAATAGAGGATTTCCAGTATCTTGGGAGTATTGTCTCGACCGATGGTGGAACCGAACTGGATATAGCCCACAGAATCGCCAAAGCAAAGTCCGCGTTCGGGATGTTGTCCAAAATATGGCGAAGCAATGCAATCAGTTTGAACACCAAGCTAAGACTGTTCCGCTCCAACGTTGAATCCGTGCTGTTATATGGATGCAGCACGTGGAGAGTGACCACCTCTATCACCAGAAAGCTGCAAACGTTCGTTAATAGGTGCTTGCGCAACATCTTAAGGATTTTCTGGCCCAATCGTATCTCTAACGAACACCTTTACGAGAGAACGAGTCAGGAACCAATAGGCACAACCATCCAACGAGGGAAGTGGCAGTGGATTGGTCACACGCTCCGAAAGGGCGACAGCTCCATAGCGAACCATGCTATGCAATGGAACTCCTTCACTCAGGATGGCAGTAGACCTGGTGGTCCAAGGAGAACATGGCGCAGAACAGTCGAGAAGGAATCACGGCAGTTGGGGAAAAGTTGGGGAGAGCTGAGACACAAACCGTACTCGATGGCGCGTAGGCGTAGTAGAGGCCCTAGGACCCACAAGGGGATACAGGACATCTGTATCTCTGATTGCAAATGCGGATGAATGTAGTTCGACAAGACAAAATTACGTACTCGTATATTTTTTTCGAGTCTGTCGTATCAAAATTGATGAGCGGTTCAGGATCTTAAAATTCATTTCCAGTATTTCTGTAATCTTTGAGTCAAATTTGATGTTGAACTTAGAATTTGGCACTCTGCCGCATCAAAAGCATTCACTCTCGATGAAACGTTACAAATCAAGCCATATCCTCAGCATCAGATACAAATAGTTATCGTCAACGACGGCAATCGATAAGATAAAATATTTCATATGCAATCGAAAATGATCTCCTCTCTTATGGCTGCGACGTTGTATCGGCATCATCGCCATCATCATCATCCAGTCACAAGGAATCACCACGGGAGATGGGCCAATCTTCCAATAATCAACACCTATTGCCGGAAAATCTCCCAGTTTGCCTTCCTTTTCCACGGATTCTCTTATGTTTGTTCTTTTCTCGTCGCATTCCAAGTTCTATCACGTTTTTATGCTATGACCACGTGACGCCTTCTGACAAAAGCACATGTTTCCCCCCTCAATTTCACTTCACTGCTATCCTTCTATTATATAGCACAGGACTAAAAAATGCTGAACCTCGATGTACGAGTAGAATCCTGTGATGTACATGACGACGCACAAAATAAAGGAAAGAATGACAGAAAAAAAAATAAAAGAGAAAGAATAATAAAAATAAAGCAACATGCCTCCAATATGTTTCCATTTAAGTTTCAAGATGTTTCCATGGATTCATAGGTTGAGAAAGATGGCACCGGCACCACGATGACGCAGTGTGAAATCAAAGGTTGTTTCTTTTTGTTTGTTTGACAGCGGGAGATGCACAACGGTGGTGGTGGTGGCGGTCGCATTCGGAGATGTCGCATCTAAACTGGCGCCCGGTGAAAGTACAACCCCAAACCTTATTATCAACCCTAATGGAAGGACGGCAAGTATATGTAGATGCGGTAGGGTGAGCTAAGTTATTCATTTTTTTTTTCGTAAAGGAATAAGAAATTATAGTACGCGTGTTCTATACACGGAGAACAGCAGAATATGGGCATTGAACGTAAGTCCTTTGGTACCCTTTTTCGGGTCTGTTAGGGCTTACGATAGACCGTTTGACCATGGCTGTTGATCAAAAAAGTTTTCAACAATGCTTTTCAAAGTCTGTAAATTTCAAAGTGCATGGCACACAGATGCCTCTACAAAGTCCAATAGGCACTTACCTGAGACTAGGGATCATTATCGCTTTTAGTTGCAGCTACTTTGCTGAGCTCCGTGTTTGAAATTAAGACTTTTGAGGCATTGTTGACCCTCGCACTACTTGTAACATTGAGGCAGACACCTGATCATGTCGCTTTGTTGTTGTTTTACCCATAACGATTCACCCAGCAGCCCTAAATAACAGACCACTGGATAAGAGTTGTCTAGTAAGAGTTATGAGCTGAATTTGGGTGACCTGTCAACAAAGATTGAGAGGGGTTCAGTGTTCATCGTATTGTATAGAAAAAGCAAAACAACTAGGACGTCTCAAAGGACCCGTTAAAACTAAGAATGAGAAGAAGATGAAGAAAAATCGACCAATACTGCAAAAAGGGCAGTAGGGCCTGACCAGATACCAGTGGAGGCTTGAGAAAGTGCCCAGGCTAAAAGCAGTATTTTCTAAGATAGTCAACAAACTGCTGCCAGATGAGTGGATAAACCGCTACCTGATATGAAGAAGACATCCAACATCCATCCAACGAATAAAGATATGAAGGTAGCAAGTGATCGGAGTACCGAGGCCTCTTGTATGGAAAGCCCCGAGAGTGAAAAATACTCCGAAACAATATGTGCAGCTTATCCAAGGCAGGCAGTACAAAAGCACGACACAAGTCAGCATTTCTAGTAAACGTAGGCGTACCTCAAGGTTCTGCTTTAGGTCCGCTTCTATTTAACATAGTCATGGACCACCTAACAGCCCATATACAAGCCCAAATTCCCTGAAATATCCTGCATACTGACGAGGGATGAGGTAGTCTCCCCTCTGGAAAAAACCTCGATCTTAAGACAGTACTCGAATAAAAGTGGAGAAGACTAAACACCTCCCCCTACGGTTCGGCGAAACAGAACTCGGATTATGGTCGGGTGGTCATCTCAAAATTGAAGTACCTCAGGCCTCTACTGAGCGAAAATGGAGACATAGGGACGTAAAAGAATAGCAACTAGAACATGTAAGTAGGTAGGTGAAGTGGTGGTTAAAGGAGAACCCAATTAGCGCTGAAGTGCGCTGTTTTGTTGCCACAAACCTGGTGCGAAGCTTTTTAAAAGAAAGGAGTGGTTAAACCCAGCCCGTAGAATGGTAAAGTAAGAGGTCTCCAATCTTCATTTCAGCTATCTCGCTGAGATTCTCGAAGAAGGGTGTACCGAGTGTAGGCAGCCTGGCCCTCGTTGGAGCCGGCCATCTGCAGAGGAAATGGTGAAGAGATTTTTTCTCGTTAGTGTCCTTGCAGTTTTTACGGAAAGTATTGTGGCTGCGTGGTTTCTGACTGGCCAATGGCCTGTTATAATAGCTACAATTTTAGTAATATCTGGTCTCGATTTGCCAAGTAGATCGTTTAATTTGGGCCACGTATAACTGGGCCACGTTTTTCTCGATATGGCATAATTAGTAAGACTGTTCCACACGTGATTGACTAGCTGAAGGAAGTGAAGGTGGATACAGCCCTTAACGAAACCCAGCGGAATGTCGACTGCCCCCGCTAGGGAATCGTTAAGGGCCGACCCTCTCCTGGCTAGCTCATCAGCGGGTCTATTACCCTTATAATGGCTGTGCCCTGGGACCCAGATGAGAGTAATGTTTAAGTGGGTACGTAATTGATTGAGTTCAAAACGGCATTGCTCTACCAGTTTTGAGGATATAGGTATCGCATCAATGGCGTTGGCTTGGCTTGGATAGTCGGGTTTCCTTATCCTAAGATATCGGGTATCTTAGGATAAGAAAACCCGACTCGACGTAGGTAAAAAGTTAAGGGAGAGAAGGCTTATTGGACTTCTTAGTGAAAGGACACATTTTTGGAGTTTGAGTGGTTAAAGATCAGCCTTTGACCGCTGCTGACTCGGTTATTTACCAGCAGTTACGCACGTGACTGATTTTTTCGCTCAATAAGTCGGAAGAATTGCTCGATACTAAGATACCAACATCGTTAGCGTATGCTTTCACGGTTAAACTATGCATGTTTCTAGAAGGTCATCGACCTTAAGAGCTCCCTTTGCGAAGTTCGTTCCCGACGACTGACGTCGCACAGGCTTGAGTTGATTATTTAGATCGAGCTTCGTCCTTCAAAGACTTCTTAGGAGAAAATCTGTCTTACGTTACTAAGTGTCGTTTCTCTATCGAAAAAGGCTTCAAGGTGAATCCTCGGCGCTGCAGTGGCGTTTCAATTGTGGACCCCACATTGGTAAATTAACAACCAACCAATGACTTTACTTCCCATCGTACTTTCAAGCTTACAAAAGGTCCACTAATTTCTCTAGGACCGAGAAGCTTTCCCTTTCTCAAAAGAGTCGGCCTTTTGTACTCCCCCTCCCTGCTTTGTTCCCCCTTTTCAGGTGTGAAATTACGACATCCTCTTAGCGCCATTTTGATAGATATCTGGCTAAAATCTTACAAAAAGAACTTCCCACACCGCCTTCCTAGTCCTTTTCCATATTCAGAGGATATGCTAATACGTTTCCTCCAATTACCGTAAAGATCGTCCGGATAACCGTCAAAATTTGCATTTCTCAGCGAGAGAAAAATATTTGAATTTTATTTTTTCTTTAATTAAAGTTGTTAAATTTTTTTCCCTTCGTCCTTTTGTTTTAGGGTGTAACCTAACCCCTAGTGAAAAGCAATCTCATTTGTAATTTTGACCAATCCACTGCGCCAGTAGCAGTCTGAAATGGAAATGAGAATTCTCGAGTACGTAATTTAAGACTGTCACTCTGTCTTGGCAGATGATGATTTCCTCTGTCCTTTTCTCTGTATTTTTTGTTTAATTTTCCTGGCATATAGGTCGCAGAGTGTGCGGTTTTCTCATTTCCTTGACGTTCGAGTGCTGGCAGGATTCATTAAAATTTGCTGTGGCCTCCGTTTCTACTGCTGGCATTTTGGATTTTAAATTTTAATTTTAGAATCACAGCGATGTCCAAAATCAAGTGGCCACCGCTGATATTAAAAGAAAAACAGAGCAAGGACTTCTATGACACTGAAGCCCGCAATCCACATGGGAAGTGGTCCTTAGAAAATAAATTTAAAATTAATTAGCTTCCGGACACTTGGTGTGATGAAAATGAACTCATTTGTAAGCATAATGAGACTCAAAGGACGTTTGGACGTTTCCTATTTTCCAATTCAAATTGTCTTTGAAAGAAAATCCTGCAGATGGCTACTACTCACTCCATTATTGTCAGTAAAGTACACTCACGCATCCCTCTGTAAACATATTTTAAACTCAACCACATTTGCATTTGTTGAGTTGTCTTACAACCCAATATGTCCTTTCCATGTGTGTTCAATCAAAGTAATGAACTTCAATTGCATGAAACCCCCCCCTTGGCAAACTATCACATCCTGCTTTGATATCCACCTATCGAGTGACATTTTATCCACCCAGATGCGCAAAAAAAAAAAACTCCGAAAACATGTTCTTTTGCACATTGCCCCAACCGCATCCATTGGTGTTTCCAACCCGTTGATTCATTCAATTCCATCGTCATCCAACTGTGTGCTTTTACGATGTCCTTCCGCATCGGGGTCTCAGAAGCCCAGAGGAGTCTCCTACACTTGTGAACTGTTGTTGGTCTCTGGGTGTGTTCATCTAGTAGTGTAGCAACATCAAAGGACTATCGTCAGTTGGTTCGATTGTGGTGTCACTTCTGTTAGGTATGTCCTGCACCTATTGACTTAAGGACAAAAACACATACACACACAGTCCAACCGAGAAAGAGTACACAGCGCTGTGGTTCAGAATATCAAATAAAAATTTGCATTTCGCTACCGAAGCGCAGTAAAGTTGGTAGACACACAGATGAGTGACCAGACCAGTACCCAAGTGGAGGTACGTTGTGTACGAGTATAGAGCTCAACAAACACGACCTCAACATAGATACTCAGTGTGTTTGGTCCTTTAGTTCGATATGGTGAACACGTGAGGGACATTGGTGTACATCTATCCGTAGCTTTTGATCGAAACTCAACAACAACCCTCAGTTAGGGGTGGTTGACAGAGAAAAAAGCATTGAATAACCAGCCCCTGTCGTGAGTCCTTTTTGTTCATCGTTTAACCGATTATTTCCGCGCAGCAAGGGGAGAGAGGGTTCCTTTTTCAAGTCAAAACCAGTTTTCTATCCGCAGGAGGAATAATCTGGCACGCAGTATACAATCGGCTTTATGGGGCTGAAAATTAAATGATTGATTGAGAGTAGCGAAACTAATTAATGTGTGGTTCCAAGTGAATAGTAACAAGGATATCAACGCGTCGAGGGGTGATCAATGACGGAGCGGCGGAAACAGGCACAAGTGTAAATGAGGGTGTTTTTTTATGATGCTTAATTTTTTGCCTTTCGCAGGTGCACGGCGTCAGGATAGAGTGATTAGTTGATTTTATGAGGCTGGAAGTGCACTGTTCCACAACCTTGGTGCATCAGTCGTGTCTTTTAAAATTGCGTGCACCTACATTTTGGCTATCACCTAGCGTGTAGTTCTTCTGGGTCAGTTAAGGAGTGTTTCTAGTCAAGTTTAAGCAATTTTTCGAACCACTTAGACTAAAGGAAAAGGAAACGAGCTACCATGTAATACTTGACGAGAATATCTAGAAGGAACCTGCCCACGAAGACGGGCCAAATTAATTTTCATTCTAAAGGTTAATAAAGCAGTGAACGAAATGAGATCAGTTTCATTTATGCTAAGGATGTGGGAAAAACCGTACATGGCCAAGAGAATAGAGGACTTAATCTTCCTGTCATCATGTAGCAGAGATATCTAGGCAACTCGTATCAGGTAAAGGACGCAATCAATGCAAAAGCCATCTGCTCTAACCAGAGGTGCATAGACGTAGTTTCTTACAACTATCGCTATCAAAAAGTCTTGTCGAACTAGACGTAAGGCATTAAATTTCTGACGTCCCAGAATGTCAGACATGGTGGCGAAAAGGTATAAGGATCACTGCAACATGAAGCAGTTCCTAAGAAAAATGTGGAGTTGGACGGTATGTACTGGACAAACGCTGTGACAGGAATTTCTTTCAAAGTATCTTCATAAAAGCCTTTCGGATGACATAAGCATGGCTCACTTAACCTTAACTCTAGCAAGAAGTACATGCATAGGTACTGCCAGTTTCTCACTGACCTTCCTAGAATTACCTACAATAACTAGGGTACAGCCACAAAGTGCCAGTAGGACTGCCATCAACAGCACCAAGGAGCTCATCCAGTGAAGACCTTGGTAACATTTTGATTTCGGATGAGGATCAGCTGACTAGATCAATAGAACGCTATAGTCCTTAACAACTTAGACGATGGTGATATGATTTCGAGCTCTAATGGGTCTCCAAAGGCAACAAATTCCTGAATTCGGACCGGACGTCTTAGTAAAATCGAAATACCAACAGCAATCAAGTCGTTCAAGAAAAACACAGATGTGGGTATGGGTGAGCTATTTCAAGCGGCCAAATACATCGGCAGAACTGTTAGATCCGTTCATAAGAAGAGCGTTGAAAATTAGAACTTTCAACAGGAATGGAAAGGAGGGATAGTCATCAAACGGGAAATCAAATGATTTGTGGAAACTGGAGCAGAACATGTGCTCTCCCGGCCGTTGCCAAGACAATACCTAGAATCAAACAGATCAAGGAATATTTAGATTCAGTTTCCCACGTCGAACAGGTGGGCTTTTGTGCTGTATCCTCCTGCATCGAATACATAAACGCCTCACAGATCATAATAGAGAAATGAGTCGAGTACAGGTCTCCGCTGCATCTACTATTTATCGACTTTGAAAAGGCTTTTGACAGCCGCATACGAGGGTAGTAAGTGTCACGTCTTACGTAGTGGTAAGGTGTCAGAGGATTTTGAAGTCCAAAATTAAGTATGTGAAGGTTGCATACTCTCACCATTGTTGTTTTTGGTAGTCATGAGTGATGTACTCCATGCAGAATTGGCGGAAGAGAACCATCGATTTCGATGGGCTGTGACATCTTACCTTGAGCATCTCGACTACGCCGATGATGTTTGCCTACTTTCACATCAGATAATAGACGTTCATTTGATGGCCTCAAATTTAGAAGCTGAGGCAAGCAAAGTGGGGCTTAGGATAAGTGGACCCACACTCAACTAGACAGGTAGAAACGCTAGACGCCCTAGGCAAACGTGGCAGAAAATAGTTGAGGAGGAATCAAGCTCATTGGACATGAGTTAGAGGTAGCAACGCCTTGCAGTACTCTAAACAAGATGACGTGTAGGCGTTGTTGACAATGGGTGAAAGGGTGAAGGGGTCACGCTGGTGGCGTTTGGTTCCAATTAAGATCTTAGGGTGCTAGATGAGAAAAAATTATGTGAGTAGAGCTTAAATTTGCCTTAATTAAGTTTCCAGTTCGAGCAAAAACATTCTGCGAATGCTAAGTATACAAGTGCGTCCTAGACCGTGACAGTGTCTCTAAATAGATCGTGCAATCAGGAGGATCTGATAGAATAGAGCATTTCATAAACTGATTCACAATAGAAAAAATGCGTGCAGGCCTAACAAGTAATGCTTTCCGTCAAATTTCTAAAAACTTGGAGTGAGGTAGAGCGAGTGCCTTACTACTTAAAAATTGGGACGTTGATAGAAAACGTTTTCTTTTGGACTCAATGACCATTGAGCTGCCATTGAATCTTTTACTCTGCAGATTGCCTCTGCGTTGAGATTGAGAAAACTGTTCCCTACCATTCTATTACAAAGCTGATCCAAATAGTATGCTCAGCAGCATCTTCATCCTTAAAAACGTGTTTGAAAGAACAGCGGCTTTTGGCCAGGTTATCCGCCACAGAGCCTGGCCTATTCTGCTCCACACAAGCTAAGATGCAACACAAAAGAGTTCAATAAAACACGACCAACTTTATCTCGACTTCTTTTGCGCGAATATTTCGAAAATCGCTGTAGACTTCGCGAGAAAAAATTCTTCGTACTCGTATTGTATTCGGTCCCGTTTGCGTTGAAGGGCTTTGGATAAGGTGCGCATCAGTCGCCTTAAAGTGTTCCGACTTAAACTCGAAGTAAATAGATCGTTTGAAATAATTTTTGGTCAAAATGAAGCCTTTTCAGCGGCTGGACAAAGACATGAAACCAACAAATGGCCCACATTTTATGATTTAAATTTGGAAATACATAGTTTTTGGAACCGCATTTATAGTGCCCTTGTGGCGAACATCTTCTTCCCTAGCATCTACTTCTTGCTGGCCTTAATGAAGGCTTTCTTTTTGTTCTTTTCCTGTTTTTGTGGAAGCAACGACGGCATTCCTGTTATGCCCAGAGCAGGGCACGTAGAGCAAATCGAGCTTCGATAAAGATGTGCAGCATGGTTTTTGACTTTTACGACCTCCTTTGTATTGATCCTTAATAATGGACGGTGAGCTTCTTGATCAATGCGAATCATACCGGCTTCGTAAATAGTAAAGCATATTATACGCAGCGCACTAGATTTGACGGGTCATTCTTTGGAAAGGCCTTAATCTGAAGACGGTATCTAGTTCAAACAAGATAAGGCGCCGAAAACTTGCGATTAGAAATTTTTGAATTACTACAAAGCGTTCCTTTCGTTGAGACGACGATGAAAGAAACTCAGGTGACCGCGTATCTTTTAGGCGACACTGTCAGCTATGATGCAACTTGGTACGACCACATAATCAACATCATAAATGCAGCTAAGCTACATCTCCTGTATAAAGCACGAGGTATATGGTGGCGTGAATATTGTTCCGACGATTAAGCTCCCTTCCAATTCGTTTTCTTAATCTATTCGGACGTATACAGAGCTGCCTTGACTACCACAGACGATGTCCCGTGGAACTCAATCACGTGCTCTCTAGAAATGAATCATTTAGACGTCCCACAAGGTAAGCTGATAGGTCCCATATTATGTACATTTGACAAGCGTGCGAAAACTTATCTACCAAAAGTTTTTTTGTACAGAAGAAGGCAACATTTCAGTTCACTCCGGAGAAGGATTAATCAGAAGCTTGCGGTTCAAGAGGATGGATGGCCATTTGCAGTGACTTCGGCCGCATTTATAGGCCTGCCTCTATTGCGAGGAAATTGAAAAAAGTCTTTAATGAGCTGAGTTGAGCTATAACTGATGACCCTCATAACCGGACATGACAGTGTAGGCATCGAACTCCTCTTAACTAGGTGACTACTGCTATGAGTACTCCTTTGCTCCTGTATGACGGATAACAAAGCATAACGAACCCGTAACACACCCCTCCTTCAGTGCTTGCTGTTCGTCTGTTTTTTTATATTCAAACCAGTCGGGTGTCTCCTTTCAACTCTTGAGTGCTTATTTAAAGGTCTAACCCGCCCAATCAGCTGAACCTTTCCCTTTACGACCATTTTTGTTGGTATAACTCAATTCGCTTGATTTCACATTCACTTGCCAAACAAATTCTTTGTAACTAGAACTTAAGCCCCAAAAAAGGTTACGCTACTCCCGCCCACAATAACTTCCTTTTGTGTTTGCTGTCTTGAAATATTTAGGATAAACCGCATACACCCTATTATGCAAACACGTGCGACGACTTCCTTCGCAAAAATATACGAGAAGAAAATTTAAATATGACTTCTGTGCTCCTGCTCCTGATGAATTTATGAGTCCTTACTGCCTTTGCAAGTTCAACACACCCTTTGCCATCATCACACTCCACGCTTGATGAACATAAATTTATTAACATTCAAAGGATCCCCGGAATATTTATAAGCGAATAAGTCTTCGAATCCACCTTTTGACAGCAAGAACGCCTCTTGCGCCTGACTCCAGAAACCTTCCAAGTTAATCCATGAAACATTGACTGCGTGAGATCTCTCACGATTCTGCCATTAATGATGATGTCATGAATAAATTACATAACCTTAATGGGTATATTCTCGTGCCGTCTCTGTTTTCGTGTATATTGTCAGGGGCTTATGGAGCAGCGCATGTTAAGGCGGCGCCACCATTAGACTAGGCACCGGCATGGCAGAGGGAAACTACAAAAGTTGACACAGTTCTGTGGGATACTTTGAGGTTTTAATTAAATTAAAAAAAATTAAGCATCGACACCTTATGCAGAGGCGGTACTGTCGTATACATATCCACCGCACGATTGTGGCATATCAGAGTATCAGTGATATCCCACACCACCATCGAGGGAGTACGGGGTGTAGCACTTGGGATATGTAAATTTCATTGAGATTTATGGTTTTGCGTAGACTAATGACGATGGCAATACGCAGGGATTAGAAACGAAAACATTGGTTCAGGGGAACCGCAAGAAAATTGAAATATTCAAGGATAAGGGGTGTTACTGTAAGAGTATAAGACTAAGGTAACAGAATGCAAGCTACATCCTTTTATCTAAGCGTTGACTTTGGACCTGATTCTGGGCATTGGTGTGTCCCTTTCCTTTTTGGTGCAGCTTGTGCAGAATTGTGTCCAATGATGTCGAAAAATTCCAACTTGCAAATTTCCAATCGACAAAAATACCGATTTGTGTAGCTCTCTGACATTTGGAATCCACTAAGCCCACCAAAGCCTTGTAACAGTGTAACGCTTTCAAAACCCACTTATCTGGCAATTTGTGTGCAATTTTCGACTCCATTACGAGGTTTTGCGGCGGCAGCGGTTCGAAGAATTTTCCAAACAAAAGCGAAACCTCTTTTGCCAGTTTGGTCGACGCCACATAGCATACCGTAAATCGAATTCTCGCAATAATTGCAACACAGAGGGCACCCTACTCCAGCCGCGTGCAATTTTCAAAATGCAACCGCCATTCGCCATTCCACGTAAGGGGGATGGCGGACGGTAGTTCCACCACGGATGCGGATCAACCGGACCACACTTCAACTCATATCCTTCCGAAATGAATGCGAAAGGATGCATAGGTAGAGTGAAATTATTCGAAAAGTAGAAAACACGGAAACGTGGAAAATGTTAATCGGACGCATCGTGTCTGGTAGTAGCTGGGGCGGGATTCAATTGGACCGTCAGTCGGAAGCGCTTTTTTTTTTTTGATCCTGCTGGCGGAAATGCAATTCGAAATTTCGTGGTTTATTGGTTAATGTTATGCGCATTTCACAAATTGCTTTGGTCGAATTATCGGGTGAAGTGCCATTTTTTCTGGTCGCGTTGGGTTTCCTCTTTTTTTTTTTTTTTTTTTGCTATTTTTGCAGTTTGTATGCTTTTGTACCGTCCATCATGTGTCGTTTGTGGATGCTCGCGTAAATTTATATGGCATCGGTTGCGTAGTTTATTTTTTATTTATTGGATTCGGATGTACTTTTGGATATAATTGCATTTAACAGGCGGCTTGAAAGTAGTTGAATTGCATAAATTTACCCGAAAAGCATACAAGAGTGAGCGGAAACACAATTTAATTCAAACAAACTGCTGCGGTTAATTAATAATTTTGTTGTATGCACTGAGCCAGTTTATTTTATTTATAATTTTGCGTTTTGTTTTCGATTTATTATGTGATAACAGTTTGTGGTTAATAATAGTAAGTTATGTTGAATAGTTATTTTAGTTTTCATTGTGTTTTTGTAAATTACAGAGGAGTACTTAATTGGCGCCCGGCTGGTGCGCCATTTCGCTGACGTTGCTTTCAGTTCATCAAGCCCAACCTCTACCTGTCGGTCTTATGAGACAATGGATGGGTTGAATTGTACAACATTTTCACTAACGGGGTTCATTCCTTCGAGCTTGTTTTCGTAACGACAAATTCTTAGTAAAGTAACGTTAATTTCATTCACCCCCCCATAAACAGAAAAGAATCATCATTTCAATTTTCCTACGATATTACAAGGTCATTCCAACGGAATAACAAAAGCGAAACTGAAGGAAAGAACGCATAATGGTCCCAAGGAGTAGGACACAAGAGAGAAGCTGCAATAAAAAAAAAATCGTCCTGTTCGTCAGAATATACGAGCAATAATAAGAAGTTTTCGGAATTCGAAGAATGCAGCATTTTCTTCTTTTACAACTGGAATTTGGTTTGAGAAGCCAGTTTCACCACGTGACTCTTGTTGTTGCTGTCGTCAGTTTTTTTTTAATCCTTGTTAGGAATATGTACAGAAGAATAGAAGAGGGTTATTGAGATGAGATGCTTACGCGCCGTTTCGTATTCAAATTTAGAGATTTCTTCCAAGCGAAGAGCATGAATAAAAGCAAAAAAGGATCCAGGATCCATTTCATGGAAGCACCCAAATGTTGGTTTCAATTTTCGTGTTAAGACGAATAAAATTTCAGGGAAAAAAGGACGTTTACATTTCTTGTTCGCACTTAATTGTCAAACGTGATAACTTTACATTTGTTGCTGGGTAAGTTTCGGTACGAGGTATGTGTAGACTGGGAGGTTTAAATTTCACACTTGGAATCTTAAATAGTCGTGAATAAATGACAAATGAAAATGAATGGCCAAGTCGTTGGTACTGTTTCTTGTGTTAGTGTCAGCGAAACTTGATGGAGAATGTATTTTAAAATTGAGAAGTTTACTTGGCTTATTTCAAATGAAAATATCAAATAGGAGGTGACTAAGGTGATGATTTTTTCATTAAATAGGAAACAGCAGACATGACAGCCACGTTTTTTAATTCGTGTTAAGATGACAGTACTTGACTAAATGTCTTATCAAGAAATGAGGTGACGATTGGACGAATAAATAACTTTTTACAACACGGTTTGAGTCAATAGCACAACAATTTTTCCCTTTTTTCTTCTCCTTATTGCTCATGGTATCCTAATGAATTAAAAGTTTCGTCATTTTTCATAACTCAATGTTGTTTCAAGGTCTCTTAATGCAGTTCAAATCGAAGACCAAATTCAAGTCAAAGGACTTAGTTCCAAGTCCAAATCAAGGTCTACGTCCATGTTTAAATACAACTTAAAGTCCAAGTCTAGTTTCAAGTCGAAGTCGAATTCCAAATAAGTCCAAGTCGTGGACTAAGTCTTATCCCAAGCTAAGTCTAAATCGTGGTCCAAGTCCAAGTCAAAGTTCTCGTCTGATTGAAAGAACATGTGCAAGCACAAGTGCTAGTCCAAGTAAACGACCAGGTCCAAGTCTAAGCCCCAGTCTAAGTCATGGTCCTAGGCTGATTTTAAGTCCAGGTTTCAAGCACTTGTCTAGGTTCAAATAGAATTTTAATTCTAAGTCCAAGTCTTATCCCAAGTTAGGTTCTAAGTCCAATGCCAAGTTTAAATCCAAGTTCATGTCCAATTTGAAGTTCGTGTGCAATTCCAAGTCCAAATACACGACTAAATCTAAGTCCATATCTAACTCTAAGTCCGTGTCTAAGTCTAAGTCTAAGTCTAGACCAATTTCAAGTCCAAGTCGAAGTACATACGTGTCCAAGGTCAAGTGCAAGTTTAAGCTTAAGTTGAAAGCCAAATCTAAGTCCAAGTCCAGTTCCAAGTCCAAGTTGAAGTCCTAGCTTAAAACCAAACCCAAGTCCAAGCCAAAATCTTCCAATTCACATCAGAGTTAAAGCACGCAATAAGCGCTTGAGCGGCGTTTTGAGACAATTACCCACGAACCTATAAATTTTGACAAAAAAGAATGGAAGCGCAGCTCAAAACTAGGTTGTGGAGTTGACGAAGTCATTGATGTCATTGAATATTATGTCTGAGTTGTCCGAAAGGTCATAAAAGAACGGTTTGCCTATTGCACGATGTCCAGTTTTGGCCAACAATGTTTCTTTCTCGTCTCCGCAACTTCGGCAGTGGGTATTATGTGGAATGCGTGCCGATTGGACAGTGACTAGTACTCGTAGACCTAGGCCACTAGTCTAGTAACATCTGTGTGTGTTCTGTGCTTTGGATTCCTTATATGTAGATCAAATCTTACTAGAAATAACGCAATTCGTCAGATTCTTGCACTTAGACTCTGTCTTTGAGGTACGAGTACAGTGCAAGAAGATTTTTCCCTTCACATATCGTAGTGGGGGATAAACTTACCCCGATGATTCGCGAAGAATGGATCCAGTTTTTCGGCACTTTGGTTTCAATTCATGTTTCTATTGCGAGGAACCCAAAGGAGAGACATCTTAAAATGATGACAACCCCGAGACAGTGTCTCATTGCAGTCCTCAACAAGCTTCGATGCATAGGTAGTCAAGTTGAATCATGACTTGCTGTAGTTCTTGGTAGAATTATCACGAGCCTTTTCAGAAGTCGAAAGAGAAACACTTCAACATCAGACCTTACATGACAAATCTGATAGCGACACGTGTCAATTGGAAATTAATTGTAAGAGGTTCAGTCAGAGCTAGCTACCGTTAAGTCTTAAATATCCTCCAGAAATTGTTGGTTGGTTACTTCTTTTC
Organism: Blera fallax; assembly: GCA_946965025.1. Taxonomy (NCBI): domain Eukaryota; kingdom Metazoa; phylum Arthropoda; class Insecta; order Diptera; family Syrphidae; genus Blera; species Blera fallax. The sequence continues at coordinate 81,239,651 of OX337245.1, read as the reverse complement.
GAGACTATTTTGTTGAAGCTTACTAGTTCACAGCTATTTTCACAGCTATCACAGCTACGTTGGCATCACTATCAGGCTATCGGCCACCTTGGGATGTCCCACATCAATGAACCCTTTGCTAGCAAGATCTGCTCTGATGCCCTCCTACAATAAAAATATGGAAGGCAAATGGCAGCAGTACAGCGAAGTGGACCTCTTCGAGTAACAAGTTCCTATGAATCAATATCAGGACTAGGCATTCCCATAGCCGCGTGGGGTAATCCCCATCGAGGGAGAGAGGTGTACATATGTGTATATGTAAAAAAACAGAAGTTGAAAAGGAAACGGAAGAGCAGGAGCCAAGGATTGCATTACACTTCAATGGTAAGACCGCTAGAGCGGAGAAACTAGAAGTAGATGGACTGCAAGACTGATTGGAAGCATCACGGATTTCACAGAGCTAAGTTATGTAGAAGTGAATTTCTACATCACACCTGCTCAGGATGAAGAAAATAGGAAGCCCATCGTGTTAGTATGGTGACTTGACTCAAGATGAAGTTAATAGAACTATCTTTGAGTGCGCCGGAGGGTTTAGAGAGAGAGAGAGAGAGAGAGAGGGAAACAGAGGTTGGAAACAGAGGTAGACTATATCATTCTAGACAGCATCATGACGGTAATGCACACGAATGGCGAAAGCTAGAATTCAGTACGCTCCTGCATCAAAGAAATGCTGAAAATGAAAAAGAGAGAAGAGGACATAACCCTGCTACGTCCATAAAAGATTGGAGCCCCTAGATGCAAATAAAAGTGGCACCTTACCCTAAAGTAAGGCGAGAAGTAGTTCCAGGACCACCTGATGCTGCATAAAGCATTGAACAAAATTATCTTTGGCGCAACTGACTGTTAGACCCAACTAGCTTCTAGCGACCATTCGTCGTGTACGTGTTTCATATGTTAAAAGCCGTATCGAAAAGGTGAATTGGGGAGCTTTCTTAAAACAGTTATTACTCTCGGCGTTTGGGAGAAATTCGAAAAAGATGGGACCGCAAAAGAAAGGTGGGTTCGCGAAAAAACTTTTATGATGTTGTCTATGCACTAGCGATTGACTTTTGGCATTCCCTCTTCAAAGGAAATGAATATTGAACCTTACAACATACTTAGCAGGATCAATATTTCTTTACATATGATCGCCTTTCTAAACCGAAGAAGAATTGAGACTCTCAAGGGCTGAGTCTTTGATTTGAAGAGTCCAAAGCAGCCTGTAATAATTAATCACATGCTGAATCCGAAACAAACAAAAAATCTCAAAACTCTGAATCAAGTTCGTTTCATTCGTCCTTCATTAGACGCCAAAGAAAGACGTTCAAAATTTATTCATAAATTCCAATAATTCATATTCATGAGTCTTCAATACGAAAGACCGACGCTCATCCCTCCTTCACTCAAACCCGCTAACATCGTCCTGTGACCACATTTTTTGACAACTATATGACTTTCTCACGCCTCCCGCCATCATCACCTCACTCATCAGATACCCCTCGGGGCCAATGAATAATTGAAAAAGGACCTCGATTTAATATCATATTCAATAGCGGCTAATCCCTGACTACCGCTAAATGATTTCCATGCAACCATCTCTCGGGGTAATCCAGTAGATCCCACCCAGCACGTGCCGGCAATTGTTCGATTCACGCATATGGAACGACGAAAATATAATTTCATCGCAGCCGAACGCAAGTGGAAGACTATTCAGTGTCATTGGGTTGCCCCCTGAGGGCAAGCCAGGGTTCGTGCAGGGTATTAAAATTCTACCTATCGACCGATGTCGATCCTGGAAAACAAACAAGCAGTAGTCGGCTACATGCCACCAGTACAAGAGACACCAACAACAGCCTACAGTCTTAGGTCATGTGGGGGACTATAGTGTTGAAGTTTATGAAATTTTCAAAAAAAAAAAAAGGAGAGAAAACCTTCTCCAGAGAGTCTGCAGCGAGTCCTTCCGACCCGTTTTGCTCCCGTTTCCGTTTATTTGTTCCGGCAACAAAGCATCGTACACCAATGACGGATGGCACATTGTCATCTCTCACGTATTCTAAAGGATATGCTCGGCTCTATTTCATTGATCTGTGTGTGAAAAGCCACAAAGAAAAAAGAGCGGACAGGGGTGGATGGATAGATATTGGCATGTAGTGTCCTTGGGCACCACACACACACAGAGATACAGTTGGTAGTATTTACTTTAACTTGGTATATAAATAACTCAACTGTTTGTTGACAGTTTTATGACACGTGACTCTAGTTGCTTTGTCGTCCTTCTTTGTGAACCAAAAGGAGAAGATTTTTGCCTGCCGGATGGATGGGTGCGCGGCAAACATTCTTTGTTGGATTTGTGTGATATTAAAAAATCATAAAAGTAACTCATATCGAAGGGTGGCTGACGTGGTTTTCCCAAAACAGTGTTTAAATAGGCAGAGGAAAATAGATGCAAGGGTTTCTTGGGCTATATCCAGGATTAATTCTTGAGCATCAAAAACAGTTTTTAGTCCAAAATTTGATTCTTTTTCTCGAAGTGTGCCATAACGCTCTCGACCTGCAACACTGGGTTGTCCATTGAAATTGAAATCACCTTCTATTTACTGCCACATACCTATAATCCATGCAGGACCTTAGATATTTCATAAAGGAGTGGCGCTCAGCCTTCGACGTTCTTCCTATCGACTCGTAGGATGACTAATTTTCATGCTTTCTGCTGCTAACAACAGCACTTCCGTTTTGTGTTCGGTTGGGTTCAACAGATATTAACGAATCCTTGACAGCTTCGCTCTACTTTTGCTGGAAATTTTGAGACCACTGTTTACGGGGTGATTGTCTGGTGGACAGCCTTAGAAAAAGCCATAAATCGCGATTATCTAAGCAAGGTCCAACGTACAGCTCGTCTGTGCATAAGCGGAGCACTTCGTACAACTCCCTCCGCGGCACTGGACATTATATTCCATCTAATACCCCTCGATATATATAGCAAGAAAATGGCAGCGATTGCAGCCGTTCGCCTTGAAGCTACCCAACAGTGGTCAAGAAAAGAATTCGGCCACGCCTCTATTCTGAATAAACTCAAACGGACTACACCATCCCACGTCTAAATTTTGAGAAGAACTTCCTAGTCACCATCCCTTCCAGATCACTCTGGGAGGACGATGCATCTTTAGAAGATGATTCTATTCACTTCTACACTGACGGGTCAAGGACCAAAGACGGAGTTGGTGCAGGTGTTTTCTCTGATAGGCTTAATCTTAAGCTCCCCCTCCCCTTCCAAATCATTGTAGCGTGTTCCAGGCGGAGTTAATTGTGATCAAAGAAGCCCTATCTTGGCTTAAGTAAAATGTGATATCTGCTAGAGATATCCGCATCTTTTCAGACAGCCAGGCAGCAATCAAGTCCCTGGAATCGACCTCTATAAACTCTTTAGTAGCTCTAGACTGCCGTTCGTCTCTTGTGGAGATGGCTGAGCAGTTCAATATTCACCTGTGTTGGCTGCCGGGGCATAGAAACATTCCAGGGAATTGTAAGGCCGATGAACTCACCAGAATAGGAACAACTTTACCCATCTTGCCGGCAATGGCACCTTAGGTATTCCAATCGCTACTCGCAAACTTAAACCTAAGCTGGATGCTGTCGAGAGTACAAATCTTAGTTGGACAAGCGGATCAACATTCTAGCGACAAAACAGATTTGGCCAAAGCTGGATCTCGATTGCATATCGGCACCACAATAGGTGTCATCACTGGACACTGTCTAATAGGCAAGCATGCTACAAGGCTTGGCCTCTTTTCGAACGAGTTTTGTAGAAGCTGCATGGATGAAAAAAGGCGGAAACTATTCCTCACCTTCTTTGTTACTGCCCAGCTCTCTCCCGTAGAAGGAAACTCCACTTAGGAGCTCCCTATTATACTGATATAGGCGACCTGATGAATATAGACATCAAGAGCCTCCTACGCTTCATAAGAAGCTCTAATTGGTTTTAAACGAGTAGGTAGAGAGAAACTTTCTCCCATGATCCACGTGGTATCACAATGGACCTACCATTGGTCTAAGTGTGCTGGCGACTCCTAGCCGGCAGCTACTTCAACCTAACCTAACCTAACCTTGAGACCACTACTATATCGTCCAATTTTAGCCCATCGTTGTACATTATATATCACACCAACGGACCTAGCTCCAATCCTTACGCAACTCCTCCCGTCTTCACAAATCCCTGTACCCTTGTCGCGGGTGTCGTATCCGATGCAACATTTCCATCTTTTTCGTTACAACTTTCATTGCTTTGATGGCATCCACTGATGAGTCTAGTATGGGAATTTATGGTCCAATCCTTCAAGAAAATATTGAGTGCTGCGTTGCGTTTGGAGGTATGTACCTCGAGACTCTGCGAAGAGAGAAGAATACGAGCCACTCACCCCAAACCATTTCCTCGTACTGCAACGAGCTCTGACTTCGAATGTTCTGGCGACTCTGCATTCTTCAAGATCAACGGATACTTGCTACCTGCCCTCTGGATTAGATTTGATGACCCGATAGTCAACAGGATACAAGAGGTACTCAGAAAAGGCCCCTGCAAGACATATAGTGTTTGTCGCCAAGTACCAAGGCAATTCGACATCGGCTCGGACAGCAATGCGCCTAATAAGGGAGTGTTGGACGAAATTGATGTCCAAAAGTTCATCTCTCATGCGTGTCGCGCCATGAAGGTGGAGCGGGTAATGAAAGGACTGACGGACTAGCAAAGAACGAACCCGGAAAGAGAGCCCTTTAACAACTATTAAACCGAATGAAGGGATACGATCTTGCGCCTTTCATGGGGCTAGCTAAGCTTGTGGACCTTCATCGCTCAGACCGAGCAGTGGTAGCGTGCTTTTTAATTCAGAAATTCAGCCTCTTTCCGTGCTTCTGTCGGAACATGAGCCTTCATAGCCATTTTGACCGGGTTGTCCGCAGGTCCGCAGTACCACTAAGTCGGTCAGCTTCGAGCTGTTCGGCGATCGGTTCTGTTATGTGTAAGCTACCGGGTTCTTCGGCGGGTTGTTTCAAAAGAAAGTCTTGAACGGTGTTAAATAGTAGAGGACTCTCGCAGCTTCCCTGGTGGATGCCAACCTTCACTGAAAATGCTTTCGATATTCCCGATGAACATTTTACTTTTTTTGTCACTCCGTCATACATGTCTTAGATCATTGGACGTAAATACGTCACCGGCACTTTCGGAGTTTTTAATGCTATGTATGGACAATAATGCTCCAGCTAAGAGGATCTCCGAATCCCAGCCCCCAGATTGGAGGAAGACCGAACCTCCGTTTTAAGGACCAAGCTATCGCAGGTGCCAGAGCGCTTGGTCTGGAAAACTGGTAGCAGCGTGCCCATGATCGAAGAGGATGGAAGGGTGCTGTGTCTCAGACAGGGACCCTCCACGGGTTTGGAGCCCATTAAGTAAGTAAAGTAGTATAAGATCTCGCGGTACTCTGTCGAAGGCCTTTTTTCTAGATCTATGAAGAGTGCGTATAGATCTTATTCCCTGCCCAAGATTGCGTTTTCGTCTGTAAGCAAACGACCCATAGTACCTTCGCTGTATTTGGGTGCCTGAATTTCGGTCTTGTTTGTCGCTTTATGTCGGTGGATATGTTTGGCAACTTCCTCAAGTTCCTGCCTGCTTTTGCTCGCGCTCTGGCTACCACCTGTTTGACACCCCTTCTCGCTCGTATTCAGGCCCAAGTCGTTCTTTTCGGGGTTCGTTGTTGGGATTTGGTCCTCACTTGGAAGGGGTTCCTCGTTTCGCATATACATAGCTGTTTCTTCGGGTTCTAGCTCAGACGTCCTAGCAACTCAAGTAATAATTGCCGCAAAAGATGTTGGTGATGGTGATAAACCTGGAGCACGCACCAGCACCTTTGCAAATAGCACCATTTAGGCCTTTGTGTGCCAAGTCCTTAAAAAACTTTCGTAGAAGGAAAGTATAGGGGGAGCTATATCAACTTGTTCAAGCAGCCTGTGAATTGGGGCCTGGATTGTAACTGCTTCCAATGTAACTTAAGTAAAGCGGGTTCGACTTCCGAGAGTTCCTGCATCTTTGCTCTGGTCTGGAAGAAAAAGGAATATTTTCAGCACCACACCTTAACCTGGAGCTCTTATTATCCTGCGCTTTCTATTGCATCGCGGTTTGCTTCTTATTCGCGAGTGCTGTGTAAGGGGGCCATTCTCCCTTAAAGGTGTTTCAGCAATGCCACTAAAAGTCCTTGCATATGTACTGCATTGGCATTGTCCTAAAAATATTCGGCCTAAGCACGTCTCCACTGTCGTGAATTTATGAAAACTCCGCTTGGAAAGGAATCTCAGCAGCCTTTCTCTTACCCTCGATCCTCAACATCAGCATCATTGCCCTGGCGCATATTTAATCTGGGAACTGAAACAGGTGCGTTCTCCTGCCAGCAACATCCTTCGTTAAACTGAGCGCTGTAGATGGCATTTCCACCTCCCAGTCGTGCCTTTTTTTTTTTGCCACGTCCTGCGTAGCCAATATGAATGTGTTGCGCGCCAAACAATTTCAACAATGAGAATTGGAATATTTTATTTATTTAAATTTTTCTCCTTTTTCCTTTTTGTTTCCTGTGCGAGCGGTTTCAGGGGGCGACTTTTGTTAAATTTAATTCATTTAGCAAAAATGTGGCAGTGGCGGGATTACACAGAACAAGCATTACATACCCGAACCCGGCAAAGAATAACAATGAATAGCGCGTAATTGCAAGGATAATAGGGATGTGAATGGCAGACGGCAACTATAGGAATTGTTAAAATTGTTTACAAATGGACTTATCTGCGCCTAAGCGGGGTTAATACTTTGAGGCCCAATGAAAGGACCTCATTCGAATGGGTTCGGGGTGGAAGTGAAAGTGCTACTAATGTGGGCAATTAGCGTGTGAGGATTTGTTGTATCCTTTTTTTTTGTTTTGTTTTTGTAAATTGTGTTTCGAATTCAACCACAGAAATGTAGCACTGTGTGGGGAACAGTATTAATCATTGTCTACTCAGCAAAGGAGGCGATGAAGAAAAATCGCAAAAAGGAAACACAAAGGATGATGGAAGCCTTTCTTGTTCTACACGAAAGGAGAAAAATATTTTTCTTATTTCACATAGTGACAGGTTTTTTTTTTCTGTGTTTTTCTCCTGTTTTTGTTAATATTGCGAAAGTCCTATCTGTCTCTTGTGGAGGTTGATGGATGAGCCTCCCTTGCTTCCTTTACTGAAGGATGTTGTATGCTTAAATACTCCACATTCACTCAGTATTCAGTTTTGTAGAGAAGCGGCAGCTTGGTATGTTTGGTATTCCTTTGTCATTGAGTAGTAGGTTTTGAATACGTAAGGACCTTCTATCGTTTATTGATTAAGGGGAAAAATTTATTAGGGAAATCAGGAGCCATCAGTTTGACAGAGGGACTTGAAATTGTAAATTGAATCGGGAGACGGGCATTGGATGAATTAAAAAAAAAAAAAAAAAAATCACTAAAAACGACCCTTAACCTTAAAAGGGATGCTATTGAATATCAAACGATTAGGTTACTTGGAAGCTCTTTTGCGGAGGAGTGAGGAGAACATTCGTCAAAAGGTGTCACTTTCTTTCTATAGAATTACTGTCAGTCTGTATGTAGAAGTTAAGCATATGGACTCTCACAGACTCCCACAACTGAACAAAGGGAGGTCTGTGACAAACATTTGCTATAAGGAGTCGCGATTGTGTTTAATGGTGGATATCGTTTATTTCTCACACACGTGTGTACCAACTCCTACTCTCATGGTTACGCGTTGAACCCGGGTGTCTAGCACCTTGACTGCAGATTGCTTTAGATGATCCGGCGACGGTGTAGTGGTCGTGTATTTGTTGTGAGGCGGCTGGTGTAAGTTCAAGTCCCGCCGGGGAACAGCAACCACATTCACAGAACATAAGAAAGAGAAACGATTAAAACCTTAGATTCTTCAGCTATTGCCACCAAAAAAGGAGCTGCTGCCTGGCAATGCAGTGGACCTGATAGTGTCTATTGATTGGCTAAGCCAGCAAACGTGATGGGGCAATAGGTGTTTACACAAAGGCACTCTTCCTTGGAGGTAGAAGAATTCTCTAGATGGAATCAACGCAGTGTCGAACTACTTAGTGAGCTACTTTAGCATATTCAAAGGTCAGGCCTACATACATATAAGGATCTATAAGAGTCCAGGTCTAGGAGATGAGCCAACGATCCAGCCCTTCAGGTTAGATGTTGTTCCCAGCCACGTTAAAAAATAGTAGTTACTTCAAACCTCGTGTAAGGATGTCTTACCGTTGACGACCCCTGGAAACGAACCGAGGACAACAATATTCGAGTCTGCACGTATAATGTCAAAGACCGCACAAGTGAAAGCCCTAAACTGCTGCAAAATAGACATCACTACCCGCTTGGGACAGGTCGAGCTGAAATGGGTAGGAAACTGTGACATCTACTACCGAGAACAAAAGCAGTGTTTGTTTGGATGCGGATTCGTCGCTGAAGACAGACTTATGCAAAATGTCTTGATTTTCCGGTATATGACCGAGCGATTTTACAGGCTAAATTCGCAAATATGCACACGCATTCCTTTTCCCCCACAGAGGAGGAAGATGACGATACCAAAGCTATCCTGTACCAGAGGTGTGACGTGATGTTTAAATTGTGCTCTGATAACGAATGCGGGGTAATCGACTTTATAATGGAACGAAAGGTTTTTGTAGCTAGCATGCAGTTCCTTCAATACGATATGGATAAGGGAACATGGAACTGCCCTGATCTATAAACCGTCAACCGAATTGACGCAAGCCTCTCTTCCAGTATGACGGGTGCCCAAACCTTGTAGCCATGGTAAGGATTGCAAAAAATCGCAACAATAAGGGAGTACTATGACGAAGTTTGACATCGAACTGGATATCGCCAGAGTCTATTCCGATGAAGTGCCCCTTAAGCTCTTAGGAGGTCCTATGCCGCCCGCATTAAGTACCGAAGACCAGTGGCTATAATCCCAATAAATCATCAGGGATACTCCGTCTGATATCCTGGATTTCTCTCGGGTACGAAAACGTAATCCCTCGTTCGACGAAGAACGTCGGCAAGCAGATGCAGCAAAAGAAGAGGCATATGTCATGAACGGAACTGATGCGTCATTCAAAACGAACCTTGGTTTTCCAAGCCCTCTGCAAAATGGGTTTCGAAACTGCTTTCAGTTGAATAAAAACGCAATCGACTCGCGAGCATTTAGAGTGGGGCAAGACGATTTAGGGCCAGATTTGCGATGACATTTGAGACCTATGTTACCCACTGTACCGCTGAGACCAAACAGCAGTCAAAACAAATTAAGAAGACCCGAGTTCACAGCTCTGAAGGAAATTCAATTTCGTATCGGCTGATAACGTGGTTTTTTAAGGACTTAAAGGGTTGATTACCTTGTCACGAGGTTCGAGGTTCAAGTTTTGTTTCACCTGGACGACGCGTCAAACTATGTCGGAAATGCGTAACTATCTAGTCGATTGCCGTACCCTCCCTATTCGTTTGACCTGGTTTTGTATGACTTCCATCTGTTCTCCCAACCTCAAAAAAGCACATCTGGAAGGACAGAGATATTCAAGGAATAAGGAGGGCGAGGCTGCAGTAAACGCATTCTTTAAGGGCCTCGAGAAAGCATTTTTTAAAACTGGTGTAATGGCCTTAGATCCTGATCCCGATCCTGAAAAGCGCTGGTCAACAACTTGACAGGTTCATAAGTCAGTACGATGTCAGACCAGGGAAGTCCAACATTGCCCAAATCTTCACATTGTGGCAGGTATTGAACATGCACACAAGATAGATACCCACCACCTGTCCATAGATTTGTTGGCTATGGTAATGTCGGTAGAGATGTGCTACAGCGAGTCACGTCTGCTCGTCAGTCTGTGTAGGACAACATTGGAGAACTCTTTCTGGTCTTTCAAAGATGGTAAGGATACCATCGAACCTTTTGATGTCAAGTAAGGTTTTAGACAAGGTGACGCGGTGTCATGCGATTTCTTTGATATAATACATGGGGCTTATACGTCACTCCTAAGCCAACACAAACACCAGCGGTACAATCTTTTAGAAGTCTATCCACACTACGTGCTTATGCTGATGACATTGACAGAACTGGGAGAACTCAGTGGGTTCTCTGTGAGACTTTTTGAGTATTGAGACAAATGCAAAAATGAGAGCAAGACAAGTCCAGAAAAAGGACCCCAACATCGGTTAGATATAATTTTGAGGTGGTCAGGAACTTTGTTTACCTAGGATCCATGGTGACTTCTGCAAACAGCATCAGCGACGAGGTTAGACGAAGGATCACTCTTGCCAATCGCTGTTTCTTCACGCTAAGAAGGCAATTGAGTAATAGAGCCCTTCGGAAACTAAGACAACTGTAAAGCGAAATTGACCTGCCAAAAAGCATCAGGATACGATGGCTAGGACGGCTCCGACATGTAGAGTGAATGGACATCAACGCTGCAGCCCGGAAAGTTTTTGAATAAACTCCAGAGGGAGTTCGTATTGGTGGAAGGACACCGAATAGGTGGCGCCTTAAGTCGAGAGGGGTCTCAACCAACTTAGCGTGCAGAATTGGAAGCGACTGGCTTACTTATTGGTGGGTGCCGTGGCTCAAGTGGTTAGTGCGTTGGATCGATGAGCGTGAGGTTCGAGGTTCGAATCCCAGGGAACACCAAAAAGTTTTTTCACGGTCACACCTCTCGCGAATGTCTGACAAACGTCCGAGAGTAATAACTGTCAAGAGAAAGCTTCTCAATATGCCTTTCGGATACGGCTCTAAACTGTAGGTCCCTTCCATTTGTGTGAAAAATATAACACGCACAACACGAATGGTAGCGAGAAGCTAGGCCCTGAACTACATGTGGTCTGTTGCGCCAAGAATTTGTATTTTTTTTGGCTTACAACCGATCTGTTTGGAGAGAAATGTTGGTTGAGAACCAGGTCCACCCCAGACTGTAACATCACTTAAGTAACTACGCTAAGCTTTAGACCATGGAAAAGGTTTAATCAGCTTAAAGGACATTCCGTTGAAAGATGAGTGAAATTCCGAGTTTGTTGTCTTGATCGAGTCGCGGTCTTTTGAATCCATCAACGTCTTTCTCCAAGACAGTGTTTTGTGGGGTATTTCTGAGCAGAGTGTCCTGTTTTACTAGTGAAAGTAATGCTTGTAGGTCTCGCGAGTACTTAACAAATCTCCGAATGTAGTAGCTGTCATGGCGCGCTGTCTAAGAAGCCATTGTAGATTCCTTTCTAGGTCCCAGGCAGATTGTTTACGCCGTTGTTGGGAGTTACAACTGCTTGAAAGGATCGGGGTCTTTAACCACAGTAAGGTAGTCCAAAACGCTCCGTTCATGCTTATTTATATCGACCTGCACTGATGATTTTGTTTTGCTTCAAAAATAACCTCAAAAACTGTTTACTTTACAACTCAATATAATAAAGTCCACCCACGAAGGTACCCCCCCCACGTTCCACCACTACCAACACAGAAAGGACAACTCTTAACATTCCATTCGTCGAGATATGGCTTTTATTTAACAAACATTTCATGTGTCTACCTCAATCTGTGTGAATGCCCAACAAAAGACCAAATGAAGCAAGCACAACAAGCAAACTGTCACCGCATAGAAGGTCCGACCAAAACACCTCACCAGGACCACAAAAAAAAAAGGAAAAAAAAAGAACAGTCAAAGCATCTATCGCTAGTGCTAAATTAAACACTCAAATAGAATGTTTTTGTATCCTTTGCGGTTGGCAATGAATGTTTTTCGGTACTCGCCCCTCCAGTGTCACCGGAAAGTGGTCCCTCTCTCTACCCAGCACCATCAGCAGTGGAGGTTGGTTTATTATTTTTCGAAAAAGTACCTACTCAACCCATCTCTTGGGCAACCCGGTTTAACAAGGACTCCAAAGTGGAACGCACATGGACTTGAATGCGGCATGAGCGATGCCCATGCCGATGCCGATGCCGATGCCGATGCCGATGCCGATGCCAACTGGCAAATAAGTATTTGGTTCTGTTAAATATTTTTCCTCCGAAATTGTTTTCTCAACAAGTATAGTGGTGGTGGTGGGTGAGGGTTTTTTCGGTATCGTTGTACTGGTCAAATAAATAAACAATTTCGAAGTCATTTCGTTGGCATTAAGATGTACATCGGGCGGACGAGCTAATGCGAGGAGTTGCCAGGTACTTGTAAGCTTTAAAGTTGTTTGCATTCGCAGTGGTACCATGGCAATAGCTGATAAAATCTTTGTTAATATGTTTTACCTAGTGAGCTCTAAGGGGCAACAACCCTCCGCTCAGCAATTTGTTAATCCATCGGACGCGTGGCACAAATATTTAGTTAAACGTCAAAGTGGATGCGTCGGCTTATTGCTCTAAGGAGGGTTGATAGTGGAGATCACACTTTTATTTGTTGGCCACGCGACTCTTTGTTTGACTAGCACACGCCTATGACCCCTTTAATGTTTAATTTACCAGAAAATAGCCGCGAGACTGTCAACAGTAAGCAGTGAATATCATGCCGAATAGAGTATCGGTGCAGTTGTAATGCAGAGGGTGGGTTCGCCAGAGATGGTTCTATCACTGATTCATGGCCGAGAAATCTCTTTGTTGTTTTAATTTTTAGCTCAAGACATATGTAATTCCTTAACGAAGATTCAGTGATTTTGAAATCATAACGTTTCCTTTTGGAAACCCATTCTAAATGTAGCTATGCAAGCCGTCAAGTTCCTGAATTTTATTGAAAACTATCAACTCAAGTATAACTTCGCACGCGTGACTGTGGATAATGCTCTCTCGTCTTTCTATTCTGTAATATTTGATTGCCTTCTTCAAACTGTTCCCTATTCGCTCCAAAAAAATTGTTCTTCATCCCCACCATGGTATAATAAACAATTGCGCTCACTTCGTAACAAGAGGAACAAACTTTGGAGAGCATACTTGAAATCTCGTTCTGGCTATGACTACTCCATTTATCACCACTCACACACTCAATTCGCCGAACTCTCCGAGGCTCTTTACCATGATTACCTTGACCGAATGCAATCCAGTTTAATAACGGAAATCTGATAGTTATCCATCTACCCTTAAACTCGCCAACACCTCCTCATCAGACCCCAAAATTGTCGCAAACTTATTCGCTCACTTTTTTAGTCAGTCGTTTACTGACCGCATCTCCGAACCCGACCATAATTAATTCTCTTATATGGACAATTGCGCCCAAACATCTTAAGTTTCGGTTAATATCACCGCGCTACTTGTCACGGAGAAGATTAATAAACTTAAGGATGACTACTCCCCCGGTCCTGATGGGTTGCCTGCAATTGTTCTAAAAAAATGCGTGACGCACTTGGCTCAACCCTTGACTTCTCTTTTTCTCATGTCCTTATCCGAAAGTTCTTTCCCCCTTTCTTGGAAGCACTCATTTATCATCCCCATTCACAAGAAAGGCCCAAAAAATGAAATACCCAACTATCGGCCTATAGCTAAACTTTCATGCATACCGAAACTCTTTGAAAGCATAATGTACGACTCGATGTTTTTTCATTGCGAATCCTTATTTTCTACTAACCAATACGGATTTCTCAAAGGGAGACCAACAACTACCAACCTAAAAGAATTCGTTTCTAAAGCACTATATGCATTTGAAGATGGCAGTGAAATTGACGTAATTGCCACTGACTTCAACAAAGCATTTGATAAAATCTCGCACCGGATAATTACTCTTAAGTTAAAAACTCTAGGTTTTCAACCTGGTTTTGTCAATTGGATCAAATCGTACTTAGAAGGTCGACATTACGAGGCTATATTTAGATCTTCTCTCTCTAACCCCATTAAAGCCACCTCGGGAGTCCCTCAGGGCAGTCACCTTGGTCCTTTACTTTCGTCCTGGCCACCAACGATGTCGCTTGCATTATTAAAGACTCTTATCTCTCTGTCTATGCCGATGATATGAAAATATTTAGATATATATCTTCTCCATCTGATTCTCGCCCTCTTCAAGATGACCTTAACAGATTTTCTGTCTGGTGTCAGAAAAATTATCTCGAACTAAATGTTAGTAAATGCCAGTCCATCACCAATACTCGTAAACGCCTCCCACCAACCCCTAGGTACTACTCTCTCTGCAACAAGATTGTCCCATCAGTCATCTTTGCGAGACTTAGGCGTTAGGGAACTTAACTTCCGTTCTCATATCGACAGCGTAATAAGTAGAGCCAATTCTGCGCTTGGCTTTGTGAAGTGTTATATCACCTTCGTCAGACCCATCCTTGAATACGCTAGCCAGGTATGGTCGCCACACTACGCTGTCCACACCCAACGTATTGAAGCCGTCCAGCGCAGGTTTATCCATTTCGCTCTTCGCGATCTCCCTTGGGTTGATAGATACAATTTTCCTCCCTACCCTGATCGTTTAAAACTGATCAATCTCCAATCTCTCGAAGATCGTCGCAAAATTTGCTGACATACTCTTCCTTCATCAGCTAATTACTGGTTACATTGACTGCCCCGCGCTTCTTAAACTGATCTCATTTAATACCAATCCCCGTAATCTAAGGTCCATTCCACTCTTCCGTCTTTTTCCTCATCGCACTAATTATGGTTATAACGCACCACTGTCCAGAATGCTGCGTTTGGCCAACAATACGGAAAATACTTTTGACTTCCACTGCAGCAGAACCGCCCTTCGAAACAACCTCCTGCATCGCCCCAATACCGAATAACCATATCTTGACCTTGCCTCCCTGCCATACCTCTCCTCTCCTATCGTCTCCCTATTTATTTGTCTTTAGTTTTTAGTTATGTAGTTTTTAAGTCCTTAGTTTTAAGTTTAGATTGTTTAAGTGCTTGTATTAATCAAAATAAATGCCGGTAGTGCCGGCGTCAATAGTCAATAGTACCATACTTGACCGCACTCGGTACTGAGAATGGTTTTCACTTAGGCAACCCTGCCTATTGCGTTGCCCCACTGTAAGTTGTGTAATAATGGACCGCCCATCTCTCAATGCCAAGGGAAAAGCACTTTGTTGCTTTCTGGACATTGCTGGAGCTTTCGATAGTACCCCCCCCTATCTCCATCGAAAGAGCTGCAGTTGCTAAAGGCGTGGATACACCAACTATCAGATGGGATTGTGGCATGCTAACCAGCAGGACCATATCTGTAAAATTAGGCCACTCATCCGCTATAATCAACACGACTAAAGGTTGTCCTCAGGGAGGCGTTCTCTCACCTCTACTGCGCTCAATAGTTACTGGCCGACTCCTGAGAGATCTAAACAACTTCGGTAACACGACCCAAGGCTATGCAGATGACCTAGTCATTATAATTAGAGACACACATGGAGTGTGGAAATGGTGTCGGGTTGAGAGGCTCAATGTAAACGCTAACAAAATGATCAACATCCTCTTCAAATCCCTTTCTCAAAGGAAGTTGAATTCTTGGGAATCACGCTTACAAATTAAAAAGGAACAAGCTCCTGATCAACACTGTCAAGAAAGCCGCTTCCACTTCAAAGCTTCTTGGTAGGGAACGGGAACTCAGGCCAAGAATAACTCACTGGAAGTACCTTACCACAGGTATGTATGCATCTATGATCCGGTGGGAAAAGTTAAATAAACTAACGCCAAGGTTGCATTATAAATATTTAATGATTAGCCTGCATGCAGGTTCAATGAGCTCCTGCCCGCCTACCGCTTTAGAAACTCCTCCTACCTCCTTCTCCCATTCCATATGAGAGTCAAAAAAGCTGCAGCGTACAAATCTATGCAGTTTGAGCAATATACGATAGGACACGTCATGCGATTACAACAGAAAAATGCTCAAAAGGTGTCATGAACTCCAGGTTCTTCTTAGAAAAGACAGCTCCTGGTCCTAGGCACCAGCATGTGGATTAGTCATGAACCGCAATTCCTCAACTCAAACAAACAAAAGAGTGGGTCTTAACATTTCAAGTGGAACCCTGCAAGGGATGGAGCGAACAAAGGGACTCGTTGAAGCCCAAACGGGTAGTTAGTAAAAACATATCTCGTTTCAAAAACTCCACTTAAACGAATCTCTTTGGCAATCGATTTCCCCCCCGCTCCCCACCGGAGAACAGTAAATCAGCTCGATGTTTGCCCTAAACGCTCCTACAGAAAACGGCTCTTGTGGTTACCACCAGCGCGTACTCAAGAATACCAGAAGAATTGTTAAAGTAAACACGTGAGAATGTAAACAAAAGGAAAAGTCATAAAACTTGTAGTCTGCTTAAGAAACCAAAAAAAGCACAACGAGCAGGCATATAAACTTCAAGTTCACACACATGAAAGTCGGCTTCCTGTAACGACAAGGGGTTTTTCTATATCCTTCCTTTGTATATTGTCTTGTGGCAAGGAAACTTTTCTCAACTCACTCTCTTTTCTGCTGACTCCTTTTATTAATATGCGAACACATGTACATGTGTAGAAAGTTCACAATAAACAAAATAAAATAAAAAAAAAAGTAGATATCCTTGAGAAAAAGTTTTGCATACGCATGCAGAAAGGAAATCTCCATTTGGCTACAAGTTCCGATTGCTCAAAATCTCGACACAAATGTTTGAAGTTCACTTGAAATTTGTTTGTAAAAAGCTACGGAACGTCTTAGATCTGTGTGGCAGCTATGAGCAAGGAGTGATTTTAGTTTTCAGTTCCAAGTCTTTGAAATAAATTTATTGACAAATTATGTACGGTTGATTGGAGATGACTTTCGGGAGCCCCGATTTGATGTGAAGGACTTAACTTTTTTGGATGATAACAAATGGATTGGATTTGAATTGGAGTTTGGTGCAGTCTTTGACTATTATCCTTTCAAGTCCACACGTGGTTTGCTTGTAGCCTACACATGTTTTTCAACGCAAGGAGACATAACCGTCCGGAGAAGGGTGTGCAGAGGAACCCCCCAAGGCGGAGTTCTATCTCCTCTTATATGGCTCCTTGTAGTGGGTGAGATCTTGGTAATATTGAAGGATAAAGGCTTCAACGTGACGGCCTATGCCGATGATGTGGCCATCCTGGTCTCGGGAAAATTTCCTTCAGTCCTAAGTGAAAGACTCAATCTCGCACTACAACTAGTGGATAAGTGGGTATCCACTGGGAATGAACCCCTTAAAAACGGAGGTAGTCCTTTTCACTAAGAAAAGATCAACCCCTACCTTCAGACCCCCAAATATCGGTGGTACTGAACAAAGTCTCTCAGGTTCAGCTCGATACTTGGGCGTAATACTGGATTCCAAGCTAAGTTGGAAGGATAACATTACCGAACGCATCAAAAAAGCAAGCGTAGCCTTCTATGCTTGCAAGAAGGCGTTCAGTAACACTTGGGGTTTTAAACCAGCTGTGGTGTACTGGACATACACGGCGGTGGTAAGACCTATTCTCACATACGGTTCATTAGTATGGTGGATGGTACTTGAGAAGCAATACCAGCTCTCAAACCTCACCAAAATCCAGAGGGCAGCGTATATCGGAGTCATGGGATCAATGAGAACAACACCGACAGCGGCAATGGAAACCATGCTTAGTTTCATTCCGCTCGATCTATACTGTAGCAGTCTGGCTGCCAAAACCGCGGTAAGACTAAAAGAAGGTGGACTATGGTCATCGAGCCTCTACGGCCATGGCTCCATTTTATCTCGATGGGAGACTACCAACGGGTCGACGGAAACTGATCACATGAACCCGATATTAGCTTTTGAAAGGAGATTCGCTACAAGAATTCCTGACAGAATGTACTGGAAGAACCGTAAGAGCATGAAAAAGGAGCTGGCATTCTATACCGATGGTTCTAAGATGGACATTGGCACGGGAGCCGGAGTTTATTGTAAAGCCCTAGGAATAAACCACTCATTTAGAATTCACGACGACTGCAGCGTCTTTCAGGCCGAAGTCACAGCCATCTTACAGGCTGCTGTAATTATTCGTGAGAGTAGTATCGTTGGCAAAACGATCACTGTCTATATAGACAGCCAGGCAGCCGTTAAGGCTCTGGACTCCGCGGTAATCAGGTCGAGGCTTGTGAGAATCTGCAAGTCACTCCTAAACGAGATATCCAGAGCCAATGCGGTGACCCTCTGCTGGGTACCAGGGCACATGGATATCAAAGGAAATGAAAAGGCTGATGAGCTGGCTAGGAAAGGATCGGCGCTGCACTTATCGCGGGCCCTCCCCTTTGTAGTAACCCCAATCAGCACCTTACAGAAAAAGATAGAAGATGAAGCCATCGGTCGAGCAAACAGATTCATCTGGAAACATGCGCAACGGCCAGGGCGCTATGGCCGGCCTTCAGCAGGAAGAGATCAACCTCTCTGGTAAAACTTAGTCGTTATAACGCACGGGTTGTTTCTGGCATAATTACTGGACACTGTGCTATCGGCGTTCACGCAGAACGACTCGGTGTGCTACATAATGACTTTTGCAGAAGTTGCAGGGACGAAGAAGAAATTGAATCTGTTCGTCATCTGCTATGTGACTGTCCTGCCCTATCCGTCATAAGAATGAGGACTCTTGGGAGTTACTTCTTTTCGGAACTGGAGGACTTAGGAAATGTAGAGCTGACGGATCTCCTGAGATTCATATCATTATCTGGGTGATTCTAACAGCGGTTTTCTCACATGTTTCCAGGGTTAAAAAGATTGGGCACAATGGACCTACCTGGTCTAAGTGAACAGTGACTATGTCACAAGGCACCCATCTACCTAACCTAACCTACACATGTTTTTAAAACCCTACAACACTGGGATCACGCCCAGAGATCTGAACCATTGCTGTGTGATTGGCAAATAAGCAAAACCGTCGCCTTCACCACATGTGTAATCGACTTCTTGACGAACTAGGAGATCTTGTGCAAGTTCCACTAAGCTATATAATGTGTTTCATAAAGAGCGCATGTAGGTTTGCAACAGGACCAACCGAAAGATAAATAGTTTACATATAAGTTCCATACTCAGAAAGGGGGACACGGTGGGCTGTGAAGTCCCCGTGAAAAGCATCCATCTGCACTTCCATCTAACATAACTTAATCTAACCTGGCTACAGTACTCAAGCCTGAAGGTTAATTTACACTTACAACTGGAAGTCCCTAGGTTTCAAAAACTGAAAAAGCCACTGGAAATCACTAGAACCGAGTAATGAAGCTGCCAAAAAGTGACTAAGGGCACTGAAATTCGTAGAGTTTTTAATGTCATTACAGTCAATACAGTCGCTAGAGTAAGTAAAAAAAGAATCAAAAAAGCGTAGGCCTTCTGTTGGTTTCTTTTTGAAATAGCTCATAAAACTACACCGATCAATATTTTTCAATGACAGTCACACTATTGAAGAGAGTCTTTCTTCCGATTATTGCTACCGTTATACGCTTGGTAGTAGCCCATCCTATCACCTCAAGACTGTGGTATATTTTCCACTGGTTCCCTATTTTCCTTTTTGGCGAATGGCTCGGCCGACGTTTTCCTTAAGTGCGTCAATTATCGCTTTGATAGTATGAACAATAACGCAATGGGACGGTGGCAAGAATTTCCTTCCATTTTAAGAGGTTTCCACTGGTTGAAAACTGACAGAATTATCCAACAGATACGACCTATTCAAGAGAGACCTAAAGGAACCTAACAAGGCGGCCTAATCTAATCTGGGTGGGTTAAGTCATATTAGCTGTCAGTTGTACTGAATGTTTTACACATAATTCCTACGGGTCATTCAAAATGTGTTCCACATTCTGACAAGGAGATGGATTTCATGAATCTTATGCTGGGACAGATATTGTGTAAAATGGATGTCAAGTCCGAAAGCACTGTTCTGAACAAGTTTGTCTATATTTTTGGTACAAATGAAATAAACTTGCAACTCAATCCCATATTCAGAAGCTTCTTAAGGTAATTATTACTTTCGGACGCTCATAGCTGACGCAGTACTTACTTATGTGGCGCTTCCAACAAGCCTCTCCTAGTAGCACAGTCTTTAGCTTACTGCCTCCAGCTGTCACTCTACTTTGGTTGAGATCCCTTTCAATTTGTTCGAGTCACCTGAGGCAAGGCTTTCCTCTACTGCGTTGTCTCCCCGGGTTAAGAGGCACCCGTAATGAACTTCAGTGGGATTAACCCTATGTCAAAACCGAACGAAAAGCCCACTCAATTTCTGCCAAACGCTCTTTTTACCCATAATGAACCTAAGCAAACTTCGTGATCATGCACCGTAAAGAAGGACCTAGGATAATAAGGGTCGTTTACAGAGTTGTACGGGGCAGGGCCTTACTACTACATGGCCTTCGTAGGCCGAGAAGCAGCCATTGGCAAGAGTTATTTCTCGTTTGATCCCTTCGCTGATGTTATTCTCAGATGTGGTAGAGGAGCCAAGGTAGACAAAGTCCTATTACCACCTCGAAGCTATATCAGTCCACTGTGACGTTCTGTCCGATTCGTCGATGTCGTGTATCGTGGCAGCACATACTCCATTTTGCCCTTGTTTACCAACAGACCCATTTTAGCTGCTTCTGTCGCTGTACTCTGCTCATTTTACCCTTACACCCCTCCATAAGGACACTATCAATTTCACATCATCAACTTACAACAAATTTAATCACCTACTTACCAGACGATGCCAATTTTCAGTTAAACGCGGATAACTTTCAAAATCGACGCGTGTCTGTACTTAATTGTTTCGAATGTTTTGCAACATTCGCATCCAGATTAAGATCAGAAGCTCACACTACAAACCCCGGTCCTCAAAATCCATTCACTGTTCGCGATTGTGATTGACACGTGACCGTTTTGTTTGTAGGAACGTTTTTTTGATGATGACTCTATCGTGATTTTTTGTTTGCATGATATCAGTCTGGGAAATCATCATATCATCGTTGGTTTCCTATCAGCAACCCTTAACGACATGGGGTAGTTTTTATTCCTCTTTTTTTTAATTTTCAATAAGCTGCACTGCAGACGCAATCCACAGGTGGTGTGCACAACGGGGCTTTGTAAGGGCGTTAAGGACTTAAGTCATAGATATGTATCCATACATACATATGTAGGTACACACATGTGTACATTTCTACACTTTCTCTCCGTTCTATTTTGATTTACTTGCATTCGGATCACTGGTATTGTGCTCGCACTTGATATGTACCTCAGCGATTTTTATTAAAAAAATTTTTATTTGAATTTTTTTTTTCAAGGATTGGAATGTAGGATTTCACATTTTGGTGAATGTGTGTGTGTTTTGCTTTTCTGCTGTACGGTCGGTGTTTATATTCTCTTGAGGGTTGTTCTATCCGATGCAGGCAAATATTTGCACTCCACGTCGACAACGAAAGTCATAAATACCAAGCTATTGGGCAGAAGGCAACAGAATATGGGGAGTTGAATAGGGGAAAAAAAAAACATCCCAGTGTATGCAGGATTCAATGGACGAAGGACCTTTTCAAGTTACAACGTTATGTTTATTTTATTTCAGGATATGTACTCTTGGCCTTTGGTGGATGTATTTGGTTTTATTTTTATTGCTGCTCTGTACCATGAGTTTTTTGTTCATATTGGCAGGGTTTCACTTTCTCCAGTTGGATACGAGTATTTGAATTTTTATCCATTTCTTTCAAAGGTAGATACATATGTATGTATGCAATTTAGCCAATTCTGCATGTGGCACGTCATAACATTTAAGTAATCGCCACAAGAAAAAGTCAAGGTGATAGTGTACAACCTTTCCGACCTCCGTTTTTAGAGTAGGTTTCCATGTCTTTTGAGATAGTCCAGCAGCAGTACTATCCCTTTAATGCTACACGGTTGGATATAAGCTTGTCTGTTACTGCCACAGTTTCCTTGAAAATCTTGCATCCAGGAACAAGGCTACAAGGCTCATGAACGCGCTGACTGCCTGGCGAGAAGAGGTGCTTGTCGCCAATTCGTTCTATTTTGGGGTATCACCTAAAAGTGCCCACTCCACGATAACACAATGGGTGACCAAGACACACTCTGACTATTGAGCTTACCTGCAGGACTTAAGGTAATCCAAGAAGTTCAACAATCCAAACCGATATAGGGCCAACACAGTACCTTATTCTCTAGTGAATCTTGACACGCTACGTAACAAAACGTCGTCCACTTAGGTCTACATAAAACGAAATTGTCAGATGAGAATATACATCATTCTTTGCGTTTGTCCAGAAGCCGCAAGGAAAAGGTTACCCCACTTGCCGCGAGAGTCTGTCGGTCCAGCAGAAATTAAGAACCTGGAACATAAGATCTTTGTCGCAGTAAAGATTCGATTTGGCCTCAGCGTAGATTGCTTGTTTTGATTTTTGTCCCGAAAATTTGTTGTATCATCAGGTACGAAATGATGCACTGGATGATGCTCCAGGAATCAAAGAACAGATGGATTGGTGAGATGTGAGTTTCGTCTTGACTTCCATACCTGCACAAGCTCATAGCACTTTCTCGAAGGCTAATCTTCACATAAAGGGACGCTGATGAAAAGAAAGCTTGGTAGGAAATCTAGTAGCAGAGTCACACACCATGCTACTATTCTACTCTACTCTATTTTGGTGTGTTTAGTGGGGACTATAACCAAATGCCAAGATCAAACAATGTGTTCCATTTAACCGGGCGAAATTCTGTTTACCCAAAAAAAGTGTTGGGGTCGACCTAGCTGTCATAAAGGATCCCATAGTAGGATCCGGTAAACTATCTTTAGATACCTCCGCACTGGAAGGTAAGTGGTGCTCTACAAAATTGCCAGCATTTTCTCGTGCGCATCAGTCACTGCGGAAAGTAGATACAAGGTGGCGCAAAATTAATCATCCTATCGGAAGATGCTATAATTCTTGCAAATGGCGTCGTACGTCAATCATATTTGACATTTGTGAACTAGACAGCTGCAGTATACAAAGAGTCAAGCAATGGAGTGCTATACTCCGCAAAAGCGTGGAATAATTGTGTCGATTGTTTTGACCAATAATCGGTCGCGTTGGTGTTAGCGCAGCGTGAATTTCGACGTCGATTTCCTAATCGTGTCGCGCCAACTGGGCAAACATTCCGGCGCTTAGCTACTCAACTCGAAATACAGGAGACCATTAAGGGCGTGGCTGCCACCGGACTGGTCGTTCGGCCGAGAATATCGCGGCTGTGGCTGCCGATGTCGCTGAGAACGAAGAAACATCAACCAGACGACGGGCCACGCAATTGGGCATCACCAGACGGACCCTACTGCGAATTTTAGTGAAAGACTTACACATGTTCCCGTACAAAGTGCAAACATTGCATCAGTTAATGCCTCCTGACCGTCAGTTGCGTGTGAATTACTGTCAAGCCATCCTCAATCTCAACAACGAAGAGGACGATTTTGTGCCGAAAATCATCATGAGCGACGAGGCGCATTTCCACTTAAGCGGTTACGTCAGTAAGCAAAATCTTCGTTTCTGGGGCACTGAAAATCCGCGTGTGATGCACGAAGAGCCATTACATCCACTCAAAGCCACTGTGTGGTGCGGCGTTCCCTCGGGAGGAGTGATTGGACCGTATTTTTTTGAGGACGCCATCGGCAATACGGTCACTGTTACTGCCGAACGCTACAGGGCCATGATAAACGACTTGTTACTGCCGGAATTGGATGAGCGGGGCTTGGTGAACATGTGGTTTGAACAAGACCGCACACACAGCACGAGCCACAATGGATATTGTGAAGGAAGCGTTTCCTGGTCGCGAATCTTCCGTTTTGGCGATTTGGCATGGTCAGCAAGATCGCCCGACTTAACCATCCCAGACTTCTTTCTTTGGGGCTACTTGAAGTCGCGGGTTTATGCCAACAAGCCTCAGACAATCGCAGCCCTTAAGGAGAATATTCGACAGGAATGCGAACAGTTATCACCGGAAATCTTGCGGAAAGTCATGGAAAATGCGATAAAACGGGCACTAATGTGTATAGACACTGGCGGCAGCCACTTGGCCACTTGGCGGATATCATCTTTTATTAATTTTGCGCCACCTTGTATAATAGAACTACAGAAATTTATGTCTATCATCTCCTTGAGTGTCGATGGCTTCCTCAGACAAACCCCAACCTGCTCGTAACTGGGGAATAATCTCGGCAATATACGGAAATCACAGGGTCTTTCCATGGGGAATTTTTAAAGTATGTCTACTGGTTTGGAACTTGGCGGACTGTTGCTGTAGAGAGTGATTCTAAGAAGCCTTGAAGAATTTTGATCACCATTTTTTCATTGATTTTTTTAGTTGTCTACCGGACAATTTTTTGTGTACACTGTCATCAAGTAAACGTAAATATGCCAACAACTCCCATCGAAACAAGCAGCTACGGCTATATGTCTTAGAATATTAAGGACTCTGTCGTCGTATACTCTGCCTACTTATAGCAAACTGAGGACTGTTTTTTGACAATCAACGCTTCTTTCGCCTAAAAAAAAGACTCCCGCCCATGTCCATCCTACTATTTTAATTTTCTACTTCGATAATTGTATGCTCAGAACTCACAAATAATTCTGAATTACAACGCCTTTTTCTGACATTTCTGCTAGTATTGAACAACACTAATCCTGTTCAACAAAATGACCTTTTGGGCTTCCAGAGTCTTAGGTTTTTTAACTTCGCCTTTAAGTTTACTTTCATGCAGTTTCAGAGAACAGATTTTCGAAACACAGTTCATTTTTTAGGCCAACACGTCATAAATTTGTTCATTTATCCCCAACGCAATTTCAAGAATGGTTTTCAATAAGTTGCCCGTTATAAATGTCTTCATTCCGAGGAACGTGTAAATATGGAAAGATTTTCCACAACACGGATACTACTTCCTTCACATCCTTAGCTCTCAATCAGCTACAAAAAAAATCAGCTCCTGTCATAATTCTTTTTTTCCACCAATTCAGATCGCAGATATTTGAAAAACATTCCAAATACGGGGTGAACTGCCCTTCAGAAAATTTGTATTTATTTTGTAATCTATGATCTAATCGCAGCGCTTTGTAAGGGGTGTACCGCCAGCCGGTGTATGCGCCTTTTCGAAACGATTCCCTTCCATTTATTTAGTAGTAGGAGCAAACAATGGGGGCATCGCAGGGGATTCGGCAAGCAAACAGAATTGAAAATCGA
The DNA here is from genome assembly GCA_946965025.1 of Blera fallax. Classification (NCBI taxonomy): domain Eukaryota; kingdom Metazoa; phylum Arthropoda; class Insecta; order Diptera; family Syrphidae; genus Blera; species Blera fallax. The sequence continues at coordinate 81,214,467 of OX337245.1, read as the reverse complement.
ATAATTGCACTTTAAGCAAATAGCGAGTGACTTCAGATTAGACAAACAATTAGAAATCTGTCGACGAGGTGAGACTCCGTGCCGTTGGGTTGTTCCCGTGGGATGATGTTTATCGTAAAAGGATGTTTATCGTGAAATGAGATGAACAAGTACACTTTGTTGTGTGAATGTTTATGGGTTTGAGATACATGGGGTGGATCGATATTTAGATATGACAGTGAGTCTACTGTTATACACTGAGTAGAAACAATAAATCTGATAAGCCGCTACGCACCAACGAAAAGGGAAGACTTCTTTGACTTTTCCAATAAGATTCCCAGTTGAGTTGTCCTGTTAGACCTCTCCTATTTCCAATAAGTTTGTAGAAAAAGTAAGAAAAAAAATAAATTGATTAGCTGAATGGGTAAACTGTTTATCAACCTGTTCTCCTTCAAGATGTGTACTCTTTTCCATTCGAGAGAACCAGTTTTCGAAACATTTGTTCCACTTTGAAGCCGATACTTCAGAAACTTGCTCTCTGAACTCCTCTACAATTTCTTCTGCTGTTGAAAAACGTTGCCGACGTTGGCCGCAATTTATTTTAAGTGTCAGTCTGGAAACGCTTGTTGGTTGAGGCCCAGCTCCAGGCTGTAGTACCACCTTAAGTAAGCAAGTGAGTGGCTCTGTGAGTGCTAGCATTGTCATGATGAAGAACAACATATCGATTTTTGTTTGTTTTACAAATGGACATTAATAGTCCTTCAATCACCTAAAGTCACAGTAGCAACATGACCCGATTTACCGAAAAAAGCGATCATTTTTTAAAGTACTTCCAGAACACTTTCGTCGGTTTTCATTCACCTTGATATACACAAACAGCCGATTGTCTCTTAGATTCCAGCTGATACTTGTATATCCAGGTCTTGACTCCTATAACGATGCTGTACATGTTTTTTGAAGCTCCACAATCGAATTTTTTGAGCATTTCTTTGAACAATTTGACACGGCCCTCTTTGGAGCATCGGCTAGATTGTGCAGAATCCACATAGTACAAAGCTTCTTCAATGAATACCGGTCTTGCCACTACATATCTCTAGATTATTCCGATGGAATTTCTCTCAGCTCACAACAAATTTACGCCAAAAATTATAATTTAGTTCATATTCAAAGTTCAAGATAAAAGAGTAGGGGCTACACTTTTTCGAGCAATGAATTTTCTAATGTTCACTTCTAAGTCCCCTGATCTAAGTCCCACGATCAAATTTCTGGAATCCATCACCTTCAACTGTCGGACTGCCCTAAATTGTTGCCTGTCTCTTAACGAGATGGCTGAACAATTCAATATCCGCCTTATTTGGGTGCCGGGCCACAGGGCCATTCCAGGGAATTGCATGGCTGATGACCTCGCTAGGCAGGATACAACCCTATGCCTACTACGCTACTCAAGCCCAACGCTACAAACAGTACCAATCACAGATATGCAAATACTACTACCTGTTTAATCACAAACAGAAAAGGGAGCTCATCTCCAGCACAGTAGGTGTCGTTACAGGGCACTGCATTCTTAGTGTGCAGACCGCAAAGCTGGGCCTCTTTGCAAACGACTTCTGTAGAGGCTGCATGGATGAAAAGGAAGAAGAAACCATTCTACATCATCTTTGTACATGTGAAGCTCTCTGCGCTCATAGGAAGCTCTTCTTCAATAACCTTGGAGAACTACTTAGTTAATGCGAGTATTGGCAGCTTCAAACGCTTCATCACTAGCCCCTTCTAGTTCAACGGATAGGTCTAGCAGGCTGTTTAAAAAGTACTTGCCTAGGGTTTTCATGCTTAAAGTATATGGTTCAGAACAGTTGCAGACAAATATAAGGCGAGTTATCGTATCCTCTTCTTCCTTATCAGCCACAGTTATCAGAAATCCAATTAATCGTTGGAGTTCCAATTGTTGTTATCGTGTCAATGCTATCAAATAATTTAATTCAGATAAACATTGTTGCAATTTTTTGAATAGACTACTTCATCTGGTTTTTACATACAATAACGTAATTTATGACATGAATGAAATATTTTTATGTCCATTGCAGCGGAACTCTATCCTTTATAAAGCTAGAGCTGTTCACATGAAATTGTACTCAAGTGCGAGGAACAATGCAGCTGGACGATGTAAGCTAGAAAAAATTGATTTTGCAAATCAAATATTCTATCTGAACCATAAGATTGAAAGAACCCTTGGTTCTAAGGAAATAGCCCTATGTGCCTTCCTTGACATTGAGGGCGCTTTCGATAACACTGGCTACAGCTCAATAGAGAGAGCAATCAGTAGCAGAGGCATCGAAGATTCGACCAGCAAATGGATAAGAGCCATGCTTGAAAGTCGAATTATAACTTCCTCCTCCGGAGGAGTTTCAGTGTCTGTGACCGCAGCTAAGGGCTGTCCCCAAAGTGGAGTTCTCTCTCCCCTTCTATGGTCACTAGTCATAGACAACCTTCTAGTCGATCTTCATAAATTAGGCTATATCGCCGTTGGTTATGCGGATGACTTGGCGTTACTTATTAGTGGCAAGCACAGCACAACCATCTCCAGCGTCATGCAAGGTGCTTTACTACACGTTTTAGAATGGTGCAGCAGAGAAGGACTATCCATCAATCCCTGCAAAACTGTTCTAGTGCCTTTTACTAGGAAAAGACTGGTCAATCTAGGACCTATCATTATCAAAGGTACTACTCTAGCTTATTCCAGTGAAGTCAAATACCTCGGGGTCATCCTCGACAAACGGCTCAGCTGGAATTCTCATATCAAGTTCACCATCGAGCGTGCTACTAGGGCCATGTGGGCCTGTAGGCGCCTGTACGGCAGAACTTAGGGTCTAAATCCAAAAATGATGCATTGGATATATACAATGATGGTGAGGCCTATTATCACATACGCGGCCATCATCTGTTGGCCGAAAGTTCTTGAACGGACAACGGCAACTAAACTCCAGAAGTTACAAAGAATTGCCTATCTCGGTATCACAGATGCTATGCGTACCTGCCCGACGGCAGCTCTAGAAGCAATCGTTGGGCTTTCACCCCTTCATATCTTCATTAGGAAGACAGCCGCTAGGTGTGCTGTCAAGTTGCAGATAGAATACAAGTATAAATCAGGTGACCATGTGGGACATCTGAAAATTCTTGACTCATGTCTCTGATTAGTAACTGGGAACTCAAGCTTCGTCTGGACCACTGGGAATTTGTCCAGGGTTGAGACAATCCAAATTACTAATCAAACCTTACTCCTATAAGGATATACTAAACCTTAATAAGGATAGCATCGGAAAGCTGGTGGGCTTTCTCTCGGGAAATTGTGACCTGAGATACCACCTTAACAAACTAAATCTGAGCCCAGACGCGGAATGTAGGTTCTGCTCGGAGGAGGACGAATCATCCGAGCACATTCTCTGCATTTGCCCAGCTTTACATTGGTTAAGGAGACGTATTTTCCCTAAAGAAATATGTACGCCAGCGGAAATGAAATACTCTGCTACTAAGGATTTACTATCCTTCATTAGGGAGGATACAATAGATCTTTTAGGTCGCAGTGTCTGCCACATGGGCAAGGGTTCTATTTAAAAAAAAAAAAAAAAATCTGAACCATTATTATGAACGTTTATGAAAAGTTTTTAAATCGTACGTTTGCTAGTTTCTCTTGTTGCGTTCTATGAAAACGAAATTAGATCTCTTACTTCCCAAAGCCTTCTTGATTTTTATCAATGCAAAATGGAAGTCATCTGTTCTGAATACTACCTGCAGAACCAGGGCAAATCCACTACTGAGATGCCATTTGTTTTAGGAATTATTTTGAAACAAAAGAATATGTGTATAGCCATTGCTTAGTGCTTAGAACAGTGTAGTACTGAGTGGAAGGTATGAAGTTCGAATCCTGGAAAAGTGTTTAAAAAGTGTTTTCACGATCCCACCTCTCGCGATTGTCTGACAAACGTCCGAGAGTATGAGCAACCTTCTCAATTCCCTTTTTGGATGTTGTTTTGACATGTAGATTTCTTAAATTTTTTGGGAAAAATATAACACTCACATCTGGAGTTCCACAAGGCAGTCATCTTGGCCCTCTGTTATTTAATATTTTTGTAATCGAGATTCCATATTTTTTTACGATTTCTTTAATAAACGTGGACCCAGTTAAACCCTTTTTATTGCTTAGTGTCAACAAATGTCTTTTTTTTTCTGAACATCGTTTATAAACAGCTATGTATATGAAGGGGGTCCCATAATTCACGCAAAATGTAATTTTATAGAAAATACGGATTTTTAATTGTTTATTGATTCATAAAGTATACAGATTGGGGTTATGTATGGAATAGCACATCGGATAAATGGCCGCCACGGCTCTGCTGGCAAGTACGCACTCTTTTATTGAAATTTTCTATGACCGTTTCGCATAAATGTGGCTGAATTTCATGAATACACCTCCCAATTTCCTCTTTCAAGGCGTTGGTGGTCGTGGGCTTGTTTGCATAGATCTTTGACTTCAAAATACCCCAAAGAAAAAAGTCCAATGGCGTTAAATCGTAAGATCTGGATGGCCACTTCTGATCGCAAAAACGGCCGATTACGCGATTAGGAAATGACTCATGCAGTAATTGAATTGTTACTCTGGCTGTATGGCATGTGGCACCGTCTTGTGGAAACCACATGTTGGTCACATCCATATCTTGTAATTTAGGCACTAAAAACTGGGTTATCATGTCACGATAATGCCTCCAGCCCGAAATCCGTACCAAACAGTCACTAATTGTCACTAAGTCAGTCACTAAGATCACTTATTTTGTACGAATATTGCGGACTGTAGCTGACAAACCTCATTTTTAAAATATTGCTCAACGATGAAAATGCGTTGTTTTTTCGTATAGCGCTTCATTTTTACTAACCCCGAAACGTCAGCTGTCACATTGTTATCTTTTTTTCTGTTGGCATCACTGTACTACTCAAAAAAAATTAAAAATTTCAAATTTTTCGTGAATTATGGGACACCCTTTACATAAAGGGTGCGTTTAATGTTTCCGGACACGTTTTTTTTAATCAATTTGAAATAAAACAGAATTCCATAATTTATATTTTACTACTTGATCGTATGGTCATTAGAAATCGATTTTTGATTATTTTCCTGAAACTATTGTGTCAGTTGAATTTTACACGGGTAATAATGCAAATCCTTTTTGAGAATTTTCAATAAACATGACGGAGATATTCCCAATTCCTGTGCGCGGCATCGATGAGAGGTGCCCGGACATTCACCAACACTCTGCCTCACTGGAGCAGTGTTTTCTGGCGTACGTTGGCTCCGTTTTCGAAGTCAAAAACCTTGGAGTAATTTTCGATACCAAGTCAATTTTTTCTAATCATGATGAATTGCCTTCAAATTCCACTAGATGCTCTCTGTTTAGTTTGGTTCAGATTGTGAAAAATTCAACGAAACAATTGACAACAAAAAATTTACAAACCATTCGTTGAAAATCAATTGGTCTAAAAAGATTACTCCAAAAAACAATTGATGGAAATAGAATTCATCGAAGAGAGCGAGTATAAAATTTATGAAAAGGAAAATTGCTCAAAAATTATTGATCAGCAATTTAAGAGTAAAGAACATGAATTTCATTTACATATGAGCAATCGTACCGAACGATAATCTCAAAAACGACACACTCCTAAACATTTTAGGAGCGTTCGCTCTATGTTGGGAGTAAATATACAGTCAGAGCTTAAAATTCTCTGGCGGAAAGAGTATCTGACTGATAATTCTTGGATCAATTGGTCTTTTGACAGATTTTCAACTCAATCAATTGTCTTGTTAAAGAATTGCCTTTCGACCAATCGATTTTCGATTAATTCATTTCGATAAACAATATTCGTTTAGTTGTCAACGAAGCATCGTAGAACTTTTTTGAGGTTCGACTCTTCATATGTAGGACATAATAAGCTAGTTTACCAAAAAATTCCAGTCCTTTGGCTCACACAATATTTACTTAACCATCGCCGTATACACCCAGAGAAATAAACAAGGCTAACAGTTCCATTTGTGGGCGCCGTGGCTCAAGTGGTTAGTGCGTTGGATCGCTGGACGTGAGGTTCGAGGTTCGAATCCCAGAGAACACCAAAAAGTTTTTCACGGTCCCACCTCTCGCGAATGTCTGACAAACGTCCGAGAGTAATAACTGTCAAGAGAAAGCTTCTCAATATGCCTTTCGGATACGGCTCTAAACTGTAGGTCTCTTCCATTTGTGTGAAAAATATAAAACGCACAATACGAATGGTCGCGAGAAGTTAGGCCTTGGACCACATACGGTCTGTTGCGCCAAGAATTTGTATTTGTATTTTTTGACAGCTGCATTTTAGGCTGTGATATGTATATCTAGTTTCTAGTTTTTATCCAGAATCATCCTCAGATAATGTGTACACGGAGTAGTAGGTAGTATGTTTGCTTGTGGCCTGATCAGGGTAAGTTCAAAAACCACTAGGGAAACAGCAATCTCAGCCACCTAATACAACAGAATTTATCCAAACACGATATCTTAAAAAAAAAAAAAAATGCTCAGAAATCTGCAGTGATCACCTTCCACTGGCTCTGGTTTGGAGGAGGTAAATCGGACAATAACTTAGCAATAAATAGGCAGTAAAAGGTTGAGTTTGAAATTAAAAAAAATCCAATCTAATTTTTCAGGGAAGAGCATGTCAATATTCTGTGTAGGTTAAATAGTCGGTCTTGGGTAGTCCGTCGCAATGCCAAATTTTACATCACCCATCCAAAACCTCTGCTTGGAACCTCTTACCAGAGAGAGGGCTTCAGACGATTTTTTTTCGGACTCGCATTCTCGTCCTTATTCGGCAGCCAAAGATTTCAAAAGAAATGTGCTCCAATTTCCAATATGATACTCGTATTCTCTCTGCAGTAGCTGAATGCCAGACCCAAGCAAATTGTATTAAGCCCTGTTTTTTGACAGAGAGAATTTACTAACTAATGCTCAGCCATATTTTGACGTAACAGCCGTCGATGGAGGCCGATCTTCTAAGGCCTTTCTTAACATCTTACTCGCACCATTGCTGTTTTCCAAAAATCGGTGAGGAATTGATTAAAACCTGCATCTGGACAACTTTATTTGCCTTTGTGTACTCTTTAACAACCTGTAACTATTCAAAAAGGACTTAGGTGCACCAAATAACCTTTTTCTGAATCAAAATGACAATAATCTGGTCATGATACTATCGTTGGCATTTTATGGAGTACAAGTAATTGAGAGCTTGCTTCATACAGTTCCCAGCCTCTATTAAATGTCAAGGACAATCGCAATCCTTCTGATTCATAGCATTTTTCTCTTTCCATACTAAACCAAAATTAATTTTGTACCAGTTTTTAATTAAATCTTCTTCCTCACAAAAGATTTACATCCTTTCACATATGCAATTAAATTGACCTTTCAGAGCCTGTGGCAAAATTGATTAATCCCAACCATCTATGGTTATGCCTCATCCATCGTCGAAAATTTTGCAAATAACCCAACTCAATAAGATATGTAGATGTAACGGACCACAATTAAGGACCCAACTTATAGTATAAGATATCCTCAAGAGTTTTTCATTAATACCCTTCGGGGTGCTTGATGAGCTGCCTATTTTCGACAAACAGCCTCAATAACACAACAACTTCCAATGTCCACATTACACGAACCAAATTTGTAGTCCTTGCGCCATGGTTTGGTTAATAAAATACAAAATTTCATCACCCTACAGTCAAATAACCTTCGTCCTGTGCTCCCAACGAGCACTTTATATTACGCCTTTTTCCTTAAATGAGGCGACTTCTTTGGCAATTTTCTTTGGTCAGGGTTTTGTAAATGTCCTTCTTAGTTCGCACCAGTGACACTTATCAGCATTCGCATAAATTCACTTGGACGACAGTGAATTGATTTTAAGACAAAAGGCCACAGCAAAAAAAAAATCTTCAGTTAATAAGAAGCCTTTGTCCAGGACATTCAATACACGATGTTTATGTGGGGAAATTTGTTAGGAAAGAAAAGAAATTGCGAACGGAAACATCGATACTCACCAATCCCGAAAAAAGTTTTTTTTTTGTTTTTTTTTTACTCGCAGGCTCCCTCCTTTCTTTGTTTTAATTAAATCCTGCCAAATGTAGAAAAGGGACTATCGTTCGCTCCTAAAAGTGGAAAAGTTTAGAATTATTTATCAGAGGATAACAATCCGGTTCAATGGGATTTTTTTCGAGGACGAAACGAAAAAAAAAAAAGAAACACATCCAACCCTCCCTGATCCTTTTGTGTGGGTTTTTATGGGGTTTCTTGTTTTGCTCCTGATTCCGTTCGCATTCGTGATGAATTCAATTAAACAAAATAAAGGAAAAGCCATTTTGTTTTTTTTCCCCGTTGTTTTCTTTATGTTGTACATTTTTCTTTTAACAAACGAATGAACATTAAGAGAACAAAAATTAAACAAAACAAACAGATAAAAAAAAAAAATGTTGTAGAAAAAGACCAACAAAATGGGAACACATTTGTCCAGGATATTTCTTTGGTGTGTTGTTTCAGGGAGTGGGAGAGTATTCAGTAAAAAGTTGAAATTGGAAAATTTCGAAGAGGGCAGAGAGGATGCAGAGAAAATTGAACGAAAATAAACGAAGAGAAATGTTAAATTTAATTTCAAGTCCTGTTCTTTGTGATTTTCGTGATTTTTTTTTGTTGTTAGGAAAATGTAGGTCCTTAATAAAAAATCACTCCCGAATTATTTCCATTTATCTTTGTTTCATGTTGTTCCCTAACCATAGAATCGACGTAGTACGCTACGCATCGTCGTGTTTGCTGTCGAGATCATCAAAATGTTTCTCGTTCCAGGAAAGAACACACTATGGCAAAGGAATACGCCAGAAAAACAAATAACAAGCCCGCTAATATCCTTTTGACTTATACACGGAGATGAAAAGAGCAGCAACAAAGAGGAGACAAAATAATATCCCCATCCGAAACAAATCCTTTTTGATGAATCCCTAATATCGGTGGATTTTGCCTGTTGACTGGGTTGGAAAAATCGCGAAATCCTTTGAATCGTGTCAGCTAGCTACACCACCCGCTCCTCCTCTCGGAGGGCTGTTTGACTGTTTAAGCGGAGATGAATTGGCATGAAGGATGTTTTGCGGGTCAGAGAGACGTTGGTAAAGTGATTCCCAGAAATCTATCTTCTGGAAACTCGGTAAACAGCGAATTCAGAATTTATTTAAATTTATCTACCCAAAGGGATTTTGACTGAAGTTGGTTCTGTGGCGAAGGCCAAGGGACTTGGTAACGTGAAAGCATTCGAAATGTTATTTAAATTGAATGAAACGTCGGAGGTGTTTGTTGTTTATTTATGTTTGAACCTCAATAAGAGTAACTTAAATTCAAACCAGGTTGGTGGCAAAAGGACAAACTGAACAGGAAATGACAACAGAGGGGAACAGTGAGCGTGTTGTGGGAAATGGTGGCTTTTTCGAAAGGTTTTTTACCGCCCGCCACTAGGATTTTGGTTCGCGTCGAGTTCACTGGAATAATGCTTCTGAAATTGGAAGCAACTCTATTGCCTATCCAATAAGTACAGTGCTGGAATTCTCCATCTTGACTCCTCTTAACTATGTGGAGAAGGTTAGGCAAGGAGAAGGTTGTATTCGAAGATTGTTCTAATCTGGTTAGGAACAGTCTTATGTCTGGAAACCTTGTGAGAAACTGGGTATTTTGGAGTAGATTTTAAGGGTGGGTACTATGTCAACAGAGAATCCGTGACTAAGTATGAACATAACAACTTTTATAGCAAGAACAACGGGCAAAATGTCGATGGTGAAAATTGACATTGGCGGAGGGTTTTGAGGAATTTAGAGACACCCTGTTAAAGTTTAAAACCTATCACACACTCAATTTTAAGAATATTTCAGTCAAGGGTTTTGACAATACTGGTGTTGGTCAAACAAATCACAAAGTAGGACTTGAAGGAAACTTTTCGCATTTAGATCTATGGCGAGACGGTCCGTTTGACGAAGACTTAAGATGCAAGCACAATGGGTTGAGGTAAACTGAAGCAAATGCCTGGATGTGTCAGAAATAGGGTAGACTCTGATTGGTGTCAATCAGGCGACACTCAGTATTGTAACGTAATTGCGCTTATTTTACCTTTACGTGATAGCCATCAGATACCTACTGGTTGCTGTCAACCGAACAGTCAATTAACTTGATCCGGACTGAACTTGCTGAACTTAAAAGCGCGAGTGTCGAATGTCGAGGCGACGACACCAAAGTTAGGTTCTACGAACCCTTCGATGAAACATACGACCACTGCCCTATCTATGGCATAGGGATTGCCCCGAACGATTTTAACGAAAAGCTAGTGACAGCACAGTCGGAAAGTACAGCCTACATGACACCACCTCCGATAACGAATTGAGGCTGATCGACTTTGCTGCGACGGTAAATGTTAGGAACATGGAAATCTCTTGATCCTGATCGGATTGACCACATCGTGATCGACGCAAGGCACTCTCCCAGTACTATGGATGTCCGAACGTCTTGAAGGGCCAGCACTGTCAAAAAACCATAAGAGATGCTGCCTCTTACGTACAAGGTTTCATAATCGGAAGAACGTAGCGTGATGTCAGTGGCGCTTTACTGAGTATTGAGACGGGATGGGTTTAACGGTCAATGAGGCTGTCACATCACGTCACCGCAGACAGATATAATTTTGAGGCAGTTAGGGATTTCGTCTATCTAGGGTCCGCTATTAGACACTAGCGCTGTGATCGAATGGAAAATAACTCTTTCCAACCGCTGTTTCCTTAGGATAAGAAGGCAATTGAGTACCAAAACCCTCTTTGAACCAAATAAAGTGACCCATTAAATGACCATTATCATCCCAGTCCTGCTCCAAGATGCAGATGCTTGAACTTTGAGATGAGAACAGAGAGATGAGGCTGCTCTTGGTTGTTTCGAGAGAAAAATTGAATCACCAGTTGGAAGAAGGGAATAAATCCACCTGACCTTACTTTTGGGAAAACGCAAAAAACTGAATAACTTCTTTATTTGACGGTTCTCAAATTTTTGACATATGGATAAAATAGTTTTCTCAATGTTTTGAGTCGCCTGAGATATATTTTTTGTTTCTATCGCTTCCTGGTAGCTAGATATACCGTGTGAAAAGGATTTATTTTTGGACTTATTCCCTTCTTCCAACTGGTGATTCAATTCTTCGAGCGACTTTCGGTCACGTCTGCATAGACGGTGAGTGGAGCAGGAAACACAACGACAAACTATACGGGCTGTACAGCGACATCGACGTAGCCAGAACAGTGAAGGTCTAACGACTGAGGTATGGACACCAATGTTTTGGCCCAGAAAATTTTCGAATCCAGCCCAAGGGACGGCGTAGTAGAGGAAGGTGGCGCTCGCAAGTGGAAGGGAACCTCAACCAATTTGACTTACAAAACTTGAGCCAGCTAGCTAGGGATCGAACTGACTGGGGACAACTGAGTCCCCGGATTGTAGGCCTTAAGTAATTAAGTAAGTAAACTGTAGCACACGTCAAAATTCAGTGAAAAGTGGGATCGCACTGTAAGAAGTGGCGATGGGATTACAAAGATCTCAAAAATAGTCGTTGTAACGCGCCTGTCATCATCATTTTGTGGGCTGAGGCCAAATACATTACAGGAAAAACTAAGAAACGAAGGAAACTGCAAAAGAGTGGAACTTTGGGAGAAACTCTCTAGACTAAGACAAGCCTTCTCGGGAACTATGTATGTATAACCGGAAAAGAAGTAAGGTCTGTATCAGCAAGAAGTGGCGCACCGTATATCCGCAGATTCTGCGGAGATGTAGAAGAAATCAAAGGGCACCTTCTTAAAGAATGTGAAGCACTAATCCACAAAAGAAGAAAACACCTGGATGCCTACCGACTATTAGAAGAAGATCTACCACTGTTAGATCCAACTCCGATTGATCAAGGAAATCGGACTAGAGGAGGTGCTCTAAGTCGAGTACCTCATCAACCAGAGCTCCAAGTCGGGGTAGCACAATAAATCTATAAAGATCGCAGTGCGCCTACACCCGTATAACCAGTCTACAGCCCACGAGCCGTTCCTAATTTTGCGCTGGCATTAATAAGTCGATAAGGATACATTCATTGAGGATTCATTTGAAGTTCTTTATTCTTTTTTATTTTTTTTTTGTCTTATTGCGACAATTTCTGAGACTCTCTCCAATCCAAATCCGCTTCTGACATGGACTCTCCCTAAACGCGCAAAAATTAAGTCCCCATGAAAAGATACGGATGCGAATACATCACAGAACATTGAACCCTAAAAGTCGATATCTCGGTTTTCCAGTTCCCACAGATCACACAGTCAATCACAGACCAATATTCGTCTCGTAAACACTAAGAAAAGATATCCTCTCCGTCCAGATGTCTTGCAGAATGTTTATTTATTCAAACTCTTTATTGCTGTGCTCTGCCTAAAGGAACTCCATCACCTCCACCTCTTCATCGTCGTCCAGCACGAACTTCATCTTCATCATTATCATCATCGATTTGTCACAAATGTTTACACCACACACACAATAAAGAAAAAAAAAAATTCTTTTCATTCTGAAATATCTGTCTCCTCAAAGATGATGATCACTTAATGATCGTGAAGAGATACATATATGTACGTACGAAAATAAACATCAGACCGCCAGACTGCCAGGCAACAAGGCAACCCTTTTTGTTCCTGTGGATTCCAAACAATAATTAGTTCCATGGCTTTTGAGTGATGTGACTTACATTTTCATGGCATGCCCTTGTACGGTATCTATAGCTTCAGCCCGCGCTCAAGTAGACCAATTTATGACTCTCATCGACCCGGGAGTTATCAAACATCTGCGAAATTAGTTTGAGATTGTAAATCCTTTACCACCACCAGAACCAACAATTTGTGGAGAGGCTAGCTCTGTGCCACGCCGAAGGATGTAAAATTAGCTCTCTTTACGCGCCACGGGCTCTATGTTTACCCACTTGAGACTCAACATGGATAGATACACGTCCCTTCTCGACCAGATGTCCATGTCGATGAATTCCTTGGAAGAAGCCTAAGAAATTCTGAACTACCTCACTTGAGTGCGGGTGTATCTTCTCCGATTGCAAAAAGATAATAACACCTCCAAAATGAAATATTCTTAGATAGTTTCACTTTTCACTCAACGAGTGCTCTCACTTACAGGTACGCTAAGGATTCAAGGGTCTGCTCGTATTCTGCTTGAGTGGAGAGGGATGCCGCTGTGCTGCAACGAAATGTTGTGATTCCATTTAATTCTCTTTTATTAATCTAACTACACTGGCGAGGTGGTTGCCACTCAGGCAGACCTCATGAGGTGATCCTGTGCGGTCCTCCGATAGTTTGTCATATTCACGCATCACTGGCTGGTGGATAAAAGAGTTGCAAGGACTTCAGCACGGAGCTGTTATGAAATGGAATCTAAAGTGGATATTTATTTGAGTCACGCTTTAATGAGGATTCAAGTGGATCGCATTCGAGTTTGGCTGATGTTTTGTGCGTATCACCGGAGAGGTATGTTCATGGAAAGTACATTTGGGGTGCATAACATTGCGGTTTGTTACGCAATTGAGATGTCATTAGAAAATTGTCCAGATGCGAGGGTAAACATTAATTGAAAACTAAATGTGCAGACTAGGCGTGGAAAACCCTTTAAAAGTCCCTCTCGACATATGTAGCTCGTACGTAACCGTGTGCAGCTTAAAGATTTTCTCTAAATTGATTGATCTTCGAGTACAATGATACATTTTTGAAGCGCTGCGAAAGGATCCAAAGAAAATGCTGGTGCGTAGGCATAAAAGTCCTGGCAATCCAGCTTTCATGGTTTCGGTATTATGTGGGAGGTCATTGGAGAATGGGAGCTTTTTGACTACTAAATCGTGGGCCATTTCTTCGTTTCTTTTTGAAAAGTATTTAACTTGAAAGCTGGCAACATTAACGCTCTCAAAATATTAACAGAAATGTAGCTTCAAGTCTCCGCAGTAGGAAATGGATCGTCTTATGGTTAGAGAACGCTAGGAAATATTGGCAAATTATTTCTAGAAGTGGGCATTGTGATTGTGCACAATTTTTGGTCGAGATGATGCACTTTCAGCGGCTGGTGTACGGAAATGCATAAGGAAAGTTCATTAAACTGAAATTCTTACAAAATATTTGGCGCAACAGACTATATGTGGTCCAGGGCTTAGCTCTTCGCAACCTGGAAGAAACCTAAAGCCATATCCGAAGAGTGAATTGGGAAGCAGAGTTTATTAACTGAATATCAGTCGCACTTTTCTGAGAGGAATATTGCATACAGACCTCGGGTAATTTGTTGAAGCAAAACGACCACCAGCTTCCGCGTCTCTCTGTTGGCTTTAAATGATTTGAAAAATAATGTCAATCATGGTCGCAAAATCATTTTTCCGAACGAAGCTTATTTTCATCTCGGAGGCTATGTCCACAAGCAAAACTTGTAGGATTTGAGGTTCCGAAAATCTGCGAGTAGACATAGAGAAGCCGACACTGTGTCTATTTTGGTTTGGGTTTGAAAGTAGTGGCATTATTGGTTCCGACTTCTTTGAAAATGACGCTGGTAAAAACGTTATACGGAGTGCGGAGTGATTATTTTTGTTGCCGCAATTGGAAGGACTTTGCTTCCAGTGGGACGACTGAAAGTTTCACATCAGGCCTCAAACAGTCGATCTTTACCGTTCGGTAACCGTGTTATGAGCCATTCTGGATACGCTGTTACTCCAACAATCCACAAATGATTGACGCACTTAAGGATACCATCCGCCAAGCTATTCGCGAAATAGAGGAACAATGGACACTTTACCACAAAATTGGATTGACAGGATGGGCCATACCATAATCGGAAGGTGTACTCAAGAAAGCAAAAAGTTTAAACTTCGAAAACGTTTTCAAAAGAAAACCAATTGATGGCCCATACCGTAAATCGAATGCTGTTACCCTGACAGTAGAAGGAAGCTACAATTTTATCGCTGGTCTTCGATTATTGGTTGCTATGTAATAGAAGTCAGGGAGGTACTGTGGGCAAAGTAATTTCCTCGTCAACCGGCAGTTACATCACTTATGTTTAAAAATTGCGACCCGCTGTCGAATAGAATAGGACTGCACTGGGGCGGTCATGACACTGTAGTTAACTTTCTCCCCGAACGTCTGAACTGGCAGTAGGAGCAAATGGCAGACTTTCGTCATCAAAACGTCAGCAGTTGAAAACGTTTATTTCAGCATGGCTTCCTTTGTAGCTGAGTGGCCTGACTTCGAGGAGAAATTATTAGTTTGGGACAGATTATGCAATTTTTCTGGCATTCCATTTAGCGGAATGCAAATATTCATTCAAAATTTAGCTACCGCAGAACCAGACCTACCTAGATGACCACTTTTTATTCAAAGCGTAGTTTCCAATTCATTTTCCAGAAATGGGCGCAGCGAGTAGGTTAAACTTGCACTTCCTCTAGATTTGAAAAGTATTGGAGGTCCCTGAATACCGCCTTCGAAATGAACGCGTATAGTCCGAAGCTTAATATATTTATTGAGTATGGGATTCCAAGAAAATATTTTCTCCTGCAACAAATTTGACATCTTTCAATAAGCTTTACCTAATGCGCCAGTAAATAAATTAAAACTCAAGAATTGATCCACAAAATGGCGGATTCACAAGAACGTCTTGAAAGTGTAAGGTACCTGCTCAGTAGTATCAAAATTATTTAAATATGATTTTCGTTAATCTTAATTTGAGCCTCGCCGGGTAATCGAAAAAATAAAATAAAATCCCGCGGCGTTATTGGTTAGCGTGCGAGAGGTCAGAAAATATAAAAAAAGAGCGTTTTTCAAGGCCCCAACTCTGGCGAGTGTCTGACATACACACATCCGAGGGACTTACACTCTAACTTTGTATAGCCTTTTTTCGACACATTTTCGATGGAAATGATTCAGCGTTTTAGGGACTTTATAACATTAAGTTCTAAGACAACACATGTTTGTAGCACAGTATCAATCCCTTTTTATCGATGCTGTTTATTCGGATAGATAGGGCATAGCTTCTCAAGCTAACAACTGTCATCTCACGCACTCTGGTAGCCACTGACGAAAAGTGAAAGAAAAGTGTCGCTTTATCAAGAAAGAAAGTGATTTTTCCACTTTTAAAATACCGCTATAAACGTTCAAAGGAAATAAATTTCCAAAACAGCGCATAATTTTCCAAATCCTTAAAGTTTATCATCAAAATGCATAACCCTACTTACGGAACAAACAACTAACCCCGTACTATTTGGACACCCGTATATGCATACAAAATACCGTTGTAAACATGATATTGAAAACAAAGTACTGAACCCTTGTGCCAAGGAAACTTTCAAAAAGTTACATAAACAAGGGAAGAATAGAGAAACGAAGAAAAAAAAATGTATAAAACTAAGTTGAACCTCTTTGGCAGACTTCTTTGGCAAGTTAGGACAAAGAAAACATTCTTCCTTCCATTCCTCCTCTTTCGCCATTCTTATGACAAACAAGGACACCATTTTTTCCGGCTTTAGTTCGTCCTTCTAATTTCCTTTTTTTTTTATAAGAAAATGAAATCAAAACAACCTCTAAACACAAAAATACAAAAGAAAAAGAAAAAGAAAATATCCCCTTGGGAAATTTTCCCTCTCTGACATGCGCTTCGTTCACTATCACTCACACAGATCAAACTCAAAATGGTGTCATTCATGTGCAAGCAATCAGGGGAAGCGTTCAGCCAATCAGCGTACAGAAGGAGGAGTGACCGCTGTCAAATCCATTTGTCTCGCTTTGGTGATTGTTTTTTTACGACTTTCCTCCGAGGGTGGATATTTCCGCAGGACAATAATCACTTGGAACTTGCGCAAAGGATTAAAGTAATAGCGAAATAGGGAATTGTCAAAATTGGCCGTAAATCGAAAGAAACGTGTGTGTCCCAGAAGGGTGAATCGTGCTGAATTTCCTTTACTCTCTCACTCTCTCGCCGTCAGAGAATCGCCGCCGACGGCAATAAGGGACAATTTTGTATGCGTTGCGCAGTATTAGAAGGGATAATTGAGCGCTCATGATGATTGCCAGCGAAAAAAGGGGTGGGCTGTTGGTGGATTGTGTTTATTTTTATCTCCTCACATAGAATGATTCTCTTCTGTGGCCGTGTCGTAGTTTCTTGATCACATGCAATTTGACATTGACGGTTGGCGGACGTATCCGTACAGTTTGTGTTCACGGTAATGACAGTTCGCGACAAATTGAATGAAATGTTCTTGTGCGTAGTGAATTAGAAACAAAAGCATAAATTACATGTGCCAACAACAAAATTTCTCCACTAAAAAGGATAACACAGTCTTATACAGATTCGGTAAATTTTATCAATAAGAAACAGGTGCGGGTGTGTTCAGTGTTTAGTGTTCATCAACAGTGTGTGCTTATTGTGCTAAGTGTTAAGTAAACAAATTCGAAAATGTTGGAATTCTATCCGATGCCGACGAATTTAAGCTCTGGCGTGGGTGGTGGTGGTGGCGGTGTCGGGGGTTCTGGTGGTGGAGGTGTAGGTATTGGTGGTGGTCTTTTGATGCATCACCATCATCATCACCATCATGCGGCAAATCGCTTTCTGGACGGAAACCCAACCAAAACTTCAGACTGCAATGGACGAACAGGTAAACATGGGTGAGGGATGTATATACACTACGGGTGGATTTACAGAAGTGATGTAAATAAGATGCTGGGTTAGTTATTGAGGAAATCCGAAGTTGGTTCTACATATCGTCTGAAGGTTTCCAAAAACCCAAGTGTTTGGCACAATTTTTTTTTTTATATTTTTTCGTTTATAAGACTGTGGCTTTATGAATCTACACTCTTTTTCGCATGGTGTCTTAAAGTGGGTAAACAATGTTTGTCGTTGGGTGTTATTATTTAAAAAAAAAAGTGCTAAGTTCGAAAAATTAAGGAATTTGAGTAGGTAATGCTCAAAGCAAACTAGTTGATTTGATTGATGTTTTCTGAGATCAAGGCTCAAAAATATTGCAAAATATTGCGAGGAGAGGTATATGAAGAGTCGTAACTTCAATCGAACAGCTGTGTAGCTTATAACGGTCCGTATTGCATAAATGTACGCTCGATTTGAAGAATGCTTTGCAAATTCTTGCAAAATGAAACAAACTTATGTCAGATATGCGAGGGCAAGTTGGATTTTTTCCTTTTGTGCATTCATTCCTATGTCTTGTATTGTGTTTAAACGCTTTATGTTTGTTAAGAGACATAGATACTAGAGGAGCCTGTTCAAAAGTGCTTGGTGGGAACCAAAAAGCAAACTCAAATCAAAGACAGTTTTATTTTCGAAATGTTAATTCCTGCCTTCAAAACTTGTGAATTGGTTTCTCTTTGGTTTATTACGGGTAAATAAGTACGATCCATTTAACGAATTTTTCGATTTAACGAAAGACTATTTCGGAGGGCGTTTGGCTGCACTTTTGTTATTTTTTTCGTTGGCATATATTTCTTTCTTAAGCAACGTTTACATTTAGTTCATTTTAAACTTAATTTTTCACTGCATTCGGGGAACCGGATCGTACATAAAATGGAGTCATTCAGCGCTCATGTAAATCGATCTGATCGTATATGAGTCATATCGGTGAAGCACCATTTGGTTATGAAACACTTCTTTGGGCTTTGGGATGTTGATAACCTGTACCAGGAGTCTTAGAAGGATAACAAAAATTTCACCATAGAATTTTTGGAGCAATTCCTGATACCATAAGAAAATGGGGACACACTGGGTTAGCCTTAGAGTTTCTTGATGCCGAACCATTTTCTGCACTGAGCAGAAGTACTGATCAACTGCGACCAAGTGCAGGCGAGTTAAAATGGTCGTTGAGACACTAGAGGGATGTTAGATGCGACATTTGATAAGCTATGAGCGATGAATACTCAAATAATTAATAGCGATACTCGCTGGATGATTCCTGCAGACTATGCCTTGAAGAGGTGGAGTCATATATAAACTTACTAAGAAGAGTGATCTTGGGAATCCTGTCTGAAATGTGTCACGGAGGAGGCGAAAAGGTATTCAGCAAGGCGATTTGATCTAGCGAATACATATCTCAAAATGTGTTCATACATGTGCACGAGGATATATTTGGATTGGCGTGGTTCGGGCAAAAGAGTTCTTTGCTGTCTTCTGTGTTTAAGTAATGATCCCTTACTTACTTACTTATGTGGCGCAGTTCGGAATGAACCTGGGCCTCAACCAATAAGCCTTTCCAGTTAGAGCCCGATCCTTAGCTAACAGCCTCCAGTTGATCGGTCCAAGTTGATTGAGGTCCCATTCTGCTGGTGCTCGCCACCTTAGGCGAAGTCATCCTCTACTGCGTTGTCCTAGATTCGAAGAACCTGCGGACCGGAGTATTGGTATCCATTCGTTCTACATGTCCTAGCCATTACAAGCGACCGATGCGTAGTTTTTAACTAGGTTGGAGTCGCTGTATAGCTGTATTCATCGTTGAATCTTTTCCTCTAAAGCTCGTCAACGCAAACGGGACCGATATTTTACGAAACGACCAAGGATACACCTTCATCCGCTTTCGACAAAGTCCATGCTTCAGCGCCATAAAGCAGGACTGGAATGATTAAGGTCTTATAAGGAGTCTCCTTAGTCTTTCGAGATAGGGCCTTACTACTCAATTGCCTTCTCAGCTCAAGGAAACTGCGATTGGCAAGAGTTATTCTTCGTTTGATTTCTGCTCAGGTGTTGTTGTCAGAATTAACAGCAGAGCCAAGGTAGACAAAGTGCCTTACTAGCTGTCGATTGTGACATTCTATCCAATTCGTCGGTGTTGTGTGTCCCTTCTTGCTGACAGCATTTACTCGGTATTGCCCTCATTGCAGTTTTACCGACGGCAACTGACGATCGCAAAATGGCTATTTAAGACTTTTGTAGAAGCCCCTTGACTTTTATGTTTGTAATGAAATGGAAGAATGATGATCCGTATGTGTGATCAACGGCTTTTTGCTAAAGTAGATCAGCACTTAAACGGTTACATCTGCGAAATATTCATGTCTGTGAGGAATGTGTAAATACATTTTTTAATAAACGCGTGTGAATTAAAAAGTTCACCACCTGACCAAGGAAACAAACTCAGTCTCTATATTCCACTTGGTCTCTGAAGCCTTACACCAGTTTTGAAAAATATTTCCTCAAGACCTTGAAGAAAAGTGTTTCGACCTCTTCATTCGTTGAAATTATCTGTCCGTCCAAATGTTTTTTTCAGGTTAGGCAACAGATAGAATTTACACGAAGTCAGAAGTCGGGAGTGATTTAAGCCCGCAGTTATGGATTTCAGCCGGTTTGACGCTAGGTGTACATACGTACATACATACATACCAGGATGCATTTTTTTTATTACCCCTTGCAGGCAACGCAAAGGCCGCAGTATCGACTCGAAATTATTGTTCGACCATTTACAAGGTCTTTACCATGGTGAGTCCCAAAAAATAGATGCTACCACGTTATTCGTCGATAATTGAACTTTAGCTTTCTTTGGGACCGGTGATCTAGATTTTCTCTATTCTCTTGGTCTTGGTTTGGTCTTAAGGGTATAGTGGTTAAACTTGGTCTCATCTGTCGTCACAAATCTGACCACAAAATCCTCTGTATCGAAAACGCGTATCTCCTTTATCTTCAAGAGAACATTTTTTTTCGGTCTTTTCCACCACCATTTTTTTGCGGCAAAATGCCCAGTCTAACTCATAAAATTGTGTCACTTAAAGCGATCTTTTTTTTTGTAAAATATGAGGTTAAGCCAGCAAATCGCAAACAATTTCTGAGCTTAAGGGCCTAGCTTCTCACAACCATTTATGTTGCGCGGATTGTATTTTTGCATGAATGTGGAACCTACGTTTGTCAGATATTCACGCGAAGTGAGCCCGTGATAAGCTTATTTTCCTTTGATTCAAACATCCCGCCTCGTAGTCCCATGCAGTAATCATTGAGCAACTGCGCTAACATCACAATATTGAAAATCATTTACGAGGACGATATGTTCTTTAAAAGGTTTGGTAGCACTCGTTGCATTGTCAGATAGAGAGGAGCATACGATGTTAATTAGAAAAATGAGTTCCCAGACATTTCTTTCGGTTGTACCTGGGAAATTCTCCATGACCTTGAAAATGACTGTACGGGTATGAGGACCGGTCAGTAGTCAAAAAGAGTAATGCTTGGTTTACATCCCCTTGATACGTATATATCATGGGCTGTACTGTCAAAACAATCTAGTATTTAAGACGAGGTGGACTTTGGTATCATTCGCACTTGAGATTCGATGACCTTGCGCGACACCTATCCTACGACCCTGGTACCATGGATATGCCGTCTGCTGTGCAAATTTAGAGTTGACTTTCCTTGTGTTCAGAACTGGCTTCGGCTAGAGTTTCAGTTTGGACTGGGCTGTAGTCGAATCTTCATGGATGGCTTCAAAACTGGTCAATGGTCTGTCGCGGGTGTCTTCGTGGAGACCGACAACACTAGACTTCCCTACTCGTTAGGTAAGAATGCCACTATTTTTCAAGCGGGGGTCTATGCTATCCTAATGGCTACCAACTATGTTGTTAAGAATAGGCGGAGGGGTCGGAGTATTTGCGTCCGTAGTGACAATCAGGCTGCGCTTTACGCCTTGTTCGAAATAGCTGGAGAATGCAAGAACTCTTTGAATTTGGTAGCAAAACTGAACTCTCCGACTCTTGTCTGGGTTTCAGATATTCGATGAGATTGCCAGTTGAGTTGGCTCTTCCCGCGTCCTCGATCAGGGCCTCCATTGACGATTGGGTTTGTCATAAACACAATTGTGTGTTGCACGACTCTCCAGGATGCAGGTGGACTAAACGATTGTTCCCGGACGGGAGTATTCTTACTGTCTCTTAGCAAAAAAGACTGTAGACAACTTATAGGCGTTCTCCTTTTGGATTTTTCTTTTGCTAAGCATCTTAGCCTGCCAGGTCTAGAAGACACCACTGTCTGCGACGCTTGTGGCAAGGGCGGCTATACTTTGGATCGCTTCCTCTGTTATTGTCCTGCCTTTGCTCGGATCAGGTGGCAGATCTTCGGTGCTGATGTGGTGAGTGCTGATACTGCATCACTGAACTACCTCCTCGGCTTACTCCGAAAATGGGTAATACTGGGTCTTGCTTAATGGAACAACGAGTCTGACTGCTTCAGTTTAGTGTTTATTAATCCGACAAAAAGAAATGAAGATGACACCTTTCCGGAAACCCGCTGGACATGCTCAACTTTTCACGAATCTGGAAAAATGCCCCTCACACACGATAGGTGTTGTAGATTCTAAAGGTATGGCCATGGTAGACGAACCCTTCTTCAAATCAAGTGAGCATATTTCAGGACCACTAAAATTTTATACTCTTAAGGTTTTTAATGATTTGAGGTACTGAAAGGTCACCTCGGTTCCCCAACTTGGTCAAAAGATAAAATTTTCCACTGAAATTTCCGCCAACGGATTGGAGTCCATGTGATTCCGATCGTTTTTTCTGATGTATAGCCTTCAATTCTGTTCACGAGCAGATTGAGATCAGAATCCTTGCTCTGGTCTTAGACTCATTGATTTACCTACAATGAAGGAGCGCATTTAATGTAAAATTAGATTTTCTCCTTCCAAGGCAAATGCTAGTTTCCACTGGCAACTCTTGGAGCAGAACTCCACGACGATACCAAAGAATTCAGATTCTTTCATCCACTTGCCTTGGTATATCCTTAGTAAAGAAATATTCTGTAAAAGCTCAACTTATGCAGTAACAAATTCCTTAAGTGTGTTCCCGTTTTTTAAGGCAAAAAATATCTTTAATTCAGTGACCGATTTAACTATTAGCTTCAGTAAGCTAACATTTCATTCGTCAAGACCGAGCCAAGTTCCGAAAACTGTCTGCACACTCCTTACATAACAATGTGTGTCCAAAACAAACAATTTACCTGAAACAAATGCGCATCCCTATGTGTCATCCTTGTCTGTGACCATTCGAATGGTCATCACAAGTCCAGGAAAAACTTCTTTTTTTTTTTCTTAAAGGAATGCCATCCGTGTCCTGCGTCAAAGTCCTTGGAACATCTGTAGAATTTGCCACATTTGCTAGTGCATTCAACTTTTCCGCCCAATTCCTCTACCTCGGCAACTGTACATGTGACTGAGTGCCGTAAGATGCTCAATGTGGAACATGAACTTCTCTCACATATCCTGTGTGTCAAGTGAGTTTGGTATTTTTGCAGTGTCCAATAATTTTCGAATCGATCGATGCTTGGGGAATATGAATGTGTGTACGTACGACGAATGTGGGAGGACGCCGATGGACCTTTTCACCTGTTCTCGCCTCTACCGATGTTTGAATTCCAAAAATACTCAGCACAGTTCGAGAAGACGTAAGGGAAGGATAAGAAAATGTCCCCATCGTATACGAAAAGGGAGTAGGTATTCAGGGGGTGTTTCAAAATTATACTCATACGTGGTACATATGTGGGGTGAGTGCACTGAAATTCTTAGGGACACCAATGGTTATGCATCCCGAGAAGGTTCTCATGGAATTGACCAAATTTGCATGTCTTTTTCAGGTTCAGGGAAGAGGATACCGACAAATCGTAGAATGTGAATTGAATGAGTTGTATGTGTGCAGGGGTTTCCGGTATGGGTTAGGTTTTGTGGTTAGTGATGGGGTTTTGACGCAAATAAAAGAAGTAATTGTTGGAGGAGTTAGTTTCTGCTGATGTGATGTGGATCTGAAGTAGTATTTAAGGTGTCCTTGTGGTTAATTCTGAAACAGTCTCAAGAAGCAGGGTCAGATCTGTTTAAGGATTTAATGTAGTTCACCTTCCTCGTTGTAAGAAATAGTTTTTGACAGAAAACACCAGCTTTTCCAGGAACCCATCTGAAAAGTGTACTCTAGACCATCGTGTCTGAAACAAACTACGGTGACCACAATAGACACCCCAATGGAGGAGTGGGAAAGAAAAAAAGGTAAACACACCTCACCTACATCCTCGGCTATCATATGAAGTCCCAGCTTCCACGTGTGACTGGAGAGAGAAGTCTCTCTGCCAGGAATGCGAAAATATTGACGATAAAAGGACGACAGTACTTTCAGTGTGACAGACATTAGACTCACTGGGATGTGAAACCGTCATCCGCCCAGAATTCCTCTTTTTTTTGCTGTTTTTAGTTGCCGGAGAATGCAACCCCCCATTGTGGTTCGACGGTAGTGCTACTGCTACTGCTACTGGTGCTGGTGCTGGTGCTGCCGGGTGGTGTTATTGTTGATGCTGCGAGATGGATCGATCGACCAGAGACCGATAGATAACAAAAGCCGCCCCCTCGGCATAGACGTTTAAAAACTGGAAAAAGAATGAAAAAAAAAATTGAAAAATAAAAGAAACGAAATCGATGAAAGGCGCCTTTTGTCGTTCGTGTTTGCCTTCGAACCCACAGAGGGCGGTTTAATTTACCTTTATCAATAAATTTATTCCGAAACTTTGTTCACCAGAATTGAGTTTTTTTTTTATTTTAATTTCTGTTGCCATTGGAAGTTTTGTTCTGCCACCATGTACAGGTGATGGTGGCTAAGGGGGGTTGGTGTTACTTGAATTAGAGTGCGCGCTATAGCTTTGATAGCCTTTTTTGGTTTTTCGAAACTTTTTCGTTTTCATTTCATTGTTTCAGATTGGAAAAGCGTGATGTTTTTGTTTCGCAGAGATGCGGAATCGAAGGTTATTGGCAAAGGAGGAAGTGGAGGGGTGGCGAGTTTATATTTTTGGAAGTTCTGTTCTGTATTCCGCGTGGATATGGTAAAAGTTCGACCTTTTAGAACAGTTTTAAGGTCGTGGGGGATTCCTTTGACGATGGAGTGAATAAAATGTGATAACGGATGGATTGGATTCATTGTATCTACGTAATACTTTGAGATACTCATTCTTAGATGGACTTGGTGCGTTTTTGTAATTTCACTGAGCGGTTAAGGTCTTTGCTATCAACCATTACTGTTGTCTGCAGCTCTGTTGAATTATGTTCACGGTTGTCCTCTCTGTTTTCTTGGACCACTGATGTGAATTGGTGCAGTGCATTTCTTATTGGCGCTTTGTGGAATCTCCAACTACCACAAAAAAGGTGACCCCCTCAACTGGTTCAATTGCAGGGGCATCAGCAACTTCGACATCGCGTATTAGATCTTGCACACATTGTGTACCAACAACCTGGTCGGCGCCTATCAGTACGGCTTTAGGCCAAGAAAGTTCACAATCGGGCGTTTCTTACACCCTGCAGACTCTTCAGAAAACCACCTCAGATTCTTGCAGCATTAGCTCTTGAATGTCCTAGGCTCTTGTACGATTATTAAGTTTTTCGTTACCGTTGTAGGACTTTAGAAAGTTTTCCTCAAGACAGTCAGACTGCATTTGAGACGCTAGAGACCTACGTCACAAAATGTGAACTTGACAGGAATTTCAGTGCAATGCCGGGTATTATATATGCAGAGTCGGAAACTGCTGTATAGAGGGTAACGAAAGTGCCGACGTACTGGCCAAAAAAGGAGCAAAATGTGTCGCTAGGAAAGTTATTTCGAGAGATCCTTCAAGTTGACTGACCTATGATGTCTTCGTTTGATTTTCGCTGAGATGTTGATTCCAGAGTTCATGGAAGAGCTAAGGTCAACAAAGTCCTATACTGCCTCGAAGTTATAGCTATCGACAGTGACGTTCTGTCCAATTCGCCGATGATGTGTGTCCCTTCTTGTTGACAGCATATTCTTAGTTTTGCCCTCATTTACAGCTTAAGTCATTTTGGCAGCTTCCATTTCACTACTAGGAATCGCACCAATGACAGCCAGCTGGGTTCTGCCAGCGCTATAGTCTTGCAAAAAGTTATTGAAAAGAAGTCAGACTTTCAGACTATTTGTCACTAGGCCAATACCAATGAATGGTGCCAGAGAAGAGAGAAAATCCAAGCATTGGCTTGCTCATTTATCAGCGATAGTATCTCTTCGTATGTAGCATTGTATACAACAGTGGTACGCCCTATTCTCTCATAGGTGTCACTTGTTCAGATCAGTATTTACCGCGGTTAGATTACGAGAAGCAGGGTATTGGGATGCTAAACTGTACGCTCATAGCAACATTCTGGGTCTGTTAGCTAGGTATTTGGAACGACCCTAACCGACTGCACTATCCCCAAACTGAACTTTAGGAAAGAATTCATGGCTGGCTAGGTGAGGTAATGAAGGAGTATGAAATAACAATTTATACAGATGGGGGTAGGTGCAGGACTTTTCTCGGAAATGCTCCAGATATCTGAGTCATATCGACTCCAAGATTCATCCATCGTCTTCCAGGCTGAAATACTGAAAGATAACCCTGCATCGGTCCGGAGCATCTCCAGCCTTATTGGCAACCTTTCAAGCTGGGGGAACAGTGCAACGAGCAACTCACTAAGCTGGGGCTGGGTGCCGGGGGAGAGTAACAAAGAGGGGACTGAATGGACTGATGAGATGGCGAGGCGCGGTTCGGTACTTGACTGCTCTCTCGCGAAGTATATTTACATCGCGTTGGAAGCAGTCAAAGGAAGAATTCTCTCGCAATTTTTATCAGAAGCCAACACTAGGTGGCACGGCTTGCAGAATTGTGTCACTTCAAGGCAAATGTGGCCCAACTACAACTGGTCCAAAACACAAGGTCTACAAAACAGGACTCGCAGGGACATTGCAAGGATCAGGGCGATTAGTACGGTTCACTAGCCCATAGGAACACACGCGCACAGATTAAGCATCCCATATAACACACAGTTGCAACAATGAGAGAGACAAATAAAGAGTGTTTCATTTCCTCTGCGGGTGTCCGCCTCTAGGCAAGACCAGACATCGCATACTGGCCAAAACCTTTCTTAACGAAATCTCGGGGAAAAAGATAAGCGAACTAGCCAGTTTCATAAATGCCAAAGGATGGTTGTAGAGGATTTCCACTCTTTTCTTCTAGGCTTTTATAACAACATTGAAAATAAGTTCACGTAAATGGCACTTCTACGTACCTACCTAACCCCTGCGGTTGCTATTTTTTGTCCTAATACAACTCTTCTTAAAAGTACCTTCGCCAATGCAAAAAAATACTTAAAGTTAGTAAACCTTCAAGCTCAAAGCCGAATCGGGAACATAAAGGATAGAAATCATCAACTCCGATCAAAGAGAGAGAACTTATTAGCGAGGCCTACTTAGACATTCTGTTTACAAAATTTAAGAAAAAGCCACAGTATGGCATAAGGATTCTAAATAAATTAAACTAATTTCAAAAACATTGTTAAAAGACTGTTCAAAGAGTGGCCTGTAGTAAAGCAAAAAGTAAAAAATTGGCGCCCGACTATAGACACACTGTTTTTTTTTTTTTTTGCCATAGTATTCGATTATAGGATTAGACAAGCTCTGAAAAAGTTAAATAATTTGAACATTTTGCTTAAATTTCATTAAACAATTGGTAAGGGATATCTGAAATCAATTTGTAGTAAGTTTTCCAACATCAACAGTGAAGCCTACGAAATGTCATTCCCTCTCTGTTCTTTAGTCGATTTGCGTTTACTGTTCGATTCATCCTATTGAATCAATTCAAAGTCAGTGTATGTAGAGGAAAAGATTTGTTATATGCAACAAGAGCACTGACGAAACACAAACACTTCACTCAACAATTATCGATAATTTCATAAAAGGATAAACGACAAGTTATTGGCAATTCCTATTGTGGTCGTTGTTGTCTGCCGCTTTTATTTCGTTTTTTATTTTCATATTTTTTTTCCACTTAAATGCGTGCGTTGGCTTGATAAATTAATCACTAAATGACACTTACACCTATCACAGGCATTTCACTTGTTGTCACACAATAAATAATAATAAACCAATAAAACAAAAAAAAACGAAGGGAGCACTCGACGAACGGAGCCATGTTTGCTGATATACATACATACCTGCCATATAGTCAAATAGTTCACGCGCGATTAGAAATAAATTACGTCGTTCGGTTGGCATTCAACCCTATCGCTAGTCTCCCCTCACCTTTTGTTCTGACAGCTATCCACTTGAAGTACCCTAAACTCCTTGTTTATCTAGAACAAAAAAAAAGCACCTTTCCGATATCTCTGATTATCATAAATATCGATTAGGATAACTTTTAGGAGAGGGTTACATTTTTTTTTTTTTTTTTATAAGGACTTATTATTACATCAGTCTGATGCGGACTAATAAATCATTTATTACTCAACCATGCAAGGAGTTTTATGATTAACTAAAATTTGTTCCATTCTGTGGGGAAAAGAAACAAAATTCCTGACAGCCAGACAGATGACCTGAGGAACATTAAGGGAAAGCCGCTTTAATTTGACGTTTCCCGTTTTTTCCTTTTTTTTTTGCAGAGGTTGGCACAATTAAATGCGAAAAAAACTATGAAATCTGTGAAGGATGTGGACAAAAAATTCAGGATCGATACTTGATGAATGTCGGTGACTCCAATTGGCATGAACACTGTCTGGCGTGCTGCTATTGTGGAACACAGTTGAGTCATACGTGTTATGTGAGAAATTCAAAGCTGTATTGTAAAATGGACTATGATAGGTGAGTGAAGACCGACAGGGGTCCTTTTTTGATTGTGTATTAGTGTAAAGAGCAATTGTGGGGATATGAATTTCCTGTAAATGGCCGGTCAAGTGGTAATGGTGCCCTTGAATATAATTTATTGACTGGGGTTGTCTGTTTGTTGGTGGCAGGAATTTCAGCGACTTTAATGTTTGCAAAAATTTAAAAACCGTTAAGCAGACACTCCTGTAAGCAAGAAAAGAACTTAATTTTTCTATCAATTCCGAGAAAGATTTAGTAAAGGATAATTCAGTTGACATAATCATATTCGAGGAAAATATTAAGGTTTTGCTGGAATTTGGAAGGTTTTGTAATTAAGTCTTCAAATATACAGTCTGTTTAGCAAAAAACAGTAAACGGTTGCTACCACATCCGCAATTAAAAAATACAAATACTTGGGGCAACAGTAGGTAGTCAGGGCTCAGATCACGTATCTTCTGACGATATCGTTTCGACGATAGTTTTCGCGCCTGAAAGAAGACTCTGAAATGAAGGAAACTTATTTGTAGAAAATGCTACATGTGCGAGCATTTTCCGTACGGAAAATTTCCTTTATTTCAGAGTCTTCTTTCAGGCGTGAAAACTATCGTCGAAACGATATCGTCAGAAGTTACGTGATCTGGGCCCAGGTAAGCAGGTCACAAAAGCGATGACTGTAAAATACAAGAAACTGTTCGAGTCTTTCTTTCTAACAGACCAACCCAATGACCGAGTTTGAGTACAACAGCCATCAAAGTAGCTGGAAAGTACAAACAACTTTATTACAAGATAGTCTAGCCACTGCGAAGACATTGCAAACGTTGATAATGAACCAAGCCGAGGATCAAAACGAAGGACCACAAACGACAAGACAAGATTAGTGTGGAAATGTCGTCGAAACCAGAATCCCAAAATGAGCCTAAAAGCAGACCAGCAAAAACGCTAAATAAAACGCATTCAAATGCAACTTTAGTGGAGTTGTGCTTGAAGCAATATGATCTTTACAAGCGAATCACTTTTCTGGTTGTCAATTCCAATTAAGTATGATTGATCAGAGAAACATATACGATTTCTTCAGCACATGATTAAATCTCCTG
The DNA here is from genome assembly GCA_946965025.1 of Blera fallax. Classification (NCBI taxonomy): domain Eukaryota; kingdom Metazoa; phylum Arthropoda; class Insecta; order Diptera; family Syrphidae; genus Blera; species Blera fallax. The sequence continues at coordinate 81,184,638 of OX337245.1, read as the reverse complement.
CAAGTGTGCACGTTTATGGGTGCTTCTTTAAATGCGGAGCGATTGCTGAAATTGTACAAATCTTGTTTGTTGAAATTCGTACAGAAAAGGTACAAACAATAGGAACGGGGAGCTCCAAGAGGGTAATAATTTAGAGCATCGCAGTAGATTTTGTACTCAAGAAAAGAGATCACATTATTACCATGGATTGGTTCTGCCTAAAAAAATGTGTGGGCTCTAATGAAGCCTAAGGCAGATTGGAAAAATTATACATAAATGACAGTTCAACTCATACGTGAGATACAAAAATTTGAAAAGCATTTACTCCAGGCAACGATAAGCGTAACAAATTAACCGGAATTTGACAGCATCAGGATTATATGTATATGACAGTATAAGAGATTCGACTAAGTCATAAATACTACATCAGGCAAAGATGTACTACGCCTTGTTATAAAATAAAATCATGAACAAAACTTTTTCTCTGTTTTATAACCGCTTACCGTTTTTTTGTTGAACAGACTGTATTCAAATGGTTTCGCCTCCATTTACGACGTATTGATACTCGACGACGTGTACAAATGCCGAATTAGGGGTGCTTGATTCAAGATAACCAATGCATCTACTACTTGTCGCCGTTTGGTGCTGTTTTTAAGCTGATGGAGGGTTTGAGCCGTACTTTTTTAAAAAATGCGGCTGGAAATGTGGTTACATTAAATGCTTTGTATAACGGATCGATGATAACTGATTCCATTTGGTCAGAATTGATTGATTTTGATCTCAAAGGGATGTGGTTCCAGCAAGACGCGGTAACCTGTCACATTACGAGCAAAACACTGGAATTGCTATGAAAAAAGTGACCGGGTCGTGTAATGTCAAGAAATGTTGATAAGAACAGCAAGATCGCTTGAGTTAACATCATGCGACTTCGTTCTTTGGTGCTTTTTTGAAGTTGCAAGTGTGTGGGAACAAACCAAAAGCAATTCCTGATCTTATGGCGGAGATCGAACGCCGTAGCACCATTATCAAGGCACAAATATGCAGCGATGTTATCGAAAATTTCATCAAAAGAGCAGGAGTTTGCCAGTACAGTATGGAGCGCATTCGTCCGACATTTTGTCTCTCTTCTTTACTGACAGCTATGGAGTTGTATTGCAGAGCTCAACCTTATTTGTTTACATATAAACACATCACCGCGAAAACCGCAAAGCTTTGAGATTTTTCCTCAATTTATCTACAAAACTTTAGACGTAAGACTAGCGTAAGACAGTATTCCAATACTCTTAAAAGGTCGGTGGCATTGAGCTGATGAAGGTTTGAATTCCCTTTGCCTGTTGATTGGTATGAGAAATTATATATCGAGCACTGAATCCACGGAGGTTTTCGTTACAATACACACTGCGAAAGCTAATGAACTCTCTGCTGGCCTCTAGATTGACCAATTTGCTTTTTAAACCAACGGGACGACACAATAGGTCCTAGTGGTTCAACCGTTTCCTATTATTAATCCTTTTATCTATGGGAACTGACAGAAAAGCTATTCTTTGGTGACTGTGATGGGAGCCTTTGTAAAATTGTCTTGTTAGCATGGTTCATCAGCCTTTTCATCTTTTTGTGCAGAAACTCATTACAGGCTAGAATTGTTTTGTAAAATGGTCCGCGGCTGCATTTCACCAGTTTTCACCACAGTTCTTTTAGAAAATCCTTTCATTACTCCCTGAGAATGAAAAGCGTGATACCATCATGTATTTTTCTCACGAGTAACTGGAATAAATTCGTTTCTACCGTTTCGAAAAATCCTCTAAGAAAAGTCACTTAAAGCACTTCCAAAAATTTAAGAAAAATTTAATCAGAGTGTTTAAGAAAACCGAACAAGGACGATGGGCAAAAAACTGACAAAGCAATTCATAATAATATCCTTGCAGTGCTTTCTTTCAAGACAGCAACGCGCTTAGATTCACATTGCCACCGAACGCTTATTTTCCTATTCAAATCCTTCCCTTTTTTTTCTGCTACAAAAAATCTCTCTCTGCTGTGTGTGTGTGTGTGTAGACAAAATATGATAAAAAAAAAAAAATTTCGACGACAACGGGCGAAAAAAAAAATCCTTTCTCAAAGGACCAACAAAAAAAAGTATTCCCTTTCAAGCACAACAGAGATTGATGAAAAGCGAGAAGAAGACATGGAAAAAATGAAATCCATAGCAAAATGGCGGAAGGAAAAGAAAAAGGAATCATCTAAGGATATAGAAACAGAAGAAGTTGGGTGTTTTGGGTGGAGTTTTCGCCTTCTGCCGTTACAAAAGAAGACACAAAAGGGATGCTTCAACATTATTCATTGTCCCCTTGTCAATTTATTTTCCTTTTTTGTGAAAAGTTTGCGTGTATGTGTGCCTGTATTCACTTTGAAGAAATTGATAATTGACACAATGGCAGCAGGCGATATAGCATGCAGGACAATAAGAAAATAACAACGGCTTTCTTGGTCTGGGAAAGGGTGACATTTTTCTGGAATTCTACTTGCATTGGTTCTCTCTCTCTAATCCACTATTTATTTTTCCATTTTTTTTTTTTTATTAGAATCTTTGGTGTCAAATGCACCGGATGCTGTCATCCCATCCTGCCACATGACATGGTTATGCGACCACAAAACTACATATTCCACCTATCGTGCTTTGTCTGTTACGTATGTCGCCAACCACTTCAGAAAGGCGAACAGTTCCTGCTACGCGATGGACAACTTTTCTGCTATCGTCATGACTTAGAGAAGGAACTGTATCTGGCGCAACATTGTGCCGACGAAGATGACATTCTACGACCAAGAGATGGCAGAAGAGGTCCCAAACGGCCACGGACAATTCTAACTTCACAGCAGCGGAAGCAGTTCAAAGCCTCCTTCGATCAATCACCGAAACCGTGTCGAAAAGTTCGTGAGGCCTTAGCCAAAGACACTGGTCTGTCAGTACGAGTGGTGCAAGTATGGTTCCAAAATCAGCGAGCGAAAATGAAGAAAATTCAACGTAAATCCAAGCAAGATGGCGACAAGAATTCATCGGACAAGGATAAAGATGATAAGAGTGTCAAACAGGAGTCGTCGGGCAGTGAAAATGGTTACCTCGGCTCATTTTCAACGCAACCTCTAAATCCAAACCTGCCATATTCGCCAGATGGTGAATATACTTTCTTTTCTAAGTCCCTACAAAATGTAAATTTCTGCTCTATTCCCTCAGATTATCCAGCAAATTCGAATGACAGTTTCTGCAGTTCGGACATCTCACTAGATGGCAGTAATTTCGATCATTTGGACGATGACGCTGATTCACTGTCACTGCAAAATCTTGAACTGCAATCATCCGGAACTCACGGACACGGGTCAAGTGGAACATCGGCGCATGATTCGCTGGCGAACATCAATGCAAATATAATAAATCCAATTGACAAGTTGTATCTAATGCAAAATTCATATTTCAATTCAGAACAATGAAAGATCGGATTCAATACAAACAGAGTGAGAAAGTGAATCTATTTGACATTAGAATAAACCAAATGATAGTGCCATAAAGAAAAACAAAAACCAAAAGCAAATATATGTTAATTATTTTATGCAAAATGCTATACAATTATTGATGGTGGGACGGGAAATACGAATTTATTAGAATAGAGTTGGTGAAGCATGTGGACCCTGTTTTAAGTGTTATCTGTCAATGATTCTGTCAAATATTCAACGACAGGGGGGTTCAAAAATAGTTTACGTTTGATTTGTTTTATATTTGTGTAAAAAAAAACACTTGAGTCATTCCGATTACTTTGTGTAAATATGTATATTCGGTAAAAAATTTTAACTTAATGTATTTATTTATTGTCAAGTTGAAAACTTGATATCAAATGCAATTATTGTCAACATTTGTACATACGAGATCAATTAGTCTTAAGAATATTTATAAAAACAACGCGAAAGAAACAAAATTTAATGTTAACGAAAAACAAAAAAAAAAATAATTCTGTGAAATAGTTACAGTGTAAATAAGAAAATTTTAAGCCAATTATACAAATTTTGTTGTTTTTTTATTTAGTTTTAATCTGTTAAAAACAAATGGGAAACTAAATACTTACGGGATTAAGTTTTGTGATTTCCTAATAATTTGTACACTTTTAGGCAATATGCACGTAGTTATGCATTTTTAGGTCAATTAATAGAGAAAAAGGATCAGTTTTGAGGAAAAGAATTAGGGTTCTTCGTTTTAAAATTTGGAAAGGAAGTAGGTACATACATGTACATTACTGGCTTGTAGAAGAACATAGAAAAGAGTTACTCACAAGTTTTTAAGCAATTCCTTAAAGCGTCATCAAGTCAAAATAAATAGGGATAAGTGAACAATGAACATATATTACAGTTTGGTTTGCTAGCCTTGTTTGAGACTTTAGTTCTCATGGATTAAAGCTGTGATTTGAACGTCAATCCAGCTATAATAGAAGTAGCTGCATGCACAAATAAAAACCAAATTACACCACTTCTAAAACGTCAGTCGCGCCATTGGTATTTCGAAACGTTTCGTTAAATTTTACCTTAATGTTGATATTTCTTAAATCCGAGGAAGTCTTAAGGCTAACTTCGACTATTAGGAAGCAATCGGAAGCTAATGTCATTTTATACGTTAAGTTTTCTCAGTACTGTCAATTGCTCAATTTGCCCATAATAGGCGTATGTGAACGGAAGCGATTACACAGCTGTTAAAGTCAAATGTCAAACTTTCGTAAATAAGTAAAAGTGAAAGAAAACTTCAAGTATCTAAGAAAGAAGCTATTACGGTCGCATAATACAATTTCCTAGTGTTCGCACAGTTATGTACGCCAACATACAGTTTGGCATTAAATTCCTCACTCCAATGAGTGTCAGGAAGTCTATTACTGAGCTAGGTTCGACGCGACGCGACGCGACGTTGAGAATATTTGAACACGCTTTGTTTTGTGAGCTCAGAGAATTCTGCCAGAATTTAAGATGTACTCGTATGTAGTTTACAGGTTATGTCCAGTGATTTTTCGTTCTATGAATACTAAAATTAAAAGGCAGATTCATATGTTGAATCAAATAAGGCCCAGTGTGTTATGACTGGTAAACAACAAATTTTCCTGAAAAATAGATGAGTGCAATTCAAAGCACACCAGGAGGTGAACACCAGTAGATAAACCAAAAAATAACTGTTGTCAAACAGTCCTTAAGCTTGACTAGGTTATGCTTAGACTATTGACGAATTCTTCCGTTTGAAGTACAAGTAGAATTTAGGAACCATGTCGTACAAAAACATTCGATCACTTGCTTCAAAAAAATTAAGCAAATCTTAGTGACCACTGTAGTAGGCGATGAGGTCAAATAATGTGTGAAAACCAAGCCTTCCTTCTTGTATCGGAACTAAGCCGAGAATAGGATTAGGAGGAATGTGCGTGATTTCGTTAGTTTTTGCGAATCAAGCGAATGTAGGATGTGTGAAAGTTAAAGCATTGTTTCAGCCCCAAACTTCATTTCTATCATTGAGTCTGTTACAGAACCACTTTTGAATATTACGCATCTTTTCTTTCTGGTCTAACACTTCTGTACCAATATGACAGGTTTTCAGTTAACTGCATTAAATTTCAGAATCTTGTCGACCAGCTGATGAATCTTTGCAAAATGACAATCAATTGTTTCCCATTTAGTGTGACAGATTGCGCCATTCCGCCATTGCCAAAAACCCGTATCAATTAGTGGTTCGTTGAGTATTTCTCGGTCTCCCATCTCCAATCGTTCAGTACGTTAATAGACCAGTTTCCAGTCGCATAAAAAAATAAAAATTTGCGAATACTTTTTTCTTAAATTGAATTGTGTGTAGGGTAGGATTGTCGCATGTCAGATCGCATTTGGTATTCGAATGCTAATATGCTGTTATTTCTGTCAATACTTTTTGAGTTCGGAATAGATGTTGGCATTTGCAACGTTGAAAACTATGCCTTTGCCTAGAAGTTAATGTATATATGTAGGCGCAATTTGAAGCTTACACTTTATAGGTCTTCTTGATTTGGGCCCCGTCAAAAATTACACGATCTTTAAATGCTCCGTTTGGCTTAATTTTTGTTAAGCAACATAGATTTCAAATTCAAAAATTTGTTTTTCCTTTTAAATAATTTAGTTTTACTTTATTTAAAACTTTGTATATCATTTCTAACGTTAATTGTTATATACTGTATCTATTCCGATATCTCTGCTAAATCCTTCTGAGTATGACTGAAAATTTAATGCCCATCCAGTGCCATCGAAATCTTTTGTAGTTACAGATACTATTGCGACGCGATTACTCTCTGATGTATAAGTCGGAGGTGAATTCTATAAAAAAAAAGAAGGATCCCATTCATCCTTTCTTGAAACTTCGTTTTAAAAACTATTCTTACCTGCTCACAAAAGTGTCTTGACTTTTTCTCATCCCCATTATCTGCAATATCAATGATATCTATGTAGTCTGACCTACAAACCGATCCCATGTTAAATTCTGTAAGAAAACGTAAGGTTTACAATTACAATGCTTCTTTTATTTCTAAGATATTTACCTCCAAAATTGAACATAATACGATTGGGTGAAGTTGTTGTAAAATTCCATCGACAAACAGTTGACGCTGCATACTCTTGATAGTTGGGACTGCTCAGATATCCCCGATGTAGCTCCAAATTTCCTCCACAACCTGGTGGCAATGACTTGTCACTAGCATAGTAATACAATTCTGTATTCATCGCTATGGAAACTTTCATATCTAAGCGAATTTGATTTGTTGAGGTGAACATTTTTCGCATGCTGTACTGTTCCTTGCAATCCTCGAAAATTTGACGATTCGTTTTCTTGTCGTAGAGCTATGAAAAGAAGCGTTTTAACTGTTCATTTAGTACTCTTATTCTCTAAGTCGTATCACGCAACTCAACTCGACAATGAGTGCTACCAATGCTGTCTAAAATAACAGGGCAACATTTTCACAGACATGTTTACATACATACATAACTATTGCGAATTATCATCCACATTGGTTGGACTCGAGATACATGTATCGACTTAGGAAATATGGTTGTAAAACTTCTGACCGAAGCAACTCACTCTAATGTAATGTTCAGAACAGTTCGAACCTCTCCAGTAGAGACCTGGTGAGATAATGTTTACCGCGTAGTTTTCAGGTAAATGTATGTCGTTCAAACAGACTGAATTTGCACTAAGTAATCCACTAATCAAACCGCTAGTGCTGTTGTATGTTTGGTTGCATGCTAAAATCGATCAAAAGTAAATTGATTGTTAATAATAAATTCTCATTTACGAGTTTAACACTTAAGACTATTGTGTTCGCTACATAAAATTCTAGACACTGTTTCAAGTAAGCAGCACAAAACGACGAATATAACGACAAAAACCTTATACGAAAATCGTTAACGGTAACTGAGATGTTGTAAATGTCGTAAAGTCGTAAAGAATATTCACGAAATCTTCAAACTTACTAGCCCTCTTGTTAGCTGTCAGAGTAAATCCAGTCGATTCAACGGACTCATCCGAATGGAAGGTGATCTCTGCTAAAGCCTCCGAATCATACACCTCGACATTTATCACGTACGAAGATAAAACACTGCATTGTTCATAATTATTCGTTTTCATATACCCCTGGAAAAAAAAGAGGATTTTTTTTAAAGATTCTATGTAAAGCCTGTGTTAAGCCAGACTTACAGCAGTGAATCTTATATGTAAATAGTCCAAACATCGACCCGTCACATCAGATCTATTCTGAAGATTAAATTGTTGGAATCTTAGTTCGAAGTTTCGATCTGATGTGATCTTCCATGTACAATGTACGTTGGATGGATACAATCCATTCGGTTTGTTTCTCGAGGTTATTTTCACTTCCTAGAGTATAAAAAGAGATAACAATAAAAAAAAATTTCTCAGACTCAGACTAACATCAAATTGTTGTTAATGATGTCAAGAGCCAAAGTTAACAAGTGTTTTTTTTTTATCAAACATTTGACACTTAACAGTTTGACAAAATTTTTGGTATTAATAAATTGCAACGAAATGTCATCACTTCTCAACGAAATGTCAACGTAAAGTTCGTTTTTGACAAGCTGTCAAAACCATTTGATATAATTTAACGTCAAAGCAAAACTTATCTTTTTAAAAACTTTGTCGTTCTTGTTGCATAGTTTACAGAAAATTTTGAATTTTTTAGAACTGACGAAAAGAACGTGTCGTAGAAAAAAGGAAAATTAAGAATAAGATTACCACTTACGTTATCGCTTTCGAGCACAAATTCATTTTGAGGATCGCAATCCGATTCAATTAATCTAAGTTTCGCCTTAAATCGATAGTGTCCCTCCTGCTTAACATTTGCCCGAATCACAACATCCTTGAAAGACGACATCAACTTTGGGTTAGGATCGGTCAGCCAACAATAACGTCCACCTATTGCCAAGCCGCCGCCCTTTATGCTGTCTAGAATCTCAATATAAGAGCAGTCTCCACATTCGTCTTTGCAAGTGGCATTCTGCGGAAGTATATTGATTGCAGTCAACTCAATTTCAACCCTGAAGCCTGGTGGTGCCATAATACGATAATTGCAAATCATAACCTCATTTTTACCAACGGTAAAATCACGATCAATGTCAACTGGCGAATTGCTCTCAGTTAAAGTCAATCGCTCATCACATGCCTTACTGAACAGAATCTGAGCTGAAAAGCCATCCTTTGTGATGCTAGAGTCGGAGACGGCCACTACAACTGCAGACGTTCCATCTACATGAAAACTGGGCGCATTCGATGTAAGGTTACCACAAATGATCGCCTCTCTTTGATCATCTCGTATCTGAGAACCACGATAGATTGCAACAAAGTCCATGGTGCATTTATCGTTTGCCTCCATAACCAAATATTTGAAATGAATAATGATATTGTGGCCTTCTGGAGCGGTGATGTTCCACACGCAGTTCATGTTGTTGGAGTACCCAAAGCCCTCTTCGTTTTTAAGATTTTCAATCCATGTCGATTGATTAACTTGACCCCCGCAGTCGTCCAATGCGAACTCAATTTCATAGCCACCGGTCTCCATGATCGCCTGGTAGGTCAGGGAAACAAATTTGTGGGCCCTCAACTCAGTGATCGCATCGTCTTGGCAGTAAGGACCTAATTCCACTAATTCACCGTTTCTGGTTCGTTTTTGGATACTCATCTGCGTCAATGCACAGCGGTTTCGATTGCCAAGAAGGAATTTATTAAACTTCACCTGAATGAACTTATCCGAATCCGTTTGTAAGATGTAATTACAAGACATTTGAATCGAGTTCATGCTCCATCTGGATGGATATTTTATTAACTGCGGTTGGTTAGTGACATTAAACAAAGCATTGCAGGTCTTTTGAATCTCCACTTTGAACCCATCTCCTGTACTGGCGTCGTCACTTCGGAAAATAAATTGCAACTGGTTTGACGTAGTGTTGATCGCCGATGGTAGATTTCGGCCACAGTAACGTGGTAGTGGTACCCAATCTCCGTCCTCAAACTTTCTTACTTCCAGGTAATCTTTTACACAATCCTTACTATCCTCTATGAAGAACCGTCCTGTGAACTCCAGACGCAGATAAAATCCTACATCTGTTTTTAGAACCCAAACGCACTCGAGATTGTTCTTGTAGTCAGCCGAAGTGAATTCAAGCCAATGATTCCTGCCAACGATTTGCTTTTCTTCACCGCAGTTGGTAGCCCGTTGGAAGGACATTTGTAGCTGGCTGTTTGGATTATATGCCGTCGTGTGATAGACGACGTACATGTACTGTGCTTGCAAACGGGTTGTGTTTAAGGATACACCGCGGCATAGACGGGCTACCTCCAAGTGATTAGCGGACGGTCCCGAATGGAGAGAGCTGAACTCATCCTCACATGGTTGAGTAAAGGTGAAGTTCATTGTCACATCGTAGCCGTTTTGGTTCATTGTGGATGATAAATGCCAGGCACAGTCTAAGCCACCATAGCTGGCTGTCAAATTTGGCAGGTTCAACTCGAAAGTGTTCCCAATGCGGTACTCTCCTCCGCAAGCATGCTTCTTAAAAGTCATCTCAAATGACTTCACCTTGATAAATTCATTTTGCAACATATCAGCAGATCCGTACTTGACACCCATTGCAAAATTGGCGTTGGTAACATTTTTATTCAATAATACAAGGCTTTCAATGAGTGCTCTAGTTTTAAATCGCATGGCGAAGGCTTGTACGTTGTTGCTCAAGGTTTCCACAATTAGACGGGATATATTAAAGGAAAGGGTTTGCGCACCATTGAGATTGAAATTAAAGCTGCAAAAATAGCTCGCTGCGGGGTCAAGGCTTGCAAGTGAGAGTGATCCAGTTTCGGTAGTTATGTCATCGGGACACTGCGACACTTCCGAAGATGAGTATGCGACTTGCATGCGGCGTATACTTGTCGTATATGCACCAAAAATACGAATGAACATCTTATTATCAGTGGAAAGAATCGGTTCGACACTTGTTATGTTGGTTAGGTCCAACATTTTGATGCGTGAAAGCATTTGGAAGTCATTGTAGATGGTGATCCTAAAGCTGAAAAGAAAGCGAGTAGGTTATTGAAAATCGCACATAATTAAAATGAAAATAAAATAAAACTCGGTGTTTATTTAATTTTTTGCACAAATGGATCTGCAAAAAACCTTTTGTTTACCAAAATACGTTACATACTGGCACCATGAATGAATCACACCCACAGCACATATTGTGGAAGTTTTCAATCAGTGTGGAAGCTAAAGCTATCATCAGATCTCAAAACTCAAGCTTTCTTGGACAATGAAAGGAAATGTTTTTCTTCATCTTTGCCTTTTATTCGGCGAGGTTATGACCAGGATTGTAGGTCATCCACTTTACTGCATCCCAACTGGTCTGACTGTGGGGTTCGCCGATTTGACCTCGAAAAGTATTTACTGAAACTACTGAAACTAAATCTGGCAGGCGGATCAGATCACTAGATTTAATTTTTAACTAAAGTATCAACAAATCAACGTAATAACGACTATTTAGTAATAATCTTAAAAATTAAGTACATATGCTGTAAAAGAGATTAGTTTGAAATTCCGGCGAAATACTCCAGGCTATTCTGTGAATAGTTTAACCACCCATTGTGCATTTGGAAGAGCCACAAATTAACCTTTGCTGAACATCTTTGAACCACAGTACTCTTCTTGGACAAATAATGTTCAGCGTATACAGCTTACTAAGTCCATGGGTTTAGGAGCTACCAAAAGATATCGGAATATGCAACTAATTTTACGAATCGATAGGCTCTAGCTAATTATATCTCCTCCTCTGGCTCAAAATAGATTTTCTAGTCAATGATACAAAGGAGAAGCTTTACCATAGGCCACCGTGAGGCTTGGTAATGACGCCTCTGTTGAAAATATCCCTCTACGATATAGCTATGCCTAAGTCATACGCGGATGACGTCGCTATAGCCACCTAACAGCAGAATCTACCAGCAACAAAATAATATCTTGGACGCTGAACTTGAAATCTTGAAATCCAATGCATATTTTAAGGAGTAGTAATGGTGTCTGAATGTGTCAAAGTCAGCGGTTCTGTCAGTTCTTAACTGGCATTTTACAAACTAAATTTCAATCAAAATTGAAAATATCTTGAAGTGATGCTTGAGACATCATGAGAACGAAAAACAGCATTATCCAAAAATATGTAGAGATGCCATGACGTAAGACTTGAGCATTTGGCAACAGAATAGATGTAAGCTCTCATATTGACAGCTGAGAATTTGATGCCATCACTGCATGATTAACACAGCGGATAGTAATGCAACAAACTTAGTCCCAATTGAAAATATCAAGATGCTTCTCTTTGGATTAAATATGCCTCGGATTTTGTGGGTAAGATTGTGGTATTTTGCTAAAAAAAATATTGTTACTGCCATAATCAAAACACCTAAAACGATATATGCTCTACACTAAATGGCATACTTTCAAAAATGTGCAAAAGTGTCAAATGTCCTCAACATCTAAGTAAGGAAATAGGTCACCACATAGTTGTTAAATGGGCACAAATTGAAACAGACTCCGTAATGTCATTCTATGACTTCGACACAAGCCTTTTTTATAACAAAACTTTGCTGAAGAAAGTGTCACAAAATACCAACATATTTCCCTTAACGGACTACTGGGCTCAGGGCCGTCATTGTCCGGTGAGTTAAAATTTTAAGATGACTGTAGTGCATTTAAGGCGGCCATTTCATCTGTCACAAATGCTTCACGAGTATTATACCTGTTAACTCCACCGTGAAGAGATATATAGGTAAGCAAAGGACGATCAAAGCCATTTTCATTCCCAGCATCCCAACCAATCTATTGAGTAGCAGGGCCTGGAGGAGCTTCCGGTAATGTAAAAACAGACAGACTACTTAGAAGATGTTTAAAACTGGACTAAACAATGGCACATCACTCTGGTACCTCAATGTGCTTAAGCAAAAAAAAGTGAAAAGAAAAAAAAAACTTACTTTCTAGACAAATCCGATCTGTTAATCACACCATCCGAATTAAGCACTTCCAATTTGACTCGTCTGCCCTTCGGCACAGTGATTTTCCATCGGCACAGCACGAACATCGATAACCGCCTGGGTGCAATATTAAGCGTCAGCCGTCCACTCTCTCCCGAAACATCCTTAAAGCATACACCGAATATCCTTTCGTATTTCACCTTGAAGCCACGATAAACATTATTCGCCTTGAAGCTAAACAATCGAATTAAGACTTCATTATTGTCAACCTGAAGCACAGGCATGTTTGTTGCATTTCCATAGATTACTGCCAATTCATCCTCAACTTGCATTCCCTCTCCTGGCAGTATCTGGTAGATCCTGATATGATCAGAACTATTCAAATTAGCCGCATCAAATGGCAGGCTGACGTCGATGAAGGTCAAATTGACTCGAGCATATGTTGCCACTTTAATAACATAATCGCACACAGAATTCGCGGGATATCCGCCAGGTGCCGGATAATTCGCCGATGTTATAACATTAGAGTACTGTGTGAAAGTACCACCACAAGTTGACAGAGAAACGTTTAATTTGAAACCATTTCGCGGCTCGGCTATGTCAGTTAGGTAGCGCATGAAAAGAACATTGCCCGACGAACGTATCGTGCCTGGTCGCACACAATATTTTCCCAACTGGCGGGCCAACTCCGTCGAACCATCTCGAAACTCGACAAACTCTTCACTACACCGCCGAGAATTCATGTCAAAGTGCTCGACAAAATCGGCTTGAACTACTTCGCCTGGTGGTGCAATAATCCTCCAAATACATTCTGTGTGAGGATTTGGAACGTTCGGATAATTTGGTGAGGTTATGTTCACCGACCGAGCATAGGGCGTCAGGCGAACTTCTCCGCCGCACTCACTGTATTCGCGGTACGTAAGGTTCCACATTTGTACCTCGTACGGAAGAAAAGGATTGTGAGATTCCATGTAGTATTTAACGGTAGCACGATTGGTATTAGTAAAGACGGTCCCGTTGAAGTTTTTATAGGAGCAGATGCGTCCTGGCGGTAGTATAGGTGCCCCATCATCGATACCATCACGTATTAGCGCATAGCTGTCACATTGATCCGATGAGTTTTTAGCCATGTTTGATGGGAACTGGAAAGTAAATTGGATTTTCCTACCCGTACGAACTTCAATGTGCCAAGTGCAGTTTTGGAGCAGCTCCTCATTGGTAGTATTGTGTACATCTACGTCTAGAATGCGCCCAATGGAACCGGTCAGATTACCACCACATGCTGTATAGAGGAGAGATGTAAAGCCAGTTCGGTTAACTGACGTATCAGTGTGAAAATTTAACCGTATATAAGGAGTTCCGTGGATAACGGCTATCGGATTGCGTTTTTTAGATTGACTGTCGCACATTTTGAGCTCCTCATGCCAATTAATGAGATTCTTGGAAGTGGAAATTTTCAAATAGTCCGCAATGCAGTTATCAAGTTTCTCCAAGCGGACATCATAGAGTTCAACAACAGCATGCCTTGTTGGATGATCGGCCTTAACTAACCACTGGCATCTAAGGTTTGGTTCGTAGCCTCTAGGATAACCTGGGGAGGAGAGATTTACCGTTGGTCCATAAGCAATATTCAAAGTTTCATTGCAAGCCTGAATTGTTTCATTTTTAACGACTGCATCCTTGGATAAAGCCTGCCATTCTATGCTGAAAAAATCCAGCATTTGATTGTCACTGATTAGATAAATGACATTAGTGCTCGACGTAACCTCCCAGGGTGATAGTTGTATTTCTATCGGTAGAGCATTTTTGTCAAATCCATCATAGAGCTAGATTAGTAAAAAAGTTAGACATGGAAAAACTTAAAAAGTAACACATTACCTTTAAACCGCGATTGTATTCTTTAAAAGCGAGCGAAACTAGGTTTTCTCTTGGCACAGTAATTCTCCATTGGAACGGATCCTGTTCTGCCCGCAATGATACAATGGGTGGTGGCTCAATTCGTCCATTGAAACCGGAAATTTCATTTAATTGAACTGTCAAAATAAATAACAAGGAAGTTATGAAGGCATGTTTTCTACGATATGCCAATAAATGTCAAGTCTGTATAAATGTCAAACTTCTTTATCGATATCGAATGTTGTATACTTTTAGGGAATAAACATAGGAAATGGTAAATTAAATGCTTAAGAGTAAGCAGCAGTTTTCTTGTCAAGATCCTCAAATGTTAAAACTCAAATATATAAAAACGTTCACTGTTATTAACCTTACCGTGAGTCCACGAAGCTCTAAATCCCTGCCCAATGTTTCCACTTTCTGGGCTACGGAATTTGATCCAAAATCGTTCAAAAACTTGGATAGGATCAGTGGGTTTTTTCGAGGAACAAAATACACCCAACAACTTCCCGTTTGATGTCTTTTCACGCACTTCCACATAACCCTCATTACATTCATCCGAACTAGGAATATCTATATCTATAAAGTTCAATTCCAAGTAATTTCCTGGCTGTGCTTCAATTGTCCAAACGCATTCCATATTATTCGAGTACGTCGATAGATAGTTGGGAGTTGTCAAAAATCCACGCAAAGAAGTCAGAATACCGCCGCAAGAGTTTTGAACGGTCGAGTACTTTGCTATAAATGTTACGTTGATAGCAGTTACGTAAAGAATGTTATAATTCGAAATGTAGTCTTGTGGATGCTCTTCACAGAAACTCTTCGGACCTGTCGAACTTCCGAAAACCTTAAATTTATGCAATTGAAAGGAAGTAAGTAACAGGACGCAAAGGGTATAGAGGTAAACATACCGTCACGCCATGGATTTTATGGCATTCGACATCGCTAAGACCTTCACAATGGCATTCAACGTGCATAATGGTGAGTGTAATTTTTGCACCTGAAATGAAAAAAAAAAATGGTATGTTACAGCCCATGTCTCTACACTTAGAATATAAACATTTAAGCATATTTTCCTGCCCTTTTTGACACTACAATTAACGTTTTCAATATCAAATCGTTTATTTTTAATATTCATAGTAACAATCTCATATGACAAATGTCATTTCAAATGACATCTTAGCCACCGGGAAGAAACATTACGGCTTACCTTTATTGCTTGCCTCAATTGCCCATGAACACGGTCCATCTTGGACGTAAGACTTCAAAAGTCCTGAATCCGCTTTAAGATGTCCTCCACATACCTATAAAATAGTAAACACACAACAAAATTATTACTAATTTGTTCCCCTTCAAAAAACGCAAATAAACGACCTTTTTATATTTCATAAGGAATCCCTTAGCTGGTGGTCCATCTTCAGAGCTAAAAATCACATTGATTCGATTAGTCGATGTCCTAGTTGGCACACTTAGTCCTTTGGTACAGTATCTATCGATAAGTTTACTATTCTCATCCGTTTTCATGCCTTCGTAAACTTCTACAAAACCCTTAGAACAATTGTCCGATGCTGGAAAATCTAGTCCTTCAAAGACAAATACCATATCGGAACTACTCTCAACGCTTATCGTCCATTCACAAAATGATTTTTCTGTATAATTCTGTGGGTAATTTGGTGACATTATTTCACCCTGATTGCCTCGAAAAACTCCGCCGCACTCTAAATAAAATGTAAATTGGTCGAATGTCACAACACGGAGATGATTCTACTTACGTGCTTCTCTAGTGTGATAAGATGCCTTGAAATACTTTCGTGATCTTATAGAATCTGAATAAAATCGAATGGACATGGTACTTCCATGAGATGTCACTGTCAGTGGCATTTTTTGAACTTGACATTCCGCTAGAAGATCCCTTGGGTTATTTTTGTCATTTTTTACCTGAAATTGAAATTACTTCATAAGTGTAAGTTCTTTTGTACAAGTAGAAACCGTCTTCGATTCTTATAGAAATTCACAGGAGCCCCGATATAAGTTCTTATTTTCTACGTTCAGCTAGTTTATTATTGATGTGCAAACATTTTGAGCCAAAGCAGGCAAGTAAATTACCAAAATCCAGAATTTGAATTTCAAAGTACTGTCTCACTGAAGCATTTCTGTTGAACGGTTCATTGATCCTTGAACAGTTCTGTTACGGTATTTCTTTGAACAAAATTCAATAAAACGTTAAATTTTAGTTCATCGCGTTTTTTTTTTTTGTTAACTACCGAAAAATTCAGGCAACCAGACGATATCATTCCAAATCCAACCTTAAAAACCAGATGGAAAATAAAAAAAAAGTATGTGACTCAAGGTAGTAAGGGACTTTGTCTACCTTGGTTCTGCTATCTGAAAATAACATCTCATCAAAAATCAAACGAAGAATAACCCAATCGCTGTATGCTGTACAGTAGGCTTTGTACAAGACCTTGTTGGTTGAGGCACGAGATTAGCTTTGTAAGAATCTAGGCACTGGACCAAATATTTGTTTTTTGGAAGAGAACGACAGTTTTATGCCGGTTCCGACACTAGTTCTGTGAAGCTTAAAAGGCACTTCGCTGCAACTGATCGGTTTATAAACTACTTCCAATCTAAGGACTAGTTTTTAAGGTTAGAAATTTTGCTTTTCGTCCCTTAGAGTTTTGCGCAATTCCCTCCTAGTTACGTCAAGAGTGCCTGTCAGTGGACTGTAAATTAAAACTTCGCTTTCCGAAGCTTTTTTTTTAATTCACACGCGCATCAAGGAGTTGTGAATACCCTTATAATGTTACAATACATCGTGGGCGGTGGGGAAATTAGGAAGAGAGAAAATGAGATACCGGACAGTACGTCCGAAAATAGGCTTCAGGGTAAGCTGATGAGCATTCACGGCGTGACAAGTAGTGCGAAAGAACTGTTGAAGGAACGAAATGCAAATGACAAGAAACATTTCTGCGGTATTCGAGCGAGTCTATTGATTCCACCATGTCTCCGTCCCCTATCAGGTTTAACGCACGGTTTTGAATCCTATCTAGCAGATGCAATGCGGTTTTGGGTGCACCGGACCAGACAGGGGCGTTGTACTCGATATGGAAGGCACATCAGAGGAGGTGAAATATTTCTTGCACCGTCTAAGGGATCCTAGACATTTAGCAGCGTTCTTGGCGACGTCGAATATGTGGTCATTCCAACGTAGGTTGTCATTAACACACATACCGAGAATACATTCACAACTCAGCAACCGACGAATTGGTGAACTGCAAACAAACCATTTTTAGTACATTTACAGGCACACAATTGACAACATTACTTTTCCAAGAGAAGAGAGCTAATAAGTCTGTCGATTAATGGAAAAAAAACTTAAATTTTAATTAGTTTCTGCGAAGAAATTAACAATTCGGTGGTTTTCCCGCGAAAAGGCGATTACGTCTTGCGAACTGTCAAATTTTATTCACATTGCACAAATGTGGAACGCAATCCACATTGGTGCAACCAAAACATTCGCGAGAGTTTAACTTCACTGCTGCGACTAGAAAGAAAAGTTGCTGTCAATGAAATGTCAAAATTTGCGAATATTCGCTTGCTCGTATTCGCAAGTTGCTGAGCTGTGAATAGACCTTAAGTCTTTTGGTTTCGGGGATGCAAGTGCAATTCATTGATAATGGCTGGGGGTTTAAATTTCGCCGAAGACCAGGGACGTGAATCTGGAAACATTTTGCTACAAAAATTATATTGGCGATCATTAATAAGTTTTCGTAATTCAAGATATCTTATAAGCTGACGGTTTATGACCTTGGAAAGAAGGGACGTAAGTGCAATGGGTCGGTAGTTGGAGGGAGAAGATTCGCCTTTTTTTAGGGACAGACCGGACAATATGATATGATTTACGGAGATAACTGAGCTTTATTTTAAAGTTGTTACCAGAATCGAAGATAGTAAAAGCAACAGAGAAATCCTTAAGGTTAGACTGGAGTTAACACGGACTTTAATAATCCTGGCTAGACTCTGACCTCTTAGAGAGCGTGTCAGAAAATTAGAACTTACATTCGCGGACGAATATAGGTACAATATACACACATGTGTCGTAGACAGATTATGCTAAAGTCAGAGCTCAGAAGTTCATTCAATACATAGGAAGATGCTTTTGAAAGGTTCTTGTGGGAAGTAGATTTAATCCACAAGAATAACAGCCTTAAATTATGCAGAGAAATCAAGTGATTGCGGGAATGGGGTTCAGGATTTGGTATCGTTTGCTTGAATATACTATAGGCAATACGATAGACCCTTACGGTGCTTGATGTGTCTTGATAACTTGGCTACATACTCGTATGTAACCCTATTTCAATTCACCTAACCTCAGCCCAATCCCCTTTTTAGTGAACGTCTTATGAATTGCTTCTACCTTTAACTACTTATAAAAAAATTGTTAACTTTAAACTTACAATGAATCCGTTGGTGGAACAATCTCCCTTTTCATTCTCGATATGTACATCAAATACGTTCAAAACAATTTGCATTCCTGGTGTAACTTCAATTAACCACTCACAATCGCAATCCACACTATATGGGTACTTCGGTGATCCAATAATACCCGAAGTACGCGTATAATATCCTCCACAGCCGTTTCGTTTAAATTCCAAGCGAAAACCTTTCGCCACATTACTAAAATCGGTTGAGAATTTAACTACCAACTTATTGCCATCAGAAGTCAGCATATCTGGCGGATTACGACAAATCTTGTGCGTTTGTAGGATCTCGTCGCCCTTCATGTCGGCTACTTCGAAAATGTCATACAAACATGATAGATCATGACTTTCCAGTTCAAAATGGGAAAATATCAACGAAATGGTGTCTGACTTTAAGCCAAAAATAGTCCATTCGCACCTCAGGAAATTTGGATAATTATCGGGAAAGTTTGGTGATTCAATAACGCCCTGCATGGCATCCAGAGTTTGCTGGCAATTGGTCTTATAGTCCAAATAGAACTGCTGATCATCTGCTGCACCAATCTCTGGCAGAGAATATCGAACGAAAATTTTATTTTGGCTGGATTTGAATCTAATAAATGCATCTGTTGAGGAGCAATTAGGTGCAAGCGTCTTAGCCAGGCTGTCGCCACCATCGTAGATGATAAGAACATTATTTAAGCATAGATTTTCCCCTGGACCCTGTTTTGTAACGCGCACGTCTATTGTTGATCCCTGACTGACGGTAATCTTCCAGTCGCATTGCACAGGACCTTGACTTATATCTGGGTAATGCGGTGATGCTATAGAGCCGGTATGTGAACTTAACGAACCCCCACATCCGGTAGACGTTTGTTGGAATGGTATATCGAAGCCGGCAAACGGAAACGTTGAATCAGCATGAAAGTGTAGATATAGATGGTTGGTGAACGATGGAATATGGGGCGGGATCGCTGAACCACAGTACTTTCCAATGAGTGGTGACTTGTCTGACATGCCATTTCTTTAGTACAGTAAATAAAGTCTTGTAGGTGGAAATTTTATTTTTTGAATAACAAACTCACCTTATCTCCAAGTAGTCATCTTCGCAGCGTAAGCTTGGTTCAAGTGAAAAATTTCTCGGTACAAGCTCAATTTTACTTCCGAGGGGAGCGTGAATCACCCAAACGCAATCCATAGAATCGAAATAATCGCCTGGCCAACCAGGTGTATGTACGGAACCCGAAATGAGGGTATAATTTCCACCACAATCTAGAAAACAGGGTTATTAACAAAGCTCACATTACTGAACTGAAATTTGCAAACTACTTGTTGTCCTAGGAGTAAAGGTGTAGTTCGCTACGACACTATATGCAACGTCACGGCTAAGCATTGGTGATACAAGCTTAAGGAATATTGTCGCCAAATTCGTTGGCAAGATTGTCAACACGCGTTTCTCCGGACCACAATAACTGTCGGGGACAATTTATATTTAATTCTATTTGTTTATGTATCGTAGGACCTACTTTTCTACCAAACGGCCGCCAGGGTAAGTTCCGTTGAGGAAAATTCTTAGATCAGGCTCATCTGTAGGGCATTTTGAGCCTCTCCGCGTATACAAAAGATCCAGGGAAATAACATGGGTTTCTGGTGCTTCTAGAATCCATTCACAGTACGCGTTAGTCGAGCTTATCGGGTCTAGTAGTTGGAATGAGCCTTCAGTGTCTCTCAGGACGCCTCCACAGCCGATTTTCTCAAAGTAATATTCCGCTAAAACACCTCTGCGTCTCTGGGGATTTGTATTTGAATGGAAGTCAATGCGCAAGTAATTGCTGGGAGCTACAATGTGTATCGGAGCACCTTTGCAGTGCCGTTCCGCTGCTCCGCTGACTGTATAATACACCTACAAAAAAAGTGGATAAAACTATGCGCTCAGATTGATGTCTGACTTACCTCAATGAAGTCCGCATCATCATCGCAAGTTTCCGTATACTCGGAGATATCGTAATCAGTTATGTTGAGATGGACCACCGAATTTAATGGGCCGACAATCTTGTACATACAATTCAAACCTGCATAGTAGGGTCTTGGATAGTTGGGCGTCATAAACCTTCCACCCATCGCTTCCCGGAGCTCCTGACCACAAACTAAAAAACAAATTATTAAGGCTACTAGTATGGATATTGAGTTAGTACCGAGCTTATAATTTGCTTCATATATAACGGCTTTGGGCCTAAACATAAAGGTGCTGCGTGTTTTTATGACAATCAACATAAAATTTCCAGAAGACGTCAGATTTCCTGGTAGGGACTCGTCGCTCGATTCATTTAGAACAGGATCGTCTTCTGTTTTTCCATCGAAAATCTAAGAAAAAGACAAGACGTAATTTCTCTACAGACAGTTCATTTTAATAAATGCTTCTCTTACCGTTATTGACGAAAGTCCAAATGTAACCGACTCGTCCTTCGAGAAAGTTATAAAAATCCTTGTTCCATTTGGTTGCTGAATTAGGAACACACAATTTGTCAATTCTGGTGTGAACGGTATTGTACCCTCTGGCTCTGTAAAGAGTCCGCCACAACCCTGCTTACCCTCGACTACCTCAAAATGTACTTGAAAGAGACTGTCTTCACGATATGTGTCTGTTTGGAAATGCAGACGAGCCACATTTGATGATGTGTACTTTGGCGCTGGTACTCCAGTCTCACACACGTGCTCCAAGACCTCATTGGTGTCGTAAATGATCAAAGAGTCCTTGGTACAATTGGCCGAACGATCCATTACCACCTCATAGAATCGCAGCAGTATACGCTTACCAAAAGGAGCCGAAATTACCCACTCACAGTCGCGATTTGGCGGACTTTTGCCCGGATAGCCTGGTGATTTGATAACACCATGACCCTGCTCATCTACCTCCTGGCGACCGCCACAAATTGGTGTTATACTAGTCCAACTTAAGCTGAAACCTGCTGAATTGGTAGTATTATCCGTGCGGAACCACAGGAATAAGGTATTCTGCGATGATAGAATGTTGCCTCCGCGTGGCAGTTGATTACCACAGAAGCGTCCAATAAGTGGCGTTGCCAATGATCTACCATCGTTGATCTGAAGCCAGTCTTTACTACATTCTGGATCAGGTTGCACGTCAAAGTGAGTGAATGAAACATTCAGGATAAGATTATCATCAGTACGGATCACCCAAGCACATGCTTCATTTGCCTTGTACTCGCCGCTATCAGGAGGATGTGTTAGATCACCGGTACGATCACGAATGACACTGCCGCAAGTGTTGCGTTTAGTTTGACAGAAGCGGCCGGTAGAATCGCGAGCACATATACAGCGATAATAAGGGGAGCTGTCTTGCCGCAGGCAGGTACCACCGTTTAAACATGGATTCGATTCGCACGGATTTTGGCTTTGACAGTGTGGCGGATCGAAACCTAGAGGGCAGATACATGAGTACGTGCTACCATGGTTTATACAGGTACCGCCGTTCTAAAGATACAAAACTTCAAAAAATCATCTTGACATACCTAACAGACCTCACCTGACACATATGTTCATTGCAGGGATTTGCAGAGCCTGCTCTGCAACCAGCCGGGCCATATCCAGAACCGGTCATTCCCTCCGGACACACACAGACCATTATATTCGAAATGTACTCGCACCGAGCAAGTGGATGGCAAATATTATTCGCATCGCAGGCATTAGTGTCCGCTTGGTTGCAATAGCGTCCATCGCCCACCCAGCCAGGAGGACAATTACCACATCGATGGGAGCCCTAAATATGTGACGTATAGTCAAGGCCCACAAAACTCTACCCACACTCACCTCTGTATTAATGCACTGAACTTTTGGCATAGTACTACATCCGCCATTATTTATGGCACACTCATCGATGTCGCGGCACGTTACCCCATTACCCGTGTACCCAGCTGGACAAGGACCACACATAAAACTACCTGGCAGGTTGATACAGCTTGTGTGGCAGGCGACTAAACTCTCGAGGCACTCGTTGACGTCGACAGTGCATGATTGTGTAACGTTATTAGTTTTCCATCCAGCATCACAGAGGCACTGGTACCCTAGATTGTTGTTAACAGGAATACACGCACCATTTCCACAGAGTTCTCCAGGTCTAGAGTTGGAACAATCAGTGCCTCGTTCACGACAATGGACTCCCGTGAAACCATTGGTACAAGCACATCTACCAGTAGGCACAAACAATACACCATAATCCCTCAAAGCGTTAGGTTTACTATGTAATCTTACCGGTAACTGCCAGGCACATTCACACAGGCTGCATTGTTCTGACAGCCCAAATCGGTTCCGGTTAAGGTGTAACATTCGTCGACGTCTTGGTCACAAGTTCTCCCCTAAGGATAAGTTTAAGTAGTTTAAATGTAGCTAGTGAATTTTTTTTACATACTGTCCATGTATTAAGGCATTCACAGTGAAAGTTCTCGTACAGATCATAGCATGTACCGCCATTTTGACAAGGATTCGGACTACAATCGTCGATTCGGAGTTTGGTTTCAATTTCGCTGACACGTCTCATGAGCTCTTGAACACGCGATTGAAGGCGTCTAATACGCCCATTTGGCAGCGAACTTGTTCTAGAATGCAAATAAATTCACTAACTCACATGAAGCAAAGATAGAAATCTGAAATGCCTCCAACCTATTCTCTACGCGACGCAAGCGATTTGTCAATCTTCGAACGTCCGTTTTAAGAGTTTGCACATGAATCGGTAGAGTTGCTACCTCGTTGTCATCAATTAGTGCTCGCTGAATAAATACTTTCCGCAAGGAGTTCAAAACATTGACATCATTTATCATAAAACTGGAACTACCAGATAAACGTATTGTAATGTTTTTATCCTGAGCGGAATGAAATATCAGATGTCCTTCATGTGAGGTGATCCTTGGCCTTTAAGAGTAAACCGATTAGTTAAAGGGGAGAGACTATTTATTTCACTCACTGATTGCTAGAGTCACAAGAAACATTTTTCAATAACACGCAAAGGATAACGAGCAATAAAAACATATTTCTTTTAATTTTCAACATAATAGTCCTTTGAAAGGCTATTGTGGTTACGCCCACTTTTTCTTGACACAATTCACTTCAAACACGACCGGGATACTATATCCATGCGAGCAATTTAAAATCCGAACGTAAACTAAACGAATTTCAGGATTGTGGGCCACATTTATATAAAAGGGGGCGGATACCAAGGGCTTATCGACATCTAGAAAACGATATGTACATTCAGCTTGATAAGTTTAGTTTGAGTTTGACCAACTCACTGTATGTAGTAGCATAAGTCGAAGTCAGATAATTGAGGAGTTAATTTCTGTCGATATATTCATTGACCTTGAGACCGGCGCTTAGGTGATAAGACTAGTGATGTTACATGGGCGCATATGGATATTTGGATTTTGTACTCACAGCCGATCACTGGCAATGGTTTTGGATGTTTTTCTGTTCGATTTTCCTATCGTTGGGCATGGTGTCTTTCATTTAAAAGGGAGATATTTCCTTTTTCATTCATAATTCCATTTGGAATCAAACGGAACGGTTAGCTTATCTGCTATCTTAAAGTTATTGAAAGTGAAATTTCCATATGAATGATCTGCAGCATTGGTTCCCTTCGCCTATTCTTGTTTTATCGAACATGGCGGTTGGTGCATTAAAAAAAAAATATCATCAATTATGTTCTTTAAGTAAGGAGCTATGAAGCACAGTTACTTTGTCGAGTGGTAGCCGGGTATGCTTTTCGATTGGTGGTATGTCAATGAAATACCTTAAAGTCATGGCCCAGTTGGATAGAAGGAGGACATGCTTAATCATCAGGAAAATCTGGCCTTTTTAAAGTTTGCTCAATCTGAGATAACTTATCTTCGATGATATGTGCGACATGCTGAATATCAATGTCAAAATCATCTTTTGGGTAGCTTAGAATATTCATAGAACACGTGGTATCAGAATTGATCTCCTCGGATATAAGTGTGCCTGCATCCTCATCGCCAATCTTTCTTAAGGCTTAAACTAGAGCCATACTTATCTCGTGTGTGTTATATAAACTTTATCTTTGTAGTTGTGTCTAGTAAAACACTGCTTTAGCGGCCGAGACCACTACAGGCAACCTTAAGATGGAACGTTTTCCCGCACACACCTGCACATTGTATTCCGGATTCTCCGCTGACGTTCCATTTTATATTACCTAAACTTGTAGTCCAAATAGTAGATTTTAACAGATAAACTGAACTTAGAAATTGATATATGTCGAATTTCTTTACTTCACTACTTCAACATCGAACCTTCCGCTTTGAAGTATCAGATACGATTTTTTATGCACTAAAATTTGTGGGTATTGTTATTTTCTAATGAATAATTTTATGGTTAATGCAGTATACAATCATAATATTGAGTGAAACACTAAGAGACCAATGCTTTTTTGCATTTGTGTCAAATTATAATTCTATTCCTGCGTATCCCCTGAAATTCTTTTCTTTTCGTCATTCAAAACTCTATTCATAAAATAATTGGAGGCACTCCGGTACGTCGATGGACGCCTAAATGTTTTGTTTTCTTCCACTTTACCACAGCCAATGTTGTCTCTATGAAGATTCGCACCCTGAATGTTTTTTTCTTAATTTGACTTTATGTACTTGTTTCCTAACACAAGTGTGGCCACGGCCTAACTCGATTCACTGTCTTGTCAGCTGTGGAGCTACCACGGCTGAACTCGTTCGATGACATTTCCCAAACTGGCATGTGTCAAACGAAGCTTGCAGCCCCTCTATAAGTTTGTTTATAACCCTCTCTTGTTTGCCGGTAAAATATGGTAAACTACTCAAGGCATTTATAAGAAATAATATCAGTTAAATAATTCTCTCAATAAATTACAGCTCTTCTATTCATTCTTTAAATCATTAGTCGGCAAGGACGTTGTTGTCGAACTGAAAAACGATCTGAGGTTAGTAGAAGTGTTTCCATTTGCGACCCCTCAATCTCAATTTGCTTACAATTTCAGCATTTGTGGAACCCTTCATTCGGTAGACCAGTATCTCAACATCAAATTAACAGACATCAGTGTTACTGATCCGGATAAATATCCGCATATGCTGTCAGTGAAAAATTGCTTCATCCGCGGGTCGGTCGTTCGTTATGTTCAGCTGCCTGGCGATGAAGTCGATACCCAATTGTTACAGGATGCAGCACGCAAGGAAGCCGTTGTTAGTACCAGATAAATGTTTTAAGTAGGTTTCTCTAAAGTTTTTTTTTTTTATTAAGTACCCAATAAAATGTACAAAAAGGTCTGACAAGAGTTTTTCTTTAACACTAATTACAGTAAAACGAATAATGTACATATACAATAGGAACCGGCATTCAATACTGAGTCCTTTCCTTTAACAAGATCGGAATACAGGAGAAATTGCTGAAAAACGGAACAGAAGCCAAGGTTCTCCACTCTTTAGTTTCAAGGTTGTACTCCTCGATTATGTTTAGATTCTTTGTTCCATCGTGACCTCCAAAAGCCATCAAACGATTGTTAAGACAGACGCACTTTATGTCTGTACGTCCAATTTTCAGTTGACTTACTACTGCCCAGGAATCGGTTGTGGGATCATACCGCTCAACCGTTCTACTTCGTTGTCTATTGTAATAACCTCCAAGTGTGTACAGACATCGACCCACTGCAGTCATTCCAAACTGCGTGGATTTTTCGCCCTTATCTGCTCTTTGATTCCATTTTTTGATGAGAGGGTCATAACACTCCAAAGCACCGGTTTTTAAGCTAATAGCATACAGTCGTCCATCAAGGACAGCGGCTAGAAAATCCTCGGCTAATCTCTTTGGCAAAGATGCAACCGTTTTCCATTTGTTTGTGCTGAAATTATACTTCTCTACTGATGACTCCCACTTAGAAAGATTCCACTTTCCAGGAACTCCTCCACCGATGACATATAATTCTCCATTTAACTCCGCTAGACTGCAATAACTTCGTGCCATACGCATTGGAGGTAAATCAGACCATGTCATTGTTTGAAGATCCAAACACTCAACGCCTTTCGTAAATTCGTCCTTAACTCGACCTCCAGCTATGATTAATTTGTTATTTGCGTAGAACCAATTGTGATAAAAGTCTCTCCAATTCACTGGAGGTGGTATATCGGAGTAAGACCATTCATCGCTTACTGCATTGTAGATCTGAAGTTTTAAACGAGCAGACGAGTTCCACTGACTTACAAGAGCAAATTTGTCATTCGATCGTCTGGGTTTGATATATTTTGCCGACGGTCTTTTATGACATTCAAGCCATTCGGATATACATTTTTCGCACTCAACCGATGTGCACACTGACTTCCGGTTTTCCATTATAAAACTGGGTCTCAGCGAGGAGAAGCGAATGTGAGACAAAAGAGGCAACATGGACTGCTCGCGGTTCGGTTTATGTTTAACCCATGCCACCAAAGCGTGAAAAACCTTTTCTTCGGATGACACACAGAGGTCATCTCTAGAAAGTAGTTTACCCAACTGCTCATCGCTGAGCTCAAAAAATTCGTTTTCGGTTGATAGCTTTTCAAAGTTGTTGCATGCTAATCTAGTGGACTGTTCATAGAGTTGCTTGCAGTTGTGCTGATCAGCAAGTAGAGCTATACCGAGGCAATTGGATAAATTCATTTGCTGCAACATGTAACCGCAGCATGCAGTTACCACTGGGTTCAGTTGAAATAGGTCTGCTGCGCACAATATCATTTCGACTGTTTCGTTGCAAACTACAATTGAGCCTGAGTAGATAAAGTCTACTACTGACTTTAGTGCAGCTCCATTCATTTCCGGGAATGTAACCTCCTTGGCTGCGGCTTCCATCATAGTGCCATCGAACATTGCAGAAAAGTATTCACTGCATGCGGCAAGAACCAACTTGTGTGCTGGCACCTTTATTGCCTCGATTCCAGCAATCAAAACTACGTCACAGAACTTTTGTGCCTTATATAGAATTTGTTGTTTTTTCAAGATGCTCTCTATGTGATATTCGTTGTATTGACTCTGCGTGGTTGCGTTTTTCGTCGAATGAGTGGCATTATATTCAGCAAATTTAGTGCAACAAGTAAAAGTACCGGACGTTGATTTCATGTTTTGCAGGCACTCACCTTGCGTTTGAGTTTCAGTATCTTTTTTTTAGTTTTTACCGTTTTTATTTTGTATATCTTATTACTGAACAACAACTGCACTGAACACAGTGATGCCAAAATGGGAGTTTAAGTTGTTTATAACTAACATTTGGGAATAGAATGGGATCTAGTAGTTTTACAAAGTAGTCACTTCAGTTTACTTAGACGCATGTGAATAACAATATGTATGTAAATAGAGGGTGACTTTAAAATTCAATTAAGGGCCCTTTTGTTAAAGTGTTAGTTCACTCGTAGATATGGCAGAGTCTGGAAGTTTCAATAAAAAAATGGGTCTGTTGGCGTATCCTCCCAAAACGAAATTTACGAATTATAACGAAATCCTGTGCGATTACTGCGAATTTCAGATCAAGAAATTTCTTTGGGAGATTTAAAAAATCTGTCAAATCGCCGTATGTCATTTTTTGTTGGCGCAGAAGTATAACCGAACCGAAAATAATAACTCCGTTCCTAATACTTCTGCACAGAAAATTATAAGGTTTTACGTTTCTTACAATAAAAGACAGTCGAAAACAGTTCTTACTTGTGTTCAAAAAATCTTTCCGAAACCTTCTGATTTAATTAGGTTATTGAGATTAACTTCCGGATTGTCAACTTTTGCAACCAGCAGATCGGAAAGTATCAAAAGTGTTCTACTCGGGGTCTAAGACGTATTTTGTTAGTAATTTGCACAAAGACGAATAATAACTGAAACAGACTAGGATAGCAACTTTGACAGCTGCATCAAAAGTTTGTGAATGCTTTTCAATGGAACAGAACACATTAGCACCACAACAGCATACAGCAACTTCAACATTAGGCCTAAGTTCTAAGTTCACTGTGTTGTGCAACTAACTTTGTGTCACTTTTTTGGTCTTTAAAAATACAAAATTTTTGCATGAAATCATACGACACAATCGTTTTCTCTGTAGTTCTACTTTTGTTTTGCAAATAATTTTACCGCAATCAAATCTCGCTGTGCGCTGATGGATGGATGGTATACAAAGTCTTATGAACAACTATAATTGAATTATTTAACTTAACAGGGTTATGTTGTATGAATTTTTACTGTTGACAACGCATCCTTTAGGAAAATATTCATTTGACTGAAGTGTGTCATTTTGTTTCTTCCGCCCATGTAAATCTCATGTAAAGCTGTCACGGCTTAAAAAAAGAAAATGTCAAAATCGTCCCATTCGACGTTAGTAAACATATACGTTCGGGAAAGTATGAAAAAAGGAAATAATAATTATTCGTATATTTCCAGCCGAGATAGGGATCGCGAACGTAGGAGATACTCCCGAAGTCGGTCTCGTTCACGGTCGCCAAATAGGGATCGGAAGCGAAACGATGGCTATGAACGGTCACGCGATGATGGGAAGCGGCCTCACAACAGGGATAACAGAAAGCACGAAGAAAAGCGCCGCAGACGTTCGCCATCCCGTCCGCGGGACAACGATGGTTTCAAAAGGTAAGTCAAATGCTAAGGTAAATGTAATTCCACAGAAATTTCACGAAAATATGTTCTAGTCGCAACAGCAACAATCACCAGGATTCGTTCAGGGAACGTGACCGCGAACGCGATCGTGACCGGCACCGCGACAGGGATCGTCAAAAGGAAAAGGAGCGAGGAGAGCGATCAGTTGGGTCACCAGTAAAAGAGAAAGTTATTGAGAAAGTCAAAATCGAACCGGAACCCAAAGAAAGTCCAGACAAAGAGATCGACAAGGAAGAGGAACAACGTCAGTTAGAGCTGGAAATGATAAAACGCCGCGAACGTATTGAGTGCTGGCGTGCCGAACGGAAACTCAAAGAACTCGAGGCGAACAAAAAGGAGCTAAAGACACTGGTTATACCTACGCCGGCGAATGCTAAGAAATGGAGCTTAGAGGATGAATCCGACGATGAGGATGACAAAGATTCAAAGGACATCAAAGAGATAAAAGCAATCGTTGCTAGCGAAGAACAGAAGTTAAAGGAGGAAGAACCAATCAAGGTGGAGGAGGAAACTAATGATGACATTGATCCATTGGATGCCTACATGCAGGAGGTAGCCAAAGAAGTGCGGAAAATCAACAACATTGTAAATCCACCAAAAACGGACAGCAAGGGCGTACTCATTATGACGGGCATTGTTAAGAAAACAACAACGGCGAACAAAGGAGAACTGATCGAACAGAATCAGGATAGTTTAGACTACTCAAGCGATGACGACTTGGAGAATATAAAGGACACTGCAGCCAACTTGGCCAACAAACACAAGAAGGAGCTAGCTAAAATCAATCACGCTGACGTTAATTACGCTCCGTTTAGGAAAAATTTTTATGT
The DNA here is from genome assembly GCA_946965025.1 of Blera fallax. Classification (NCBI taxonomy): domain Eukaryota; kingdom Metazoa; phylum Arthropoda; class Insecta; order Diptera; family Syrphidae; genus Blera; species Blera fallax. The sequence continues at coordinate 81,154,246 of OX337245.1, read as the reverse complement.
AGAGGTACCAGAACTAGCCAAGATGAAGTCGCACGAGGTGGAAAAGTATCGTGTCGATCTGGAGGGCATACAAGTAAAAGGCAAAGGATGTCCCAAACCGATTAAGGTAAGTGAATTGTTCGAGGGTCAGATAAAGTAAATTACCATCCTTTACTGAAAATGCGTTTTAACCGTTGCTATGTCTGCCTGAAAGCATACCCGCTGGACCTTAAAATTTTGCTTTAAATCTATTTCACTTCACAAAGGCTGAATGACTCGCAGTCTGAGCTTAAAGCTAGTTCCAAAATCACTTGGTTTTGTTATAAAATTTGCGTACGCTGTGTCAACCGCGGCATCGTGTCTCCTTGACAGCATCGAACTCGGATGCCGCGTAGACGTTTCGTTCGTTGTAGCAGACGTTTTTGGTCGTCTAAATACTAAACAAAGCGAAACATAAAAAACGTTTTTTGGGTTTTGTTTTTTCAAGCTTGTGTTTAATGTTTACCTAGTCGGACTCGCACTTTTTGTTGGAGTTTCCCTAAATAGGTTGATCGCTTATCCCACTTGGCTGCAATTGAAATAAATTTGTTGTGTTTTTTTGCTGCCATTTGATATTCGTCTTTCCGAAAGTTGGATGTGCAATTAAAAAAACATTTTCAAAACGCTAATGAACGTAAAAGATCAAACTACTCATATACTCAGGAAAGCAATGCAACGCCAAATAGGAGGCAGTATACAGAAAGTATACATAATCTGGTGCCACATATGCCAGCAAAGATAATATAAGGAGTCTTTCATTGAAACTTACCGTGCCTTCTTATCTCTCATTTTGCGGCTTATCGGATTTCGCTTTAAACGCACTTCTTTTTACGCACTTCTCGTTGCTTAATAAACCCTCTTTAATGCGTTATTGTATGAAAAGTTCGTTAACACTTTCCGTTCTCTTTTTAATGGAAGATGCCAGAAAGATGCATGCAAGTGTGAAATAGAAATTAAGGCAGCATAAACGCTACATAACAAGGCTGAGTCTTTTTGGAGGAAGAAAAATTACGGTTTTCCGCTCATACCTTATGCAAGAAACGTTTATTTGAATAAAATTTGCGACATAAATACGTCTGTATCCCATATCTATTCAATAAAACCTTTAACATCGATAACAGCCTCAATTCGTGACCGAAAATGTGAGCATGCCTGAACTAAACGGTCCTTATTGATCTTAGTCATTGTTGGACAATTCCATTCTTTGAGCTTGGATGGAATCGTGGGGATTTTGGTTATTTTTATGTTCAACTAAGCTCCGCCCAAAGTAATCTAATGGAATAAATTTTGGTGAGTTGGGTGGACATAAGTTTGGTGTTATGTGAGCATGGTCTTTACTTATGGACTTCCTTCACTTATACTGTCTTAACAACTACCTCTAGCACCTCGATGTATCCAGCAACATTCACTCCAAATTTTGTTTATCGAAAAAAAAAAAAAAAAACGAAGGTGGTCTGGATCTTATGTATGCTTCAGCATGAGAACCACTTGGCTTTTTCGTTTCCTCCGACATAAACCACTTGTCATGACATAAGACTTATATCGTAGGTTTTCATGAACCACGCAGCAAATTAGTCGCTCAGACACTTGAAGGTGCCTTACAGTAGATCTTATCTACGTTCCAGGGTTAGTGAATACGATGTTGAACAAGTTTCGGGCTTTTAGTGATGTTCGAACGTGTTGAGTGCTTTTATCGTCTCGAAAAGGTGAAGTATCGCAGCCAAAAGTTTTTTGTTAAAGCATTGTACAATGAAAGGTCGGACTACTAAGGTATCGATGAACTGTGTCCACACTAAGGAAATCTTGTTTGTCTAATGTTAAAAAACATTGAACGCATGAAACGTGTCTGTTGCTTGTCTGTAAAAGTAATGACATTAACACGCCAGAGAACTTCGTTGTCGTTATTAAATGTAGATTCCCCCATTTAAAAACAAAATAGCACTCACCGTACAAATGGCTGGAAGAAGCAAGGCGCTATTTGAATTTGTATTAAGCTAGTTGCAAAGGTTGTAGCATAGCTTTCCGGGTCTGATTGGAATAACAACGCTCCCGCAATGCTTCAATTTAGGTTTCTGTTCTGATCCCTAGCCCTTAACTATTTTCTTTCTAAATTGTTTTTCTATTTTCAGACATGGGCACAGTGCGGTGTTAGTAAGAAAGAAATGGACGTCCTTAAGAAGCTGAACTTTGAAAAACCCACACCGATTCAGTGCCAAGCTATACCAGCGATCATGTGCGGTCGTGATTTAATTGGCATCGCAAAGACCGGCAGTGGAAAAACTCTAGCATTTATTTTGCCAATGTTTCGACATATTCTCGATCAGCCCCCGATCGAGGATGGAGACGGTCCGATTTCAATTATTATGGCACCAACTCGCGAACTGTGCATGCAAATCGGCAAGGATATCAAACGATTTTCCAAAGCGCTCAATTTGCGGGCGGTCTGTGTATACGGAGGCACTGGTATCTCTGAGCAAATTGCTGAACTAAAACGTGGAGCAGAGATAATTGTGTGCACTCCAGGTCGTATGATCGATATGCTGGCGGCAAATTCCGGAAGAGTGACGAATCTTCGTCGAGTGACTTACATTGTGTTGGACGAGGCAGATCGTATGTTCGATATGGGCTTTGAACCGCAGGTGATGAGAATCATTGATAATGTACGTCCTGATAGGCAAACAGTGATGTTCAGTGCAACATTTCCGCGACAAATGGAGGCTTTGGCCAGGAGAATTCTTAAGAAACCAATTGAAGTTATCGTCGGTGGGCGTTCGGTAGTTTGTAAGGATGTTGAACAAAATGTAGCCATTCTTGAGGATGAAGCAAAGTTCTTTAAGCTATTGGAGCTACTTGGAGTCTACCAGGAAAATGGCAGTATCATTGTTTTTGTTGATAAACAAGAGAACGCCGATATTTTACTGAAGGATCTCATGAAGGCATCATACCCTTGCATGAGTCTACACGGAGGCATCGATCAGTTTGATCGCGATTCGACGATTCTTGATTTTAAGTCAGGAAAGGTTCGTCTATTAATCGCAACTTCAGTAGCCGCTCGAGGCCTCGATGTGAAGGATTTGATTTTGGTGATAAACTACGACTGTCCCAATCACTACGAAGACTATGTTCATAGGTTTGTTTCAAAGAAATTGTGTTGGTTTCTGTTTCTTATCAATGTTTTCTTTTTTTTAGATGTGGTCGCACAGGAAGGGCCGGTAATAAAGGCAAAGCTTGGACGTTCCTTACACCCGAGCAAGGTCGATACGCTGGAGATATTATCCGGGCGTTAGAGCTGTCAGAGACTGCAGTGCCTGAGGACCTTCAAAAAATGTGGGAGGAGTATAAAACCTTGCAGGAAGCCGAAGGTAAAAAGGTCCACAGCGGAGGCGGTTTCAGTGGGAAGGGCTTTAAGTTCGATGAACAAGAGGCTAATGCCGCCAAGGAGAGCAAGAAACTCCAAAAAGCCGCTCTTGGCCTAGCTGATTCCGATGACGAAGAGGACATTGAACAGGATATCGATCAGCAAATCGAACAATTGTTTGCTGCCAAACGAAATGTAAAAGAAACTTCTATAGCACCGGTCATTCCACCTCCAGCTACCGCGACAACAACGGCCACCACTGGGGCTCCAACTACAACCGCACCAAGCACCACGAGCACCCCTCCGACTACGATCACTACGGCTGCAGGAAATTCTGATAAATTCGAACTTGCGAAGAAACTGGCATCGAAGATCAACACCGCCAAAAATCTGACCAGTGACACTAGACCTCCAACGCAGCAAGCAGCTGCAGAATTGATTATGAAGGGTAATCCATCACAACCGATGATTACTGCGCGTACAGTTGTCGAACAGTTGGCTGCCAAGTTGAATAATAAGTTGAATTACCAACCAAAGGATGATGAAGAGGGTTTGTCACCGCTGCAACAATCCATTTTCACCAAGTACGAAGAGGAGTTGGAAATAAATGATTTTCCACAGCAGGCCCGGTGGAAGGTTACTTCTAAAGAGGCACTGGCGCAGATCTCCGAGTACTCAGAGGCTGGGCTAACAGTAAGGGGTACGTACGTGCCGACTGGAAAGAATCCGCCTGAAGGTGAGCGTAAGCTATACTTGGCTATTGAGAGTTGCAGTGAACTGTCGGTACAAAAGGCTAAGAGAGAGATTACTCGATTAATCAAGGAGGAATTACTCAAATTAAGCTCGGCTCATCATGTCTTCAACAAAGGCAGATACAAGGTGTTGTAATCGAATCAAGTCACATATAATTTTCCATTTTGTACTCGCATGTCATTCATTGTTGTTGTACTAAACCACAAAAGAGAAATGTAATAAAAAATAAGCGAGAGACTCCAAGTAGTTTTTAAATAGAAAAAAAGGCGGTGGCCAGAGGTGAGTAGAAGGGTTAAATCTAGCTTAAAAGTTCGTTGCCAACTGTAGAGTGACGCGGAGTAGTCAACAATGACTTCTACTAGAGTTGTAGGAACGAAGAAGAAATATAATCTGTTTGACTCCTGGCGCTTGATTGTTAGATTACATGAGCAGTGATTGCTGTCACGATGTCTAACCTCGTGACATTTTCTATAACTTACTTAAAGGAGACACGTAACACAAACGCTTTCTTTTTGAAAATTATTACTGTAGTTAAATGAAAGTAGAGCTTAGAAGTAAAACAGATGCCGTGCAAGCTCTATTAAGCTTCTGCAGAAGTTATTGCTCGCAATGCCCTTGATTGACATTCCCAAGGGTGAGAACGCATCTCTGGTAATAATGCTAGTCAGGTTGGAAATATTACATTTAAGGTGTTTAAATAGTGTTTTTGACATGTTGTGTATATGGTTGGGTTTAGTAGTGTCGCACTTTGTTACTTCACCAGTATGAGTAAGGCATTTGACGAATAATAATGATACGGGAAAGGGATGTCTGTGAAAATTCAGTACCTTCCTTTTTATTCGATCAATGGCTATAATAAAATTTAATTTTTTTTACTTCTTGGAGAGCTGATATTTTCAGAGGCAAGGTTATTTTGTCATTCAGGGTTCATTTGTTACAATCACTACTGTCAGAGTTAAGTGTCTCTTATGGGAATGTGTATGTATGTATGTTTGCGTGAACTGTCCGCTGACTGTTGAATGAAATCTTCTGGGAATGCATTTACTGGTCAGTGACTATTTTGACTATGTCCAGTCGTTTATAGCAGAAGTTTACAAAAATTGTTTCTTTCACAGCACAAAGCCACTGTGCGCGCCTAAGATACAAATGTATGTGCCATATTATCATCCAATACGAATGCTCTATACTTAAATGAAAGCAATGTCCATGTTCATTCCATACAAGCCTAATAATCTAATAAACACCTTTTGTGTGAAACATCTCCCTCCAACCATCGGAGAAAGTGATAATCCTGAGAAGCTAATATTTTACTCCGAAAGAGCGTACATAATTCCTATGGGAATCCTACTAGGTTCTCTTGATTTCTGTTCACGCGCATGTCCTTATTTTTTGCCACTAATCTTCCCTTTCTCATGACCAGTATGTTTCTGGAATACAAAAAGAAATCAGAAAACTGTTCAAACTGTCATACACGACGTTATTGTCCTTAAGAATGAAAGTTAGGTCAGTAGTTACGTTTGGATTTTTGTCGGAGAACATACGTTTTGTTTTATAGGACGCTGTTCCGATTCAGTTTACTGAGATACTTTCCTAATAATGCGATTTAAATCGATTGCCATTTAAGGGTACATTCAAACTGGTAGAATGGTATTGAAGCTATCATACATACAAGAGTTTAAGAGCTGCATGGGCGTACAAAAAAAAAGTAAAATTAAAGACTTCGATTGTGTGTTTAGTTTCGTTTGACTACAAGGATGTGGCGATTTTCACTGCTCCGTTTTTTGTCTCACATGTGTTAGGAAAAGAAGCCAATGCAATCCCAGAATCAAAACAAATAGTCTTAAAAAGTCTTCTCTGAAAACCGGTTAAGCTCTTAAGGCTCTAGAGGGTAAAAGGTAAACACAGCCACTTCCTTCTTGGTACTTGGTTCGTAAGTTTTGCTGCTTTTTCATGATACAACTTTCCGTTTATAAGATGACAAACTTTTGAGTACATGTGCGTGGTTCTATTATTTGATGTGAACTGAGCCAGAACTCGCTATTCTTCTTTTATTTACTACTCTTCAACCGAATCGAAATCCGAGAGATTTTGAGAAAAAATTTAAAATTTCCTTGAGTGCTTCCACTCAAATGTTAAGGACATTATTTGACATTGGAACTAGGTTGTACATTGGAACTATAACAATCGGGTGTCTTTTAGTTTTGTTGCTCAGGTCTCTTGGTTAGATTTTTTTTGGCTTTGAAATTTGAAAATGCATGGAAAATCGTGTTATTTGCGAAATTTTGAGATGGAATTACATGTTGGAAACTTGGATGGGAACTTACGAGTAAAATTAAGCTGCTTTCTTTGATCTTGAAAAAGATATTTAACTTGTGTAGATTTACGTTCCATTGTGCCGAACACCTCTTACTCGTTTGTTATGCTTAAGAAATTTTATTTTTGCAAAACACCACTTTCATTTGAAAACAAGGATACCTACAGGCTTCTTTTTCCTCCCAAATCGATTCTAGAATCTGTGGTAAATAAATTGTGTTACATGTCTCAACTGACGAAGCCATTCCATTAACACCATCTGCAAATGCAATCAATTATTAATAACGAAATGACCAAGGATACAACATACATAAATTAATCATCAAGGGATGAAATCATAAAAGAAGCAACTTCACTTGGTTTTATGACCCACAATGGCTTCTCTACCTTTCTTGGTTAAGTGGAAAAAGAACAACGTGACATCTAGACGTTAATTAAATGTAAAACGTGACATTGCCATGGTGTCCTTTTTTTTTGCCTGTAGCAGTTGTGGATTAATCAGGATTAAACTTCGTTGGAGATAAATGAAATTTAATTGCGAAAGGACTACATAATGATGACATTCTCATTCATTTGCTAGTTGTTGCATCGATGTGGAGTTTTTTTTAAACGTTGACAGTAAAGTTCTAAGTGAAATCGTGATGGATAGGTATACAAGCAGTATATTGTTTTATGCCAGAATGTTTCGAGTTCAACAGGTCGGATCGGTGCACTTAGAAACTCATCTCATTCGATAATAGCCTTATTCTACTAATCGACTTGCTTATATTGGCGTTAATGATGAGTCCAGTAACCAATTAAAACTGCCAGGAGAAGGAGAACGCGGACATGAGCTTTCAATCGAACTGTGGGAGAACTTTTCGCTGAGTTGAATTGTATATCTACTATGTAAATTTTCAGCAGTCAACAATTTTTTAGATGGGTATTGGGTTGTGTCTCAGGGCCAACAGGCCCCTAATTGTGGTAAATAGATTGAGGAGGATATCATTCTGCACGTGAAATCTTTAATTGATTTCAGTTTACGTGTAGTTTAGTCGGCCGGAGTCCTTGCTAGATTCCCTGGTAATGAATCCAAAATACTACTATCGCCAGAACTTTTCAGTAGACTAACAGCCAGATCATTTGAGTCAGTCTTCCTTGTTGCATCGTACGATATTTTTAAATGTAGGTGGCTAGGTAGTACGTTTTTATTTTTACTTCCTGCCACTAAAAGACTACTGCAATACCTCCAGCTATTCCATCGAAATTAAGTAAAACTTTATCCTTTAAAAAACGTCTCAAAATAAAGAGAATGTCTGCAATCAAAATAAAAGTCAACATATACTGCACATTAGTTCGCTTTTTAACGAGAAATATACCTACATATGCACATAAGCTGATCAATTGTAGTGTAGATAAACACAACAAGGATGATAAACAAAAGTTTTTAATGAACCTCTCATGTATGTAGTGATGTAGCATACCACCTGCAACTAACAAATTTCATTAAAACTTTGTCCAGTGCCTAATGAAAGCTGTTCATTGGAATTTTCAGCGGATGTGAAAGAAATACAGAGCAATGGAATTTAGTGAAATATTTTATTATTTGAGTTTAAAAGGACACGAAATTGCTCGTGGACTAAAATTAAACACAATTTTATGAGTATTTAAAATATACTGGACAGAATGAGAAGAGAGAGAGGAAAGAGACTAAAACAAGTGGTTGCCAGATTGGTGAAAATGGAAGAAAAATCCGACTGACGACTGAAGAATGTCAAGAATGAAAGAAGGCATTGGCTGCAGAATTCTTTAGGACGGGGCTACATTTGTCACATCAATGCTCACAGTTTTAACTGTCATCGAGGCTTTTAGAGAATTATCCTTGTTAGAAGCGGCAATCAAAGTCTCCTTGCGCTCGGCAAACCACAGTTGAGACTTCTAATTAATATCATACGAGGATAACTGTGTATATAATTGTATATGTTCACTAAAAGGTGGATGTACTTCTTTCTTCTGGTGTCTAATGTATTATGCTCTGGCTCTGATTCTATTTATGGACTTCAGCTAAGCTTTCGATGCGCTTATTTACGAAAAACTTTTGCAAGCGTTTAATCGATTGGTAATTCGTGGAAGGCTGGTTGATTGGCTAGGAAATTACTTACAACGATACTTACAGCGGTTCTTGTTTGAGTACCACAGGGATAGAAACGTGGGCCAATTTCGTTCATCCTACTTATGACTGAACTTTTTCGTTTTTTTAAAAACAGCACCTCATTTGCTTTCGCAGATGATATGGTTATAGTTTTTAAACACAGATGCACGTCTTTATTCTGCTTAACATATATTGGAAGGCGAGTCCGAAGAAGCTGTAGAATGGTGGCACGATAATGGACTGATCTTGATTCCATCCAAAACCAACATGATGCATGTTCGTGGACCCCACAGATTTGCAGTTACTCGGTTAGATTTGATTTCAAATTGGCTCAGGTGGGGTTAACATGACTAACAAAATAACTAGTTCTTCCAGTCTTGTCCTTGCAGGCATTGTGTCTTGCATTGAATAAGGAAGTCTAAATAATCCGAAAAGATTTGCCATGTGTTACAGTCCGGGTGGACCGGAGCTTCAATCCACTATTCTTTCTAGTCAGCTCAATTCTTTTGCTTCCAGTCTAATTTGGCATAACAAGTTGAATAAGGTACCTCTCCACTTGCGACAACCACCGAAGGTAAGGTCTAACCCGTATTGTCTCTCTACTTTGGCATCGAAGACCGGAGCCGGAGCGTTCTTATACATTCTCTCTGTATGCCCCTGCAATCTTAGTCAGCATATTCGAATCTGTCTTACTAGGTTGATGTCGTTGCACAGCTAGTAAAGTTTTTCGCTCAATCTTTCTCTCCATACTGTATGAATTTAAATGGGAACAAATATCACTCAAATCGGCCTATGGTAAAGCCCAACTCTCAGCGCTGCAAAGCAGAACTGGGATGATGAGAGTCTTACATAGGGTTTTCTCAGTTATTAATTTCTTGGGTCTTCAGCCAAAGGAAGCAGGAAGGTATTGTTATTCGTTAATACAGCTGAGTCTAAGTAGACGAAGCCCTTGACTACATCGAAATTGTGGCTATCTATTGTGATATTCTGACCCAGGCTTTGGTGTGTCATTTCTAGATAACCGGTAACACTTTGTCTTCGTTTCGTTTACCACTAGACCAATTTTTGGTGCTTTTGTCTTCATATTTCCAAATCTACTACTGACAGCCCACATCAACATACCTACCGACATATTTTATATCAGACTGTGTATCTGTTGGCGTCTCTTTGCCACAAGAATCGAAAAAAAGAATAAATGATTTGCAATTGTACTGCTTTAAAAAACCGGTGAACCTGTGTCTTTTTCCGTACTTGGAACCGCAAAGGAATAAAAAGAAAACCGTCTCGTTTGACGTTATAAAACTGAGTATATATTTTATTACAGTGTTCTTTTCTTTTTTATACATTATTTAACATGTTTATATGTGTCTATTCACAATAAATAAATTTAAGTTGACATTTTGCGTGGGCGTTGTTGACACCAAGGTATGTTTAAAGCGACGAGCCTTCTTGTGGAATGACGTCACCATGACCCGAACAGCATCACATATTGCCAAAAGCAACGTCAGTACGAAGGTATATCAAATAGTTACCGTCATTTTCGTTATAGTTTAGGTTGAAGGATGCTAAAGAGGTGACAGCACGGAATGCAGGATCTGCATGTAGACAGGTCTCACATTATACGTTTTAAATTATCAGCCCGTTTCCTTTTTGATATACTGTCCACGAAGACAGCTAACAGGAGAGTTAAACGATTAACAAACAAATAATCTGCTGACTTGGAGTTAATGTAATGCAAACTAAAATTCTTGAAGATATTCTCGTATCCCTTTCGAGGAAAACAACACAATTAACAACGAACAAATGCGTATGGATCGTAACACGAATCAATCAATCAATCAATTTATTCCTCCTTGATATCCACCATTGTAGGTGGAAGGAGTTACGATGGTATGACAACCTATTGTTGCTGTTGCCATAAAGGAACGAGAAATTTACATATACACACTCAGTATCAACTCCTCGCACTCAAACAGAAACAATGCAATGAATTTCAAATGAAGAGACTTACTTAACCTACAATAGATTACTCTCATGGCATGTTAAGGACATGCATCCTCTGCGTAAAGATAAATTTATGCGGTAAACCGCGTTTGTACCACGAATGCGTTCATTCCATGGATGACTGAGATTGCATTTAGATAATTCGTTCAAAGGAAGCACGCTCGAGTGCACAGATACAGGTGAGACCTCTCCAGCGATGAGGGTGGCTCCTCTTTTCATACGAATTGTCTTCGGTTTCTGCATAATCTTGGTGTAAAATGGAGTTGGGAGGTATTGAAATTCATGTTTATCTATTTTCGAACCCAACAAAAGGATAAGTGTGTATTTCTGTTGAGATTTCTGTTGAATGTGGTCATCGGAACTGCCACAGATAGTATCTCAGAAGAATTATGCACATTCAGCCATTTACACCAATTTACTCCAAAGGAGTCCCAAATCCACTCATCCTTAGAATACTCATTTCACTTGATGGCGATCATATCTTAGCAGGATTTTCTCATTCTTGTTCCCTCATAACCAAGAAAGTAACAAAAACAAATAATCCTCCCGGGGACTGGGGATATAATCGTAATCTTAATTGCGCAACCAGTACCCATGTCATTTGGTTAATTTATGTCGACATGATAACAGTGTTGTTGTAAACTGAAGTGTTCTGCTAATCGTTTTAATCATCGTCGTGGGAGCAATATTAGCACTTGGAAGCGCCAACAATGGAAAACTATCTCAAAAGCACCACAATTAATTACTATCACCACTTCGGGGGGTTTGCGTTGCAAAGTGGCGGGCGATGTAGCGCGCTTTGTTGTTTCTCGGTGGCAATGCCCACGAAAGGACGAAAACACTTCTTTTGAGTAGAAGCAAACAATTTTTTGTTATTTAGAAATACAAATGAATTAGGTGGGTCTGCATATTTTGCATTAAAAAAAAAATGATTTAAGAAGTTCGTTAAAAATATGCACCCCATGGGGACGCATGATATGCTGTCAGGAGCTGGAATTGCTTGGAAGAATGTCACGAGAAGTGTATCTTTCTAGGAGAACTAAGAACTGGCAGGAGAATTACTTGTAAACAGTGGGTGGGCAGAGGTGGTAGGAAGTCAGAAATGGGTGGACAGTTTAAGTGCAGCTCAGGAGATCTATTCAGGTACTTTATTTCTCCTTTCCCTTTGCGGCTAGCTAGGAAATTTACTTACATACCTAACTTATGCCGCAATGCGGGATTGTAAGAGCTTGTGTTGATTGAATTTACAATTAAATTAGAGGGCTTTGTGGTAAAATTTCCCAAAGGTCTGACACCGCCGTTTATGGTTGGTTATTGATTGCACGTTTTCCATTTGACAGTCTGTAAGAATGACGGGGACTCCCTCTAGGTGGATGACAGCGGAACTATAAGTCTGTTTGTGTGGGAAAGGATAGTCGGGGATTCAGAATCTGGGGAGATGCTTCTCCACTCTCGGCGCATTGTCTGTGTAAATAAGGTCGATTTTGATTACTCTGAAGATTCGCATCTTGTTCTGTTCAAGGTTCATATGGGAGCTGGATTTAATGCGTGAATAAGTTGGAAGTAGTACGTACCTTGGTACAGTCCTGTTCTGGAATGCTTCACCATAATTCATTGCGTTTAAAAGCTTCCGTTGAACCTGCAAAGAAGTTTAAGGTAAATGAGTGGAGTTTAAGCCATCTATGTGGTCAAAGAGTATGATTTCGGCCTCTTAGCCAAATCGAAGAACTTGGAAATCAGACGATTGCTTAGCAAAAGCTGACATTTGTCAAAAAATTTCGGGGCCAGTTTCTAACTCCACTTGGATCCGTCCATATACACTCTATGAGGGTTTCAGACTATTGTTTCAAGGTGAGTTCCAAGATGGGATTTTAAGAATTTGTAGGAAAGAGATGGGTTTCAACGGCGAAATTTACGAGCTGTACAACAACGTCGACTTAATCAAAAAACTGTGCATCAGTCGCTTAAGATGGCAAGGACATTACGAGTGAATGGATGCCAATAGTTCGGCATGCAGAGTTTTTGAATCTTACCCGGAGACACAATGCAGTTGAGGACAACCTCGCCTAAGGTGGAACGCACAAGTAGAAAGGGACCTCAACCAACTTGGAGTGTGCAACTAGAGGCAGTTAGCTATGGACCGGGATAACTGGGGAGGCTTATTGGCTGAGGTCCAGGTTCACCTCGAACTGTAGTAAAATAAGTAAGAAAGAGATGATGGGAGTTGGAGAGCCACTGAACTCATTGAATGTTTTGATTTAGGTGGTGCTAAAGCAGCTATGATCAGTCTGACAAGGAGAACACACAGCATGTACTTCTAATGCGTGGAATGATCCACCCTTGCTGAAGGGCATTCGTGCCTCCATACCAGCGACGAGTGAATGTTTCCCCAAGTCTTCCCTGCTAACATTTCTCCTGCTTCTTAAATCTCGTCAGCTTGTATTGATCCTTCACGAACTTAGTAAGTCCAATCCAGTCGCAAGTCAAGTTAATTTTCGAAAAAGTTATCGTGTCGACTAGTCTTTCCGCCCATGCATACCCTCACAACGTTTAATTAAGTCACTTTGCGAAATCCTTACTTAGAAACAACGAACAATAGTTCATACCACAGAGCACCTTTAAAACAGCTTCCAAAACCATAGCTTCCTGCACTGTATCCCATTTGAATAAATTTTCTCTGACATTAGTAACAATAATATCACACCCCGTAGATACACTTAAGTCCTTATCCATTGTTGTTTCACTTGGGGCAACACCTACTTAAGAGAGCGTCTTTTCAACATCATCAACCTCATCTCTTAAATCGTGTGAGAATTAAAGTTTTCCGCCATAATAAATACGATACGCAACAAAGACTATTGAAAGTGTTGTGGCAAGTTCTGGAGTGCCTGGCTGCACTACATCCCGTATGTCTTTTGTTGGCAATAAAACATGCCTTTCAGAGTTATGAGAGAAGTTTATCTTTTGTCTTCCGTCTGGTTTAAGCCTTAAAGACAAATAAAAGGTGTTCCGAGTAAAACTTTTGTATACCTATGAGGGCGTGAATCTCTATCGTAAATGGGAATATCCTTGAGGTGTTTCAGTTCTGCTGAATGATTTCTGTGCCAAAGCGGAAGGAACAAGCGGATTCAAGGAGGGATTCACATTTTTCCAGGAGTCCAAGGAGGTTCTTAATTTAACGAAATTATGCAACAGCTCGTTAAATGAAAACCCATTTCAAGTTCCGACCAAATTTCACCACCAGGCTACCTGCCTACCATCATCAATCACAACATCTAAGGCAATTATGTAAATTTAAACTCCTTCTTCTGCTTCTTGTTTGAGCACTACCTGGGATTTACCTGCAATAAAAAAAAAAAGGAAAACGAAACTTTGTGAGAAATTTCAACAATTTCTCTGCTCCTTAGCCACTTCTAAAAATAAATCTCCTTTTCCCATCTCCCCCCATGCATTAAAATGTCATAATTCCAAAGGACTCTCACAAAATACCTGAACACACATACTGCCTGGCAGGTAATAAAATTCCAACACACACAAGCGATGTCATCTCACTTCGTCTCCGTTTGTAAATGGCAGTTTGCATAAATCATCACGCGACTGAAGCCATAGAATATTCGAAATTAATTTCGAATCGTGATCGAAAAAATAAAATCCTTCGGAAAAATGTCATCTAAACGTGTTTTTTTTTTTTTTTTTTGCAAATTTGCACTTTGAATGCATTTGCATTTTATGGATACCATCCACGGATCGGAGGTACCTTTGAAGTTTCACTGAAACGTGGCGACATTGTAAAAAAAGTTACTACGGAGGGCGTATGTGGTGCACTAACTTACGTGGAGAATAGCTGTATGACATATTCTCTAAATCATTTCGCCTACATTAAGTAAACAAATTCCCGAGGACATATGGAAATATACAATTCCTGCCGCTGGTAATGTCGTTCCATTTGCATTTCTGATACCCCGTTGGGTCCTTCCGGGGGCGCCTTTTTTTTTTCTGGTGTAAAAGTGTACTATTGTGGTAAGGCAGGGAATGGGTTCGTTCGAACATGATGCAGTACAGGATATATTAAAGGCTTTGCTCTACTGGCAGGCAGATCGATTCACATTCATTTGAATGGAGTCACTTCATTTGTTTTTTTTTTTTTTGAAGTTCATGCTATTTTGTCGCTGGAAACACTAAGGTTCTTGAAGTTTTAACAGTTTTAACAGATATAAGCCTCTGCGATGGGGAATCGATTGGTGGGAGCTTGAAAAACGCAGGAAAATATTACGGAAATGTTTCCAAAATGAGGGCTGTGTTGCTGAGACTTTGCAAAAATTAAATTTTTTAAAGAATTTTTGGTCGAGATAAAACTGCTTCAGTGGCTGGTGTAAGGAATTTCATAAAGAAATATCGTGAGACTGGCATGTTATCTGCTGGTGTTGCCCAAAATGTGGCCAAGAGCCTCGAGTTTAACAGAGCCCCACAACTAAATATCAGTCGCACTTTTCTGAGCAACATATTGCACAAAGGCCTCCGATCATTTGCTTAGAAGTCACTCAAGAGTTGAAGCAAAGTGGATGCGCTCCGTTATCGCTTCTCTATGTGACACAGATTTTGTCTACGAAATCAACTTTTTGGACGAAGCTAATTTGCATTTCAGACGCTATGGCTACAAGCAAAACTGTAGGACTTAGGGTTCCACAAATCCACACGTAGCCATAGAGAAGTTTTGGAGCATCATAGCATCATTGGTGTCCACTGAAAAATGAAGAATTATGCAAAGCAAAATAAAATCTTCTCATCAAAACGATTCTCAGTCAGTCTGGCTTAGTAGCTTTTTGAATATTTGAAGATTGGTGATGTCCGACCATTTTCTTTCAACGAAACACAAGAAATGTCAATTTACTGAGGGCTGCCAAACTCTAAAAATCAAAGATCTAAAAAAAAATCCTTTCAGCGCCATCTGAAGTTGAGTGTTACAAGCTATTCATCCCAAGTCACTTTTCACTGAAGATAAAAGCTAAAGTAGTTGTCAGTCATTTTTTGTTGTTGTACTCCGTGTTAGATTTTGCTTTACTGACTAGCGAAGTCTCACCATAACACGCCTAAAGTTAAGGTGAACCTAGAGGTGAACTTGGACAGGCTATGGTTCGAGCAAAATGAGGCAATTTGGAGCACTAGCCCTCAAAGAAGTGATGCTCTGCGCACTTACTTCGTTAGTCGAATTATCACCCGCTTTGTGGCTGTTTATTGGTTACAACTTGGCAAAATTGCACTGGTGGAATATTTGATTCGACATATACGCCGGGCATTGAACTTCAACATTAACTCCTTGGTAATTCTGCTGGGGTTGCTACAATAGAAGGAGTAGCTTTCGCCTCCAAGTATCTTTGGTAAGCCACGTGCTAGGCCTTCCCAGCCATCTACCGACAATTCTCGTATCTGTAGAGAAAACTATTTTTTTCGCAGCGTTCCAATGTTCTTGATCTGTTGATGGTTTCCACACCTCCCGAGAGATGTTTTGAAATGGTCGCTGTTATACGAGGGCCTTACTGGTAAGTTTGTGAAGTGTTCGAATAGAGGTTAGTACGGACCATGGCTACCATGAGATGGTGATCTCGTGTCATCCCCATGCTGGTTTAGGACTCGTACATTTGAGACGTCTTAGAGACTAGCTCTTAAACTTCGACTGATTGTTTGACTGTTAGTCAGAAGCCAACTAACTTCGTGGCAGGTATTGTGCTCAGTCATGAGCATCCTATGATTACGGGCTTGGTACTGCAGATATCCACAAATTGTTCACAATTGTCATTGCGTTTGCTAAGGTCGTTGTCATCACCCTCGCATTTAGGTCACCCATCAAATTGACGATATCTCTGTTCAGCGTTGCCTTGTATACGGCGCTTAGCTGGTTGTCCTTTTCATTATTAGTCGAAGGGGTTCGTTGAGTTCTAGTACTCTAGTCTGGAATCTGGCAAATAATATCCTATTGCCATGTGCATGTCAGGAAAATAGGCGGTTGGTGTTAGAAGCTGACCCACTCCGAATGCACGGGAATTTCTAAAGTTCTTTCCAGAGTATCCTTAGGGACTAATTCTCTCCCGCAACCAACAGTCTTATTTCAATCACTGCCAATTGTCAGATTAAAAAAAATTTGTCATTCTGAGGCCCTTCGCATCCTAAAGGGGAAACCAATCTTAGCCTGGGAATAATCGTCAAAAGTTCTTTTCATTTTATCATTCCTTATCCGTGGCGTAGTTTCCGTTACGTTAGCAGGCCTAAACTAGAAACGCTGGACCGTTCGCATAGTTTAGGTCCATAAATGCTATGGGAACCACCATAACACTTCAAGGACGCACTTCACCACGAACTCGATTGTTGCTCTACTGGCTCAAACCAAGTACTGAGCAATTATCTCCCAATCAATTCGAATACAGGGGAACAAAGCTGCACAGACTAAATTCTACACAATCTTTGGAATGAAAACACTACTTTACGTGTAAATGTCATCAAGAACGCGAAATGTCATTTAAGAAATCGCTGTGTCAGAACTGCTGAAAACCCCTAAGTCTAATGCTTACTAAAGGCGACTGGGGACATCTTGTTTTGAGACCCAAAATTTTAGAGTATATATCCACTCGCATATGCTGATATGCAAGATATCCAACTGATATACTTCAAAACCTACCCCACAACGAATTTCCTGTTGCGATTTTAAATATCATGACTTTATCACTCCGGCCACCCATGAGTCACTCCACTCACCTCATCTGCTTGTCGCCAAGCGATAATAATCACAATTTCCATTTGAGGTGCAGCATAATCCTGATGGGAAAAATGTTACTTTCCCTAAGCTTAATGAAAAGACAAAAAGGACAACGGAAGGATCTTTGCCATGAACGTAACGTTTGGCCATCTGAAAATGTTCGGCTGTGTGTATGTCAATGTGGCAACTGTTGCGGAACATATTCGAATCTCTACATGTATAATGGAGTATTCTCTCAGCACACCCTTGGATCCATGCCAAAATACTTGTTGGCTATTGTAGATTACTTTCGTTTTGCTCCGCTCCTAGAGTGAAATCATATCCTGCCAAAAAGACAATGGAAAACATTTACTCATTCATACAGGCTTCATGCAAGTGAGTCGGAATGGTAGCTATCCAGGGAAGGGGGAAGCACCTCTCCTGTGATACATGCAAAGGGTGGTGAAACACTGTTTACTCACGGAACGTTTATTTTAAAATTATGAAATTCTTCGTGCACAGCGTAGCACATCGGCGGCGGCGTCTGTCTAAAAAATAATGAGCGACCGAGCGTTGAGCAAACGCACAGGAGTGAAACAATATTTTGTTCTTCCATTGATGAGAATGAAATCCTTTTTTCCTTTTTGTGTTGTTTCAGTTTTCAGTTATGGCCTCAGGGGAATGCAATAAAGTAAGTTGAAGAAGCAAAAACAACAAAATGCAAAGTTACGACTGCTTTCGCTTGCATAGTTCGTGCATTTCTTTTGAAGTAACTGCTGTCTGGAATGGTCTATAAGGATATACGGCAGTGATGTAGTCGAGTTAGACTTTGAAGTTTAAACTTCGAAATAGGGACAATGGGGTCTGAAGTTTCACTTCGTTTTGAATTTTCTTTAGGGAATATTAAAAAGCATTTTATGCTGTGAGGTACATGCATATCTGCAGTAGTAGTGGGTTATAGGGAGAGTGTCATGTATCCACATGAGGCTTTGTAGATATACTTCGTGGCAACAAACTTTTGCATCATCCCGCTAGGGATATATGATGGAGTGGGTATATCGTACTTACAGCTTACTGGCTTGACATGAAAGTGCACCTGCATTTTCGTGAAGATGCCCTAGTAAGCTCATCACATTGAGTGTCACTCCTAAGCTTCACCAGTATGGATAAACCACAGCTGATTTCATTGTTGAGAATTATTCCGACGATATTTGCCTACATTTTCCTATCTAAGGGGGCTAAGATGTAGTCGTGGTGTATTTCCTTGTGACGTGATCGCTGCTGGTTTGAGCCCCGGGTAAAACGGAGGAACAATTCAAATCGAAGGTTGCCCAAATACTGCATCAAAAAAGAGGTAACTGTCCTGGTAGTACAATGAACCGAGAGGATTGTGAGTGCTCTGGGACTTAGTTTCCTTAAAAAAAATGTTCTGAAAAAGAACGGAGGTGTAAAAGGTTTTCTGTGCCTCGCAAATCTACGATACTTACTTACTTAGGTGACTCTACAGTTAGCCCCGTCCTCCAGCTAAATACCTCCAGTTCCATACTCCAAATTGCTCGAGGTCCCCTTCAATTTGTGCGTGCCACCTTATGCGAGGTCATCCCCTATTGCGGTATTCACCGGGTTAGATTCGAAGACTCTGCGGTCGAGAACATTGATATCCACTTGCTCAATATGTCCATCGCAATTAATTAGATAAATTATGAAACTATTAGCAATCACCACCAAATCTAAATTGGTCCAAAGATGCAAAGAGGAACTCAAATCCCTCAGCACGAGACACAAAATCTCGCTCTGTTGGATCCCGGGCCATATGGGTATCCACGGGAACGAGATGGCCGACGAACTGGCCAGGAAAGGCTCAGAATCAGATGACCTACCCGCAGACAAATCTGTACTATTGCCTATCAGTCTCCTCATGTCCAAAATCTCTACAGACTTCTTAAATAAGGCCAACGCAAGGTGGAACACCATCAGCGCATGCCGAGTCTCAAGAAAACTTTGGACCCAATTTGACAAAAAGAGGACCAAAGAACTGCTATCATTAAA
The DNA here is from genome assembly GCA_946965025.1 of Blera fallax. Lineage (NCBI taxonomy): Eukaryota > Metazoa > Arthropoda > Insecta > Diptera > Syrphidae > Blera > Blera fallax. The sequence continues at coordinate 81,134,890 of OX337245.1, read as the reverse complement.
CAGACCACAGCTGTCACTCCTCATTGGAATCCTTACTGGCCACAATTCAATGGCGGCCCATCTCAGGAAAATGAGAATCAGCACCACCGACCTATGCAGGGCTGTGGCGACACAGAGGTAGAGGAAAACTCAACACACTTCCTCTGCGAATGCCCAAGCCTCTTCAGAACCAGACTCTCAACCCTCGGAAAACCACAGTTCAAAGACCTTAGTGAACTAGCAAACACGCCACCTAACACCACCCTAAAATTCATCATGAAATCGGGCTGGTTCAAGAGGGCCACCCCTGCTACTAACTTAACAACTAATCCACGGCTTATTTCTCTTTTCCTTTTCTTTTTCTTTTACTTACAGGTATCCCACACCGGGGGAACACAATGGATCCGTTGAGACCCGAGTTAGACTGCCCCCTTGCTGATGCAGTCACCCCCCCTACCTAACCTAGCCTAAACACTTAGGAAAATAGTAATGAATTTCAAGTCGAAACCCATCACCGATTCATCGTCCGTTATACGAAATGAGTACCAACTTCGGACACAAGTTGCGTATAACTTCCGGTTTTCATTGAGGTGCCAAATAATTTTTCTGAGGATTTCATTAAGGATATGCGTTGTGCTGGAATAGTCGGTGTGTATTCAGCGTAGGCCTGTTCAATTGTTGGGATCCGCAGACGGTATCGACTTCATTGAACACCACTAGCATGCGTTGTAGGAGCTTTGAAGAGCAGGTTGCAAAGAGTTAACAGAATGAGAGTTCTGTTTACAGCCTAATACAATACATCCCCGTTGATAGTTTCGAAATACTTAAGGAGTTCACCTACGGCTGCCTTATCATAAACTCTACAAAGCATACCCTGGTGAAGGTCCAACAAGGTTTAATCCTCGGAAGCTAGTGCAAGTGTTCACAGATGTAAGCAGCAAAGTTGAGCAAAATTGTTTTCTTTTGAAAGACTAATACTTATTCGGATAGATTCTTGGTACTGCGAGGGTGAAGCAGAAGAGGATGTGGATGTACTCAAGAAATCCAAGATACGATGACTACAAACCCTCATTCACAATCACAGCAATTCTATAGATGGATATTGAAGAAGACCAAACCTTCGTTTATCCAATCTGTCGCAGTTGTTTGAATCAAAGTGCACGGGAGCAAAGAATTTAGAAGGCTACTGTATCCCAGACGGAGACCTTCACTAGTCAGAAGCCTACCAGGAAGGAACGCATAAGATACCATCCACACATTAGTGGTATAACTTCAGATAGTAAATCGCAAAAGAATAAGCTAAGGTCTTTCCCAGAATGCATCTCATTAAATTCACTACGTGGCTCATCACAAGATCTCCCCTAATCTGGATCAGACACACTCCAACTGTCTTATTAAACAGAAAAGGTTGCTCATTTCAAACTCCTAGTAGGTGTTTCTACATGGCACTGCATTGTCAGCAGGCGCGCCACCACGATGATCTCCTTGCAAATGACTAACTGCATGGATGAATAAGAGGAAGAAACCATATGAAACCGCATTTAGGAGCCTTCTTTTCAACAATGTAATGCAAACATTGGAACCGTCCAACGCTCTGTCACTAGCTCTTCCTGCTTCAGTGGGTAGCTCTGTTTTTTTTTTGTTGATTCTGTGGTAACATAATGCACCATACTGGTCTATGTGAGGTTGCATGTAGTGCAGCCTGCCACTATAACATAACCTAACTTAACCTGCTCTTTGACAAGAGCTTTTCGCCACGAAGCTGAGCCATAAGATGAAGTTAATCGATGAACACACAACATGCCGTTCATGGATCGAGGACAACTGAGGGGATTAAAGTAGAAAAATTCGGGTCAAGAATGAAATACTCTGAGGCTAGGTGGACTATTGCAATGAAGGAGCTTATAGTGTGCCTTGGGATCAACCGGTTCGACAGAGCGTATGTGCCCTTTTAATACGTACCCAAATCTCTAGATAGAACTAGGCTTGTGGAAATACTTTGGCCTCTCTCCTAGCATCAAGATGAAGGTTGCAAGGGGTGCGACTTCACCCCCTCCCCCGTATTCATGCATTCATCATGGTTTAACCATTCCATAGCATTTCATCGCCAATTTATAATCTCTTTTTGAATGGTTTGTTTGACTTCGAACTCCCTTTTGGTGACCTACCCCGTGGCACCTGCAATAGAGACATAAACTGGTTGTTACCAGCAAGGATTATTGCTGCTAAGTCTTGCACATGGGCTATATAAACGTTGCAACTGCACGTTACAGCCGGGATTTTATGCTCCTCACCAGGATTCGAAAACAATTTCCCCAACATTTACTAATCAAACATCCATTGTGAAGTGCATGTCATTCGTATCAATAAAACGTCTCAACCTGAGAGTTCATAAAAACTCATAATAAAGTTAACCGACCTGAGCGCCCACAGGCGAAGAATTCAATTTGAAAGGAATCCATCAGGATGGTTATCGCCGTTGGTAAATTATTCTCATTCTTGTGGCACATACCTATCCACCTATCACATGTTATAACGTTTACGAGCACCAGCAGGAAACTTCGAATATGAACTTTGGCCCACGGCAGAAGCCATTATAAATTCCATACTCATCGAATCCTTTGAGTCTCACACAAAAGGAGACATCATAAAAAATACATTGTGCTGCCGACAAGAGACGGAGGTCCCCATTGTATGATGGGAATATATTGGTGCATAAAAGACTTAATTTCAAGTAAGGATGTGCATTGAACCTTTCCTGAGTTCACAGTGGGAGTCACGGCAAGGTTGGTGGGTATCATTGTGTGTGTGCCGTACGCTATGGCTATAGCTTGAGGGCGGTAGCTCAGTTTATGTGTGTGTTTTCTTTGGCGAGGATAAATTATCGTCGAGATTCCTTTATTAGCTTATAGCCACTTACAGACGATTCATGTTTATGTGTAAGAAGATGATTATCTTTTAAGTATTGACGCAGTCCTTGTAATGATAGCCGATTATTCTGTTTTCAAAGCCAGAGTTGTTGTGCGGCGAAGTTGGCACACTTGTCCATTTCTTTTTTTCTGTGTCCTTGAAATAGCCATGTGGCTAGGCCCTACTTTCCCGCTGTCGTTCATACTGTAGATTGTAATATTTAAGGAAGCGAAATCTGCAGTCTACAAATCTGTGTAAGTATATGATAGGGACTGCATAAAGGGATACTTGCAGTCCCTATAGGCTTGATTGGTCCAGACCTCGATGGTGGGGATCAGCCTGTGGGTTCTACTGCCTTTTGTAGTGTTGTCCCTGTTTCTTGATGAGTCAAGGTTCTCCTTGGCAATTGTTTCCTTGACTCTTAGAGTCTGACTGTTAATTGAAATATGCGCATATTCAAGAGCATTTCGACTTGTTCTATGAACAGCCTCAAATTTGTGGTCTGCTGACTGGCGGGTCCTAGCCAGCCTTTGAGTTTTGTGGTTGCCTCGTTTGTTGATGATTCTATTTCGTAGATAGGTATAGCCATGGCATGGGACGTTGGTTACTCGAATATGTTCTACCTATCCCAAGAGCTGAGCTGATTTATTGAAAATAGTGCCTCGTGTGTCTTCACCTGCCCTAAGCACTATATGCTCCGTCACTCAGAAGGGCTACTTTCAAACTACGCAAACAGCTATCGCCTTGTAGGGCTCGAGACAATGAACGCATTTTGTTGATAAGAAGGTGATGTCCTCGACTTGGAATACGTTAGCCTCTTCCAGGATTTGCCTTGGTATGAGGATTTGGTAAGCCTTTCCAATCAAGGCTCTGGACGTTCACATAGTATATTTGATGGGATCTAACATGCGACATTAAGCAGGGATAAGCCTCGGTAGTTCGTACAATACAAAGATCATCCTTCTTGTAGATGGAGCATATGGAGCTGATATTTCACTTTATTGATGATTTGGTGCATGCATCCTGCCAATACATCACCTCTGTATTTGTTGTTATTCTTCTGCTCATTAATACCTGCGCCAAACTTTTCTATACAGATGGAGAGAAGTGGCTACTCTATCACCTCTCTCGACATTATGCCCAATTCGCAGCTGCTGGAAGCACTCCTTGAGCAAAATTCCTTGCGCATCGGCGACTAAGTTTCCTTCACTATTTCGAAAAGCTTGCGTTCTGGCCTTGCATCACCACATCCTGTAGAAGCAAATGAGTGTGAAATAAAGTGGAGTGGAGTAGAGTGGGAAATAAAAGTTTGTCTCTAACTATATCAGTGCTATTCATCCATTTTAGAGCCTAGAAAAGACCGCAGACTACATGAGCCCAAACGCTTCATGATTCATGTGAAATGCTGGTCTTGAACCTCCCACTTATGGATTACGTTAGTTTTATACACCATCTATCCATTCCATGGTCCTTACTTTATCCATCTGTGACTCTCCATGTGCGTATCTATTTTGCTTTTCCTTCAGACTATGCTATTAAGTGCGAGGAGACTGGCATTGAAGGAACTAGGAATGCGCCACTTTACCTCTGCAATAAGTAAGCAATATCCTAGGGGATGTTGTAAGCCTGGTTGTCTTATGTGTTTTTTGGAATAGTTTTAGTAAATTTTTCAAAACTCTGTGAGCTCCGACAACTTCCAGAAGTTCGATGAAATCCGGTGCAACCAACTTCATTTAATCAAATCCAAATCATTGGAGTTTCCTCCTAATTGAAAATTGAAAATCCTGCAATCCACTTATAACAACACATTTTTCAATTTTTCTGTCTACCCAAGCGAGGAGGCAAGCTTGGAAACATAATGTGTTCTTCCACAACAATTCCCTGCGTTATGTTCATTTTGCCTTGGAAATCACAAAGTTTCCAATTCTTTACCAATTAGCGGTTTGAAACTATGCGTTCAAGCAAAATATGTTCACTTAAAACTTGGGCATCGGCAAAATCCTTTCAAAATTTTGTTTCAAAACAGTTTCCGTACACAAGCATCCAAATATAAAATACAGAGCACAGACGTAACGTACGTAATGTACGTATCCCAAACAAAGCGGGAATCTGTAAAAAGTTTTCGCACTCAAAGTGTTGAGGTAAAAGTTGAAGAAAAGAAATAGAAAAACGGAAAACTCCTTGAGAGTTCATACCGTACCCACCAGGGTTCCAGTGCATACATAGTTTCCTTGACTTGTAGTTCACTTTCTATCCTGAAAATGGGGGAAAATACGTTGCAATCTACTAACATTTTGTGCAGGATAGCTAATGATATTTTAATGGAGAAATTCTTCTGCTGGAAATTCTTTATCTTACACAGATAGGCACGGCGAGGGTCGCGGTTGGCTCGCAATGGGTTCTTAGGCTGACCTTACACTATGTGCGGCGAACGTCATGTTTTACTAATGTGGGAGACAGACTGCTGGTATTAATACCAGTGAATACTATAACCCCTGACAGACTGCACTTCGTGGTATACGTTGACTTTTGCATTACGTGGTATACTTTGACATTTGTGTTGCGCCTCCTCCAGCTCCTTGCACATTTTTTGCCACCCCTTCAACATTGCGTTTTGCTCCTCATAGCTCGCCGATATAATTCCTCCAAACTTCTCTTACTTTCATTGTTTCCAATGCAGATAAAATTGTCCTCCTCAATCCATTTTCAAAACATTTTTCGCTGTGATTGCTTGCTTTTGAATTGTCAAAGAAGCTATGAAGAACCACCAATAGAAAGAAAGTGGCGCTGCAAGCAATAAGATGGTAGTATACCACCAAAACTTTGCGAATCTCAATTCTAGGTTCTATTCATGGTATACTAGGTTTTAACGTGGTATTGCAGTGACAGACATGTGGTATAGAACGTAGTATTGCTATACCATGGTATCAATACCAGCAGTCTGTCTCCCACATAAGATGATACCGTTTTAATTGTTTTTTTTTCTTGAATCTTTTTGAACATATGTAGTTCGAAACGTAGTTACGAAGGTTTACACTACAGAGAAAGTCAAAGTGAAATTATTTTAAAACAGAGAGTATATCTCTAAATTGGTCACGCATCTTCGTTGAATCCTTAATTTACTACTTCGTGATGAATGAAGTTGGTTATCTTTCACATACCGTACAACGTTCCGTCGCAGCCATCCAACGTGTAGCTGAAAATATGACGAATAATTTTGAAGCTTTTGGTTGAAGTGCAATTGGAAGTGTATCAGAGGTATATTGTAAGTGATTTTAAAAGAACAGCTTGTCCAAGAACTTAATACACTCAAGGTATTCATAATTTGAATCTTCGACGAAAGTGTATCCCAAAATCTCTCCACAACTCCTATGCCGCCAGTATCAAGTGCCGAAGACCAGTGGCAACACTGCCGACATGCCATAAGAAACGCCGCAATAAATGCGCTGGGTTTCACCCGCCTTCTACCTAAAACCCTTTATATTCACGAAGAATGCCAGCAAACAAATGCAGTTGAACAGAAGGCATAGAAAGTGGCACTACAAAGAAAAATCAGGGTTACTCTTGAGTCCTGTGAGCCTGACGGCCTGCCAGCCGAGCTATTTAAAGCCGGTGGAGATGACTTAGTAGATGGCATACACCAATATATTTCTAAGATTTGGACGAGTGTGTGCCTGAAAAGTGAAATTTTAGCATCATTTTCTCAATCCACGAAGAAAGAAGACTCCTTTAGGTGCGCCATTTAGAGAAATAGCAGCCATCTCAGCATCGTGTGCAAAATCCTGTCTGCCATATTCTGCGAGCACCGGACATCCTTTGTCAAAATCTGATTGGCTCCTATCAATGCGTGTAGGTCCAGCAACCGACAATATTTTAGCGACCTCTGCGACTACCTTAATGAAGATGTATGGTATTGCCACCAGGAGGCTATAAGGTCCCTGAATGCTATCGCGACGTGACTGGAGTTACTATGCAAAACGGTGGAAACCCTTTTTCTTCAGCATGAAAATGGTATGCTCTTCAACTAAAATGAGAGCAATAGCGAGCCACTCCCAGCAATTACACGCGAGGAACTTCTGAGAGCATGCGACTAAATACAAGACGGGAAGGCGCCGGGACTTTCTGTATACCAAATCGAGCATTAAAGACTACCATGCGAACTTGACCCGAAATATGTGTGGAAATGTATAACTCGTATCTTAAAGAAGGTGCTTTTGCGGAGCCCTGGAAGCGACAACGACCAGTACTGATACCGAATGGATATAGACCACCTAGTGAATCCTCGCCTTATAGCCTTGACACGATGGAAAATATAAACATGTGTATGTATTATAAGCTTGAGTCTAACATTGCAGCAGCGCGTGGCCTGGTAGAATATCAGTACGGTTTTCGTAAGTCGCGATCAACAATAGATGCTAACGCGTATGAAAAGCCCTCAAAAGCAGTCGTCGTACTCTCAAGGCTCATGAGCAATATCGGAGGACCAAGATAATATAAAAGGCTCCTGCCCTCTAGTTCCATACAGTTGTACACCGCAGAGATGGTGTCAAACGCAGCGAAAATAAAATCGCACGCGCACGGAATTAAGACCGTTTACCGGATGTGCGCTTTAAGAGTCGGAAGCGCATTTCGAACTGTGTGCCTTGATGCTATACTCATCGTGTTTTCAGTGCTTCCCATTGACACCCTCGTCGAATAAATGAAAATACTACACAATGGGGCGAGTACAAAATGGTCATTTAGACTTGTTGATGAAAAACCGAAAGAATCCACAGCACAGCTGAATAGCTGAAAGGAAAATGGACGCATCGGCTGATACCAAGGGTTGACAACAACTGATACCAAGGGGCGGTACCTGGTTTAATTGGAAGCATGGCGAAACAAACTCTTACATGACACAGTTTCTAACAGATCATGGCTGCTATGGTGAGTATCTCCTTCAGCATACAAGGTATGAGAATATTCCATATTGCCCTAGGTTTCATAATGTCCCGGAGAATGTCGAAGACATATTTTCTAACTGTCCGGTCCGCGTCGAAGCATGATATTGTGGACTATTGTGGACTTGTGGCGATTGGTCGACTGTAGAAAACATACACAGTTGGCCATATGATTTCCAGTAAAGGAAATACCTGGATACTGGTACAAGAATTCTCAGTGACCTTAGACGCATAGAACGCATACGTTACGCCAATGTTAGCACTCACTAGCTAAACAGCGACTGCTCTACATCGACACTTGCGAAGTAATACCAAACAGTGGTTCCACGAGGATAAAATTCGGTCCACGAATGAGTGTTTATAGCCGGTAAGAATCCGGCACTATCAATGCACTACGGCCATTGGTGCCTATGCAAGATGTCCACATTCCTACGCTCAAACAAAACAAAGAAACCTTAAACTGAAGGATAAGTCAGAAACTCTGTTGGTATTTCTCCAGCATTTTTCAGTGGTCTCGACTCTCATTGCCAACGATATCATCTGAAACCACGTCTTGTTAGTCCTCTGGGCTTTCATCTGATGTCTCTCTTATTCAGCCAGCTGAACGTTGGTAGGATGTGTATTCCACCATTTTAACGTCCTCCGCACGTTAAAATTGCCATATATGTTGTATGTATGTATGCATACGCTTCTTATAAGACTTGCTTCATGCTTAAAACGTTGTTGAGCCAACCTATCTAGGGTTCAGTATTGCTTGATGCCCTGCTTCATCTAGAGCACCAAATAACCAGGTTGACCCCTGCTTTCGTACAGCCACCGCTTTGTCATTTATTTCAGTTCCCGTTGTCCTTTTACATACGATATGATGTTTGGGGTCCAAGTGCACTGCAGCCTGTAAGATCTATTGTACGGCGTCCCTTTAAATAAGGTTTCTTGCGGGAGAAATGTCTGGATTCATTACTTACGAATATCTCACACCATTTAAACAACAATGGATGCTGTTCCAGAAGCTTAAAGTACCCCTCCAGCTTCAGTTCCTCTAAATCTGGGTCATGAAATACCATGAAGTTCAGGAGTACTAACTGTGGCCTTTTGACATACGAGTGTCATCAGACCGTTACCTTCAAAATTGTATCTATGCCTTAGAGTTGAGATGTTTTTAGGTAAATGTTAACATTTTCTAAAGGAAACCCGAGAATCAATTTAATTTTCCTCATCCTCAGCACTCGCTTGGTTGTCCTCCATTCTATTTCGATCATCTAAACAGCAGGACCTCTTATAAGACTGATTGAACTCGTCGTTCAGTTTGTTGGCCTCTGCAACAACCTGCCATCCAAACTGAAAATATCAAAAACAAACAGAGTACATCATGTTGTCTTTACGTTCAAGTGGTAGCCTTCAGTTCAAGTGTCAGCACACGATACTTAAGGTTTATTCCCGCATAAATAAGGATGTAATAGCAATATTACGTATACGCCCTACGGCTGTACTGGTATTCAAACTCATGTTTCACTTTTGTGTCCTCCCGCCCAATACGGCTGGCAGCCCTCTTGCGGTGAACATGCAATTGGATAGCAGTCACAACAAGAAGGACAATGGAAACAGCATTTTTTCCTCCTCGAGCCTTTGGTTACAGCATTTGTCACTAGTCCTCTTGCAACTTCCCTCCACAACTCTCCAATTGGGGACGTTCATTGTTGCAGTTTTAATTACAACTCAAAAACGTTTCACTCGGCTGAAGGGGAACTTATTCTCATGCTTCTGCTGCTGCTGCTCCTGATGATGATGATGCTGATCCTGGTATTGGTGTGGTGTGGTGTGGTGTGGTGTTATGGCAACATAAAGCATGCATTCGTCTTTGTTTGTGACGATTTTATAAGGACTTGGGGTTTCTTTTTAATGTGTTACTTTTGGGTGGTTGCGGAAACAAAAGGAAATAAAGGAGATTTTTATTTTTGTTGTTTCAGTTTTTCTTTGGCTATGTGGGTGAAGTTGAAGGCATTTAACGGTGAAAGAGCTGAGTTGACGTCAGAGAAAAAAAACTTTTTTCAACTTGAGTTGCTGGGAAGGGGAGAAAAGAAGAAAATGGAAACTTGGCACGTGGATTTCCCTGAGTATAACAGTTGGGTAATTTAAAACTTTTTTTTTTTTTGTAATGTTTCCCGTCAGAGTGAGAAGTGACGTTTGGATTAATTAAAAACGATTATGCAGCTTTTCACTGTGAAGCCTATGCAAGGTCACAACACTTGCAAACAGTAATGAGGGCACACGGAGGACCTCCTACTGCTGTGCAATTGAAACGGTGGTGGAAGTAGAGTGGAAACAAACTGAAGGCGGAAGGAACATAAGGTGCCTACCAGTGCAAGCTGTAGCTGCAGGATAAGTAAAATGCATGCATTCCGGTCCTAATTTTGTGCCCTAATTTGGCCCCCAGAGGAGTATCCTTCCATTTTCTGAAATTAAGCATTTACAGCTTATTATCTACTTGATCAAATCGCTCGAAACAAACAAGGTGGTGGAGCATGGCTACCTTACCGCCGAGCTGCATATATAAAGGTTCATAGCGCCCTCAGCAGAAGGTCTGTGCTCAGAGTTGTTTTGAATGCTGGAACGGAGCGAAGGTGCAAGTGTTACGCGGAAGCTGCGTTCTTCCTGGAATGGTTGTGGAGAAGGAGGAGTTTAAGCACCTTCCCGTCCTTTGTAGTGATGATTACAAGAAGCGATGGTACTTGGGCCGAATCAAGCAAAGAGAAGCCCGACATTCGGAAGAGAACACAAACTCCTGGCATCACGTCGGTGTCTAGAGATAGTCGATCTGTTCTCGAGACTGCGACTGGAATGAATGCAGAAAAACCCATGAAAATAATTGATAACCATAAGATAGACATCAGGAGTTGATAACAGTCGACCGTTGATGATGTTGCTTCAGTCAGCTGAAAACTTTATTCAGTAGCTCAAGGGAATCCTTAAGCTACGATACCTTTCTAAATCGTGGCTCGAGATGCATGTCATTTTCATACCTAATGCATGGAAATTAAGTCACACGACCTCAGAGGACTACAGACCTATCAGTCTGTCATCTTTCCTGCTGAAATCACTTCAACGTTTAAGAGCTGTGATCGGTGAATACGCATGTACCTTCATGAAGCAGCATCTACGATGGAAAAATCGATCGACCTTTTCGACCCTTTCGGGGGGCGTTTATCGTTATTGAGGGCGCATTTAAAAACGTAAGCACCGATGACTCTTAAACAGCGTACACAGAGGTAAATTTAATTCTTTTCTCCGAAGCTGGATGGGTATGACATCCAAATAGCAAATTATAAATTCTACTATGGAAGATCTAAAGATGAATTCCTCAAAGTGGAGTTCTCTCATCCCTAATCTGGCTCCTAGTGCAATACTGAGGAACAATGGATCAAACGTGATGGCCTCTGCTGACGATTTGGTCACCCTTGTTTCGGATAGATTTCGTTCAGTTCTAAGCGAACGGTTCAATGGTCAATAGTAAAGGACTGAGAGCTAACCGCCTTGAAGATGTATATTGTTCTCCTCCAAGGGTGTGAAGTTAGTTTTTCCGGATCAGTCTCATTCCGCTGGGGGTCTGTACCGCAGCAGTATGTGGGAGACTGGTGGATACCTCAGGTAATGAAAAGTTTGATGACCTCGGAAGGAAGGTGTAGGCGCTGTACATCTTGCTTCCAATGAGCTCAATCGAAAGACTCATCGAAAATGAAGCTGTCGATGCAACCAATATGCGATGGATGCAACCAAGAAGAGGCGTACAAGCTAGGACCTTATGGCCAGCAGTAACACGACATTTTTATCTCTTGCTCAACTTAGTCGACAGGACGCTACAATCATCTTCGGCATCATCACTGAGCACTGTGCAGTAGGTGTGCATATGGAACGTCTTAACCTTGATTACAACAACTACTACAGAAGCTGCATGGACGAGAAAGAAATCTAATCTGTCCGCCACCAGCTATGTGAATGTCCTGTTCTCTCTCAAAGACGAATGCGGACTCTCGGTAGTTACTACTTCTCACAGCTGGAGGACTTATATAACATTGAGCTGAGGGACCTCCTGAGATTCGTATACTTTTCTAGGTACTTCTAGTCAGTGTTTAGTAGTTTTAATTTTAGTTCACAAGCAACATACATATTTATAATGCCAGCTGTGGACCCAACAGCTGGTCTCACGGAGTCATGACAAGACACACACATATCTAGTCCCAGATGGACTACAAGAATAAGCGATCGTGCTATCCTTTAGAGAACTGTGCCTCCTGTAACTCTATCCAGGTGGCCGTCACGAAGTTTCAAAGACTAGCGTGTATCGGGACCACCAGTGCGATGAGGACAACTCCAACCGCTGGACTTGAGGCTATTCTCAACCTGCTTCCGCTAGATATCTTCATCAAAACATCTGCAGCCATAAGCGCCATCAGAATCAGCCAGTCAGGAACACGGACGTCAAATGCAATAGGGCATACGACTATCCTTCGGAAGTATATTGGCCATGCACCCATTACGGACTACTTCACGTCATACTTAGACTTTAGTAGACCTTCCCCAAGCGCCTATCTAGCAGGGAGGAGTGGTTAAGAGGTCTGATACCAAATGCGCAATCCATTGCCATACATACAGACGGATCTAAAATGGACACTGGTGTAGGGTCAGGCATCTTCTCCGAATCTCTAGGAATTTCGAAATCAATACGCCTCCCAGACCACAGCAGTGTTTTCCAAGCGGAGGTCTTGGCAGTGACAACAGCCGCCCGTGAGTCTGCAGTAAGGCCAATACCACAAGAGGGTATCACCTTCTTTATTGACAGCCAGGCAAACTGCCACAGAAATTAAATCAAAACTTGTGAAGTGCTGTCGAGAAGAGCTTAAGGTTCTTGGAACACAGCACAAGGTATTGCTCTGCTGGGTACCTGGACATGAGGGTATACCAGGTAACGAGAAAGCTGACGAGTCAGCAAGAGAGGGTTCTGCAGCCGTTTCAAGACAAACAGAACCACTCGGGAACATCCCGCTTTGCGCACTTAAGCTTGAAGTAGGGAAATTAGCCATACAGGAGGCGAACACCAGATGGTCCTCCTTGGATTCCTGTGTAATCACAAGGAAACTATGGCCGTCCTTCGATAAAGGCAGAACCGAGAGACTTATACTGAAAGACAGGAAATCCTTTTCGGGGCATAACTCTCTACGGTATCATTTGAAAAAACTACGTCTGACGGAAGAAGAACTCTGCAGAGGTTGCGGTGACGAGGGAGCTTTTGAGGACACAACCCACTTCCTATGTCACGGCCCTGGCCTCCAACACAGCAGGAACAGATTCCTAGGGAGCTACTTCTTCCAAGACCTGGATGAACTCGCCAGCACGCCCTCAGACAAGATAATGAAATTTATCAAGTCCTCAGGATGGTTTGTATGCAAAGACTCGCATCAATAATTATCGGAGCAAATTAGCATCGGTATCGGGTTTCAATGGGCAAGGGACATCCTTTCCCCCAAAGGGCATCACAATGGGTCAGCATTGACCTGAGTGTGGCGGGGAGTCTCTCTCCCTGCCAACCCACATACCTAACCTAACCTAACTCTATTCAGATAGTCCTGCCTTGCGTTGGCGTCTGATCGTTAAAGTGAACATAGAGTCCTTCAAGTTCAGAGTTACCTCCATGGTCGTTTTGCGATTGTTAAACTCCAATCGAGTGGTGAAACAAGTGAAGAGATCATTGAAAAAATTGCAGGATGCAGTGGGTGGGTCAATGAATGGTGGACAAAGACTCAAGGCGCTCCAGACTAAATATCTCGGAATGATTCTTGTCGAAAAGTTAAATTGGAAGTAACACGTGCAAAGAAATGTGTATTTGTAGACCTAAAGTCGTCAAATTCAACAGATTCGATTTGTTGCCATATTATCACACAGAAACAAGGTTGCCATGTCGCCAGTCGAAGGAAGTTCAAAGATTAAAACTCAATTTCGTTCAAAATAGTTACTGTATTTCTGTACACCAAATTTAAGGATTTAACAAAATTTTCGTTTGCATACTCGTATGTATGAATTTTAAGGTGGAAAAAAGTCGCACTCAATCAAGAAAAACCATCTAAAGTCGAAATTGAATTTCAGGACATCATAAATATTCATTGCTACTCTAAGTGAGAGAAAAAAAAAAATCAACCACTTTTCCCTTTATCCTAGTACCTTGTCATTGGCATCGAATACTGTCCATTTTACAGCAAATCAATATTCCATTCAATTTGATTTCATTGTTCAGTACGCTGCAACCGAGTCCTTGAGTCCTTCAGTCGAGCAACACATAAACCATTGCAACAACTGGCGCCAAACTCTGTCCATTTACATAATTGCATTCGCTTTGTACCAGTTTTTCTTCTTCGTCTTCTTTGTCGTTCACGTGGAAAAATAGTTTCGTCCTTATCCGGCCATTTGATTGCATTGATCATGGTGGTTAGTGGGCTATCATTGTAGCCCATGAAACTGACATTCTCTGGCAAGTTGATTTGGATCTTTTTGTTGGTTGCGATTGGCTAAGGATACGAGAATGTAGAAGGAAATGAAAACGGAAAGTTAATTTTATCTTTCGCACTTCTTGCTGTTAGGAATCAGAGAAAGGTGAGGAAAGGAATAAGGTATCCGAACCGTTGGATAAATGGTTTATGATCTTTGATTTTACATCGTCTGTAGGTTGGAACTATCCTGGCGCTTTGAATGCACTTTAAGAGAGTTGACGAGTCATTAAGGAGAGCAATATCTGGTGGGCGTCGTAAGTGGTTAGTGCATTGGACAACTAAGAGAGAGGTGCGAGATTCGAATCCCAGAAAACACTGTCAAACGTCCGAAGGTAATAAATGTTATGATAAGGCTGCTCGATTAAAAACACAAGACTTTCGGATATGGCTCTAGGCTGTAGTTCCCTTCCATTTGTGTGGAAAAATGTAACACGCACAACACGAATGGTCGCGAGAAGCTACGCCAAACTGACCATGTCGAGGATGATGCAATTTCATGTCATCTGGATGTCTGAATTTTCTGATCAGACAATTTTAACTCATGCGAGAGAATATGGTCAGAAGGCTACAATCGCAATAGAGTAATGTTCCCCTGGCAATTCGCAATTTAATTCGCCGAAAAGAAGTGAACATAGAAGTTAAGTCCAAGAGATAGATGGCTCTGCCGGCTCATCTGCACTTACCACCATACTTTCAGGCAGTGATTGACAGTAACTAGTGCGGTTTTAGTCAATGAAAGCTCAGAATCGACTAAAATTTGGTACTTCGGAGAACGCTAGAGTGATTCGAGAGAAGCCAATACATCCACCACTTTTCTGGAGTGATTGGGCCGTACTTTTTGAAAATATTGTAACGACTTATTGGGAAGAGATTTTTGTTGAGGACAGATCATAGTTCGTTACGTTGGTTGATAAATTTTCGGTAGCCGGAAGGACAGATGGCTCGTTGACATCTGCAGCAGTTTGACTATTCGGTGGAACATCGCCCAGGAAAGAAACACCGGAATGCCGATGCATTATCCTGTCGGCCTTGCGAGGAAACAAATTGTCGATATTGTGCCCGACCCGACGAAAAACGATGTTGCTTAGTTCGAACAGCAGACAGAGGATGACGATTTATCAGTCGTTCAGCAATGGGTGGAGCAGCGGAGACGACATACAGTTGAGGAAGTCCGAGGTCTTAGTCCAAAGTTGAAAGCATACTGGGGAATGTTTGATGCTCTCGAGTATCGAAATGAAACATTGTGTCGACAAATGAACACGACTAAGGGTGAGGTCTATCAAGTTTTAGTTCCTATTTCTTTACAGAAAGATATTATGAAGGCGATGCACGATATTCCCACTGGAGGCCATTTCGGAGAGCATGAAACTCTGGCAAAAACTAAAGGACGCTATTACTGGGTTGGATGTTCTCAGGATATTGAGCGGTATTGTAAGGCTTGCGCTATAGGTGAGAAACGTAGAGGTCCAACCACAAAGAGGCGAGCCCTCTTGCAGCTCGTAAGCGTTGGCTTCCCTTTCGAACGTGTGGCGATGGACATCTTGGGTCCTTTACCAGTGACTAGCCATGGCAACAGGTATGTCTTAGTTTTTTGCGATTATTTTACAAAGTGGCCAGAAGCCATCCCTTTGCCAGACCAGACTGCGGAGCTGCTGTCGGAAGCTCTTATCGTACATGTATTCTCCCGGTTCGGTGTTCCCCTCCAGTTACACTCGGACCAAGGAAGGAATTTTGAGTCCTAACGGCTTAGCGTCTGTCGTCGAATTTATATAAATATTTGCTGTGACTGCGGACAGTCTATATTTTAAAAGGGACGGCAGTGTAACGACTTCACGCCCCATGCAAACGCGACTTTAATATCGGTCTACGTTAACGACTCGATGTAGTGGATGGAGCTATCAATTTCTGGAGTGTTGGGAAAAAATTGGACAGAAGAAAAAAAGCGGTTCACGAGAGAACGTGGTCCACGTTTTTGGGTTAACCTTTCTGTATAAAAATATAAAATAAAGAAAACACAAAAAAACAGTTCCTGGCTTTTTCGTTTAATAATTAGACGGCCTATGTTGGTCAAAATTGATTTAGTTCAAAAACTAAACACGGCGCTCTAATTGGAAATCCCTTCATGACTGCTTGTTTCGTGTGCAATGCCCAAGATCATGTCTTACTGTGCCTTTATAAAAGACGAATCTGCCCCTATTGTCCTGACCACAGAAATAGTTTAACGTTGATTTTGTGTTGTTGCATATGTGCTCCTGCCTATCAGATTACACCACATTTTCATTATTTGGTCATCTATTCTGGAGGACAGTAGCCATATTCTTGCTATAAAAGGTGGGTTCTTTTGAATAATGGCGATATACACGGATCATTGAGCCCTTCTGCCTTGAATTTTTAAGACCAAAAGTTTTAAATCTTGTTAAAAAGCAAACCGGCAGCTTTAGCTCTCTGGATCTGAGGCATGCAACGTTCTACGCAACTTTAAGAGTCCAAGTGACGTGGCCTGATCCATTAGAAATATCAAATGTTCTGCGTATTTTCGTGATAGAAACTTCCTTGATATTAATAGTTTGAGAAACATGTCCACATTGTTAACGATGATGACATTTTTGGGAACCCTTCCATGCGTTTTTTTAAATGCTGGACAATGTGAGAATGAATTGCTGATTGATAGCCGTAAACTTTCAAGGCAATATTGATTCTGCCACTACTCTATCTGAGGCTGGCTAACGAATTAAAAAAACGTGCTTCGTATACAATCTATAAAAAATGTTGAAAAATAAGCAACAAGGCCCTGCATTCAGGCCATTCCTGTGCTTTGACAGCTGATTTTGGCTATGTTTGAAGTGACAGCATTGTCATTCTGTGATAATTGTCTTCTGTCACAGCTGTCATTTAATGGTGGAAAACTACACGCTTCAACAAGGCGTCAAAACTTTGAAAAGTAGTTGTAAAAATTGTGTTAGATGACCGAACTAGTAAAAGGCTTCTGCCGAGATGTCATTTCTACAACTTATCACAATATTCGAAGCGGTTCAGTTACTACTCGGATAGTGCATGTGGGTCGCAGCAAGGCAAGGCCTATCGTCTTTGTGCTAATTTTGCGAAAAGACTTGGGTATTTGATCGAAAACTTTGCAGACCGGAGTGTTGATGTCGACTCTTTCTACATGTCCTAGGCATCTCAGATGTCCAATGTGCAGTCGGTGTACAGTCCGCATAGTTCGCCGTCATATTGCAGGATTGTTAACAGTTGGTATCACTATTGGTATCCTTTTTCGATTCAATTAGTTGCTTTGTAACATTTTTTTCTTTCCATGGTGTAACCCTATGTAAACATCTAAACTGATGCTCTTTGCTGGAAAGCCTGAATGGAAGGAGCGAGATAATTCGGGTGTTATTGGCCATTGATCCGAATATGTCGAAGTAGTAGGCGGCGCCGTAATAATTCTCTTTCATTTTAAAGTACTAGAGTCCTTTTTGTAAGGCCTTTTAAAAGCAATTCATCTTTCCACGAAACGGTGGTGTGACTACTGAGGTTCAATCACTTTTCGATATACATTCGCATCAAATGTAGACGCAACCATTCCGCTAAGTCAAACACCGATTTCCCCCATTTTGAAAAAGATGAAGAAATGGTAACTACATCTCGGTGTCGGACGTATTAAAGAAACGTTTACTCTACGTTATTTTTGACAGTCAACTTCTTACAAACCACGTAACGCAGTAACGTCTCACTAATCCGAACCTAGTCCTGTTTTACCAAACAACCAACCTTTCCCAATTCAATCACTCACCCCCTTTAGTCAGAGACTTCAATTTGTGATGCCAGTATTTGCATTCAAGTCCATATGATCCTCGCTAATCCTCTATCGTATCACTTTCAATAATTAAAACCTCATAACCATTCTATTCCATTCGTTACGTTAAATCTGTCCAATGTCAACAACGACCACTGGAACGATGACATGCAAAAAAGATAGTCACCTGCTCAATTCCATTCACGACTCTCCTCTGGCGTTTATCCTTGGCCATTAGGGTAACGACTTTTCTATCGCCACATAGTGAATACTAACCAGAGCAGAACAATGCATGTGGCTTAAAATGGGATTCACAACTGAATATAAAAATGGAATTGACTCCATGGTCTGCACGTCCTCCCGAGTGGCTACGATGCATGGCGTAATCTCCTTCCAGCAATTAAAATGGAGTCTTGAGTGGCCTGTAACGGAAGCTTTATTTTATTGCTTATTACTATCGATTGCCGATAACGGTAAATATAGATGTGGCTTGCCAGTTTTTTAGCCCCTGACCTCGGTATTTGGTTGCATCTGAACTACGCCTTTGCGATTTCGCCATTCAAAGGAAAATATTTATCCTGTGCAGAGAAGTTGAGAAATTTAAGAGAAAATAATTAGATCCTTCAGTCAATAGTGGCGTACAAAATAAACACATCCCGTGACGACAACGAAGGATATATTGCAATTCGCTCTTGCGAGGACACTCGAGTTACTTTTCTGAGATTGAATGAAGGGACTGTGTCATTATGTCCCCGCATGTGAGTGTGTAAATTCCTTTTTAAGTCTGAATCGTGTGCAAATAGAGATGGAAGGAAAAAAAAAGGGAAAACCCTTGTACCAAGGCGAATTTTCTGCAATGAAAAGATTCAACGAAGTGTAGACATAAACATGCTGAGAGCTCAAATGATGCTAAGAATACTAATCCTGCTTTTCTGACAAACAAACCATTCAACAAGGACGAGGTAATGGGGGAGTAAATTAAAGGGATTATTACACTTAACGACTTGTACTTAAAGTTTAGTGTGGTTTCCAGTTTTACTGACTGATGGCAAATGAAGGTTCTTACTTTGGGGAGAAAAAAAATTAAAGGAAGCTCTGACAGGATTCCTTTTTTACCGTCCGTTGTTCTGCAAAAGACGGTGAAATTATAGAAAATTGTCTTAAATACAGATTATTTTAAGCAAAAGCGCCACAAACCAAGGAAGCAACAAACAGGGACATAAACAGGTAATGATAGGTGGCCAAGGTCTCAAGTAATACCCAGCCTAGTTCGCGATTGCATGCAACGAACTTTTCCAAACAGGATCAAACTAGACTTGGGGCCCGTTACTGGCATTTTCATGGAGAGAGAGGACATTATCTCCCATTCGACTTCAAGTGAATATGCGTCTGTCTTCCAGGCGAACATTTACGCCATCATTATGGTCAAGGAACGTATGCCTCGACAATAATAGCCCAGCTACACTCAATGCGTTGCTTGACCCATCTATCACTTCCACTTAAAATCCCTTGCTTGTGTGACAGGTGACACTAGAGCCATCTCTGATTTGTAGGACAAAGCTCAGAGGAAGTTTTTTCAATACCCGAACCAGCACTGGGATTGCCTCTATCTGCGGTTATTGGTTCCATTGAAGACTTGGTCAGTGGCATAGCTCTACTGGATGCATACAATACAAGTCTAGGCACGAATATCTGTCGTTATCCAACCTTTGCTCGAATCAGGTAGCTGACCTTTAGGGGTGACGTGGAGCGTGGCTCTTCTACGCTCTTCATCGCTGAAGCCTCTTTTAAAGTGGAGTTGGGACAGAAGTATCTCGAACGAATAGTTTCACACAAAAGCAAGTCCGGAACTCACAAAAGGGTGAATAAATTGATTGGTCACACCTCATGGCATCTTGATTGCTTATCCATCTAGACGAAGACAGGGTCACAACCATGACGCAGAACCGTCGATGAGAAATTGAGGAATTTAAATCTTTGGGAATACATTGGCGTGCACTGAAACTTTGTGGAATACAATGGTGTCCCGATGTTCCTGATGGCCCTTGCTCTACAAGGCTTGCCAAGTGACAGGATATTACTTACTTACTTATGTGGCGCTACAGTTCGGGGTGAACCTGGGCCTCAACCAACAAGCCTCTCTAGTTAGACAATAACAGAGTGTGTTTAAATTTTTGCAGTACAGGCACCTCTCCCCGATTGTTACTGATAGTGGTATCGCTAAGGACTACCTTATTCGGGTTCTTGACAAAAATGTGGTGGCTTATGAGTACGTCGATAAGTTGTTCTTACTGACGTCGGGAAGTTTCTATAGTTTCTCCATCTACGGTTGTTCTTCATGAGAAATTGAACAGTTATTGGCAGGTATGGTAGAGGTTGCTGGTGGACTCAATGTAGGTTTAGGTAATTATTCCTTCTCCGAGCCTTGTTCAGCAACCACATTGAAGACACCTTTCCGCAATTCCATTGTAAACTAAGTTTCAAACGTGATTCGATTAGCTCAGCTCTGCGGTCAAATTTAAAAGCGTCTTCAATCTCGGACTGGTTTGAAGGTGGTTTAAAGGTTTAACAAGGATTTAAGTGCTATCTGGCTGTCGGAATAAATGCGTGCACTCCAGTCCTTTCATCTGTCCATTACAGCTTAGTTCATGACCATCAAAATGGCATGAGTTTCCAATTGGAAGCCAAATGTATGTTTGTCCCGTGAGAAGTTGAGTCTAACGTTGCCGCCCAACAGACACAACTGCCAAACTGTTAATTGGTCGTGGATTCGTTCTTGAAAATACGACTAGAATTCTCATTAGGAGAGACCTACTCCTGAATGTACAGAATGCAAAGCCTCAAAGATACTTTCAAATACTTTCACGTAAGGTTACTTGACCTTGTACGGGTTGTACCAGAAGGCACGGCTTTTAGCGGAAAGAAAGAGCTTATAGTAGAGCGTGTGATACCAATACGAAAGAGGATAAGCCTCATGGTTTACTGAAAATGTCCTTGCTTGCAGAAAATTGACTGCGCTATGGGATCCAGGTCGCCGTGGCTCAGTGGTAAGTGCGGTAGACTACTGGCGCAAGGTACGAAATTCGAATTTTCGAAAAGTCCCAGAGAAAGATTTTTCATGGTCCCATCTCCCGCAAATGTATGACAAACTTCCCAGAGTAAGAACTGTCATGAGAAAGCTTCTCAATTTGCCTTTCGGATATGTTTCTAAAACTGTAGATCCCTTTCATCTGATGAAAAAATACAAAATTGGTCCCGAGAAGCTAGTTCCTGGACCACATAGGCCTGCTGTACCAAATATTTGTATCGTGGATAGCGCCTTTGAGCAATGGTAAGGTCAGTCTGAACAAACTCAGTTTTAACAGGTTTACTTGAATTCTCATTCTTAATGAATCTACAGATGCCTGAGAGTTGCCATTAGAACTGCTGCGAGTGCTTAACTGAGAGTTGACCAGCATTTATAGAAGGTACCCTTATTATAGGCAAATCCACGCCCAATATATCTGATTTTATTCATGAATAGTGCATTCGATTGCTTCATTTTGCTCTCTTTTTGGTTAAGTTACACATGCTATCAAACGTCGCATTCTGAAATGCATCCTTGACGTCAATTGACCTGCCAATCGCTACCCCGTTCCCTACCAACTACCCGTATATAGATTTTGAAGTGCAATCTCTTAAGATTCACTGTGCTGACATGCATGTTGTATTTACGACATTCTCGTAGAATGTAAACGCAAATCAACTTTGCGTCCTTGTCAGCAAAACTGAAGTCCGTTTAATTGGTTTCCAGCTCTTGGCTGGAGTGAGGCATTGCTATCTATAGTTGGTATAAAAGCTATTGGTTCGAACACCAGTCGAAAGCTAACACTTAATTTAGGTCAACAGAGTGGAGAAGTGTCTAGTAGCTCAGTTGCAGAACTGATTCCAATAAGGAGAGTTCCGGACTTGACAGATTTATCTACCTGTGGAAGCCTTTCGTCATTGACATCACCGAGCGACGTTGTCCAATAACACTTCACAGTGCCTCGTTGTAATTGCATCCCTTGGCATTGAACGTAGATACATATTCGACGTGCCTTAAGGATGTCACAATATTACAATAACAAAGCCAATCGATGGTGTGTAATTGGCTCAAAGCAAGGATCCCTTTTAACGAGCACTACAGCCCGCTAAAGAAAACCCAATCGCCTTAAAGTACCATTAAAGTGATTGAACTGAGCAATGGATACTCTCCCCCATTTCCAGATACATTTTCTATCGGAAACCGAAATCAGCGCGTGCTTATCCCAAATAAACAACGCAGCTGTAACGTAACTTGATTTCAAAAATAAAATGGCAAACGGAAGAGCTCCTGCAAATGTTGAAAAATCAATAATCGATTAAAAAGGTGTCTTCTACGACGTTCAGTGGTTGTGACGCAACATAATCATCTGATAACTCAAGTGGATGTCGTAGATAAACAAAAGCCATCAGTGTCCTGATGGTGAGGGCAAATTGACTTTCAGGGCAACTACTTCAAGGCATATTGACATTCACTTCAATTAGTCAATTTGCATATTTTTTCAATTCATTTAACCTGATTAAGTTCGAGATACTTTGTAGCGAAAATGTGAATGCAATAAGCATGGAGTGAGTTTTTATTTTATTATTATCGCCTTAGATGTCGACTACTGTAAGGATAATGAAATAATAATCTCGTTCTCTGTTTTCTTTATATTCTTGGCGTAGATACTTTCTTGCAATTTGAGTGCATTCATTCGTTCGTTGGAAGGTGATGGAGGAGCGGAGATTGAATGGCGATAGGAAAGTGGAAAGCACGGTAATTAAAGTGCACTTTTATTCCACAGGGCGTAGTCTAGTGCCTTGAAAATGAAATGAATTTGGTTTTAGTAGCCTGAGGATAAGACGGTTTTACACGAATACTTCAGAGGTGTAGTTGGCCGGTACCCGGTGTGCTTTGGAATGTAAGTTTGTATAAACATCTAACGGTGTACCAGGGTTTGGCTGGAAGTAATTTTAGTTAAAAGCTTTGCAGGAAAACTTTAAAATCAAGGAAAAAAATTTAACAATTTGTTTCTAAGCCACAAGTAGTGATGGAAGTCCAAAAAATTGTGTACCTAGATGGCACTACAGACAGTTGTTGACCATACAGCCATTTTAGTTACATATATCCTGCCTATGTATTCAATAAGATTGGGATTTCAATGCTGAAATTGGTTAGGGAAACATCTTCGGCGCGAAACACATGTATTGCGTTTCCAACTAATCGACTTTGCAGCAGCTCGTATACGATGATAAGTAGCAATAGGTTCCAAGGACTATAAATCCACACAGTAACCTGGCTGTCTGCAGATGGTCGATCCGACAAGGAGATAATGGCCAAGTATCTCCTAGGAGTTAGATTCAAAGCTCTACTGTCGATGTTAGACGCCAAAGCACACTTGAAATATCCCGAGACTACAAAGGTCACTCAAATAAGAGACTTTCCGTCGTCATTCACCTTCTACTAACGCGAAGACTCTGTGGACCAAGTCCGTGTAGGACGATGTTTGTGAATTCCGGTAAAAGGTGACAGAAGATGCACATCGTACGTAACGTAAAACAAGGACAGCGATGGAAGAGTACAGAGTCAGTAGTTGAGAGGTGAAGAAAATCCTGTGGAGGAAGAGAGGGAATACGCAGTCCTTTAGCTCAAGGAAGACGAACAGTTAGGAGGAACAACATCCAGCAGTTCTGCAGGAAAGACAAGTAACTGGCAGTTGGTTATAAGGCTGGAATTCAATCTCATCGAAATAGTGAAAGGAACCAAGTCATGATGGACAATGAGTCGTAGATGTGTTTAACATCACTTCCAGCATCTGTCGTGCTTAATATGTGTAAAATGTCGAGAGAGTAATGCGGGAAGAAAAGGACTCACTTTCAGTTATCAAAGAGGTTATCCTCTATACATAGAATCCACCAACAGAAAAGGTTGGTGCAGCTATTCGTAAGCTCAAGATTGACAAGATTGCCGGCTCTGATGGCTTATTAGTGAGTCTCGTGACCTGTTGGTCGGCTGCATGCACCAAATCATTGCCCGGTGATTGGAACATCAGCTTCAAAGGTCCCATCCACGAGAAGAGCGATCGTATGTCTTCCATGTTGCATATAAGATCTTATTCAGCGTTCTGTGTGAACGTCTAAAATTTTCCTGTAAAACACTGATCAGAAAATAAGCTGTGTAGCTTCCGGCCTGCCAAACTAAACCAAATCCTGGAAAAGACCAACGAATTTCAAATCGTGACACACATCTTTTCAGCGACTTTAAAGCCGCATTTCACAGCATTAATCATCAGAAGCTCTACGAAATGATGGCCGCCAAAATCAATCGATTTACGTCGAGTAGTTTTAAAGAATATGCGATTCAATCTGGAGTTTGCAAGTAGCCCTTCTAAAGTATTTCCAACATATGCGGCAAGAAGATGCGCTATCATGTGATTTCTTCAATCTAGTACTAGAGCAGAGAGCCCATTTGAAGTGTGCTGGGATACGCAGACCTACATAGGGAGATCTGGGCCTTCCCCAACAGGTCTCTCCAGCCAGCTGAATTGTTAGGTCCGGTTTCACACAACATGTTGGTTGAGGTTCCTTTTACACTTGCGCGTGCCACCCAAGGCAAGAACTTCCTCTATTATGGGGCGGACTCGAAGACTCTTCAAAACCAAGCGCTAGTGTGTGTGGTAGGTGTGGTAGGTACATATATCCAAATTGGTCATTGCTCGACGTATAGCTCGTCTAAAAAATCTTGACAATGTGGGTTGAATAGGATGCCTAGAAAGTGCGGGAGGATTCTGCATTTGAGTGCTCTCAACGGGATGTTAACACATTTCACAAGGGACCTGTCGAGGGCTGAGCCACGCTTCGCCACCTCATCAGCCCGTTTATTCCCCTCTTTGTTACTGTGTCCCGGCCCTCAGGAAAGACTGATCTTGAAGCGAGTTCCTCTTTGCACTGTTCCACCGGCTAGGAAGATGTAATATTCGATGCTATTACCTTGATGGCAGCCTGGTTGTCAGTAAGGTCAGCAGGGATGTCTTTCAAACGCGATAAGCTTCGAGAACTGCCAGCACTTAAGCCTGTAAGACGCCAGATGAATCTAGGAGCCGGATTGACTCAGATATCTGGAGCGTTTCCGAAAAGATTCCAGCACCTACCCTGCAGTCCGTTTTTGAGCCATCTGTGTAAATTGTTGTTCCATACCTCACCTCTTTCCCATTCTGGATGGGAAGGCTGCCATGAAGTCTTTAAAAAAGTTGAGTTTGGGGATAGTGTAGTCGGTTAGAGTCGTTGTCGAATCCCAACGTAACAGATCCAAAGTGCTGCTATGACCGTACGGTTCAGCATACCAATACCCTGCTTCTCGCAATCTAACCGTGGTACATGCTTATAAGCTTTCAATATGAAGATCGAGTGGTATAAGGTGCTGAAGAACATTCAGGGATTCGGTTGGACATGATCGCATGGCACCTGTAGTCCCTATAGCTGCTGTTCTTTGCACTTTGTTTAGTTGTCTAATGTTGAAGTCTTTTCCCAACGCGGGATAGGGCATACCACTACGGCATACATCTATAAGACCATCTTCGGTCCAAGTCACCACTTCTTACCGAATGTTCTAGTGCAGGCATAAAATGCTTCATATGCCTCTTAAGTCGCTGCTGTATATTAAGCTGCTGGTGTAGTGTAGTCGCTGCTATATATTAAGTTTTGAATCGAGAACAACGCTTAGGTACTTCGCGCCGGATGATGAGGGGATAAGTTGGTTGCTTAGTCGTGGAGCGGTGAAGGTCGGAACTTTGATTTTCGTGGTAAGAAGCATCAGTACTGTTTTGCTAGGATTGATGCTAAGTCCACAACTAGTAGTACACGTGCTTATTCACTTCATGATCTCCCTGAAGGAAATATTTCGCATACGTGACTACCTTGACTCCGTCTCTACTAGGTTAGGTTAGGTTAGGTTGAAGTGGCTGCCAGCTAGGAGTCGCCAGCACACTTAGACCAATGATAGGTCCGTTGTGATACCACGTGGATCATGGGAGAAAGTTTCTCTCTACCTACTCGTTAAACCATTTTGAGCTTCTTATGAAGCGAAGGAGGCTCTTAATGTCAATATTTATCAGGTCGCCTGTATCGTTGTAATAGGGGGCAACTAAGTGAAGCTTCCTTCTACGGGAGAGAGCTGGGCAGAAACAAAGAAGGTGAGGAATAGTTTCCTCCTCTTCTTCATCCATACAGCTTCTACAGAAATCGTTCGCGAAGAGGCCCAGCCTTGTAGCGTGCTTGCCTATTAGACAGTGTCCAGTGATGACACATATTGTGGTGCCGATATGCAATCTGTTGAGAGAAATCAAATTTTTAGAGCGTTTTAGATCCAGCTTCGGCCAAATCTGTTTTGTCGCTAGACATGTTGATCCACTTGTCCACCTAAGATTTGTACTCTCGGCAGCATCCAGATTGAGTTTAAGTTTGCGAGTAGCGATTGGAATACCTAAGCAGTCCGGCAAGATGGGTATAGTTGTGCCTATTTTGGCGAGTTCATCGGCCTTACAATTCCCTGGAATGTTTCTATGCCCCGGCAGCCAACACAGGTGAATATTGAACTGCTCAGCCATCTCCACAAGAGACGAACGGCAGTCTAGAGCTACTAAAGAGTTTATAGAGGTCGATTCCAGGGATTCGATTGCTGCCTGGCTGTCTGAAAAGATGCGGATATCTTTAGCAGATATCACGTTTTTCTTAAGCCAAGATAGGGCTTCTTTGATCACCATTATTTCCGCCTGGAACACGCTACAATGATTTGGAAGACGGAAGGAGAGCTTAAGGTTAAGCTTATCAGAGAAATCACCTGCACCAACTCCGCCTTTGGTCTTTGACCCGTCAGTGTAGAAGTGAATAGAATCATCTTCTAAAAATGAATCGTCCTCGCAGAGTGATCTGGAAGGGATGGTGACTAGGAAGTTGTTCTCAAAATTTAGACGTGGGATGGTGTAGTCCGTTCTTTCGGGAGGGATTTTGAGTTTATTCAAAATAGAGGCGTGGCCGAATTTTTTTCTTGACCACTGTTGGGTAGCTTCAAGACATTCGCTGCCATTTGCTTACTAAATATATCGATTTGCAATACGCATGTTCCCGTCTCTACTAAGCCTTGAAATGATTTAATTGCTAACCATTAGCCATAGAGGATGAAAGGTAACGCCTCACTGGGGTGTTCCTCTATCGATGGGCTTAGTTGAAATGCTGTTACCAAGAGTTGATTGGATGATTCTAGTGTTTAGCATGGTCACTATCCGGTGGCTCATAAACTCCTCCACTCCCAGTTGGAGCAGTGATTGTTGAATCGATTCAATGTGAACGTTATTGAAGGTACCCTCAACGTCTAGGAAAGGCACCCTCAACGGCTTTAACATCGATGAATAGATGGATAGGAGTGCATTCGACTTTTGACTACCTCTTATTAACTTTGTTTCTGTAGCCTGCAACAAATGTCTCAAAATGCTTCGCAGTTCTCTTCATCAGGCAGGTTCATCCCATTGGTCTTGTTTAGCTACACGTGGCCTGTTAAGAGTCCTAACAATCCACGGATAGAAACTAAGCCCACATTTTCCACCACATACTTGATGTGGTATTTTCTGTATTGCTCTTGTAACTTGAACTTGCGAATTAATTATAGTCCTTTCGACTGCTCTTACATCGGAATCAGAAAGGACTCCTAGGTGAGTGCTTATAAAATCTGTTATAATCGCATTGACTCCAAGCAGGAGGCCATTGATGACAGTCCACCTCCAGTAGATGATTATTTTAAAAGTTGCTATGTGGCATTTGGTGGAGCACCTATACATCGAATATCCTTTAATCACAAATCGATTTTTCCACAAAAGCCTATCCATGGCAATTAGGTGGTTCACATTTTAACTGCACAACATCCATCATTCTTTTCGAAATGGAACAAACATCACCACGAATCCTCTCGAATACAAGCCAAGAGTACTTCACATAAATTCTGTTTTATTTCTACCCTTGACCGTCGAAAGGGATTCTATTTATTTTAACCACAGAAATAGAATTTGTTTCGAAAACTCCTGCACGAAACCCTTCAAATTGAAATGTTTTCCATGGCGCTCTTGATGGTTTTCTATACGCCCAATGGAATCCGCGCTCCCAAGCTTCCCGATAAAACAAAATACAAGTACCGAACGCGTTCCAGCTGAATTTGTAGGCACTGAGGCGGAACTCCTTTTATGTCCGGCATTTTGGTTTTATTCGTGGTATTGTTTCATTCGAAAATAAATCAAATAAATTTTACATCGAACTGGGATTAGTAGATGCCGGGGGTTTCCATTAAGTTTTATTCTCAAAAAATGCATTTCCATCATTCGAAGAATGAGCCTTACAAATTGCATTGATTTAGGTCTTGAAAGCCATGAAGTGCACTACAGTTATTTATGTTTTGCAAGGACCACGTCTGAGTTTCAAAATGCTTTACTGGAAACCCTTATATCACATTGAACGAGTAACTTCGCTTTAAAACTATTGTCGCTTCATTAAAATTCTCAAACAGTCTTCGAAGATTATGGACATCAGTTACCCAAGCAATTTGTTATAAACTTTTGGAATCTATCTGAAGCACGAAGTATGACCAGAGCATCCTTCAGCACTAGCACGTGACATCCGCTGTGGAATCGGAAGGATGTGTAACTGAATCCGCTCGTATTCAATCACAGTTCACTATCTCGGGCAAAGGACATTCTATCTTATTTAACGGAAATGAAATCTTAGATTGAAGAAGTCACGTATCACTTGAGGGGTGAGCCGATGAGTCCATGCATACAATTGCAATGGCTTTTAGTATGCCAAAGGATGTGGAGTAGTTTTTCACCCCGTTGTTGAAATCAAATTCGTTTGTTGGAAGGCAATTTATTGTATTTGAAAGGGATTTATGGATGAGATGGCATTTGATGTATGTTTGAGATACATTTTTGTGATATTTTCAACTTAAGTTATTCTGCTGATGCGACACTTGGCATGCAAAGTCAGATGTGAAATCCAAAATAATTCCGATTCCATGAACAGGAGTTTAAGGAAACTAAAGAAATATAGATGAATGTCGGGGTGGAGATACTTGACACCAAAAGGAGTTGAAGTAGATAAGTAGATGCTTTTTTTGAGTCAGAGTTTGGGTGAAATTAACTAAAATGCAAGGGTACAAGATATTTAGTGCAGTCGAGAGTAGTAAACCTTATTATCGAAATATTTTTAAATTTGAAATCACTTTAAGTAGAAATCAATTACTGAAGTCCTCTTGAAAGTTCTACAGCCCACCGTGGCTATAAAGTTAGATCCGGAGTGCTTCAAGGTAGCCATCTTGGTCCTCTGACTTTCATTTTGTCTATTATTGAGGTTGACCATTTATCTTGGTTTTGTTAAACGCTAGTCTAGGGAATTCTCCAACCTCTATGCCACGAAATCTCTCTTTTCACACTTTTAAGACCAATCCCTGAATATGCCAGCCAGGTATGGTCGGCCTATCACGATACTCACTCCCTTCGAATTGAGCTGGTTGAACGCAGATTCATCCGTTTTGCTTCAACAGGTCTTCCTTGAGTCGTAAATATAACCTACCCCGCTATGGGTATTGTTACATAGATTAGAGACCACCCTCTGCGTCGTTGTTTCGCTGATTCTGTTCTATAGAATTTGAAAGCTAACCGGTTGTCTTATCGCGACAATTGCGATTTGCGACGCATAGCTCTATGGAGTTGAGTACGTCTAAACACACGAGACAAGTGTTGTTCTGGCTTAAGACCGGATCGAAGCTTATCATGATCACTGAGTATTTATTTCCAAATTTGAAAGCTATGGATCTCAAAGTCTAAGGCTAGATGCCATATTGTAACCCAAACCATCAATTAACTGTCACAATTTGACAATAAGTACATTTCAAAAAATAGACCTGTCAAATGGCCTCCAAGATCGTGCGATTTAATTACATTCTGTAGGAGTACGTGATGTCATTGGTTTATGCTACAAATTAGCAACAATTGTGGTCTTGGATGGCAACATTGTTCTTGGTATTGGTATATGGCCACCACTGCTCGAAAATGTGATCCGAAATTGGATGAACAAAATACATTTTGTCAAAGAGCTACGGTGGCTATATTATGTCCGAAATGATTTTCGAATATTAGTGCTAAGAATGGATCTCCCGGACTATGGCTGGTTGTTGTAGCAATGGAGTGTCAACTGACTCTGATTGGTGTCAACCAGGCAGCGATACTCAGTGTTGTAACTGTTACTACACAACAATTTTGAATGTTTACGCTGCAAATGGTAGCCATCGGATACTGGTTGCTGACTACCTGAGCTCAATTTTGTTAACTTATAAGCGCGAGTGTTAACCAGATGACTATAACAAGACAGCGGACGAATTCCCCAGATGGAGTCAACGGTGGCGTGATACATCACTTCTGGAGGGAATATACATAATTCCTTATAGGGGCTATTTTGACATATTTGTAGCTTAGGCCGATAAGGATTGCCAAGAATTAGTTGAGTTCTTGAAAATAGATGGTGACGAATGAGCCCTAATGGGGCCAACGGCAGGCTTCGCACCCCCACGTGAGCTATCGATATCTTAAACCGATCTTAGGGGTTTCTAAAATGGAACTGATCCTCCAGGTTGGGGGTTTTACGGTCGGGGTAGCTGCCCAACCATGAAAAAAAAACACATAGTTACGAAGCAACAACAAGCCTTGGGTACGGACAGATTTACAAATGACGAAGGATGCAAACGAAACAGGGACAAAGAATGATAGGTCCTTCAATAGATTACCGCCATCCAGTGCGATGGGATGGGCCGTGCGATTACTACCGACAACAAAAGCAGCGCCTATTCGGGTGTGAATTCGTCGCTGGAGGCAAGAAGTCTTAAGTTAACAAGTCCCTCACGACAATTTGCAGAGACAAATTCGCCAGTATTAGCCTAATATGCGCAAGTGTCGACGTCCGACGTCTCGGAAAGAATATCACCGTAGGTAGATGCATACAAATTCGAGGTAGTAAGGGACTTTGTCTACCTTGCCTCTGCTATTAATTCTGATAATACGAAGAATTATCAAATGAAGAATAACTCTTGCCAACCGCTGTTTCTTTGTGCTAAGAAGGCATTTCAGTAGTAAAACCCTCTCTAGAAAGACTACAGTGATCCTTTATAAGACCTCAATCATTGTAGTCCTGCTCTATGACGCAGAGGCATGTAATGTGTTAAAAGTCGATGAGATTGCTCTTGGTTGTTTCGAGAGCAAAAAATTCTTCGAGCGATTTTCGGTCCCATCTGCATAGACGGTAAGTGGAGGAAGAGATACAACAAAGAACTGTACGGGCTGTATAGCGACATAGAAGAATGAGGGTCCAACTACTGAGGTGACTCGTTCATGAAGAGCGTATAGACATCAATGCTTCGGCCTGGAAAATCTTCAAATTCACCGATGAGGGTTGGCGCTGTGGAGGAAGACTGCAACTCAGGTGGGGCACGCAACTGGAAGGGGACTTCAACTGATTTGGCGTGCGAAATTGGAGACAGATAGCTAAAAACCGAACCGGCTGGAGACGCTTGTTGGTTGAGGCCAAGGTCAGCCCGGACTGCACCGCTACCCTAAATAGGTAAGGATCTTCCGAATAAAAACTTTTTTGATTAAAAGTTAGTTTTTTGTGTTATTTTTTTTAAATTTACCATTCTATCGGGGTGAAAGGTCATCCTTTACAAGCTGCCCTTTGCGAACATTTACCCTGCCACTATTTCCTTGTCACAAGAAACTGTATCCATTCATACCTTAGCTTAGGAGAGTAATCATAAACGTCGGGTGTATCTTCTGGAAATATATTCAATTTGAGTATCTCCAGTGCCGCAACTTATTATGAAGCATAATCCAATAAACAAAATTAATAAATTCACAAAAACGTAAAAAAAAGAAATAAAATGGTAATCAATCCGCATAAATAAATACCACGTGCTGTACACAATCCATCGGCTTAATCCATCTCAGTATTCAATATAACGCCATGAAATGACCACCACACGATGGCCATTTGAAAATAAAATAAATGGCGAATAAACTAAGTATTTTATAGCACAGGCAAAATCGCCACATAAATATCTAATCACAACTCAACACTTAAATTGTGTTAAAAGGGATACAATCGTTTATTGCCCCTAAATACATTCATAATAAAAAAACTTCCTTCTACGAGTAACTAATAAATTATCCACTAATAATGAAACTGGAAGGCAAGGTCAACCGAAATCATTTGATTCCGGAAGGTAGGATATGGCATATCAACTAGCAAGGATCATGCGCAATTTAGGCGTTCCATTGAGAAACAGCTGAGTACATTCCAATAGGAGTTCAGCGTGCCTCCAAACTGTTATACGTGCATAAAGTCGGGAATGAATAACTAGGTAAGTAGTTCTGTGAAGGTTTGTGGACTGAAAAGTTTGTCCTTATTTATGTACCTCTTTGAGGCAAAAGGTAGCGAGGATTTTTTCTTGGATGACACTTATTTTGATGTCTGGTTTCGCTTCAGTAAATGTCATCACTATAAAGTTGTAGCCATGAGAATAGTCATGAGGTTGAAGAAGGGTGATTTCGATGGATGGTATGGTGTTGTATCAATTTTTGTAGTGGTATGTTCAAGCCTTATCACTTGAAAAGTCTCTCTAAGCCTCCACTCGATTACAATTCGACTGTAAACTGTCAAAAAGTCAACATACCACTCATTCAAGCGATCATTATCTCCATTCTACTGTAGGGGAAAATGAATTTGGGCCACCGAGGCTCTTTTTGACGAACTGCATTTTATCCGTTCAATTTTAGGTCACATTTTCGAGCTATGGTGGCCGTATACGAACAATTTTGGCTTCCAAAGCATTAATCATTGCTGCGTGAATTAGAAACTTCACGTAGTCCCATAGAAAATAGTGGACAGGTGTCGAATCGCACAATTTTGATTGACAGGTCCATCTGTCGAAATAAATTTAGCGCTAAAGTCGAAGACGTCCAAGGCGTTTTCAGTCTTCTGGCAGTCATATGGTGCTTTTGGCAAGACAATGGGGTTAGCATCGAAAAAGGTTTTCTGAGTCTATGGGACAATGATAAGGCCTCTTCTAGCTTCTGCGTTGGTGGAGCGTAAGTATGCGACTACCTTCTGCACTTGGCTTCAAAGAACGGTTTGTCTCGACTGCACAGGAGCTTTTCCAAGTGCGCCCGGCTCTGCTCAAGGCACTATGTTTGATTTACGTATGTCATATGTTGTACTACCAAAATGTGCTTGGTGTCATTCGCATGACAGTTTCGGTGATCTTACGCGAGTCTTATCCTACAACCCTGGTACCATGAATATGTTGTCTGATGCAATGACACTGCACTTTCGGCGACTGTGCAAATTTATAGTCGACTTTCCTAGCGCTCAGGATTGGTTCGGCCAGAGTATGAGCCTGAACTGGGATGTAGTCGAATAGCTATAGAGTCTCGCGCTGGTGTCTTCGTGAAGAACGACTACAAGTAGCAATACTTGGGTGTGCATGCCACTGTTTTTCAAGCAGAGGTGTATGCTTTTCTAATGACTACCGACTAGTTACAGTCAGGCTGCGCTTAACGCGTTCCAAAATAGTTGGAGAAGGCAAGAACCCTTTGAATTTGGTCGCAAAACCGAACTCTCTGACTCTTGTCTGGCTCCCAGGTTACACTGGAAATGCAGGAAATGAGATCTCTGATAAGATAAACGAGACTGAGAGGATGTTGCGTTGGGACTTCCCGCATCCTCGGTCAGGGCCTCCATTGACGATTGGGTTTCTCACGACAACAATGATGTCCTTGTAATTTCTCCAATGTGAAGTGGCACTTTAAAGACCCAGCTGTCAAGGATAAAAACCAACCTATAACGGATACTAGAACGCTTGGTCTGGGCAACTGGAGGTAGCCTGCTATTCTGTCTCAGGCAGAGACTTTTCACAGGTCGAGAGCCCATTAAGTAAGCCGTTTATAGACACCGTTTAATGGCTTTGACTATAGCGGTTACTGTCGCATCTTGGCAAAAATGGTCCTGTTGCTTTCATTGCAGTTCATCCATGTGGTGGTAGTAGGCCGGGTTATTCCTTAGCGTAGGCGGATATATTTCTAAAAGGGTATAACGTGTTGTCAACAGTTTTAGAAATACCTAGAAAGGGGCCTTGTGCCAAGTTGGTCCTGAATAATTTTTAGGTTATGTAGGAATCTAAATGTTGGTCTGGAATATGATGACGGTTGACTTTTTTTTTTAGAGAAGTGATACTCGTATGTTAGGTAGTTCACTCAGCAGTTAAGCTACGTTGAACTACGATGACAGTTGCATGCAGTGATTCGCCAGCCAACCAACGATTTCTCCAGCTTCACCAGCTACTTGTTGAACACAGCACGTTATGGCCATAAAACTATCGTTCGTTTTTATGATGATACCTTGGTCGAAATCAGTAGGGATCAACACGAATCATTGTTTTTTTTTAAAAGCAGTGCAGTCTAAGCATCCTCCCTTCAAGTACTAGCTTTACGCAAGAACGATTGAGGAAGGTACATAATTAAGGTCTTTCTCCAAAAAAGGTTGAGGCTTTAAACTTATGCTGGACAAGTTGTGTGTGTAGTGTGGTCTCATTGCGGAACCAATGTCTTGGCTTACTAACATCTTCCAAGGCTTGAAGATCTCTTTCGGTCTCACGCCAAATGTGGAAGTTTTGTTTGTGCTGACATCGAGGTGAGTTTGCAACTACTCGAGGCCCAATTAAGTTTGAAAATCATTGGTTGGCTGAAATTATTTGATTAGGTATTCGGCACCGGGGCACTAGCTCTCTTTTACTGCTTTGCAGTGACACTTGAAATATAAACTGACTCCAATTGAAACTTCTATCTCCATAAACCCTTTAGTGTCTTGCTGTAGAGATTGAAGCTCAATTTTTACAGCATTCCATTCCAATGCACTTAACGCCGACACAAAATAGAAGTCCACTCTTGAACAGGTGGACATTCATCACAGAAATCTTCGTCCCTTTAAAGCTGATAGAATCCAATCACACCCTACGGCTCCTTTACCTCGAAGTGTATCCAAACATTTCAGTTTGCTCTCCCATTAGCCAAATCTGATTTGACATTTATGTGTCGTAGATGTTGTGACACTTTAAACACACATCAAGTGTCTCGCTCAAGGTTCCATATGGCAGCAACGATGACGGCCCTGCCAAGTTCACACTAAATGCACTGCATTTGTGAATATTCTCCGTCATCGGCAAAACTTACTAAACACGATGTCTCCTTGTTTCATGTGTTCACCATAACTGTGTGACAGTTTCACCAACGGTTTACTTTGTTTGCGACCAAAGTTGTCACATACACACATGGTGCTATCCCCGTCGTAGTCATGCACAAACATCCCACTTAAAATGAAACAGCCTGAGTATAAATGTATCTGGGTCCCGGTTTTTCGTCCTTTTTTTCCTGCTGTTACTGCTGTTGTCGTTGCTGCATCCTTACTATACAAGCTCAAAGCACTCAAAGACTGTCATAGCATGACTCCACATAGCGATAAAATGAACATTGTTTTCGTATCTATCCCTTCGCCTCAGCCATCCTGACACACACATGATATCCTTGGGGATTTGTTGCTGACGGTGTTGTTCCGAGGGAAATTTCATTTCAATTTGTGCACAGAAATAAACGAACACACAGTGCGCGTTCAGAGGAAGGCATCTTAGATATGTTTCCCTTCGTCAAGCTGGCATTTTTTTTTTCTACACCACATAGCACTATTTGTATCCTGCTGACAGTGGTCGTCTCAGGGCTATCGAGTTATCTTGTCATGTTATTAAGTTGTGCACAACCTTTAACGTTAATCCTCAGGTTTATCCTTTTATTGTGGTATGGAGCTGACCCTCATGGAACCATTCATTATGTCATCGGAATTGAATTCCTTTGTTGACGGTAAAAGTGCGGTAAATGCATTCGAGGGGAGTCGAAGACCATGATGAAGGATTGAAGGATAATAAATGTTATTAGAGATTGTGTTTGGTTGGATTACTTCAAAGGGAAGGCAACTTCATATTGGAAGGATTTAAGGACGAAATGGGTTAGATATGTATATCGATCGAGTCAGTTATATCCCATTCAGTCTTTCAAATAGGATATGCGTCTAGACACCCTTCAGTTACCAACAAGAAATAAATATGCATCCCCCAGATGTAGGTAACGGAAATGTAAATCAAATGTCATTTACCAGAAGGATATTACATTTCCATCCATGCGGGCATCGGTTTCCACTTCCTTTCCCTCTGTTACCACACATTTGGCACAGATGTGCTACACAGGAACTCACATCTATTCGGATGTATACGCAATATTTGCAGGATGACAGAATTGAAGATGAATCCTGCTGCACTTCCTCTTCACAGATGGCTAAGCTAATGAATGCTTACACTTCCAACACAAACAGTATGAAATCTGATTGATCGCACTCACCTACACACATGAAGCATTAGGCATCCTTTAAAGCTTTCTGAGGTGCCTGTCTATATCTGTCAATGGATTTCCATCCCCAGACTTTAACTTACATAACCCAACGGAGCACATGCTCCGGGCAAAAATGGAAATTCAATGCAATTCGATAAATGTATTCAAAAATCAATTTTGTATCTTAATTGGTGGAAGGAACATTTGCAGTGGAACCTGATGGGCGAAGAGTTATACAGGAGTTACCGAGGAGGTTCAGCAATCGATATTCCGTTAGGTTCATCGAACTACTTTGGAAATTTTTAGGGCAGATGAGAATATGTAGATGGAAAAGGTGTGGAAACTTTTCCATGACTTTTGAAGAGAATGTAGGTTGGCAGTGTCCAACTTTGTAAAGATTGATTGAATTATGGTGTTGGAGAGGGGAGACGAAAGCCAGTCGACAAACGTTTTATTGGCAGTGAGTTGGGAAAACGATCCATGCTTTGATGGTTTTCAAATGTTTTTGACGAAAATCGCCTGACGCAAAACATTCCCTCCACTCTGCTTCTGTGAAGAGTTCGCCATTTATAGGAATACTACTCGAACGATTGAGTGGTTGATTCATAGTCAAGGAGCTAAGCTAAAAGCAGGAAAGAGCCGATAAATAGCACTTCAGATGCTTTTGAGTATGTAGGTTAGGCTAGGTATGTGGGTTGGCGAGGAGAGAGACTCCCGGCCACACTCAGGTCAATGCTGACCCATTGTGATGCCCTTTGGGGGAAAGGATGTCCCTTGCCCATTGAAACCCGATACCGATGCAAATTTGCTCCGATAATTATTGATGCGAGTCCTTGCATACAAGCCATCCTGAGGACTTGATAAATTTCATTATCTTGTCAGATGGCGTACTGGTGAGTTCATCTAGGTCTTGGAAGAAGTAGCTCCCTTGGACTCTGTTCCTGCTGTGTTGGAGGCCAGGGCGGTGACATAGGAAGTGGGTTGTATCCTCAAAAGCTCCCTCGTCACCACAACCTCTGCAGAGCTCTCATGTCCAGGGACCCAGCAGAGCGATACCTTAAGCTCTTCTCGACAGCACTTCACAAGTTTTGATTTAATTTCTGTGGCAGTTTGCCTGGCTGTCAATAAAGAAGGTGATACCCTCTTGTGGTATTGGCCTTACTGCAGACTCACGGGCGGCTGTTGTCACTGCCAAGACCTCCGCTTGGAAAACACTGCTGTGGTCTGGGAGGCGTATTGATTTCGAAATTCCTAGAGATTCGGAGAAGATGCCTGACCCTACACCAGTGTCCATTTTAGATCCGTCTGTATGTATGGCAATGGATTGCGCATTTGGTATCAGACCTCTTAACCACTCCTCCCTGCTAGATAGGCGCTTGGGGAAGGTCTACTAAAGTCTAAGTATGACGTGAAGTAGTCCGTAATGGGTGCATGGCCAATATACTTCCGAAGGATAGTCGTATGCCCTATTGCATTTGACGTCCATGTTCCTGACTGGCTGATTCTGATGGCGCTTATGGCTGCAGATGTTTTGATGAAGATATCTAGCGGAAGCAGGTTGAGAATAGCCTCAAGTCCAGCGGTTGGAGTTGTCCTCATCGCACTGGTGGTCCCGATACACGCTAGTCTTTGAATCTTCGCTTTTGAGTAACGTTTCAAAGCTTCTATGTCTCTTATTGAATACGAACCGGGATGGCCAGGAACACAAAGATTCTAACCAGGGTCAGCGCAATTAAGAAGAGAGTAGTGGTGGTTCTTGATGGCAATCTTCCGAGCCCTAAATAAGAAGGAATGGAAGAACTTCTACAAATATAAATATTTGGCCAACACATCGCATGCAGTCCAGTGCCTAACTTCTCGCGACCAATTATGTTGATCCTACAGTTTAAAGTCATATCCGAAGACTTTTTTTTGAGACGCTTTTCATGACAGTTACTCTCGAGAGGTGGGATTGTCATTGTGAAAAACTTGTTGGTGTTTTCTGGGATTCGAACCTTGAGCCACGGTGCCCACTGCTTCTAGAGTGAAATATTTCTGAAAGAATGGAAAGAGGTGAGCAGTCTTTGCCAGTCAATCCTTCCAAGAATGGGATGATGCTTTGCTACCGACAGCTCCGCATACAGTGAACCTGTTTTTACCAGAGATGAACGAATGAATACATTCTTGTGGGAAAGACACAAATTTGTTCATCGCCAACACTGAAACACTTAAGGCGTCCATTACATCACGGATAAAGAACACCTAGTCAAATCTCTTCTTATTCGTGACGAAACGAAGAATTTCGACCAGGGATAGAGATTGAACTGAGTTCATTTTAAAGACTTTGTGGCCCAGAATAAACAGTCCGTCCTTGTCCTTGCTTTGAGATATGATGATCACGCTGAGCCTACAATGATTCTCAGTCATATGATGTTAATATATGTATCTTGTGTCCTTCTTAACCAGGCCAGTTGCACTTAATCACAGAGGAAGAATTGACGCTTTTCGACCAGTGCAAGGGGTTGAACTGACACCATTTCGAAGTAACTGAGGCACGGAGAAAACAATCAGGGTATCAGTTTCCCAGTGCACATTGATTCTCATCTCGGTCATATGAGGGCCACATATGTATATAGCATCCTATAAATAGTCCAGCCATAGTTGTTTTTTCCTGTCCAACTGAAGAAAACTGTTTGCTCTACGGTTATCAGGCCCTTTCACAAGACACTTGATGACCAAAAGAACTTAAGCTGGATAGCTTGAGACCAAACTGACTCCAATTACTGAACTCAAAGAACGTGTGAATACAATAACCCCTGACAGACTGCCCTTCGTAGTATACGTTGACTTTTGCGTTACGTGGTATACTTTGACATTTGTGTTGCGCCTCCTCCAGCTCCTTGCACATTTTTTGCAACCCTCCAATATTGCGTCTTGCTCCTCGTAGCTCGCCTATATAATTCCTCCAAACTTCTATTACCTTCATTGTTTCCAATGCAGATAAAATTCTCCTCCCTGGATCCATTTTCAAAACACCTTTCGCTGTCATTGCTTGCTTTTGAATTGTCAAAGAAGCTATGAAGAACCACCAACAGAAAGAAAGTGGCGCTGCAAGCAATAAGATGGTAGTATACCACCAAAAATTTGCGAATCTCAGTACTAGGTTCTATTCATGGTATACTAGGTTTTAACGTGGTATTGCAGTGACAGACAGACAGACAGACAGACAGAACATAGTATTGCTATACCATGGTATCAATACCAGCAGTTTGTCTCCCACATTAGATATCGATGAAAACGTTTTCAATAGCCGAGACCTCTGTAGACAAAATTTATGTGGAACAATATGCAGAGCTACACGCGTTTGCATTTGCTTTCATAGCCAAAAGTGGTTGATTAAGTGGATACACCATATCAAAACATCACCTCCATATTTGAATAGCTTCGCTTCTTATCAGTTGAGGCGACATCCTCTAAACTGAGATTGGAGCTCACTTCTTCACAGAAGTTTACTGAAAGTGAATTCTTTTCTTGTCCACTCACTCTGTCGTCAACATGCCCATTTAGCATCTGGTAGAGGTGTTGCTAAGCGCATCTATAATTCTAGCCAGCATCATGGTCTTATATCTGGCTATCAGATACTTGAATTTTTTGTAGAACTGCCGAAAGTTGTTCCTATCGCATGAGACTTTTTCATTTCCTTGAGCTGGGGATGCCCCCATTTTCTGGAGTAGAATTTTCTGCTCCTCTCTTCTCTTGCCTCGGAACTCTTCCTTCGCGGCCTAATTATACGTTTTAATGCTTAAGGATGTGCACTAGTATTAATCTGGTATAAGTGGTACCTCGACTCTTATATACACGAACAGTCATCACAATTTTCCCAAGATTCTAACCACCAGAATAGAGTCCAGTTTAGAGCTCCTTAATAGTTTACTTGGAGCCTATAGCTCTCCTTTTCCTTTTGTCAAGAAAGCTTATAAGTCTCCTGAACTAGTGAAATCGTTGAGTGCATTCTTGGAGCTCTCAGGAGTGGAGTTTCGAGTTCTCATGGGCGGTGGATAAACTTCAGTAAAGCTCAGAACCAACTGGTGAGCTTTGCTTGCAAGTTAGCACAAGATGTCGTTATCTTCGATTTATCCGGCAAATATATAAATATTGGCCCTAGAGATCATAATATCCCTCGGCCTAATTTTCAGCAACCCTTCGTGTTATGTGTATTTCTATGAATGGGAGGATCTTACAGTTTAAGGGCGTATCCAGAAAGCAGGACTAAGAAACTTTCATTAGCAGTTGTTACTCGTTAGGACACTTGTCGAACATACGCGAGAGGTGGAATCGTGTTGTTATTTTAACTAGGTCTCCTGTCCAATGTCCTACCTTAAAACACAATGCTTTGATGATATGTTTGTATGTGATCTGCAGAGGTGGCGTCTAACACATTCTCTAGCACAAAGCTCGGGCGCATTGATTTTCTATGTAAAATAGGATGCGGTTGTCTGACAAAGAATACCAATTTGAAGTTAGGATCGAAGATGCCAGCTCCGACTCCATCATTATATTGGAGTGAGTGTGTACTATAAAAACAGATAGGAGATCAGTAATGCTATGCACCTGGAAGCGAGTTAAAGGACCTATCTAATCTCTTAATAAAAATACAAAAACAAACCTTCAAATACAGTATAGAGGGTCTCAGAAGGCTTCCTTTCCTCGATTTGCCACTTAAAATATCGCCTTAACAAGATTAATCCTATTTAAGGCATTGAATACAAAAAAAAAAAATGGAATGAGTGACGCATAAAAAGTCCTGAATTATAAATAACTACGTCGAATGTTATTAACTCGTATTTTTTATAGCAAATATTTTCGTAGACCATTTGTTCACCTTTCTTTCGCATACATAATCCCAGACTTTATGGTCCATTTCTCTCCAAAGGTAGGTAAATCGGAAAAAGGAATATACGAGCATAACTCCAAACTGAAATCCTGCCCCGCCGCACTAATAGGATTAGCACGGATGTGTACGATTTACTCTGTGGAACATGCATAAAGCCCAGGCCACAAAACAATCTCCATAAATACTCATGCTCACATGTACGTACAAGCAAATCACAGTCACCTGGCTGTCAAAACAGTTTGTTCGGCTGAACTTTAACATGTTGTCAACGAAATAGGTGCTCGTTTATGGAAATCAAAACATCCTGCCTCCGCGTAAATATCAGCAATCAATTTGTATTTCCGCAGGCGAGGTGTACACACTCGCAAGTTTTATTCAATTCGTTGTGAGTACGAGTACACCACCCTAATGGCGGATGGTTAGGTTGTTTCCGGTAGAAGGAATTCTGAATCGACTTTTAATACCTTTTTTTTTAATATTTAAGGAAGAGGATGTATAATTTTGTAGAAATACTTGAATTGTTCTTGTTTTGAAATTTGCTAAATTTTTTCGATTTTGCGAAAGTTCATTGGCAATACATGGAACGATATGTTGTATCTGTCCTCCGCTATTTATGTCCTATGAAGCAGGTGTTTGAAGCATACCAAGTGTTCGCCTTTTGGTGAGAAAAAATGGCTTCAGGATTATAGCAACATTGTCAAAAAGCTATCATAGGTGCCGCCTCTGATAGATGCCGTGCTGGGCGTCACTCGACCACCGCAACGAAACCCATGGTTTGACTTAACAAGATGAATACAAAGCAGCGCTTCATAGAAGGACAAGAGCTGCCCATGAGCTCTACGAGCAGAAGGAGAGTGATGAGCACCGGCTTTTCCGGAACAAAGAAGGAGCATGAGAAGCCATCGAGGAAATAGAGAGATGGGATTAAAGGGTTTACCCAAAAGGTAGAAAGATCTTGTCAATTCTATCAATCCCGAACCGAAACCGTGGGAACATCGCGGTAGTTGATGCTGGGGATATGAAAATTCTGCAGCATGTTTAACGCCGACGACGAACCGAATCCCGCTGTCAGGTAGAATATACCATTCAACTTGGGCGATGTAGATCAACGACTCCATCTATCCGTCCTGGATGAAGTTAGGATAGCCATATCTAAGCTTAAGTCCAACAATGCTACTAAAGCTGACGTCCCAGCTGCCGAACTGTTCAAAGTGGCATGCGATAACTTGGTAACGAGCCTGCACCAACTCATCTGTAAAATGTGGTCGGGTGAAGTATGCCCGAAGAATGGAACCTCAGCATTGTTTGCCGGATCCTCAGAAAAGGAGACCTTCTTAACTGTGCCACCTACGGATGTATCAGTTTTCTTACCATCGCGTACAAGATCTTATCTGCCGTGCTACGAGTACATGAACGCCTACAACCGTTCGTTAACAACCTGATCGGTCCATATAAGTGTGATTTTAGGCCAGGAGAGTCCACTATCGATCCACCTTTTCATCGATTTTAAGGCCGCATACGACAGCATTTATAAAGACGAGCTATACAGAGCTCGTTTTGGCATCGCTGGCAAACTCGTTCGTTTGTATAGACTGCCGGTGGAGAATACACACTGCTCCATCGGTAAAGAACTCACC
This sequence comes from Blera fallax, assembly GCA_946965025.1. NCBI lineage: Eukaryota > Metazoa > Arthropoda > Insecta > Diptera > Syrphidae > Blera > Blera fallax. The sequence goes on along the minus strand of OX337245.1, from coordinate 81,091,650 downwards.
GAGACCTTTGATGTCAAAAAAAAAGGATTTAGATAAGGTGATGTGCTGTGCAAAACACACGCGCCAACACCAGAGGCACAATCTTTCAAAAGTCCACTAAGAAGTCTATTGAGTAGCAAAGTCCTCTCTCGAACAACTTAAGTGACCCTTTATAAGACCTTAACCATTTCTGTCCTGCTCTATGGCAGAGAGTCCTGGGAGAGTCCAGGGCTTTGTCAAAAGTGGATGGGGTTGCTCTTGGTTGAGAGGAAAATTCTTTGAGTGATTTTCGGTCCCATCTGCATAGATGGTGAGTGGAGGAGGACATATAACGATCAAGTGTACAGCGACATCGAAGTGAAGAGAAGTGAAGGTCCAACGACTGAGGTGGCTGGGTCATGTTGAGCGTCTGAACACCAATGCTCCGGCCTGCAAACTCTTCAAATCCATTCCCGAAGAGCTGCACAGTAGAGAAAGACCGCGACTCATGCGGCGCAAGTAAGTGGAAGGGAACCTCAACCAATTTGGTGTGCGAAACTGGAGACAGGTAGCTAAATATCGAGCTGGCTGAACACACTTTTGTTGGTTGAGGCCCAAGTCCACCCCGGACTATAGCGCTACCTTAGGTACCTTAAGTAAGACATTGGAGATTCTGTAGGTATGTAGAGCTTGTAACTCTTACCTTGGCTTCGATTCGACTATGGTGTGGTAAACTTACTTTTGGACCTGCAGAATAATTTTTTAAGTATACTAAACCAAACAGTATCTCTTCAGGCCCACACCTAAGTTTTTCGTGCATTTATCCTAAATAAAGCGACTATCGATGGATATTTATATTTGTGGACCAATTTTGGATTCCTGTGAGACTTCATACGGACTCATCATCACTGTAAGTATCCTCAATTCGTACCCAAAATTCCTTCCTTCTCGCAAGATCGAATACACTTAAGAGCTCCTTTTAGTTTTGTTTGGCTTAGGGTGGCATGAAAGGACTAATTTTGATGCCAGATTTCTTTCACCTTAAAGCAGAATAGGTCATTCAAAATAAGTCCAATAGAAGCTTTAAGACAGAACCCAACGTCATACGGAACTTTATTTGCATTTCAATAGCACATATCGCCAAGAAGCCCTCAAAGGATTCAATGAAAACCCTTTCACCTAGTGGCATTACTAATGCAATAGTAAACCTCAGCTTATCCTTCAAGACCTCTGCAGTCGATTAAAATGGAATCCAAGTGATTGCTTCCTTCAAACAGTACACACACGTCACAATCATTATTGCTTTTCCAATTAAACTCGCATAAATGAATCGGTAATACTCGTATGTAATGAACCGAGATTCAACACATACACACATCCACACATCCATCCGAATCGAATGCATAAACATCACGTTCAAGTGAATGTCAAACAAAAGCGTTCCACCCGCCACATGCCCTACTTCAGAAACTATGTCATGCAAACTGCTCCAGCTAATATCGATTTGAAAACACATGGACGATTTTTTTTTTTCCTTTGAATATTTCCGCTTACATCTAGCGGGGATTGGAGGGTAATGGTTTATGCACACAATGGCAAACACAGCGATAACATCCTGTCACAATGTGGATCCTATAGATGTGTATAATTTAAATTGAAACGATGTATGCCGCGATTGATATCGCCTGCTATATCGTAGATCTGAATGCTGTAAATGTTTCAATTATGCAAAGCTGTAGCTGGTTGGGGTTATTTTTATTCAGCGTGTTGTGATTTATTGTTTTGTAATTGATACGAGTACAACAGGGACGCGTGGGAATGGCTAGTTCTCCAATTGAGTAAAAAGGGTTAGGGTCTACACAGGGGACTGAGCTTGTTTTTTAAGGGGAGCATTATACCAGTTCATGATGTTCATAAACTATTCGACTTAAATGGCTTCGAAACTGCCTTTAGCGTTGGTGAGTGCCATGGCTCAATGGTTCGTGCGTTGAATTACTGAGCGGGAGGTTCGAGTTTCGAATCACAGAAAATACCAACAAGTTTTCCACGGTCCCACCTCACGGAATGTGTGACGTCCGAATGTAATGAGAAAGCTCTCAAAAGAAAATCCTTCGGATATGGCTCTAAACTGTCTATTTGTAAGAAAAATATAACAAGCTCAACACGAATACCCGCGAGAAGCTAGGCCCTGGACCACATACGGTCTGTTGCGCCAGGTACATATGTATATTGAAAGGACATGTTGTCAAAGCAGTACAGAAATGCTTAAATTAGTTTCCCGTTGGGCTTCTTCATCATAATTTGTTACCGTCAAACTTTTATGTTTTTTCTTTAAACACATGGAGTACACAACAGAGAAGATATTATCGGCGCTTTCAAGAATGCTGTCAAATGTTGAGGGCCCAAAAAGTATAGGAAGACTACTATTATACTAGAGTTGTGAGCTCAACATTGCTCTCCGCGTTAATGGTTAAGCACAACCGGTTGCGGATAAATAGTGTCTATAGACTAAGCGCACTTCGGCTTATAAGACAATTTCTGATGAGGAGGCGTGCGTCATTGCGGGTATGATCCCTACACATATACATCCTGGCTGATGAACCAAAAAGAGTTTGGGAGGGAAGGAGGGAATAGATGAACCCTAAAGAACTGAGAAGACAGGAAAGGACAACATCACCAAAAATGTGGCAACAAAGATGGATGTCTCACACAAGCGAAGGTGGATGTACAGACTAATCCTCAGCATAGAACCATGGCTAAATAGAAGACATGGGGAGGTGCCAACTGCCACAATATCTGTCAGGCCATGGAGGGCATCGTCGATACCTGGACTCGTTTAAGACTCGATGACTCGCCATAGGACCTGGACCTGGAACACGTAGCTTTTAACTACCCAAGGTTCGTGGGGAAAAAAATTGAGGTTTGAAAGTGAGTTAATTATTACACCGATCCTACAATCATAATAACGGCGATGCTGAAATCGCCGAGTAAAACAAGACTACGATGATCGAAAGAAGATCTATGTCAAGACTATGGAGATGATTAAGTCTACTTTCTCTGCCATTGTCTAGGCCTCATCCACATTTGATAGAATTTGTTTGGGCGACATTTTTTCCGACCCAGGGGAGATATCCAGTAGACTAGTGAACGACATCGTGAACAACATCAAATCAACTGAAAAAGTTGAACCATAGACTCAGAACAATGTTAATCCATAAGTAAGGGTCAGGCACATCCCTTCTGTAGATACCACAATGGGTCTGCATTGACCTGAGAGTGACGCTGTTGATCACTTCCACCTAGCCTTCCCACGTACCTAAACTAACCTTGGCAGACGGAAATATTTTCCCGACAATCGACGACGTCAGAATTATAACGAAAAAGGATGTTCGATGCCAAAGACATGTGGTTATGTGCAGCAGTTGGAACGACATTTTTTATAGCACCTAGCGATTCTTCTTTGATCTGGTGATCTTTACTTTAGTATGTGGTAAACCTGGTAAATACTTCAAAGGCCGCTCTCAACTGCCGTTTATCTCTTATGGAGATGACAGAGCAGTTCAATATTCACCTATGCTGGGTGCCAGGCCAAAGAGACATTCCAGGAAACTGCAGGGCAGACGAACTTGCCAGACAAGGCACTTCTCTAAGGATTCTGTCTGATAGGCAGTCCCTGGGTATGCCCCTAGCTACATGTAAGAATCTACTAAAGCTGAATGCTACTAGCAAGACCAACCTCAGATGGGAAAACGTGTCAACGTGTCAACGTGTCAACGTGTCTCGAGACAGATCTGGCCCAGGCTGGATCATAAACGCAGTACCGAGTTGGTCAAACTGTGTTCTCATTGGACACTGCCTTATAGGCCAACATGCCAAAAGACTTGGCCTCTTTTCAAATGACTTCTGCAGAAGCTGTAGGGACGAGGAGGAGGAGGAAAGTATCCCTCACCTCCTATGTAACTGCCCAGCTCTGTCGCATAAAAGAATGCTCTATTTAGGGTCCCCCTTCCTTGAAGTCCTTGGTGACATAGCGTCCTTAGACGTCATGCGCATCTATCGCTTTATCAAAAGCTCCGGTTGGTTCTGTTAGTCCATGAGCAGAGAATTGGTTTTGATCCATGGTATCACAAAGGACCTTTATTGGTCTAAGTGGACAGCCAAGCCAACCTAACCTAACCTAACCTAAACCTGGTAAATATCTTACATCCGATGGTAATTTATCGACTTTTATTTCTTTAGGTTCGACATAAAAAATACGAACCTCCTTGGACAAAGGAAACTCTCCCGGTGTCTGAGTAGGAATACATCCACGGACATTCCCTCCACCACACTACCGTAGCGAACAAAATTGTAACCTAAGTGAAGATCGGAAATCTAGAAAAATTCGGTTCCACTATTTCAGATCGATGTCAAAATGGCTATTGAGGGAGTATGTGAACATTGTCTCTATGGTTGCCGGTAGTAGTAGTGAGAGCGCTGGACTGGAATCCGGTTATTCCCAGCAACGCCATACGTTGAATACGCAAGAGGATATCTTTTATATCTATCATCGGCTCTCAGACAAAAACTCGGCAGAATACGATGCGCTTGATGCCGGTGTAAGTCGAGTGGGATGGTTTAAGCCTCAGTTCCAAAAGGCTTGCGGCATATCTCCAGTACGACCTTCAGGCTTTTATAATTTTGTTCTCCAGATTTCTTGTTGCCCAGAATGACTCCAAGATATTTCAGTTCGGGTACATTTTTACAAGTCCTTAAAAAATGTTCTAGCTTGTATCTACTCGTGAAAAGTTATCAGTCTTTTCAAGGCTTATACAGAAACAGCAGATTTGAGTCCTTTGAGTCCCATCGTCTTTCAACGATCTCAGAAATGTTGTCCATAATCAGTATATGTATATAATAGGGGGTCTCCTTCTGGTCTCTATCTACCCTACTTTCGATACCAAGATCAGCTGTTACTATCCGGTTGGATAACATGTGCTCAATGAAGTCATTTATCGTCTTATTCTGGCCGATGAATGAGTTCATGCCAGCGCTGGTCAACTTTTAAGAGCACCACGCTTTAAACGTTATCCAGAACTCATCTAATTCTCTATCTACCGCGCCTTCCTCGTGCAGGTCTCCATTTGACAGTTGTTACTCTCGAACGTTGTTGAGACATTTGCGGGAGTTCCACATCGAACTGCGACTCCGAATCTAAGCTTCCTCCTAAGCAGTCTAACGCTGAACGTACATACAAACGGGCAACTCTTAAATCATTCCTTAAACTTGAACCAATTATTTATCGGATTCATAAATAAATTTTTGCAAGGACTATAACTTCTCCTTAATACTACGACAAATCCTCTTGTAAACGCTTGTGTCTGTCGATACCCCAGGCAGAGATGCATAGTGATGTTTTCCTTATTAAACATCGCCTTCGTTCAAGGATATTATTTCAAACAAAAAAAAGAAAGAAATCCTCTTATGTCCTCCATTTAAGAGACTGTCCTTGAAATATAATCTACGCAGAGCTTTGCTTTGATATTTTTCTTCCCAAATGGAATAAGTGAAGTCATTTGAGGACCAATATTGGGGATGAGTCAATACTCTCTGTTTGATTAAATTTACTCAGATTATTGGTATCAATTGTCCTGGCTCATAGTAAACAATCTGAATTGGATGTGGGTCGCTTTGGTGAAGTCAAAAAGTCTTATCGACAGCAACTAGCAACCGAAAACCAGTTACAATTCAATTCCTTGTTTGTCCTCTTTGTGTTTACAGAAGTCAGCTATCGTTCATGCCTTATCTAATGAGTCCATATGAGCACGAGGACTTTCGTGCATGATGTCTTATTACACACGAGTGTGTTCAATTCATTTTATTTACCTTCTGTGAGTGATGCCCAGGTCCACCGTAAGCTGTAATTCTCTGTAGATACATGCTACTGAAACGTCCTTATAGAGATATTAAGGCTTGTGCATGGTTATGGCTCAAAAACTTGTTTGCATCACTAAAAGTAAATCCTTGTTCCTAAAATAATGATTCGCTGTGTACCGTAGAATAAATCCTTAGCAAACCTTTTGCGAATTATTCCTCAGGCAGTGCCATAACTTTTATTCGATTTAACCCGAATTGAACCTTTCCAGAGCCCCTTTCAGTGGATATCATTCGCACGCTTCCTTTTACCCGTAATTTGTTTAAAAGTAATGAAAAAGAGATCTTCTAAGAACGTTGCTGCTGCTCTTTTCTGCGTGCTTAAATATTTAGGCCCGGCCCAGATTGCTTTTAAATATTTCATTACACTAAGTTTGCGGCACTCTTGGATTCATCATTACGTCCCACATTGAGTTATTTCCTCACAATGGATCCGCACGCAAATGATTTACGGGGGTTCACTGATACGGTAACATTTCAACAACCCATCCTTGAAAAGGTCTATTAAAGGAGGCGAAACCCAAACTTTAACAAATAGCCAAAGAGACTTTTACCATAGAGCGCATACATAAATCAATCAGTGATGGCTTTATGGGGCATCCATCCTGGGCGACCATTTCCAGGGATAAAGAACAAACGATGCGTGGTTTGGTTTGGGTTTTGCAATGAAATCACTGATGTGGTGGACTCTGTTGAGTGACACATATCGCGGATGGAATGCTTTTTCAACGGGTGGAGCGACGTGTTTTGGTTATGATCTCCTGTGAATCCCATGTGCGCTGTGGTGGTGGTGGTGGTTGTGTTGTGATATTTCATTATCGATGTCCTTTCGTGGTTATCGATGGAAGTATTGATGGTAAATGGGTTTTTCAATTATGTCGAATCTGTTCAATGGGGAAGAACGTGTGGGGGTGTGTTGCCTACCAGGGTTTTTGGATGGAATATTGACAATTCAAATAAAACACGCACACAGCGGAAGGGGGTTCTTAGTTAAATACTCGTCATGGCAAAGTAAATATTTAAAACAACGAGCATGCAAATTCCATTTGCGTCACTAATGAGATGAAAATACATATTTACGCGAGCGGTATGTTTTATTTTACGTCAAAAGTTTTGTTTGAACAAAGTCGAAAAATTGGTCAAGCGGTCTGCGAGTCTATTCAAACAGATCTCTAAATATTGGTTCATAAAATAACTGGCCAGATTCTAGTTGTAATTCCGTTATAAATATGACTTATAAAAACGGGTTTTGAAGTGTAATTAAAAAGTTTTTCAAACGATATACTACGTGTCTCTATGGAAAGACTTTTTCTCCGCCTTTGTATGTGAGTTTTTGTCTAGGATTCAGTGCAATCGTTTGTTTATACAGGAAATCCATTAACTAGGAAACATTACTCCACGAGAAGAGTCACTTCCTTGAAAAAAGTCTTTTTTTTCTTTTTTGTTGATGAAGGTGAAAATTTCGAAAGACACAGTGGGGTTAGAAACCCAAAGTAGTGTGGGACTCTAACCACACTAAACACACCTCCTTGATCATGACCAATCAACTAGTGATCGACAAAGATTTTATTTTCAACGTTAAGTTGGGTTTGAGAAGGTATTGTAATTTAAATATGGGCTCTCGTAATTGTCAAAAAAGTTCATGGGATTCAGATTCATACCGAGATACTTAGCTGTGTTAGAGTAAGGAACTACTTGATTATTAATAACCACGGGAAGTCTCGTTATTTTTTTATTTGTAAAATTGATATGGATGGACTTTGACTCATTAAGTTTAATTCGCCATCGCTGCGTCCAATCAGATATCTCGTTGATTGAATTATGTAGCTTTTCTGTAGCTTTAGCCACACATCCATCTGTTGAAAGAAGAGCAGTGTCGTCTGCAAATGTGGCTATCATGGTATCACTCGCATGCGGTATATCACTTGTATATAATAAATACAGGGTGGGTCCTAGAGCACTTCCCTGTGGAACACCTGCTTGTATTTCTTTAAGTTCAGAATACGCTGAGCCATAACGAACTCTAAAGAAACTTTTACCTATAGAAGATTTAAGGATCTCATAGTACTGTCTAGGCAGATCCCTCTGAAGTTTAAACTCTAAACCCTTATGGCAAACTTTATCAAAAGCCTGTGCAACGTCTAAGAATATTGCAGAACAAATTTGTTTTTCTTCCAGTGGCTTTTCTATGTCATTAGTTATACGATGCACCTGGTCTGTCGACGAGTGTTTATTCCTAAACCCGAATTGATGGGTAGGGATAAGCTTTCTTTGCTCTATAATTGGGTCTAACCTTTTCAGAAGGAGTTTTTCGAAAAGTTTTGAAAGTAGAGGTAAAAGTGAGATTGGCCTATATGAGGTAACTTCTGATAAAGGCTTACCTTGTTTAGGTGCGGAGCACCTTTGCCCGCTTTGGTTGAAAGTCTCCTTTAGTATTAAAACAGGTAGAGCATTGAAGCTATTAACTTTGAGGACAACGCAACGTCAAGGACAGTTTCGACAGCACTGTATGACACATACGAGGGTAAGCCTTATGGCCATGGCGTATTAGATAGTGTGATTGCTTGTGACTTTCCAGTGTAAGTTTACACCCCGCTGGGGGAACAGCAATGATAGCCACCAAGCACAACAGAGAAACAAATTAAATCTGAAATTCTCCAACAGCTACATCGAAAAGGAGTTGCTGCCTTGTAGTAGAATGGACTGTATAGAGTCTGAATGCTTGGGGGCTTAGGTTACTCTTTAAAAAAAAATAAAATAAAAAAACGTCTTGTTGTGGACGTCTTTACGGACCGCTTATACAGGTACTGAATTGAGATTTAGAAGTATGCGATCGGAGAACTTATTTTTGCGTAGGGTCCAAGGACTACAGATCGAATTGGAGGAGTTTTTTTTTTGCCTAGGGGCGGGGGGAAAATGCTAATGCGCACGAGAAACAGGCCCGTTCTGTTTCGAGTAGTGTTGGACTCACACGCCAAAAGAAACCCACCTTTGACCCCTTTTTTTCTTCTTGACACCTTCCACTCCGGCACTGCTTTCGCATTACTTCAGAGAGGGGGGACCGGCTTTTGCGTTTTGTCTTCTGTAACGGGTTTATTTGTCTCCTTGCCGGAAAGGCTTTTAACTTCTTATAGAATTCTTTTCTAAGTGTGTGTTTGCTTCTCCCTCGCTCTTCTTCTTTCTTAACACCGTTTCGATGAAGGCGCAGATTCCAACTGGTGGTACTCGAGATCATCTTCTGGACCACGTTATCTAAGGAGAGGCTGCCTATCTCCGACTTAAGCCTGGTCCTCTGCATTGCCCACCTACTGCAGACGAAGAAGGAATGGTAGGCATCATCTTCTTCGGAGTGTCCGTAGTGGTAGGCTGCGCTATTTTTCTTCCCCATTCTGCAGAGGTACCGGTTGAAGTATCCATGTCCGGTTAGGAATTGGGTGATGTAGTAGTTCACTTCACCGTGATTCCGGTCCGTCCATGCAGCACCGTCTCTTATCAGCCTCGCGTTCATCTTCCCCTAGTTTCACCGTTCCACCTGCTTTGCCACCTCTCTCTGGTCTGCCCTTTTGCTTCTGCTACTTTCGCTTCAATCCCTATTTCGGTCTTGTTGTCGTGAACGTACTTTCTTTCTGCTGCTAGCAGGGCTATAGGGGTCACTCCCGCTACCACGAGGACAGCTGGTTCGGACACTGGTCTCCACTGCGGCCATTTTCTTGCTGTACTTTTCCACGTTGAGTGCCTCAGCCCATATCTCACATCCATACTAGAGAATGGAGTGATTGATGGACATAAGCAGTCTCCGTTTACTCATAACTGGGCCTCCGATGTTTGCCATGATCCTGCTGAGTGTCGTCGTGACTTTCGCTGCTCGCTCTGATGCCGATCGTATTTGGTCTCTGTAGGTAAGTTTGCAGTCCAGGGTCATACCCAGGTACCTTACTGCGCTCTTGCTGGTGATTGTCTCTGTACCTACTTGGAAATTCACGTGAATCGGGATCCGTCTCCTCGTTAGTAGAACTATCTCGGTCTTGTCGGCTGTTGGACTTAGGCCATGGTCCGCCATCCACCCTTGCACTCATCTGATTATCTGGTTGAGTTTTCGCTGCGCTTCTGCGACATCTCTTGCGGTGATCACTGCGCCGATGTCGTCTGCGTACCCTATGAGAAAAGTGTCTTCCGGCATCTCCATCCGAAGGATTCCATCATACATATGAGACGTTCCACAAGTCCGGACCAAGTATTGAACCCTGCGCTGCTCGTACTGTGATGTTCTTGCCAATCCGTTGTTTCTTCGGACTAAGAAGGCAAAGGAGCAGTAATCCCCTGTCCCGAACAACTAAGGAGACTATTTATCAGGCTCTATCATTCCAGTCCTATTTTATGGCGCAGACATATGGACTTTATCGATATCGGATGGAGATATCACTGGTGATTTTGAACGAAGAATTCTTTATAAGATACTCCGTCCCGTTTGGACTCAGGAATGGCTTGGACATGCAGAGCGAACGGCTACCAATCTCTGGCCGGCAGCGCCTTCGAATCCGACTCGGAGGTCATGTGTTAGATTTTGCAGTAGATGAAGGCCTCGCATAAGTAGAAGGATTCGGAGTTGTCTAGAGATCAGTCTAATGGGAGAGGTTCACTACCAAATGTAGTACTACCAAAGTACGTTAGTAAAGCTATGTCAGCAAGCAAGACTGTAGGATTTGGAGCTTCAAAAATCCACTCGTAGTCGCTGACCAGCCAATACATCCTCAAAGAGTGACTGTTTGCAGCGGATTTTGGAATAATGGCATCATTGCTCTCTAATTCTTTGCTACGATGAATGCAGTGCTCTACAGAGACAGGATAATTGAATTTTGTGACCATAATTGGTGGGCTTTGGTTGCAAGAGGATTGCGCACCGTGACACACTTGCCATCGAACAATCGATATTTTGCGCAATAAGTTGGGTTATCGTGTTATCTAAAATTTTAAAGAAGTGCCTTGCCCACTGCGTATGATGCCATTGAACTTTATTTTGTTAGGAACTGTTAAGTACTGTTATTACAAATAATCGACAATTAAAGGAGTCATTCATCGAGCTATTCGCGAAATATAGCCACAAGCAATCCACAATGTACTCAAAAAATAGGTTAACAAAATGGACTACTGCCACGCTAGTGACAGCAGCCATTTAAATGCAATTATTTTCCGTAAGTAATCGGAAGATATACTCTTTTCAAGAAAGTAAAGAATATTGAAAAATATTGAAAAGAGCGGTCTTTATAGCAAATTCAAAAATAAACCAACAGACAGCCCACCCTTTTCTCATGTGAATGCGAGTCAAAGCTTCAGGAAACATTTAAGGTAAGCACCTTTCAGTAACCGGAAATGTATTTAAATCCTGCAGAAAAAAAAATAGATACCTCTCGGAACATGTTAAGGTATCTCACTTCCACTTCATAAAGTTTATTTAGAAAAAAAAAACAACAGTGGAGCCCATTATGGCGTCTAGCGTTTTATTATAGTTCAGCTTTGTTTCCCTTTTTAATAGAAAATAACCTCGCGCATTAAAAAATAAGATATGTTCGCAGGATCAAAATATACTTCCGGAGATTTCCCCTTAAACTCTTTCCACTAAATATGAATTTTTAAAGTAATTTAAAAGTTTTATTACTTTCAAGGCACTCAGCTCCATGCAATCGCTGGACTGAGTGAGCTCCATGTTCCTACAACGTAAACATCTGACTACAATTCATATGACGGCCACCAACGAACCAGGACTATCCCCTCATGAAAACCACGAATCATGCATAATTAACTTGAAGGCCACACCAGTGAGATCGACCAACGGAACCAAGGCAATTACAAATGCTCCGAGGAGCATAATCTGTCTGGCAATTCGTCCTAATCGTTGAAACTCTTTTCACATGGATGCCTTTTGATTACCTAGCAACAGGACATCATTAGTTCTGGGAAACAGTCGCCGAATGAGTACCGCGTCGTACTCTCTGTATGTGCGTTAAAGATAATTATCCTGAAAAACGTGAATAGGATTATCTACTTGAACTTGCAAAGGTTCGCCCTTAATTGGGTTCGAGTCAAAATATCTATGCCAACAGACATTTGAGGGTTGGAATGCTCAATTGGGGTTTTAAGATAAAACTAAAATCATGTACCTTACCTTTGTTTTTTCACTCGAAACGAAAACGAATTGTGTCTTCAAAGATAGTCCTTTGAGACCAGTAAGGTCTACTGAATGATGTTGATGAAATCGCAAGGGCTGGGGGAAATCCGAACCGCCTTGATGGATAAAAGAATGCCGATAGCAAAAACAACGAATACAAATTGCTCTGAATGCATCATTTGAATGAAGCCGATAAAGGACATCTCGGCAACCTTTTACACATAAATCATTCAGTTCCATATCGGCGCGTTATTATTGAAGGGTATGCTATAAATTATATCTGTCCGCAGTGGGAAAATTGACACCTTCGCACTCAAATTGATTGAGATTAAGATACTGTATCGCTTTGCCTGGAGGCGACGATGCCTAAACGTGAAGCTTCTGGGAATATTAATTAACTCATTTGCATAAATTAAGGACTCTTGTCATTGCGTTGCTTTTGCAAAAAGTGGTGGTGGGTGGATGGCTGGGCTGTCATTAAAGGCACATCCAGATGAGGTAGTTGGATTTTTTTTTTGTTTAAATTTTTATCTTTTAATTGAAATCCTTTGTCGAATATAATACCAGCAAATCCTTAAATCCTACGAGTAATATAAATGTTTACTAATTTTGTAAAGCTTCACTGTTAAACTCTCTAGGACTTCAGAGAATGCCACAGAACACAGCGCAAAAACTAAGTAAGAAGGGCATGCACCTGCCTGGAATATGCAATCCTTCAGGCCACCACTATATTGTTTCTTAAAAAAGGAGAAAAAAAATTTCACCGTAAACTAGGTTATACGCAAAAATCAACTTGAAAAACAAATTTATAAAACGGAAAATCCTGTTTGAGGTTTATTCCTTTGGCTTTGTTGCTAGGGTTGGCTGCCTAAGAGTGTCAACATACGGCGCTAAGGCAAGAAGGTAAACTTTCGAAAATTTCAATTTGGTCATGTTCTGGCGATAAGGACGGCAACGAGGACGATGGAACACTGAAAAAAATAAAAATAAAATGCAAATATTTCGCTCCGAACAGTCACCGACAGAGCGGCTTGAGAGAGTCTTCGTCACTTTCTTTTGATCCCTCTGAAGGAGTTTTCTAGGAACATGCTGTTCCGTCCTTTAATACCATTTCCTCTGCATTTTCTAAAAAAAATGCAGAAGCGGGTCCAAGGGACTGTGTCAACAGGATCTCATGATAGATGTGCGAATGAATGGCATTCTTTGGATGACGTTGTTCGCAAATAGAAAACACTTGGAATGGAAATTAATTTCTGTCCAACGATGCTTGAAGGGTGACAATCTCGATGCCATGCTCTGCGGAAGCGTGCTTTTTGAAAATCTTCCAAGTGGCTGGCTGGAAGGAAATGAGTGTGTATTAAGAGGGTGGTGGGGAATATCACTTGTTCTTAGGGTTGGTACACGATGTCCTTTGCCTTTCAATTGAATTTAATTGTTATTCGCTTGACGCGTTCTTTTTGTGGTTTCAAGGAGACTAATGAAGGTTTTCAATTTAAAGAAAATTTATCAAATATTGTTTGTTCAGAGGAAAGCTGATTATGATAATTTCAGACGTCAAGAAGTAGGATAAAAGACAAACATTTATCGTGGCTTGGATAAATCTATAAAAGGTTAGAGACAGAGAGCGTTTTTAGACTCAGACTTGTTTTCAATTCGGTAGTTTGTTTCCCCATTGACTTTTTCTACACTTACCAGAAAAGTTTGCCTCGGAGTTACAGGCACCATGCGTTCTACTCTCAGAAAAGCTTTTGGGTCATTGTGATTCCCTATATATTGTGGTACTGCCTCTAACTTTGTAGTCTATAGGTTCGTCTGGTCTCTTTATAAAAAGCGTTTACTAACGCTTTTGCCCTCTCACTTGCCTACTAGACTTAATAACACTGAGGATCTCGAGAGCCTGGGCAACATCCTAATACATGCACTCAATGGAGCCATGTCTGTGGCCTGCCCACTCCGCAACCCCCGAGGCAAAAAGAAACCACCTTGGTGGAATACAACCCTCAGCGCTTTTAGGAAAGAGAGTAGGCTCCTATTTAATATTGCTAAAAACTCCCGCGAGATGGCCGATTTGGCCTCATATAAAATGTCTCTCAAAAAATACAAATTTTCTCTGAGGAAAGAGCAACGACGTTCTTGGAAACTTTTCTGTGACAGCATTGAAGAATCCTCGGAAGCGTCCAGGTTGCGGAAAATCCTCTCAAAAAGCCCCTCAATACCGAGCTACCTTTTGCATCCGGATGGTCACCGGACCACCTCTGCGAAAGAGTCCATTGATATATTGCTGGACACTAACTTTCCTGGTAGCTCCCCTGTTACTGACCCGCGTTTAGCAAATACTTCGGCTCAATCGTACAGTAACTCTTCGGGTTTAGTAACCACAGAAAAGATCCAATGGTCCGTGCGCAGCTTCAAGCCCTTCAAGTCCCCAGGACCGGATGGTATTATTCCTGCAGAATTACAGCAATGCGAGGACATTGTGCTTCCATGGCTCAAAGTCATCATGTCAGGCTGTCTAAATCTGGTCTATATTCCCAAACTATGGACCGAGGTGGAGGACATCTTCTTACCTAAACAGGAAGGAGCTCGCATGTGGAACCAAAAGATCTCCGACCCATCAGTCTATCGCCCTTTCTACTTAAAACTCTAGAAAGGCTAATCGATATCCACTTACGACATATTACTCACGTGGTAGTAAATGAGCTACTGGTGGACCTAAGACAGAATGTAGAGTGATCGAGTATGCTGATGACGTTGCCATCGTTGCCTTTGGAAAGAACCCAAATACTTTCAAGGAAATCCTACAATATGCTCTCCTTCGGCTCACCAGATGGGCCTCCAAATGTGGACTGGGGGTTAATCCCCACAAAACGGAACTCGTCCTCTTCACAAGGAAATATAAAATTCCACTCATAGACCCTCCCAAGATAAATGGCACCAGTCTGACCTTCACTGACAAAGCAAAATATCTGAGTCTTATTCTGGACAGAAAACTAAACTGGAAAGCCAATCTACTATAACGCGTCAGGAAAGCCAATGTAGCTCTCAACTCCTGTAAAAAGGCTATAGGTAGGAGCTGGGGTATGAAACGTGTCCGTTATCAGGCCTATTCTACTTTATGGTGTGATCGTATGGTGGCCAGCTCTTAACAGAGCTCTTAACAGAGCTGTCCACCTTACTAAAATAGCTAAGGTGCAAAGATCTGCATGCATGTGCATCAGTGGTGCACTGAGGACTACTCCTTCAGCGGCACTGGATATTATGTTCAACTTGCTGCCCCTTGATATTTTCAGTAAACAGATCGTTGCCTGTACGGCCATCCGTCTGAAAGCCTCCTCTCAGTGGTCCAGCTATCACACTGGCCACTCCTCGATCCTTGATCTCCTTAACTTCAAGCACGAAAATATAGACTACACCCCGCCGAAAATGTGCTTCGACCGTGACTTCCGTACGAGCATCCCTGAACGGGATGTATGGGACAATTCTCCTCCTATCGATGGTAACTCGGTACACTTTTTCACAGATGGTTCTAAGACCGAAGGCGGGGTATGATGTGGTGTTTTCTCCGAGAAGCTCAACCTAGAATTATCGTTCCGCCTCCCTGATCACTGTAGCGTTTTTCAGGCGGAAATCATGGCAATTAAGGAAGCCCTGTCTTGGCTGAAGTGTAATGTACTATCTGTCAGGGATATTACCATTCTCACTGACAGCCAAGCGGCAATCAAGTCTCTAGAATCGTGCTCCTTTACTTCAAAGGCCACTCTGAACTGCCGTTTATCTCTTATGGAGATGACAGAGCAGTTCAATATTCACCTATGCTGGGTGCCAGGCCATAGAGGCATTCCAGGAAATTGCAGGGCAGACGAACTCACCAGACAAGGTACTACTCTAAGGATTCTGTCTGATAGGCAATCCTTGGGTATGTCCCTAGCTACATGTAAGCATCTACTTGAAGTCCTTGGTGACATAGCATCCTTAGACGTCATGCGCATCTATCGCTTTATCAAAAGATCCTGTTGGTTCTGTTAGTCCCTGAGTAGCGAATTGGTTTTCGATCGATGGCGTCACCTTTAGGACCTTTATTGGTCTAAGTGTGTCTGCACTCCCGTGCGGACAGCCAAGCCAAACTAACTAATTAACATAGGTTCCTCTTAAAACAAACCAACCTGAAACATATCCCGATCTTCAGAGCTTGCGCCAGATCCTTGATCTCCTCAAACAGTTTGGGTCTGGAATTTACTGGTATTTCTTCGAGAAAGCTGAGAAGGCACTTCGGTGATGTAGAGCTTACAGTATCAACACTCATCACATCAGCACCGAAGATCTGATCCGAGCAAAGGCAGGAAAATAACAAAGGAAGTGATCCGAAGTATCGTCGCTCTCTCCACAAGCGTCGCGGACAGTGGTGTCTTCTAAGCCAGGCTTGCTGAGTTGCTTAGCTAAAGGAAAATGTCCCGTAAGAACGCCTATAAGTTGTCTAAAGTATTTTCTGCTGAGAGAATGCCGCTGATTTCTTCGCTTAGTCCATCTGCATTCTGGAGAGCCGAGGCCATAACCCAGGACGCAGGAATACCCAACGCAGATTCAAGTCCTGAGAAAACATCCTGTAAGCCTTGCCTGGTAATCCCATTGGAGATTTCATTTCCTTAGTGTGACCTGGGATACAGACAAGGGCCAGGCAGTTCAGTCTTTCGACCAAATTCAAAGAGTTCTTGCATTCCCGAACTATTTTCGAACCGGTTACAGGGTTGAACAAGGCCTTAAGTGCAGCCTGAATGTCACTACAGACGCTGATACTCCTATCCCTTTGGCTTTTCTTAACAATAGAGTCAGCAGCCATTAGGATAGCCTACACCTCTGCTTGAAAAACAGTGGCATGCTCACCAATCGAGTGAAGTCTAGTGTTGTAGGTCTCTTCGAATACACCCGCTCCAGAGTCTTGATAATTTTTGGAGCTATCTGTGATGATTCAACTACACCTCAGTCCAGGCTCAGACATAGAAGCCAGTTCTGAACGCAAAGAAAGTCAACTCTTCGATTTGCACAGCAGTCGACGTCAATACCAGGGTCGTAGGACAGGTATCGCGCAAGGTATTCGAAACTCCAGTGCGAATGATACCAAAAGCCACCTCGTCTGGGACGATAGATTGCGTTATAAAACGCCCCATGATATACGTATCAAGGGGATGTAAATCAAGCAGTGCGTCTGCAGCAGAGTCAGGCCTTCGCGTGCCTAGTCTGACGCACATATCGGACAATCCCCAGTTGGTACACTTCACATGATACTGGCTTCATTTTTGTTCATTGACAAAGGACTATGAGTCCTTTATTTGTTCAGAGTAACTGTTCAGCGGGAGACAATGAGAATGATGTGTGGATTCAGAAACAACGGAGTGCGACAAGATGGACTTAACATTCGGCAAGGACCATGTTTTAGCAGGATTTCGAAATAATATTGGAGCGCAGCTTGAGCGCAGGCTAATGTTTGACGAAGGGCGCAGAGAAGGTGAGGCTGAACAGCTTATCGAGTTCGGGATGGGGCGTTGAGTATCATGCGAATGGAACTTATCTTTGAGCGCAGATTCCGATACTCTTTCTGAAGCTCTCGAAATTGAGAAACGGCTGAAGGGTCGGGTCTGAACCAGCTAGTACTATCTTCTACACAAGCCGGTCTCTGATCAATGAGTTGTCGGGGGCTGATATCTATTCAGAGAAAGCGAGTGCGAACAAGGCTATTCCACTAGATACATATACTACGAGTTTTCAGGCCGAAGTCTATGCTATAGCAAGTGCAGCTCACATAGCTCTAAAAAAGAAGATGAGGAGTAGAGCTATTTAATTACATCAGCACCGACAGGCAGTTTGATTTATGATTGAGGCTTGTTCTGCTTAGGTGATTGCCATGAAGATTGTGAAGGAGGTAATCATTAAGCTGAACCGGCTCGAACGGTAACTCGGTGACCCTGGTCTGCGTCCGGGATACCGGGTAGCGAAAGAGCGGATGTTCTTACCACGGAGAGATCAATAGATCCATACCAACCATTAAGTCCTGAGCCAACAATAGACTGCAGCTAGGCATTCTTTTAATAAGCAATGGCTGCGCTGCTGCTTCTAAATCAGCATCTGGATTTCTACCCAAAAGTGACTTGAAAACTATTACAGGGCTCGTCACGCGTTTTACTTAGGTTAAGGAACACCTGAAAACTATGGGACTTTGGAGGTTGGAACTTTGTGGGATGTGCCTCGAAGAGAACGAAACTGCCACACACTTCCTGTGCGACTGTCCCGCCTATCTTCCTCAAGTGTGTGGACTTGCACTTCGACCTGCACTTCGAAAGAAGGCATAGTAAATGTCCTAGGCTGGATTGAGGCCCATGTCTGTTCCTCTTTCCCCTCTTTCGAGCAAAACCATCAAGTGCTTCGTGGAGGGGCATGGTAACAACACTTCGATTCCGTATGCATATACGGTGAGTGGAGAAGTAAGATTCAATGATCAGCGGCCTGTACAGTGACATGAACTCTGTCAGAAGACACCGGATGGATAGGCTAAGTCGGCTGGTGCGTGTAGAGCGGATGGACATCAACGTTCGTACATTGTCAAAAAAACATTTTTTTCTCCTTAGCTTAGAAATATTCAATGCGAATGATTTCCAAACACAAAAGCAAGTACGTGCGACATAGTTGTGAACCTAAAAATATTTATATCAAGCTTAACACTCAACTGACCTTTCGACACTCTCTAAGCCACCGGCTAACACTTCTGGTCATTAAAGGAATTTTCAGTACGTGCGAGTAATTTATTCTGATAAAGTTTGCGTAACAAAAATGCCACAAGGCTACCCCCAACAGTCTCTTAAAAGTGGACTTCATAATTTGTTGAGTCCGGATGTCCACCTCATATCAGCAAGTACACGGACTTCCACTTGATTTAACACATATGTGACCTTAACCACAGTGTACGCACCTCATCAGGTTTGAATTCAAAATTATCATCTCAAAGCACCTCAATACCTACCCTTGGTCTGGTCACATCCCAATTACAGAATTTGACGTTCATCAAGTGAGTAAACATCGTCCTGTGTTGGTGTGACTAATGGCGGACTGAAGTTATTGTTGGACTTATGCCGTACACTTCCTACATGACGGTCAAACAGGGATAATTACGTGTGACCGGAGAAAGGCAACTCATCACAATATCCAGGTGAACAGCTGTTTGTTTAACGCCGGTAGGCTGACTGTTGTTTGTTTGTTTATTTATTTATTTTTTGTTTGTTTGTATATGTAAGCGGAAATGAATAAATTGAGTTAAACTGGGCTGGACATTCAATCGATTAGCGATGCGAGGCAGCAAAATATTAAATAATCAACAAAAAAAGGATAACAAGGATTTTTTTTACTTCATTAATTTAATCACATTTATCTCTGTGGTTTTGTGTTTCATCTGCTTAATGAAATCTATCATTCAACTGGAGATACTTTTTTTTCTGCTTTTATTGGTACACGAGGATAGAGGATATTTTAATCTTTGACCAGAAACAAGGCCACCAAACTATCGCCGATAAACACGCGTACACGGAAAAGTTCCTTTGCAAAGAGCAGTCATGTATTTACGTCCCTTTTCATTGCATGTGCTAGGAGCAGTCTTATCCTTTTTCGACGCTGCCAGAAATCTCCAAGTACCTTGGATACCTTTTACTTGAAATGTTACAAGGAAATAATCATTCGTACATCCTTGGCTTCATTGGAAACATAGATAGTGATGTCGTTGGCATTGGGCGAGCCAGGGCAGTTGAGGTCCTTATTTCTTAAAGAGGATTATGGAAAGCTCATTCCTAGTAGAGCACTCATCGTTCTCCATCTGC
This sequence comes from Blera fallax, assembly GCA_946965025.1. Taxonomy (NCBI): domain Eukaryota; kingdom Metazoa; phylum Arthropoda; class Insecta; order Diptera; family Syrphidae; genus Blera; species Blera fallax. The sequence continues at coordinate 81,071,754 of OX337245.1, read as the reverse complement.
GCTTTAAAACAGACAGTCTTTGGACATGCTACGACAGAAAGGCTGCTAAAAGATGCAATCATAAAGCAACTTTGCCTACAGGAGTCTCAGTTAGTCCCGCGCTTTTAGGCAAGAAGAAGTCCTGACTTAATGGCTTGAAATTCTTGACGACTGAGTAGCTATCTTTAATTAGTTTTGGTATGACAGTCACTTTTACTGTTCACAGAGGTATGCGAATAATTACGGGCTCAGAATTGAAAGTGGTCGAAATTCCAAACATCCAGTGATGAGTTTAGATGGTAACCTACTAATTGCGGATGAGGACCAGCTCACTAGATGGAGAGAACATTTCGCTACAGTACTAAATCATCTAGACGCTGGTGGTATGATCTCAAATTCGAATGAGTATCCCGAAGCAACAAATTCCCGAATACGCACCGGACTTCCTCCAGTAAAACAGAAATAATAACTGCAATCAAGTCCGTCAAGAAAAACAAGGCGGTGGGTATTGATGGCATCCCTGCCGAACTATTTCAAGCGGCGCCAAATACATCGGCTGATTTACTACACCCGCTCATATGGAGAGCGTGGGATAGTGAGCAATTTCCGCAGGAGTGGGAAAGATGGATGATCATTAAGCTTCCGAAAAAGGGAAATTTGAAGGACTGTGGAAACTGGAGGGGTATATCTGTTCTCCCGGCCGTAGCTAAAATAATAGCTAGAATAATTCTGGAACGAATCAAAGAACATCTAAATTCAACTCTCGTCCTCCTGCATAGACCACATAAACACCTTACGGATCATAATAGAGCAGTGCGTTGAGTACAGGTCTCCACTACATCTACTGTTTATTGACTTCGAGAAGGCTTTCGACAGCTTGAATCGAGATGCTATATGGTTGGCTTTGCGCAGGAGAGGCATTCCAGAAAAACTCAGCTATTATCAAGGCTACATACGAGGGTGGTAAATGTCACAATGGTAAGGTGCCGGAGGATTTTGAAATCCAAAGTGGAGTACGTCAGGGGTGCATACTGTCACCACTATTGTTTCTGGTGGTTATCAGCGATGTACTCCATGCAGCATTGACGGAAGGCAACTATGGAATTCGTTGGACAATGACATCTTACCTTAAACACCTAGACTACGCTGACGACGTTTGTCTACTTTCACATCGGATAATGGACTTTCATTTGATGGCCCACAATCTAGAAGCTGAGGCAAACAAAGTGGGGCTCAAAATACACACAGCCAAAACAAAAGCCCTAAGTACTTCTGTCACCCGTGCTCAACTCAACTTTGCCGGAAAGGAAGTCGAGAAAGTTGACAACTTTCTTTATCTAGGAAGTGTGGTCTCGGCTAACCGCGGTGGCACCGAACTGGATGTGTGCAGCAGAATCGGAAAAGCTAAAGCTGCGTTCGGAATGCTATCCAAAATCTGGAGAAGCAATGTTATCGCTTAAGAACCAAGCTGCGACTGTTCCGCTCCAACGTAGAATCGGTGCTACTTTATGGGTGCAGTATCTGGAAGGTGTACTCCACTAACACCCGCAAGCTGCAAGTCTTCGTAAATAAATGTTTAAGAATCATCCTGAGGATTTTTTGGCCGAACCGTATCTCCAACGAACAGCTTTATCAGAGAACGGGCCAAGAACCTATAAACTTTACTATACGGAGAAGAAAGTAGCAGTGGATTGGACACACCCTACGGCGCGAAGACAATTCCATTGCGAAGTACGCCATGCAGTGGAATCCGCTCACCCGGGCTGGCAGCGGGACGCCCTAGGCATACGTGGCGCAGAACAGTCGAAGAGGAATCGAGCTCTTTAGGAATGAGTTGGAGAGAGTTGAAACGCGTCGCAGAACTCCGAAAAAGATGGCGCGCAGGCATTGTTGACGCCCTATGCCCCCCAAGGGGTCAAAGGATTTATAGGTAGATAGATAGATAGAATTGAATGTTATTTTCGGCGTTAGGGGCAACTCGCGTATACCCTATTGGCTGTGTGTATTCCATATCAGTGCCCGGGGATTTTAACCCATCGAAGGATGTCAAAGCGTATTTGATGGCCTCATCTTCTATCACAGTCCATGCAGTATAGCAGCTGTACCGCGTTCTTAGACTCAGCGTGGGTGACTGGGTCGAGTTCTGACCTAGAAAGTGAGTCTTCAGCAGAAGAGAGAATGAGTCTTGCTTTCGCCTCAGTACTCAGATTTCCTGAGTGATTCTGGTTTAATTGGCGTGCGTTTTTTAAGAATGTTAACCAATCTTTAAAGAAACGCTTTTCGATATTCAAATCTCCTCCTTACAGTCTTTTTGCTTCGATCTAGTTGTGCCTCTAAGCTAGTTTTTGGCAACTGATCTCCTTTAACTGGTTTCGTTTTTTTTTTGTCTCTGCAGTTATGAGAGACACTGACATTGTGTAAGGGGTACGTCAGTTCAAAATATCTGCAAGGGATCCTAGGTAGGCTTTGTGCAACATCCTCTGCTGCTTCCTGGGCCACATTCTGAGCGTCAAAACATATGACTAGTGTCATCTCCCGGGCGCTGCAGTACTTTATAAGTTGCATTATCGAATCATAAGTGAAGCAATTTATCCAATTTCCTTTCTTTTCCTGCCTTAAAACTGTAGTATAAAGGTCCTGGCTACAAAATTTCCCAAGCCTAATCAAGCGTGAGAAAAAGTTTGAAACATTAAGGCTATACAAACGTCTATTTGATCGCGCATAAAAGCAGATAAACTAGCCAAGGCAGGGTCACATCTAAGTACCTCACAGGCCCTTCCCGAAGCTGGCACACCGCTTAGCACTTTAAGCAGAAACATAGACACTTAATCCAACGAGGATTGGTCTCGATTAGCCAAATCGTTACGCCAGTTTATGACAAGAAGGATCCGCTGATCCCATAAAACTCAGTCGCAGATATATTCGAATAGGTGTCGGCGTCGTGACGGGACACTGTGTGATAGGCAATCATGCTGCATGGTTAAGACTGTCGCACGATGACTTCTATAGGCACTGCCAGGACGGAAGGTTGATCAAGTCTCAGAGCACTCAAATCATCGTGGTCTACTGTATTACCAGGCTTAAGCCTAGTTGGGAAATTTAGATTTTATGCTTTCTCTTTGATATTGCATGGCTGTGGATGCTGTTGCCTGTGGTTCGAACCTTTATTGACCTCGTCAAAAGCTTATGCACTACTACTTCCGCCATCTACTGACTTCATTCTTCTGACGTCCAGCCTCCATTCATCACAACCAGTAACACTGTTTATTTGCCCATCGTTGACTTGACCTAAAACAAAGTCATTCAACCCCTATTGTCGGACCGTTCGTTATTATCCCCAAATGGACATGTCAGGAACATTGAATCACGTACGACTTTCACCTTCTATAGACACGAGAAAAATATTCAATGTACATTCCAAGGATATTCCGCATGAATTCACTTCCTTCGAGTATGTGTGCTGCTGAAGTATAGAATATTGACCACATGACGACAAACTTATCTGCCATGGCCACACCATCAACTGTTGAGACTCATTGTGCAATCGATTTCGATATCGAGTGGTATCCGTCGATTATGGAACTGTTCCACATCGAGAACAAGTCAAGGTTACCAGTCAACATGAAATCGATTTGAGCACTTTGAGAGCGCTCCGTCGTCTCTAATGACAGGCACTTAAGGATATGTGTGCACACACATATTATTTGTGTATTTACATTCAACAAGGGAAGCGAAATGCAATGAAATGTTTCATGTAAGCACACGCCTCCCTCCGGCCAACATTGGGTGTCATTAGCATTAATCAACCAGTGAACTCGTAGGTGGAAAATTTAAAATTCAGCACATAAAGGACGGTCGTGTGCTACTGAAATACTAGCTGGATGCCTTTTTATTTTTGTTCTAGATCCTACCCCATCCTAGGTGCATGAATAATGTAATTTCCAGCGTGAAGACGACCACGAAATTCCCCCAAAATGTTTCCACTTACCACGAAAAAAGGACCAAAAAACGAAAAAAAAAAAATGTTACGTATACGCCACAAGGTATGTTTTTGATTCTGATTCACGTCATGTATTCAGCTGCTAACAATCGTGTGCGGTATGCATGGAGTAAGCAAATATTCGAGGACAAATGAAAATTTAAATTTCTGACATTTCATTTCGAGTTTTTTTTTGGTTTTTTTGGTTTTTTGATCCTATTTTTGGGTGGATACCTATTTTACTCCTCGTTTAAGTTAATTCAGTTCGGGTTTCTGTTACATCGTTTGTTTTTCGTTCAGGATGTGTGCAATAATAATTTGTTTACTCACGAAGGGTACTTTGATGGATATATTGCACATTGGGGCCCCATCGAAGTGTGGTTGTCGGTCCATTACACAAAATTGAGTGAACTTTATTCGCGGAGGCAAACAAATTGTTTATTTTTCGGTAGACACGTTTTGAGGATGATAAGGAGTCAGGTGGATCTCAGTATCAAAGTGTCTAGGAAAAGGATAAGGAATGGGCATAAGTGGATCTTTTATACACTGCGTCGTTTGATTAGGGCCACAATTGGCTCTACAATTGAGCACCTATTGTGGTATTTTCAGAACTAGACCAAAACTATGTTTGTGGATTTCCATAGAATACGTCGATTCAGGGTCGGATTCAGGACTAGTTCGCAAGAGGTAATCTAAATTCCTCTTTACCCACAGTTCTGTTATTGGGATAAAAATAGCTATCCGGACGCTCTCGGTAATCGCAGTGATAAACATAAAATTTGATTGGGTTGCCTGATAAATATCGCATCCTATCGCATCGGGTCGTATTCTCATCTGAAAATAAAACGAAAAGGTTGACGCAGTGGCTCAGTGATTAGTGCGTTTGTCTACTGAGCAGGGGGTTTGAAGTTCGAGTCCCAGAAAGCACAAAAAGTTTGACGTTCCCACCTCTCGTGAATGTCTGACAAATTGCAAGGAGCCTTCACGTATCTCAGCAACTAATTTGTAGTATCATTTGCGTACAGGGTCACAGATGCATCGAGGGAAATGAGCGAGCTAGAGTGGTGGTTCCATTGCGGAGGCGGTAAAGAGGGTATCCTTAGGGTCGGAATCTTTGCTCACTACCAAATGAATGCTGATTGTAGATGGCAGAGGGTGCGGAACCGTATCATATCTACGCAGATGGGCCCCAAATACTACTTGAATCGAACACAATAGCTATTGAAATGAAACCGTGTAGATATTGCAAGACTTCTGGCAATTTGTACTGGCCACTGGCCCATCGAGGTTCATTCGGCCAGAGTAGGCATTTAATGTACATTGTCGCAGCTGCAATATTGCCAAACGAGGAAGAAACAATTCTAAACTTCCTTTGCAACTGTCCGGCACTAGACAGGACCAGACAGCGCACATTAGGTAAATCCTTCTATGATAACCTAATGGAGTTAGTGGAAATAACCTTAGTCCGCTTAATTACTCTGTGTGGGCACAACTACTTGAACAAGTTAGCAAAAATCCCCACAATACCATCCAATCTCTGAAGGATGTCAACGTCTAAGTGATGGCCAACAGCGACAAGGACTAATGCTCAGTCACAATTTGAGACTGTTAGCGGTACCGAACGTGCTTTTATTGATTGAATATGGGCAACAGACGCAGATATATTGGATTTATGTACCAAATTATATTCTAATAAATGTTGTCTGGCAGATGATATGAGCACATCCTCGAATAGCCTCCATGCCCTGTCAAACTGTTTAGTTTTAGGCTACACGATTTCCTTCGAAGTGAACAAAAAATTTTGGCCTTGTGTAAGTGGCGCAGATTCCATTTGATATACGCAAAGACCTAGCATATTAAGGTTGCAGACCACAGATATGAGAATCCACATCAGCCTGTCTAGCTCTGTTCCACTATAAGCGTCTTAAGGCAATCAATTAAAGCCTCGAGATGGAAAATTTTTATGAAAAGTGCCAACAGGCTTTGGAAACACCCAGCAAGATTTCTCGGCGGATAAGCAAGTATGGGTGCAACAATGAATGCCACAGATTTACTTCCGTTCTCTTAATCATCTTCCCGCTGTCATCCTTTTTATAAAAAAAAAATATCCGCACAAAATACGCAGTCAAGTCAAACTTGTTTGCATTATGTATCTGCACTTTCAAAGTATGTGGCCACGTCTGAACGACATATTTAATTAGACGAAGGATACAACTTTAAGCATCATCACTGTATTTCTAGCTTTTCGCCGGAAAGGATAAATAAAAGCACAGCTTGATTTTTGTCCTTCTTCCCCACTTACCGTAGTCACGTTCAGAACCTGTGTTCATGCATACGTATTGCATCAGTTGCATGTTTTATTTAATGCACTCATGCATTAAGTGTGCACATGACATTTATATAAATAGACAAGTCTGAGAGCCAATTAAAGGGTAAAGTTCCTCCCTACCTATGGGGAGGCGACTGGAAATGACTTATGAAATGTTGCGCACAGTAACGAGGCAGCAGTCATCAGTTCTATGAGTGAATTAAATTCAATCTGTGTACTGGTTTGTGAAGGAAAAGCATTTGCATGCATAAAATACTCTCGAAATGGACTTGTAATGTAGCGTTTAAAAATTCAGGAGATAATTGTAAACGGGGAACCTGCATGCATAAGAGTTTTATTTAAGGAATCTGTAAGTTACGTGAATGTTGGCAGGGAAGTCTTTTTTTTTAAGATGGAATCAGATATTTCGTGCTACTTAGTTCCACTTGATGACACATTGCTTCCCACTCGAAATGGAGACTCCACCACCTATCACAGAACTTTTCAATACCGAGCTTAGAAAAATCCTTGACTTCACATTTACTTACTGCCACTTCGACAGAATTGTAAAATAATAAATAAATAATAAATACTGCGTTATCCTCCGGGTTAGATTCGAAGGCTCTGCGGGCCGGTGTGTCCATTAGTGTCCATTCGCTCTACATGTCCTTGTCATCTTAAGCGACTGATGAGCAGTCTGTGGGATAGGCCGATGTCGTTGAATCTTCTCCTCCAAAGCCCGTCAACGCAAACGGGACCGTATATCTTACGAAGAATTTTTCTCTCGAAGCGACCAAGGATATCTTCATCCGCTTTCGACAGAGTCCATGCTTCAGCGCCATAAAGCAGGACTGGGATGATCAAGGTCTTGTACAGAGTCTCCTTAGTTGCTCGAGATAGGGCCTTACTACTCAATTGGCAAGAGTTATTCTTCGGTTAATTTCCGCCGAGATGTTGTTGTCAGAATTAATAGCGAAGCCAAGGTAGACAAAGTCCCTTACTACATCGAAGTTATAGCTGTCGACTGTGACGTTCTGTCCAATTCGTCAATGTTGTGTTCCTTCTTGTTGACAGCATATACTTGGTTTTGCCCTCATTTACAGCTGAACACATTTTGGCAGCCTCTGTTTCGATACTAGCGAACGCACTAGTGACAGCCCGCTATGTTCCGCCAATTATGTCGATGTCATCGGCGTAGCTGCACAGACTTTTGAAAGATGTGCCTCCAGTGATGGCTTGTGAGTTTCGTACGTCAAGTATGATATTAAAGAAATCATATGACAGCGCATCACCTTGTCTAAATCCATTTTTGACATCGAAGGTCTCGATAAGGTCATTCCCGACCCTGATGTAGCAGTGGGCATTCTCCGTCGCCATCGTGTAAAGATGGAAGAGTTTGGCAGGGATGCCAAAACTAGGCATGGCTCTGTATAGCTCGTCTCTATAAATGCTGTCATATGCGGCCTTAAAATTCATAAAAAGTCCCTAAGTGATCAGTGAAAATTTGGAAGGAGGCTTGGAAAATGTAAACACGTCCATTTCGATGCATGTGTGGTCAATTTCTCTACTTCTCCACAGCCCACAGGAATCATCTTCGATCCTATGCCCAGCTCGAGACTAAGCGAAGGAAAATGGGCTAAGATTGCGCACATACCAACTACAGGCACACTGAGGCGACAAGTCGGGACTTCAACCAAATGAAAAAACATGGTTCCACACCGCCATGGTACGATCTATTCTCATTTGTAGGCCTCTGATGTGGTGACCCATTTTGAGTGGAGCCTAAGACACCAAATACGAACTATAAGTGACCTGAGATTCGACTGTTCACTTATACCCCTTCCCGTTTGATCAGCATACATTTCTGGAATTTGGGTTTTCGCTTGGTCATTATCCCGGATTCGATATCAAGTAATGTTGCTTAGGATACACAACACGGAAACTGCACTTTTGAAAAGACTTCCCACTTTCCTCTACTCTGACTGCGGATTTCATCTGATGAACCGTTGTCTTGACCGCTGTTTCTTTCTGGATTGTGGGATCGGTGGCGAAATCTTGTCAGAAACGCTGAATATATCAAAAACCTTTCGCCTTCCAGATTCATCAAGTATTTTCCACACGGAGTTGTTGGTTATTTGGGAGCTATGTCGGGCTTTTAACATGCAACTGTACACCAGAGCGAAGCACTCTGCGATCTTTATTCATATTCAGGCTGCTTTCAAGGCTCGAATTCCACTATCTCGGCCTCTAAATTAGTGAAATAGTATATAGAAGAGCTCGATCGATTATCTGTCTCTAGTTTTCTAGTCGAAATAACAATGGAGGAATAAATAGGCTGACTTACTGAACGATCGAGAGTTAGGTCTTGGGGTATCCATAGCTCATATAACGCTGGGAGCTATATAGTTTTATGTGAAGAGCATCATATATCAAAAGTGAAGCAATTTAATCTACAACTAGGCCAGAAAATAGGAACTCCACGAATTTGAGATCCGCATGTATCACTAGCTAGAAGAGGATCATGGGGCAAAGCCTTTTTAGCACATACTGACGGACCACAAAACGGAGGCTGTCCTCATTAGCAACCGCAAGAAGGTTGAGCGCCTGACCATACAGGTAGGAGAATATACTATCGAGTCAAAGCCTTACATAAAGTACCTAGGGGTACTGCTTGACCATAGGCTCAACTTTGGAGATCATCTAACCTACACAAGCGTGAAGGCTAATCGGGCTGATGCCAAATATTGGAGGACCCAGACAGTCAATAAGAAATCTGCTTGCAACAGTGAGCAAGTCAATCCTTAAGTACGCAGCCACTATATGGGCGCCGGCAAAAGCCATAAACTCGTACATGAGAAGTACATATGAGGTCTGTGCATAGAAGAGCATCGATCAGAGTATGCTGCGCATATAGAAAGGTATCGGGGGATAAAATAAGTGTGTTAGCGGCGCGAATGCCCATCGAGCTAGAGGTCAAAGTAGCAGCATCAATATACATACAATCATAAAAACCGAGAGAGAAGAGCCATCAGAGCAGCTGCCGAAATAGAATAGCAACGGCGATGGAACACATCAGAAAACGGCCGGTGGATATACAAACTGCTGCCGAACATAGAGAAGTGGACCACAAGAAAACACGGTGAAGTAAATTTTTTCCAGAACGCCGAGCACGTGCTACTGGAATGCAAAAAATACGTAGCAGCCAGAAATGACTTAGAACAAGAGATAGGCAATGCAATAACCCCAAGACGACTGATATCGTTCATGCTATCAACGAGGGAAGCATGGAACATCGCCAACCGTATCATTACAAGCATCATGCAGGAACTAGGGTGGGAAAATCAAACACCGAGAGCCGAAGAGGAAGGAAACCCTGGAACATAAGAAGGAGAAGACATGATGTCAAAACCTGCCCCTACGAAGGAATACCTTGACCGGTAGTACCATAGGGGGAGCAGGGCAGGGTTCGGGGAGGTGTTTTAGCCACGGAAACGTGCAGGACCATGGAGTCTGGCATAACTCGTAGCACGGGCTACCGAGTATCCATAAAGGATTTCCCCCCTCCAGCGCTTCGAAAAAAAAAAAAAAAACATACTGACGGAAGTTGTAACGATCGGAATGAGCCAAAAACCCTCTTTCACTGTGTAGATATCTGGCACTAGCTAAAGCTAGATTCTGCACATAGAAGACACTTCGCAGTGCAAACTTTGCCATAACATAAGCTATGGTTTCGCAAAGCGGGACACTCGGTTCCAGACTCAGTTAAACTACTAGTTCTATCCGAGGTCCAATCCTCAATATTTATTACCTGGAAGTATTTCTTGGCAGTCTTTTGTTATATGAGGTGACCAAGATAGTGCCTTTTCACGGTGAACTATGGCTTATTCGCAAGACGCTGATTCGTGCATTCATATTGGTATAATCTAGCCTTCTTCCAGAGCCGATAACAGGCTTAACGTTCCAGAAATTGTTCACTGCGTTCAACTTCCCAACGCGTGTCAATACCAGGATAAGTAAATATCTATCGCCTATAGCCTACGTATAAGCTAAGAGGTGTTTTCCTCATACCATAAAACCTTATGCATTAGAAATGAATACCAATCTCCATCTCAATCCATAAAATCTCCATTTTTTCCAACTAATCTGTCGAAAAGCTTTGGCATACATTAAATCCGTAATTTTGGGGAGCATCGTAATGCTCCTTACAGATAGATCATAAGCCTTTCACCACCCTGTCATCGAATTTCTCAACCAGTCATCCATGTGCAAAAACTAGTTGCCAAAGTATCGATCCGCTTATCTGATGAAAAGCTTCAGTAAATATTGGAAAACGCTGCACGAGAAAAATTTCACATCTGCCAATGTGTGACAACAATAAATTGCTCGCAAGGACACACTGGCATATTAGCGCCATGCGCGCTGAGTTCAGACAACTTCAAATAACTGTAATTATCTCGAAGAATCTTTGAAAAATGATGACAATAACATCCGTTATTTGCTCTTACCCACTCTTACCGCGCACTCCACTGCTGTTTACCCTTTTTTCCTTTCTGAGCTTTCGTTTGCTCGTAACTCCTTTCTGGAAGTAATCCGATTTGGGGAAAACAAACAAAAAGATGCTTTCGCGCGACAACGTTTTTGTTTTATCTGTAAGGACTCGACAATAATTGAAGTTTTTCACTATCCATTGTTCAGCTATGATGGATTGATATAAAGTGGTAGACAATGTGAACGAACTTCCCGATGTCCTTCGTGTCCGCAGAGGCTTTTGACCTTTCACTTTGCCTTCATTAATTATAAGCAAAACTCAAATCCATTTTCAGGCTGAATCTTATCCGAAAAACTCTCCAATTAAGACGTTAACAAGAGATACTGTGATGAAATGAAAATTGCTGAGTTGTGCTCATTAAAAATGTATTCCCAATATGGTGGGTGGGGTGGGCTTTAAGGAACAGAAAAGTTCCTGGAATTCTTAGAAATCCCCTCTGGCATGGGATAAAGTGTAAAATCACCCGTGGCATCTACACTCACATAACCGTTGTATATCTCCTATCTGTATCTGCAGTAAAAACATTCCAATACGACCTGAATAAATGGTTTTTCGTTATGAAATACTCGTATCCGTTTGAATCCCCATCGAAATAAATTTTCACAACGAAGACTTATTGCAGCAGATTCAACCACCATACATACAAAGCGAGCGAGAGTCCTTCCTCGAGCGTTTATTATTTCAACCAAACGATGTGTGTGTGAAGAGTTGAGCGCTACAATGCGTCTTTTGATTTTTATTGCAGACTTAAATTCATGAAATTTTCCCGATCCGATTAAAAGGATAAATGTGTCAACCATTTTGTCATTGCACATCCCTGTCAGATGCGTCAAATTATTAACTTATACTCTGCAATCATCGTTATAGCAAAAGTTTCGCATGACAAACGATTAGTGTCTAAATTTAGGGAGAAAACACTTTCATAAATCATATGTCGTCCTAGAAGGAGAAAAGGAGAAAAGGAAAACAAAAGTAATCGTCAATAGGAAAAAGTGAAAAGTTGGCGGGGGGCTGCTCTCACCCCGATCCACCTGGAAAGTAATTGAATCTGTGGAAGGTATAGTAGCATGGAGCGCAGTGGTTACGAGGAAAGATAAAATAAATTTTACTAAAATGCAGTGAGGTTCAAGTTTCCGACAGGAAAAGAGTGAAGTTTCGACAGCCACGAAATTCAGTTGGATTCGATGGCGGAATATTATTTGTAAGTGCTTTTGACAGATTATTACTTTTGACAGAGTTTTATGGGACAGGTTTCGGCGAAATGCAGCGAAGAAGGTGACTTATGGGGAAACGTCATTGAAGGGAACTTGCAGTGTAAAGTTTTCATTAAATTGAGTTGAAGGTCCTGATTGATTTTTCTCTGCCAAATATCAATCAGAATCGTGATGGAAGGTCTTTAAGTGGAACAAGGCCCAACCGCACGGCTGTGTCATTATTCGCTTGGCATCAGCTCCACACTAGGAGAAAGCTCAGTGAGTTGTCAGAGATATCTTACAATGAGAAACGAAATCGCCACTTTTCTGGGCACAGTGGTCAACAGCATCCTTAAGAAAATGTCACAGCATTCATAGACCTAGTTCTTACGGTCTAAATAATGTAAACAGCATTGGCAACAAACTCTTGGAAGACCAGACGACTGGTAGTATTAATCTGTCTAAGACCACAGGATATCCAAATTGAATTGAATGATTTTCACCCTCTAAGTCTGAGACAGTCAAGAACTACCGAAAAACGCTGAGGCATTACGGGCACATGGCCATGTTAAGCTAGGTACTGGTGCTGGGTCGAGTCAAACTACCTTCCCGCGTAGTAAAGACACCGACTATGACAAAAACTACAAAATAACCGAAGAACGGTGGTCAAATATCATGAGGGAAGGCCTTATAGCCACACTTTGATCGGAGGTTCTTAAACTTGCCGGAATGTTGCCAATAAAAAAGCGGAACCGAAATATCGTTCCATCAGAGCAATGGCGCCATCAGCGACGAGTCGAAGTAACACCGAAGTACCACAAAGAACAAGCCCCGAAAAATGGCAAGAGAGATGGAACTTTTCTGTTCCAGATTGACGCAGAGATTGATCCCCAACATAGACCATTGGATCAATAGAAAGCACGGAGAGCTGAACATCTACCTGACCCAAATGCTTACTGGTCATGGATGTTGCTTATTGTCCAACGTGCACGGAAGCAGTCGAGGATGCGGAACAAATCATGTTCCACCATGTACGATATCACGAAGAACGTAACTCGGTGGCGAACAGACTGGGCGTAGACTTAACACCAGAAAACATCATCAGACAGATGTTGTGCACGGAAGAAACCTGGGAAGCAGCAAGCGATACTGTGGCTACCATCGAAACCTGGCGCAGACGGCTGTCAACACGAATGAGTCGAGTATGTTAAGAAGAGCCCAAGAGGCAGCCTCGGATACAAGATCATAATTGCTAACCAGCCCAGCGAAGTAATACATAACGGCAGTCCCGCGGGGAGAGTGCTTGATGAGTGCAGAGGTGTGGTTTAGTACGTAGGCGCGAGGAACAGGAGAATAACCCGTGAATCGTGCATATGCCAATAGTACAGGCTACAGGTGTCTATGAAGATTCCACATCCATTGGCGCAAACCATGAAAAAAAAAGTTTTTGTACTTAAAAGGATACACCACAGCAACAGGTCTCTTGTCTAGGCAATGTCTTCAAAGAAATCATGGAAAAGGATGAGACTTACTTACCTAAGAAAGTTTCCTGAAATTGCGATACCTATGAATAAAAAAATCGATGTGCAGAGCAACCAAATCCCAGAGGCATTCAGATTTTATACGATCCATTGTACTGGTACCAGGCAGCAACTCCTTTTTTGGGCAGTAGTAGGAGAAGGTAGGTATGCAGAAGTGGTTGTATGAGCCAACCACGCTGGAAACCTTTTTTTTTTTTTTTTGTCGGGGCGGGCATACCCTACTGGAGCACTCTGACTCAAAAACTTGTCCATTGTACTACCAGGTAGAGAACCCCATTTTGCTCTAGAGTTTTTTCGTCTTTCGTAGAAAGTCGAGAAGGAGCTTCAGTGATGAGAAGCTTACATCATCAGCACTCACCACATCAGCACCGAAATCCGCCACCTGATCCGAACAAAGGCAGGACAATCACATAGGAAATGTTCCGCCGTGTCATCGCCTTCTCCACAATCGTCGCACTTAGCACACTATGGGGTTTGGCAAAGGTGTAGTGGCCCGTAAGAACGACAGCAGGTTGTCTACAGTCCTTCCTGTCCTTCCTAACCGCCGATTTCCTACAGACGACAGGGACCATTCGTTTAGTCTGCCTACATCCTGGAGAGCTATGCTACCTTCGACTGTGCTCATTAAAAATCCAGTCGTCGATGGAAGCCCTGACCAAGGTTTATCAAAGCGTCTAGAGCAGAGCCTGGCGTACTGGGGAAAGCTCCCAAGCAGCCGAGATAGATCGTTCTTTGGAGTTTGGCGAGAGCGGCAGTGACGTATTACGTGAAAGCATATTCCACCACATAACCGAGGCATATGACAGGAGGGATCTTATCATTGCCGTGTAGATCCAGAGGACTTTCCTTGGCGATAAGCCCCATGTCTTGCCAAAGGCACACTTGCGCTGAAAGAAGACATAATAAGCGCTAATGAATGACCTATCGGATGTAAGGATGTAAGGGGTCCCAATGGGATGTTCACCGTCTCCGCAAGGGAACCATGAAAGGCAAATCCACTCCTCGTTAGTTCATCAGCTCACTCATTTCTCTCGATGTTGCTGTGAGTCGGCACCCAAAGGAGACTGATCCTGAACCGGTGACCCAGCAGGGCGAGTTCCTCCACTGTTCTACTAGCTTCAAAGATGTAGTGGCAGATTAAATAGTCTTGATAGCAGCCTGGCTGTCAATGAGGATGGCTATGTTATTTAGGGGTGTAGGGGTTTGCTTGAGTAAGCGGCAAGCCTCACGTACAGCAAGAACTTCCGCCTGAAAGACGCTGCGTGAATCAGAAAGCCGGTAAGACATGGAAATGTTGAGAGAATATCCTCGCCCCTACCCCACAGTTCATTTTTCAACCAGCGATGAAGATTGTTGTTTCGAACTCATTTGTCATTTCGCTTATTTTCCATTCCGCACTGGTTGGAAATCTAACCGTGACGTAATTTCTGAAGTTCGTTCTGGGAGTTGAACCTACACCGGTCAGGCCATAAGCAAACACACTACCTCTGTGGCCACGTAACCTAACCAGTGCACGTAGTTAAAGGAATTGCTGCCGTTGTCCAAAATGTGCTTTAAAACCCAAGAAAATAAATTCGTCACAGAGCTCAGCAACTGAACGTAAGTCGCCTTTCTCCGAGGAATTTTGCAAAAAATCACCGCTATCTTTATAGCGACTGACGCAGTAAGTACCGCGGTAGAGGCTTTTGGCCCACTCTTCAGCGCAAATTTGAAACAAATTAAACTCAGCAATATTGTCAAACTCTCGCCTCCCTCAAGGATTAATTAATGAATTTCCTCTCCAAAGCTACCATTTCACTACCCCCATTCCAAGCCGGTGCACTAAATTTTAGTGCTCAACGTTAACCCTAAACCATTCCATTATGGCCAATTATTCTTGTTTATTAATCATTGACCACAAGTTTGACACTTTTGACAAATCGCCAAAGTTGTGTTCTCCGCACATCCTTCCATTGAAGTTTTCCATAAAAATAATTAAAATGCTTCGGAAAAATTCATTCAGCAACTCGAAAAGATCTGTCGGAAACCGTTCGGTTTTTATGTATTCAGCGGTTTACTTGAGCCACCAACATCTGGTACTTAGCTCTTTTATGGAGCAATGTTTCATTTAGGTTTATTTGCCATAAAAGCCCGCCCTTCGTTTGGCTTGCCACATAATTCCGCTCCCCTAATGTACGAATAGCAAGAATTTATGGTGGAGCTCCTTCGGTGTATTCCCTTTAAGCGAAGGCATAAACATGCGATACAACTTCCTTTAAAGGAAGTCTGCGTTTTTTTTTTTCCTCCTTCCTCATCCTCTATGGTTGTAAATTTGATTATAAGACTGCGGGATGTGTAAGCATTTTAAACGAAATCTACATAAGTAAAATCGAGACCACAGTGAATGGGGAAACAACAACGGAAACCGCTGAGTTGGTAATAAAAATAGGACTTGATGGCTAGGGGGACTGAACATATGTATTTCGAAGTCCAGGGCCAACGACCTTCGGTCGGACTCCTTTCTCTCAGATACACCGACTTGGAGCAATGCATTCGTTCGAATTCAGTTTCACAGGTCAGTAGCAGGTGCAACCAACCTTAAAGGATAAGCTAAGGGTGGTGTAGCTCTACTGCATTTATGGCCGGCCTTCAAGCTTCCAGCATAAAAATAATTAATATGACCACAGCCATAAATCCCACACCAAGTAGGTAAATCACCGTTAAGATTTCATGTTTTCCGGTGGTTTTATCACGCCAACATCAGGTACTTTTATTGCGGTGTATTCTACTCAATTTGGTTAGCAGTACAATTTCATACTCTACGACTTCCTTTTAACATGGTCCACACAAATCTCCTTTTAAAATGGAAAGGTGTTCAAGAATTTATGACAATGTTGGCTGGGTGGATGCCTCTTTCATCTAGTCGACGGTAGGAAGGCATTTTCTAAGATATTTCAAAGGACGTTTGGCTTTTGTTTTATGCCTGAGGGTAGATCTATTTTTATTTCATGTCCTTCTCGTTATACTCGTATCTTGTCGTATCTTTTTGTGATGAAATTCAGAAACAGATACGAGGACTAATATTTTTATTTGAAAATTTGAGGAGGCTTGATGTTGTATTATCCTTCAGTGCTCTTTGATGATACTGTTTGACTGACTGCTGGGAGGTTGTAGGCGCTTATATTTTTGTATATTTTCCTTCATATACATACCTGTTAGCAAAGGAGTTTAAATTAAAAGGGAAATTGAAAAGGGGTTGAGGAATGCAATTATTGGGAAAATGTACTCTTTGACTGGCAGCATAAGGTAAGTGGCACGTGCGGATATAAACATTCGGAGAACACAACCAAGTCAAAGCTGTTTGACTTTAAAGATACAACCGAAAGTCAAGTAAGGGAATAAGAAATTCCAATGAGAGGTGTTGGATACTGTACTACAAAGCTCTCGCTCCAGCAGAGCACTTCCATATCATTTACACTAAGTCCAAAACGACTTGGACCACACTTGTACCCTCTTCAACTGGCTGTTCGAGATGATAACGTTTTTTCCTTTGAAATGGTTACTTTAAGAATGGGTTACTGACACACTTACTGGTCATCAAACGATAAAGGATATTTCTGCAACATGAAGAAACGCTTGTCAACTTTTTTTTCCAAACACACTGGACACCAACCAATTGGAGTGCAAAGAATGGAGAACTTACTCCCTATAGGACCAGAGGAGAAAGGACCAGACTGGCTGCTCTTTAACTTAAGACTTTAGGACGTTTTAGCGAACGGACCGCAACGGGATACAGAGCTCTATAGAATGAAGTGCAGGTAGCCTCTGGACTCGTAAGGTATCCGAGCGACCTTTTAAGTAAGGAATACAACTTCGACACAAGCTATACAGCTTAACTCCCCAGACGCGTGCAACTGCCGTTCCAAATGAGGATGGAATAGAAGTACAAATATACGGATGAATTACGCATCGATGGAGAATCGGGAGCGGAGTCTACTGCCGAAAACCTGCTCGCAATCATGCAGTTCATTTAGAACAGTTTGTGACTATCTTTCAGGCAGAGATTTTGCTATGTACACTCAAGAGCGCGGAACTACTACTGAGTACCGGAACCTATGGTAACAAATAGTAACATCTGCTCGGACAGTCAAGGCTTTTAAGAACGTACACAGCATCTCGTTCGCAAAACACTACGAAAACATGTGCAAACCTGCAAAGCTGCCCAAGCCATGACTGAGCATATCCCTGCTTCCGTCAGACAAAGAGATAGGGAAGCAGAAAACAATTAAGACTGATGGTCAGACGTCGGACACATAAACCTGAACGCCTACAGACTGGGTCTGGTAACGTCTGGTACTTGCGAGGCATACGAGAAAGAAGAGAAAGCTTCGGACACTTCCCCTGCGAATGCTCAGCAATAGGGGCGCAAAGATTTAGTTATCTTAGACGTTACACTACATGTACGGGACATTTCTCGGAACAGTGACCCCACCCGACTCCTCACTCCCAAACTAAGCCATCCTTCACTAACGCCTCCTCTTCTTACCTTTCTCTACCAAGCAGTTACTTTAGAGGCTAACCCAATGGGCCCAAATGGCGATCTTCGTGATGAGAACATCTTCCACCTCCAAAGGAACCACCCATTAATGGTTCCTGAAAAGTGTCTGAGTATCTTAATGTTCAAAATGGTGTACAGAAAGGCTGGATACTGTCACCACTCTTATTTCTAGTCGTGATTAACGATGTTTTTCACGATGAACGCTTTGCTTTTCTACAGAATACAGGGCCGTCGCCAAATGTCGTTAAATTTGAGGAATGAAGCGGGTTGAAGCACGTAACCGAACTGGATGTGGTCAACAGAACTGGAAAAATAGGGGCTTTATTCAGCATGCTTTCAAAAATATGAATAAGCATATTTTTAAGCCGCGACTCTCCGGCTCAAATTTAGAGTCACTACCGCTGTGAGGTTGTAGCACTTCGAAGAATGTTAAGCGAATGTTGCAACCTTGGTCGATAGATGTCTTTCTGTATATTCTAGCTGAATCATACCTCGAATGGACAGCTTCTCTTAATAATGAGACAAGAACTTATAAGCATCGCAATACGATGAACGAAGTGACAATGGATTACGAGGGCGAAGCGAGAGGATTATTTAATTTTGCAGAAGAGGGATGAATGTAGAAAGGGGCGGAGTTAGAATTAAAATTTTGTTTACTTTGTTTGATCTATGGATCTTATGTTAAATCGGTTCTCCTATTGAAGAATAAACTACAAGTGTTCATCAACAAGGGCTTGAGAATCATTCTAAAATTTGGTCACCAAATAAAATTCCAAATAACGATCGACACCAACTATATGTCATCGAATGTTTTCAGCGAACGCAACAAGGACATAAACTGAGAAAATTTACCACAAAGATGTACCGCCAAGCTCTAGAATAGAATCAGGTACACAGAAAACCACTTAGAAGCTAAACACCCTTTCGCCGGAGATGCTTTATCAAAGGAATAGCTCCCCCAGGAGCTGATGGAGAAAGATCAACATTCGACTGCAATGCATTCTGCTTTTGTGCTAAATTTCAGCTCTGTAGCTATAGTTCAAAAATTAGAAGCGATCGATATGGACACAAGAACACAGACATCTTGCTGCAACATTCACTCTATGTACGTATGTATCTTTACCCATAAAATTCATCCGCAGAGACTATGTTTTCTAAATTTTTGCGCTCTCACATCACAGAATAAGGATCCTACTACAAAAGAGGAATCCCGAGCCATATACAGGGTCATAAAAGGATTTTTTTTCCACTTTTAATCCCAAGCAAATAAGATTATACCCACAAGCTGTCATTATTGTAGATATCTACAAATTCCGTTGAACCTCATAGCTAACAGCATAACAACCAACACCCAAATGGACACAAATTAACCCAAATGAGGGGCGGTATTGTAAGGCCAGAGAAAATTTACTTAACACACCACACGCTGGTACTGCTTTAATCAGGAACTTAATGGTCACCATTATCCGCAAGGAGATGTATGTAACGCTGTGTGTGTGTGTGTAGTCGATGTACTACTCCTATGAATGGCCAGAGATAATTTTCCTACGAAATTCGTCCACCTCAGCTTATAACAAGAGGGAGTGTGTTAATTGGGTGTTGCTCAAACAAAACTTAGTTAATTGATTCAGGTATTTTGGGAACAATCTCCAAAGGGTCCACAACAAATGGCTTCGAAGGAACACTATGTAGATACAATTAATCCTTTGGACCTTTGACCGTTGATTTGTATAGGCAATGACGAAGCTTCAATTAGAAGCAATTTACAGAGTATAATCGCATTAACGACGGTGTTGGTTATTCGTAAATACAATATATGCACAGCACATAAATCTCCTGGCAGTTGAGAGGGGAACGGGTAGATTGGGTAGATCCTTTGACTAAGAATACCAAAGACCAACAAGAGGTGGAGGAAGCTAATGACATGGTTGCGAGTGTTTTCTATTAACTATACGCTAACAAAGGATTCTTTTCTTTTGTTATCAAAATACCTACAAAGGGAGAAGGCTGACGTCACGAAAATATGTGTATGGAAGGAGGAACGTTATGTCATTTAGAAACCACTCACAAAGGCAATATTTCTGTTTCGGAGAATACGCTTTTGTATCCATACAACTGCTGAAAATATCATCTCTTTGCGAAGATATTCGTACTTTTACAAGTGGATTGTTCACACAGCAACTGCATCGCAATTGAGCTTCAGTGAGTTTAACGACTTTGAATTGCATTTCGTATCTGAGCAGTTTAGCTGCAGCTAGTTGCAGTATGAAAATCCACGAAAAGTGCAGGAACAGTGGGCACTGCTTGCACGGACTGCTGGTATACTCAAAAACAAGCAGCGAAAGTAAAATTGCAGTTTGCTGCGCAATGTACAGGAAATTCGTTGGATTGTTGGAGATGTCCTTCGCAAGGAATCGATATTCAAAGATAAGACCCTTAAACCTTAAAATTTGCTGAGCTGCAAAATTAAACTGCTGTCAAGGTTTAACTTGGAAAGTCATCAGACATCTGTGATAAGGGGAGACTGTTACTTGCTTATCCAAAGTATCCAAACAAAGGTTCCATTATACTTTGACTTCTCAAGGAACAATTTGCTGAATTTAGTTTAAGTTTCGAGGAAACGCAGAGGGTCGGCAGCACCAGGCAACTGACAAAGAAAGTATCAATGTTCCCTATATGTATAGTCCTGGGCAAGACGCAGCTTCACCTCATAAACATCTTAACAAGCTGTTTACGTACGGGGTACATACCAAGCGAATGGAGAGAGGTAAGAGTGGTTTTCATCCCGAAAGCAGGAAAACCTAGCCACTCAACCGCGAAAGACTACAGACCAATCAGTCTCTCGTCGTTCTTACAAAAAGACTTAAGAGACTTATTGACCTGCACATCAGAGGAATGTTGAATCCCCACAACCTATGTGAAGCTCAACACGCCTGTCTGAAAGGTAAATCGGTCGAAATCGCACTCCATAGTGTGGTCAGGGAAATTGAACATTCGCTGGAGATAAGGTTAGGTTAGGTTGAAGTGGCTGCCAGCTAGGAGTCGCCAGCACACTTAGACGAATGACAGGTCCGTTGTGATACCACGTGGATCTTGGGAGAAAGTTTCTCTCTACCTACTCGATTTAAAACCAATTAGAGCTTCTTTTGAAGCGTAGGAGGCTCTTAATGTCAATATTTGTCAGGTCGCCTGTATCGTTGTAATAGGGGGCAACTAAGTGAAGCTTCCTTCTACGGGAGAGAACTGGGCAGTAACAAAGAAGGTGAGGAATAGTTTCCGCCTTTTTTCATCCATGCACCTTCTACAAAACTCGTTCGAAAAGAGGCCAAGCCTTGTAGCATGCTTGCCTATTAGACAGTGTCCAGTGATGACACATATTGTGGTGCCGATATGCAATCTGTTGAGAGAAATCAAATTTTTAGAGCGTTTTAGATCCAGCATTGGCCAAATCTGTTTTGTCGCTAGACATGTTGATCCACTTGTCCACCTAAGATTTGTACTCTCGGCAGCATCCAGATTGAGTTTAAGTTTGCGAGTAGCGATTGGAATACCTAAGCAGTCCGGCAAGATGGGTATAGTTGTGCCTATTTTGGCGAGTTCATCGGCCTTACAATTCCCTGGAATGTTTCTATGCCCCGGCAGCCAACACAGGTGAATATTGAACTGCTCAGCCATCTCCAGAGACGAACGGCAGTCTAGAGCTACTAGAGAGTTTATAGAGGTCGATTCCAGGGATTCGATTGCTGCCTGGCTGTCTGAAAAGATGCGGATACCTCTAGCAGATAGCACGATTTTCTTAAGCCAAGATAGGGCTTCTTTGATCGCCATTATTTCCGCCCGGAACACGCTACAATGATTTGGAGGACGGAAGAAGAGCTTAAGGTTAAGCTTATCAGAGAAAACACCTGCACCAACTCCGTCTTTGGAGATTAAGGAATACACTATGGCAGCGTTCCTCGGCTGCTCCTTGAATGTCGAGGGTGCGTTTAATAATGTCAAAACTGAATGAATATTGAAAGCCCTGGAGGATTCAACAGGTAACAGGCCTATCATAAACTGGGTCGAAAACATGCTTAATTGCAGGATCATCAGCTCAGCCATTGGACCAAGCCGTGTAAGAAAAATGACAACAAGTGGTACCCCACATGGAGGAGTCCTATCTCCACTGCTTTGGCATCTTACCGTCAATATATCCTTAAAATCCTCGGGGAAAAGAAAACAAAAGTTGGAGCTTATGCGGACGATTTGGCAATAATGATTAAAGGCAAATTCTTGCAAACTATCAGTCAACTAATGGAATCTGCTCTTAAGGAACTCTCTAGATGGTCAAAACAGGTCTAGGAGTTAACCCTCTGAGGACCGAGCTTGTTTTGTTCACTAGAAAGAGAAAGATACCTGACTTCACATTACCGAAACTAGACGGCACCGCAGTAAA
This sequence comes from Blera fallax, assembly GCA_946965025.1. Lineage (NCBI taxonomy): Eukaryota > Metazoa > Arthropoda > Insecta > Diptera > Syrphidae > Blera > Blera fallax. Next base: position 81,049,233 of record OX337245.1, on the reverse strand, counting down.
TCTCTCAACTGAAGCGATGTATCTCGGTGTCATTCTAGAGCCGAAGTTATCTTGGGAAAGGAACGTTGAAGAAAGAACAAAGAAAGGATTGAACGCTCTTTAACTGTGAAAGCTTCACAGCCACATCAGACCACATAGCCCCGTATAATGACTTTAACGTCGACATCCCTATCATATTTCCAAGGCGAGAAGATGGTGGGTCAAAAAGTGTAGACCAAAATCAAGAGATCACGATCTACACTGATGGCTCCAAGATGGATATTGGTACGGGTGCAGGCTTTACTCGCAGGCTCTGCAAAAACAGGAGTCTTTCAGACTACCAGAAGCATGCAGTGTTTTCCAAGCTGAAATCCTAGTATTAGAAAAGGCCGCTATATGTATAGAAAGTAGTGACCTCCCTCCATCGGATATAACTATTTCGTTGACAGTCAAGCAGCCCTTAAATCGATTAAGTCATCGCGATGCAACATAAGGCACCATTTGATCAAGCTCTGCTGGGTTCCTGGACATAGTTATGGGGTCAGAAATGAGCATCAGAGAGGACTGTGCCACCTCTCGTACATTAGGGCCAAAATTAAATAAAACAAAAACAAAGAGACTTTTAGCACTAGACCGATCCTCCATCCGCATGTTAACGGGAGTAATCACAGAACACTGCGCCATCGGAGCTATGCTCAGCAAAGGGAATGCAGAGTCCAACGATTTATGCAGAAGCTGCGGTGACGAGGGGAAAGTGGAATTGATTCAACATCTGCAATGCCACTGCCCCGCCCTGGAAGAATGACGCCTACGCACTCTATGATTCAGGTTCTTCGCAAGCATCGCAGAGGTAGCAGTAGTCCAGACACAGGATCTCCTACACTTCTTAAAAAGCAGCAACTGGATTCAAACGACACAATTTAGATACGTTTGTTTTTCCACGGGTTACCTCCCACCAACATTCCAAAATTCCCTTTTTTCTCAATGGACCATTAGATCTCCGAGTGAACGTGATGAGTTCTATCCATCACCCACCCTACCTAACCTAACCTAACCTCAGACGCAGCTTCAGTTTTGAATGAGATATAGTGAAGAACGTAATGGATACACTATCTCCGATGCTTCCAACCAAAGTACAGGACTTCTCCCCGGAATAATGAGAGGTAGTTTCATAAGAAGGGCTGACATTTGTTGTAAGGTAAAAATAAAAAGTATCTGGCGCCACAGACCGTATTTGATCGAGGGCCTTTCTTCTTGCCACCATTCGTGTTGAGCGTGTAATATTTTCTGTACAAGTGGAAGGAACCTACAGCTTAGAGCCATATCCGAAAGGTTTCTTTTTGAACTGAGAAGCTTCCATAATGTGAGTGATTATTCTCGTGTTCTTCCTCGTTGGACTTAGATTCGAACCTCGATCCTACCGCTCAGTAGTCCAAGGGATTCATCATTGAGCCACGGCGCCTATGACATTTGTTGTAAGCTCTAGATGCGAGTAGTGTACCAACAGAAGTCTTGAAAGTAACCGCAACAACATCTTACCGACTTCAGTTCAATATGTACGTCCACTTGTTACAAGGAGTAATCTTCCGCAAGGATTGGATAAAGCAAAGACTAGTGCTTGTGAACAGAGGAAATGGGGATCCGGATACCCTATTGGAGTACAGGCCTTCAGGTGTGACTGTACCCTGTGGTGAGGATGTAAAGGACAAAATTCAAAGAGCTAGCGATCTATCCTCTCAGTAATTTGGGAAGTGGACACTCAACAATGGATGGAACCTTTCAAGGGGCACAGAGAAGCAGTTTCAAGTCAAGAGAGTCGTTGTGTTTAGATGTAAGAACGCCACTAACTCTGTCAGATGGAGTTATATACCGCATGCTGCAGAAAACAAATGGTGAAGGGATACCTTGGAGATTACCGCAGGAAGGAAATTACTGCTGGATTCGGCTAAGGCTCTGACGTGTGCAATATTTCCTACGATCCCAGCCTCCAAATGCACCCACCATACCTACATAGTCGGTTACACAGATGATATTGCAGAAGTTATTACCACTGAAGACACTGAAGGTTTCCAAAGGTGCATCAACCAAGTAATGAGACGCGTCAAATCTGGATGCTAGTCTATTGACTAAGCTTAACAAAAGTGAAGACAGACGTAGTTCTACTGAAAAGGAATCGCATTATGACTGCCATTGGGATGCACGTATGACTGGAGGTAATAACCACTAAAAGCTGCAGTAAAATACTTGGGAGTTAGGCTGGATACAAAGCTGTAAATGGTTTCAAAAGTCACTTCAGCATTGAGCGGAATAATAGCAAAATCGGTAGGTCCGCGGCAAGCAGGCGCAAAGTACATATGACAGTCTGGTACTCTTTTATGGTTGTGTGATCTGGGCTGATGTGTTCTTTGAAGTAAAGTATAAAAAAACGAATGGCAGCGGTACGGCGAACAGGATCTTTTCGAATGAAGAGTTCCTATAAAATGATTTCAGAACTATCCCTTCTCGACCTCGCGACCGTAATTCCTATCGACCTCTCGGCAATAGACGGACAAAAGAACTCGGAAATGGTCAACGGGAACAGAAGAAGTCAAAGAATCGCTAGAGCAGAGAAACCAGGGGTAGATGGTCTACAAAATTGGTCAGGAACATCGCGGATTGGACAGAGCCAAAGCATAAGGAAGTGAATTTCTACCTCACAGAACTGCTTGCCAAGTACGGCTTTTTTATCAAAGACCCCTCCACAGGATGGGATCGATACGAAAACCCAGCATGAATGCATTGAGACTCGATACAAGACGTAGCAAATGACATGATCTACACTAGATGGCTTAGAAGGAGACAGAAATTGGAATCAAAGGAAGGTGAAATCACTCCAGATGGTAATCCTCAAGTAAGCTGATCACGAGTGGTGGATAACAAGACCATTTTCTCAGGATACTTCATGTTTCCGATCACGAATTGAGGTAGTTATAGATGCCGAATGTAAACTCAGCCACAGACCTGTACGTCAAACTTTTTTTTATACAAGTTATGGGCCAAAGGTATTCCAAATATGTCCTGAAATAGCCTTTGCAGCATGTACAGAAACATAGTAATTCCATGCAGCAGCATGACCAATGAATTTATCAATCGATACTCATAGGGTTGTATGCACTCCCCAGCATATTCTACAAATCCCCGCAATCATTCAAGCTAAACCTCGCACAATACCCTTAAAACAAATGGAATCATATCAAAGGAAATCAGAGTATCTGCTTACGGCAAATGCACACCAAATGAATGCTCCTGGTTTCATGACAGATAATAGCTTTATCTATGCATCACTGTACGACTTCGTCCGAACATCATCCCTTGCAATGCATCTCAAATTCATTCTATCAAATCCTTTTGACTCAAATCCTCCACAAGAAGGTTGGCGAACACAGCTAAATTCAATCAAACCTCACAATTCCGTCAGTGTTTCATCGAATTAGCAATCATTTTGCATCTGCATGCATTCGAATGCACTCCTTCTAATGCCGCACATGGAGGTGGATAAGGAACTATCCTCCGCTCCAAGCCAGTTGCTCTACAAAGAGTGCACACTCAATTCCGAGCTGATAAAGAAAAATGTTATGTATACGCCACACAGCTTCTGGTAAATTTTCTCACATTCCGATGCCGTATCGGAGTATCGCCTTTCTTTTCATCCCGAGGGTGTGATTCTCGAAAACATAAGTGCATGCAAATTGAATTTGCATTCTTCAACAGCAAATATATGCAGTTCAACAGTTGCTAGTGTTGTAAAGGATTACTCCTGGAATACTCCAGCAAACTACTTAAACGAAGCCTCCAAAGCACTTTAAATTCAAACTGTATTTGAAAACCCTACAACGTCGGCACCACCCTTGTCGAGTTCACAAAACACATGCAACTCTTTACAAACAGCAATTAGCAAGGTTTACAGCCAACTCCACACACGTAATTGGCCCAGTTGACAAAGTTTAAATAAATTTCATCAAACCGTAGCAGGAATTTATTAGAGCCAGCCTTTTAGAAATTCCATCCCTCTGCCATTTCCATCGGCTAATGAGTCACAAACAACCTGTAAATTCGCATTTAACCAACTAATTAAGTAACAAATTTATGTAAATTTTCTTTAGCGAAACGCTTTTCCATTCATTGCATATCAAGTGAGTCCATTGGAATTTGGCAGGCGGAACAAACGTAGATGCACACACCATGAAATATTTACAGAGTTGCACAAATGCAGGGGGAACCACCTGGAGCTGCAGTTGTGTCATTCAGTTTGAGTGCATAAATCCAACGGCAAGGAGTACCGATGATGTTCAGTTGACATGGTGCATATGTATGATATGCAGGATTCGCTTCGGCGTTTGCATGGGGCTTGGTGATGACGTTCATGGAAACAAACTCATAAAAAAAGTAATTTGTGTGTGTGTTTGGATTTGTTTCTGTCCTTTTGCCAGAATGTTGTGTCGTCTCTTGGTGGTATAATGAACGACTGTAGATCATGTGAATAAATAAATTTTACGCTACGGTGGTTAAGGGTAGCAACTTTGTTTTTTTGTTGGTAGCTACGTAGCTTGTCTGGGAAGTGAATGGAATTTGATTTCAATACAGGATTGGGAAACTAATTGAAGGCGTTTGTAGGAGTAGACGAGTGGCAGGATCTGGGTACGTATCATTTGAGCTAGGCATTAGACAACCATTTGCTCGTTTTAACTACTCTGAGTTATGTGATTCGAGTTCAAATGTAATACTAGGTGGCGTTATAGTTGGGGTTGAGCCTGGGCTTGAACATACAAATCTCTTTAAATACCCAGTCCTTAGCTAAAGTCACACGCTTCAAATTGGTTGAGTATCTTCTACTCCCCTGGTCCTGACGGTGTCTCCGGCATAGTATTAAAAATGCGCGAATCATCTTATACAACCCCTAACTGTCCTTTTTAAACTTTCAATCAATTATGGAAGGACGCTTATGTTACCCCTATCCATAAAAATTGTTGCAAGATCATGATGATGTAATGTCCTTTCATTGCAAGCCTGTCTTCTCCACAAAGCAACACGGATTTCTTAAAGGGAGGTCGACAACAACCAACCTTACCCAATTTGTGTCCAGTACACTGAAAGCTTTGGAAGACGAGAATGAAGTAGACGTCATAGCCACTGATTTTAGCAAAGCCTTTGATAAAATTCCTCACCAAATCATCCTTTTCAAACCTGAAGCTCTTGGATTTCAACAGCGATTCATCTCATGGATCAAATCATACTTAGTAGCCCGTCAATACAAAGTCCGTTTCAGGTCCGCAGTATCGGACCCTATTACAGCTACATCGGGCGTCCCTCAAGGCAGCCATCTCGGCCCACTGATCTTTATCCTTACAATAAATGATGCCGAGCCGATGATATGAAAATCTTCAGACGTGTTTCATCTTCCACTGAATCCCTCCTTCTGCAGGATGATCGTAATAATTTCTCCATCTGGTGCAGTAAGAATTTCCTACAGCTAAATGTCATCAAATGTCATTCCATTACCCACTCTCCCGTAAGCGTCTCCCACTACCACCTAGGGTCTACTTCATCCATAATTAGCCTGTACCCTCAGTCACGTCAGCACGCAAGTTGCGCGTCATCTGCGATAGAGAACTCAACTTTCGATAACACATCGACAATGTCATAAGTAGAGCCAACTCAGCACTGGGCTGAAACGATGGTCAAAAGAGTTCTCTGATCCATACGTAACAAAATCCCTTTATCTTACCTTCGTAAGACCACTCCTCGAATACGCCAGCCAAGTATGGTCTCCGCATTATGCTGCCCATACCCCGAGAATTGAAGCTGTGCAGCGTAGGCTCATTCGCCTTGCTTTACGCGGCCAGTCTTGGGCTGATAACCTGAACCTGCGACCCTATGTGGATCGACTAGGACTGACAGGTCTTCAGTCATTGGAAAAACGTCGTGATGTTGCCGACATACTTTTCATTCATCAGTTGTTATGCGGTAACACTGATTGCCCCGCCCTGTCTCAAGCTATTTCTCTTAATACCAATCCCCGCAGTCTTAGGTCTGTTCCTCCATTCCGTATATCTCCTTAACATAATAACTATGGCCACAACGAACCATTGTCAAGAATGCTGCGCAAATCAAATAATGCCACGAACATCTTTGATTTCTATGGCAGCAAATGCGTACTCCGTAACGCCCCCCTCCACTGTCAGCATAACTAAACTCCTTTTCTCCTTATTAGATATTAAGTCTTAGTTTTTAAGGTTGAGATTGCTTAAGTTAGTTTTAAGGTTGTGCTTGTACTAAGCAATAAATAAATAAATTATGCGCGTCATCTATGGCAAGGACTTTCTCTACAGAATTGATCCTCCGGATTAGATTCATAGACTGAGTATCGTTGGTGTCCATTCGCTCTACATATCCTAGCTATCACAAACGTCGAAGGCGAAGTTTTTGGTCTCAGTCAATGTCGCTGTACAACTGGTATAGTTCGTGGTTGAGTCTTCTCCTTCCAAACCCATCAACGCAAGTGGAAACCTTACGAAGTAGGACTTGGATTATAAAAGTCTCCTTAATTACTCGGGTTAGGAGCTTGCAACTTAAATGCCTCCTTAGCCATTGGCAAGAGTGATTTTTCTTTAGATTTCTACGCTAATGTTATTGTCAAAGGACGAAAGGCGCAGAGGAGGTGAAACCAAAACGATTCTCAGCCCTGTTTCATACGTTCGGGATGGGGCGTTGGATATCATGTGAACGGAGCTTATCTTTGATTGCAGATTCCGATGCTCTTTCCAGGCAGTTGGACTGGGTCTGAACCAGCTACTACAGTCCTCTGTACAAATAGGTCTCTGATTGATGTGCTCTTGGGAGCAGACATCTATTCCAAGGAAGCGAGGGTGAACAAGGCTTTTCCACTAAGCAGAGGTTTTTCAGCCCGAAGTCTATTCTATCGCAAGTGCAGCTCACATATCTTTAGAAATGAGAATAAGTGTTAGAGCTATTTACATCTGCTCCGACAGCCAGGCCTCGATTAAAGCTTGTTTTGCCTACGTGATTGCCACCAAGATCGTAAAGAAGGCAACTATTAAGCTGAACCGTCTGGGATAGTGTAACTCGGTGACGTCGGTGTGCATTTTGGGACATTCTTGAGTACCGGGTAGTGAAAGAACAGATGCTCTTATCAGGGAAAAGTCGATGAAGTTTCATGGGTTCTCAGCCGTTCTTGGCTTCAGCTTGGCTTTCCTTAAAAACACAATGACTGAGCTGCTACTGAAACGGCATCTTACCTACTGGTGGCGTTTTGTTACATTTCGATACACAAAGAACCCGGTTTCTGCTGAATCTTCCCAAAAGTGACTTGACAACTATTACAGGACACGTCACGACTTTTTCTTCCGCTGATGCCTCTGTAATTGGTGCAGTCTGGTGCAGAAGTCTCCTTTCTTGTGGAGTTGGTGTATGCTCTCTATTAGATAATTTTCACTTCCTTTCAATATCTCGACAAGCACGGTGTCATGGTCAACTGCCTTGTTGGTCCTAAGTTTTGATATTACTATCTTCATTTCAGTTTGACCAGGGGGCCGGAAGTTGTGACTACCATCGTTGGATTGTACATTCTGCCCGACTGGGTAATATTTTCTTCGTCAGCATTAAACAGTTCACAAGCGACCAAATTTCCAATGCATGTGACTCCTCTACTACATTTCTGGACCAAGTTTTGCAGCATCAGTAAACAGCATCAATTAGCAATAGCTAAAACTCTAAAAAGCAATGGAAAAGAATACTTGTTAGTGGTCTCTGGGACTTGAATGTCGAATTTCCCGGTCAGTAATCTAAAGTTTTGTAAAAGAAGCAGTGACGTACATATTTACGAAAAACTTATTCCTCCCAACAACTGATCCTACGCGATGTTTGATCTTACCATTGCCATGAGGGTCAAAATGAAGTCTTTTCGACGATGTCCTTGCCAAAAGCACTTTTGCACCTCGCTTTGGTGGATTTCGACTTAATTTGTTTTGACCAGAGAAGTTTGCTAACCGAGATCACTTCCAGATATTTCACTTCATCGGATATTCGAATAGAAAGACCGTTTCCTTCATTGCTGCTCCCAAATGCATGTTTAGTTTCATGTCCTTTTTCTCAGACATGTAGTTAAAATGTTCCTCGAACAATTTATCCAACCAGAATTTCACTACTCTCTGTTTCAACCGCAATCAAATATTCACACGACACGAACCAAATACCTTACAGCCGCCCAAATCCGCATATCCTCTGAGGGCTCCTTCGTGGCTCCTCTCCTAGCAAAGGATCATTGGTCAGCAATCAGCTTATACACAAACTGTACACTGAAGCCTTCCTAGGCACTATAATACCGAAGCCATTAGCGACATTTATCTAAATTAAAATTTCCCAATATCCCATCGGCCTTAAGCTCTTTAAGTACCATAAATTGATTTCGAAATTTCATTATGCTCAGCTTCATTCGCTTTTCTCCCTCTTTTCAAACTTAGCGGTGAAAAAAAAGCAACAAAATCCCCAAAGGCAATCAGTAATATCATAAGCCCTCTCATGTCATCCCTTCCCCCATCACAGCCAGACAAGTAAAAAGTTTCCGTTTAAGCATTCATCCCCTCAGCTCTGGGGGAATCGTCTGCTCGTGTTTATCCTAGAAAAAAAAACACACTCAGTACTCATAAATTCAATATCCTCGATGGAGTAGGAAGTGAGTCCAGAGAAAATTAGCATAAGCTCTTAAAAAGTAAATCGATGAACACACACTCGTACATATCTCCTGAGTGCTTCATAAACTTCGTATGGCATGTCCTCTTGCTAATTTTTGTCCTTCAACTTCGATAATTCTGTGTACAAATAAAAACCCAGTTTCGAGCCAGGAACAGTACACAGTAAGATTTTTTTTCAAAATGAATTTCGACAGGAATCTATTATTGTTCCGTTGACCATTCCTCATCGAAGATATTCGAACTGCAATGCAGTTTGCCCGATATCAGGATACTGGCCAGTTTCTTCTATTATTATATTCTATTTATTATTCTATCTATTCTTCTAACATTTTGCCTTCAAGTTTACCCTCATGATGGAGAGTATGCTGCTTGTAATTGGTACTTAAGGAACGGAGAAAGGAGTGCAGACAGAGGGCGAACGCCTCTTCCTCATTTTATTATTTCTGAAGGAGCAATTTTCCTTGATTTAATGAAAGACAAATAGAATCCGTAGTAGTGCTCTTTTGGTCCTTTTTGTTCTGAGTACAGCCATTGAATTCGAGAAGGAAATGAAGTAAACGCTAAATTCAAAGAAGGATGTCGAGATGGTTTTGAATGATAGCTGAGCATACTTCGGCTACGTTAAGGGTGAAACTTTTGTTAAAAAAATGAAAAGTTCCTGATTCCCGTCTGGGAATATCCTTTAAATGTTTCAGTGGGTAATTATAAAAACCTTACAAGTGAGCGTGGTTCTTATAATTTGTTATGTCCACTCTGGCACAACGTCTGTTCTCTTGCCTGCCAATATTTACCAAATTTTTTTGTGCGAATTCGAAACCTTCCTGGAACACATCCTGTGCAAACACACCAACAACTGCAGTACAGTTCACCTTCAATGGATCAATTTCTTTTTATGCATCGTCGTTTGGATAATGCTCAAGTATTATCCGAACGATGTAGGAAGCTGCAGTTTCAGGAAATATGGAATGCGGCTTATGCTGGATAATAGTCTCCTCTGCAGATGGTCAAAAGCATTTCCAGGAGAACGAAAAAACGGGGAAAGGAAATATGTTATTTACTGGATTGGATTGTTGGTGATATTCACTGTTTTTATGATGTTAGATTGCAGGATTAGTAACAAGGATAACAGCTGCGGAACTGACTTGATATTGAGTTTTTCGCTAATAACTCGACGACTCGCTGTGTCCCTTCAGTTGTCTATGAAACAGTAGCTTGATTCAAATACAATTGGTCGGATTTGAGGTCCATCAGAAATGGAGAGACGAGCTTCTAGAAGAACTCGTAAGGTCACCGCTAAGTGTACGTTTCACTTAAACCAACAAGTGTAACAAGGAGACTTTTTACTCAACATGATATGCTTGCCAGGAAAACGAAAACAAGTAAAAACAAGTAATCGTATGGATGAAAGGATCCATTTTTGTGTCAGTTTAAGCAGAAATAGGGCAGCGACTTAAAGGACTTTCTAACAGAGCACTGCAAATGGTTTCTTGAGCGGTCGAATCTCCTTTCGACATTCACGGAGTTTACTATGTTAACCTCAAGGCGCTTGAACTCCTTAACTACATTTAAGTCACATCTTAATGGATGACTCAAACACTAGACTTTATGGTGAGACATTAGACTTCAGTCTTCGTTAGATCAACGTGCATCTGGATTTCAAAGAGATCTACACTATCCTAATGACCATGTTCTTTATTCTGATGGAAAGGTAAATATAAGGAAGCTGCAGCCAAGGTTTATACGTGGCGTTGAGTAGCCACTTCTTAAATAGTGCATCAACATTGCATCTTGTCTGTGTGCTAGATAATACTGGACTTGCAAGGCTCAGAGAAAGGTTTCTCAGGACCCAAAGCTAGCACTAGGCCTGTCTGCCTGTCTGTCAGTTTCATGACTCTCCTGGTTGTAGAGAAGCTACACATGTGCGTATGGCGATTTTTCTTTTATCCCTCAGGAGAATCGACTGCCGATGACTTGCAGGGAACCTTACGTGTGATTTCGCTTTTGCCAAGGACCTCGACGTGTTGGGAGCGCTACATGTGAGGAAGGCGATGATGAAATGGAACATTTCTTTAATGTCCGGCTTTTGCTTCCACCACGTGGCAGATTCTTGGGACCTAAGCTCTTCATGGATGAAACACCTTCTCGTCTGTCTCCGAAAGTCGGAAATAGTAGGCAACGTGGTTTAGTGAATAATGCAACGATCTGCTGAGCAGACAGTTCCACATTCGAATCCGAGAAAACGCCGACAAGTCTTTTCATGGTTCAACCTCTCGCGTGTGTCTTGCAAGCTTCCGCGAGTAATATCCGCCATGAGAAGCATCCTAATTATAACTATCGCATGCAGCATTACCCTGTAGGTCCCTTCCATTCGTCCGAAAAATATAACACACACAAGATGAAAGGTTGCGAGTTGTTAGGCCCTGGACTCCATGGCCTCCTTAAAGTATCGCTTAGAATTGTGTAAACCGCATGTAAGGATCTCAATATAGTAGACGCAAGGCTGCAATTTACTATGAGATTCCAAGGAACGTAAGCACTTCCCGGCCCGTTACCAATTACTTTGACTATATGGGCTGCAAACCAAACGGCGTTAGATTCCTTCTTGATGATAGCAAACGAGGCTTAAGATTTGGATCCATCTTTGGCTGGGGCGCTCTGGGCCCCAAGAGTTTGTTAGAACTGGAGCCACTTGGAAATTTAAATCATTACTAAGCTAATGCATCCCGGCGATGATCTATCCATTCCAGAAGCGACATCGGGATTAAGCGCGGAAGAAGTAGGTAACATAATAGACAATGATAAGATAGCTTGGGCAATTAAATCTTTTGCTCCGTACAAGGCACCAGGAATGGATAACAATCGACCTGTGATGCTGCAAGAGTCAGTGGATATTGCTACTCCACGGCATCAGCGTATCTTCACAGGATTCCTTAAGCTAGGATATGTTCCCAAAGCATGGCGGGAGGCCTTCCACAGGGTTGTATCAAGCTTTAAAAGATCGCTCCACCTCAAGGAGTTCACTATTGGAGCGTTCTTGGACATTGAAGGGGCGTTCAACAACGTAACGTAAGGATTGCACAGATGCTTCAATCCAGAGTAATATATTCAACGCAAGGAGATATAACCGTCCGGAGAACGGTCTGCAGAGAAACCCCCAAGGCGGAGTTCTGTCACCTCTTATATGGCTCCTTGTAGTGGATGAGATCTTGGTAATATTGAAGGAAAACGGCTTCAACGTGAAGGCCTATGCCGATGATGTGGTCATCCTGGTTTCGGGAAAATTTCCTCCAGTCCTAAGTGGAAGACTCAATCTCGCACTTCAACTAGTGGATAAGTGGGTCGGTAGCAAAGGGCTGGGAGTGAACCCCTCAAAGACGGAATTAGTCCTTTTCACTAAGAAGAGTGACCCCTACCTTCAAACCACCAAATATCGGTGGTACTGAACTAAGTATCTCAAGTTCAGCTCGATACCTGGGCGTTATACTGGATTCCAAACTAAGTTGGAAGAATAACATTACCGAACGCATCAAAGAAGCAATACCAGCTCTCAAACCTCACCAAAATCCAGAGGGCAGCATGTATCGGAGTCATGGGATCAATGAGAACAACACCGACAGCTGCAATGAAATGAAAACCAGGCTTAGTTTCATTCCGCTTGATCTATACTGTAGCAGTCTGGCGGCCAAAACCGCGGTAAGACTGAAAGAAGCCTCTACGGCCATGGCTCAATTTTGTCTCGATGGGAGATTACCAGTAGATCGACGGAAACTGATCACATGAACATGATATTAGCTTTTGAAAGGAGAAGAATTCCTGACAGAGTGTACTGCAAGAACCGTAGGATCACGAAAAAGGAGCTGGCATTCTATACCGATGGTTTTAAGATGGACATTGGCACGGGAGCCGGAGTTTATTGTAAAGCCCTAGGAATAAACCACTCCTTTAGAATTCACGACGGCTGCAGCGCCTTTCAGGCCGAAGTCAGGCCGCGAGAGTAATATCGTTGGCAAAACGATCACTGTCTATATAGACAGTCAGGCAGCCGTTAAGGCTCTGGACTCCGCTGTAATCAGGTCGAGATATCTAGAGCCAATGCGGTGACCCTCTGCTGGGTACCAGGGCATATGGATGTCGAAGGAAATGAAAAGGCTGATGAGCTTGCTAGGAAAAGATCGGCGCAGCACTTATCGCGGGCCCTCCCTTTTGTAGTAACCCCAATCAGCACCTTACGGAAAAAGATAGAAGATGAAGCCACCGGTCGAGCAAACAGACGCTGGGTTCATCTGGAAACATGCGCAACGGCCAGGGCGCTATGGCCGGCCTTCAGCAAGAAGAGATCAACGTCTCTGGTAAAACCTAGTCGTTATAACGCACGGGTTGTTTCCGGTACAATTACTGGACACTGTGCTATCGGCATTCACGCAGAACGACTCGGTGTGCTACATAATGACTTTTGCAGAAGTTGCAGGGACGAGGAAGAAATCGAATCTGTTCGTCATCTGCTGTGTGATTGTCCTGCCCTATCCGTCATAAGAATGAGCACTTCCGGGAGTTACTTCTTTTTGGAATTAGAGGACTTAGGTAATGTAGAGCTGAAGGACCTCCTGAGATTCATATCATTATCTGGGTGGTTCTAACAGCGGTTTCACAATGTTTCCAGGGTTAAATGATTGGGCACAATGGACCTACCTTATGTCACAAGGCACCCATCTACCTACCTACCTAAGCTGATCCACGATAGAGGTAAGGAGCTACGGTGCATGTTATATCCAAGACAACATTCAGGGCATTGGTTGAGATGCGCACGCAGTTTGTTATGCAAGGTCTACCTAAGCCTTGCACAGATATAAATACATCCCTGGCTATGGAATTCTTAAACTCAATGAGTGCTCATCTCGAAATGAGATGACGCTGCTCTGGGTGAGAGGACACGCAGGGCAATGAAAAGGCGGACCCTCTAGCAAAGCAAGGGTCAACCTCGGAGTTCTTTGCTGCGGAACCATTTGCTGCAATTGGCAGAGCAATGGTGGAGCACCTGATTTACAACTGGATCGCGGCGGAACACCAGAGAAGGTGGTTAACTGTAGAAGGTTCTAGGCAGGCTAAAATGGCTTTTAAAGGACCGACTAGCTACACTCATAGAGAAGTTCTAAGCTTGGAGCGAGGGGCACTGAAATGGGTGGTAAGCGTTATCTACGTGTTATGGAAATTTTAAGTATCACCTAAAGAAGATGGGTCTTCTGGAGGATAATACCTGTGAACTATGCCTGGAGGAAACCGAGACGGCGGCACATATATTGTGTAAATGTCCGGCATTAGCTAGCAGAAGAAGAGAGATCTTGGGATGCCACTGGGTAGAAACCCAGAAGATGAGCCAGAATCCTGTTAAACAGTTGCTAGCGTTGACACGAGGAATCAAAGCCAGAGAAGAACTGTGGAGAAATCCGGAGAGTCTCTCAGGCTAGATGGATCGTGGAAGAGAGACGAAAAGGGACCCATAACTGTGGTCTGATCCGGTATCTCTCGAAATAATATATATGTATAAGCCTTGCACAGATTCTAACTGCTTAAGGGTGATGACTTTGTCGATCTTTATTCTCTAGGACATGGCAACATATGTATGTACGTTGATATCACTCAGTTCTTTCTGTAGATACGTCGGCAAAGTGACTTGAATATGCGATCTATCTGTAGAACGCTGCACAATTTGCAATCCAGGATGATTCCCTTGAAATTTGAAGTCTTGAAAAATTTAATAAACAATCGAAAAATCTTGCAAGGAATCTGGCTTGAGCACTTCTACATCATCCTGCTGATGGCATTTCGATTAGCTTGATATTAGTATTCAAACGCAATTCACCAGTCATACAGCTGATTGAAATTCTGACTGCTAAGAGTGCACTCCCAAAGGAATGATGTTTTTTCTTCAGCAACACAAAAGGAGTCACATTTTCCACTCAATCTAATCGCACCTCATGCATATGACAAAATATCCCCAAGTGCAGGATGTCAAAGTGAATAAAATGCATTCTCTCCGTAGTGCCTATCCTTGGCTGATAAAAGTAAGGATGATGAAAAATTGTTTGTGTTTTTCTTCCACTTTTCTGCTTTTTCCTCATCTATAAACATCACTTAGACAATGCAACGAATTTAAAAGCATTTTCTAGTGGGGACTTAATAGTAGCTTTCTGCTTTTTTAGTCGGGTTCCTTTTTTGTTGTGTATGTCTCGTGAAATTGTGGCTCCTCGGATGGTGTAATGGTGTTGATTGAAAGATGTTTTGGTTGACGTCGTCCTTTGGAAAAGAAGGTTTTTATTTCTCAGCCTTAAATGCTTTTTTCTCTCTGCTAAACTCGGGTATATTGTGACCATTTATCTTGATCTACACTATTTTTGGTATCTAAAGAGAATTTCCTTCGTAAATTAGTTTTTTTTTATATCCTTTGCGGTTAAAAATGAATAAAACAATTCCAAGTTAAACTAAAATTTGTGGATTTCTGGTCTAAAGAAGGATGTAATTGCTCCATCTGAGGACACTTCTTAATTGCAAGGAAGAACAAAATTTTAATAATCTAAACTATAATGCTTGGCTTTCAGCAAAAGACTTTTACCCTCAAGGATTCACCATAATATATACAGGATCAAATTAATGTGCGAAAAGTTCAGCTATATAAAATTAGGTCCTTGCTTTCTCATTCTCATTGTATTTTGAAATTTAATTCGGTTTCCTTCGTCAGCAGAGTCTAAGAGAAAATTAATTTAATTCCTTGATGCATCCTTACGAGTATAGCCCGTTTTATCATCCCCCTACAGAAGGCAGGATTGAAGCCAAATTCTCATTTTACTTCCTTCCGAAATGTATGCACTTAACATTGTGAACAGAAGATAACAATTGTATAGAATAAGTCGGGTGCATTCGTTGAAGGAATGCGCAAGGAGCAACGTAGAATCGGATTCAATGGGGGCAATTTGTATTTCATGATAGTGACATCAGATTGTGCTTCGGTGCATTTGAATGGCATTCCTTTTATGTGAATAATTTTTCGTATTACCAGCAGATATCTTTCGAATTGAAAAATAATATAATAAGCAGACGAAAACTGTGCAAAGGAGAAACGGATTTTGATTATATTTTTCCAATTTTGTGTCAGAAGTAAAAGCATTCAAAATACAGATAAACCGTCTTTTATTTACCCCTGTGCAGGATCAATGTCCCACCTTTGTTTTCGAATTGGTCTCCAACTCTTTACCAATTGCTGTGACTCCTTACCAACTGTTATACGCTCTTTTCCATCGAAGATAAAGGGGATAAACACCTCTCGCTTTATATCAGATCCGCATATCTTTGTCGAATTTGAATCTCCATTGGTCTGCGGGTTAGAAATACGATATGCGTAGAAAATACCCCCTTATATTGTCCGGACACCGATACGCGAGCTCTTGCATCATTTTGTAAAAGTGGCAGTTATTTCCCACAAACTGCATCCATTCAGCAGCAAGGATTCAACATTGGTGGAGAACAGCCAAAGCTTGCACTCCAAGGACAGACTTATCATTGCCGATTTGACAGACAGTACCCTGATTGGTTGCACACTCTACTCAATCTAGCGGTCGTTCAGCAATGCTTACTTGAGATAATGGATTAGTGTCCAGGTTTTTGATTTTGGTTTTGGCCGTGTTAATCTTCCGACCCGCGGTGGTTGCCCAGGAAATTACGGTGAGAGAGTAAGGAAACGTAGTCGAAATGTTCAAGTTGTGATGTCAAAATCTATCGAACTCCATTGTTTCCACTTGACAAAGCCACGTGAAGCACATTCACCAATAAGAACAACATTGGCGACAGAATGCAGGCCTGTCGAACTCCACTTTAATTCCTCTAACAACCTTCCTCCATGCAAGCTGTAATATTTAAATTAGTTACGATTTACTTTGATAGCATGCTCAAGCTTGAAGCAGGGAATTTAGCTACAAGAGAGGCGAACCTAAGATGGAAGTCCATGGAAACGTGTAACATCGCAAGAAAACTTATACGAAGACATATACAAAAGGACAGAGGATCCCTTTCTATCCTCGTGGGTATCATCACGGGGCCTAATAGTCTGCGGTACCATATTAAGAAACTGCGCCGGACGGAATAAGAACTTTGCAGAGGCCATTGCGATGAGGGAGTTTTTGAGGACACCACCCACTTCCTCTGCCACTGTCCTGGACTCCAACATTCCAGAAACAAATTCCTCGGTAAACACTTCTTCTATAACCTTGAAGAGCTCTCTGGCGTTCCTACAGACAAGATGCTGAACTTTGTAAAGTCATCAAAGTGGTTTGTGTACTCGAAAACAAGTAGGTAGGAGGCTTTTCTCTCTCTGCCAGCCCGCTTACCTAACCTAACCTACTTTGATAGCAGCTATCAGTTTATCGGTGATATCTCTGCTAAGCAAGGCAAGCCAAGCAAACGCTGTGTTGGATATTTCAAACGCATTTTCAAAATCGATCGGAATTCAACGCACTATTCAATACCGATCTGCAGGGTGTGGAGAAACGGAAACCTGTTTGTTCGACGTTGAATGTTCCTTTGTTCACTCAGTTGTACCTGAACAGCAGCTTTAACAATTCTATGGATCACAAAAATACACTTCCATTTCTTGCAAGACGTCCTTCTTTAAGGAGATTCCAGCTTTGCACTAGTCGAGAAAAATCACCTGTCCCTCAACTGTTGTGAAAGTATTTTTAAGTCATATAGCCTCGTTGATCCCGGTAGTGATTTCAACCTAACAGGGAGTTTCGGTGCTAGTTGGAGCACTGTTCGTTTTCAATGTGGCTCGGTAAGCCACGTGTTATGCCTTTCCTGCCTTTTACCGACAATTCTTTCCGCTCCAGATGTGAGAACATTTCACCATCTTTCACTCCAATGTTAAAAAAGCATACTAACGTCTGGGGCACTGTTGCTTAAGCATATGTTGAAGGAGCGGTTGCAGGATTATAGTAGATGACTTCTCAATTTTCCTTTCAAATATAGCTCTAAACTGTAGGTCGCTTCAGCTTTTACAACGTTCCATTGAGACAATCGCACTTATACTTTAAGCAGTTAGTTACGAGCCGGATTAGCAACATAAAGTTGGGTGCACACGGAGCAACTGGAAAAAAACTAAACCGGTTGGCAACAGAACAATTACGGACTCAGCGGTGATTTGATTCCACACACGAGGAAACTCATCACCAATCAAAATCTCTAGTTCGAGCAGTGTCGTCATGGATACCGGGCGTGAAATGTCTTCGGAAGACTCGAGCGATGATGAAACCATCATGTTGTATTACTATCTCAGGAGGAGGAGAAGAATAGTAAGAAGGTTTTTGGTACACCCATACTTTGAAAACTATTTTCAGAACCGACATTTCCGACTTCTATCCAAGCCTTCTCTGTTTCATTTTCCCTCGAATAGCCGGGAAGGTGATAATTGTACAAAATAGGATGTTTTTCAACCTCCCCCACCAGCAACAGGTTGGTCTGTTGTTCGCTCATCTTCGACAAACTAGAAACTGAAATCAATAGGCAACCCGACATGCAAATCAACAGACGGGCGGTTACAAACTGGTTTTTGTAAATCGGAAACGAGTTTTCAACCAGTAGCGTCGTGTGCTGCGTCCCATTTGGCTTAAAACTATCCCGTATGCACTTATAGATGGTGTGTGTTGTGCTTTTTGAATTCCATGACACGGGCGTAAGTGAGTTATGTTGCCACTTCGTTATATGTACCTAAGTCGGTTTAGGCCAATGGGAATGACCTTAGGTAAAACTGTATACCGCAACTAATTGGAGCTGCTTTCGAAATTCCACATCCTTTGTTTACCGGTGTCAGTACTTCACAAATTCTACTAAGAAAATCGATCGTCCCTCTACTTGTAAATTATTACTTAGGTAAGCTGGATGCGTTTACCAAAATTGGCTGCAATAGTTCAGCAATTATCATGAATTGATGTGAAAATGCATTACGCTTATAAGTAATTGTAGAGTTATTCACTACTCATCATTTGAGCTATAAATTGTCTTTCTACGTTATCCTGACACTGAGAAATAAGCCAAATAAAATAGATTTTTTTCACAACTCATTAAATATTAATCAACAGGATGGGTTTGTGCGGCCTGGTAAACTCCGTATTCTTTTTAAGAGACCATTGGCTATTGAAAGTCTTGTTGTCACTATATCTGTTGCATTATATTTCTCGCAGGACAAGGCATCCTCTATTGGCATTATTTCCACTTTAAATGTACAATAGCCATCTAGTAGGCGAAGCCGTATGCTCAAATTGAAACTTTTGAAGGATACACTGCCCTCTGTCAAGCCACTTTGCTTAACCTGCATCCCTAGTGGCAATATTATCAAATTAACTACGATCAGGAATATATGCCCCGAAATTGCGATCAAATTTTAGTTTCAGGGACTTAGCCGGTATTGTACGATGATGCATTTGAAAAAAGAAGTATCGTTTTGAATCCTTTCAATACTCCAGAACAGAAGCCGATGACTAATTATTCATCAGTTTTCCAATGGTGCCGGTCCTATTGAATCTAATTGGCATGCCTCACTTCGCTCTTGACAAATATGCCTGCCTTCGGTTGAACTATGTTTTCCTTTATTTAGACGACACTTGTAGTTTCTCCTCGGATTCATTTTAGTTTATTTCCCTAACTTACTGCCAAAGACAAATGACAAATAAAACGCCAATTGACTGTAAACATACTTCTCTAATTAACATTCTGCTAGCAAAAGAGATTCCAGTTATAGGGAACCTCCCCATACACACTACTTAGAAGGATTTTCCATTTTAACGCTTTTCTTGAAAATTTGACAAAGCTTCCCTTGTACACTCCTTTCTTCTGTGCGCTCCTCAACATCGTAATAGCAATTCAAATTCCTTTTACTTGGTTCATTAAATCTTTTCAATAAAAAAAAAAAAAAAAAAAAAAAAACTCAGAGAAAGCAAACAGCTCCGCTTACAAATGTATCTACGACAACGGCAACAACGACGACGACAAGGACCCCACAACAGCACGTGAAAGGTTAATTTGAATAAATTTAAGGGGTTTTCCGAAAACAGATGTCACGAGGCACACAATACCAGATCACAATCGTTATTTATAAATGCCTTTCAAGGACATTAACGAAGTGGAGCCTTTTCAATGGTTTTCTCTTCCGATGATTTTCCAAATTTTAATTGTTTTATTTTTTATTGATTTTGAATTTGTGAAATTTATTACTCAGCGCAGATTTTAAGGGAAAAAGAGAAATTTCTCTTATATTTATGACAAAAAAAATGGCCGGCAATGAAATGATGAATAGATTCCTTCGAGTGGAATGCGAGGTATTCGCTGAGGCGAGGACCATTGGGAATTTCTGCGACTTCCCGTACCAAAAGTTGACTTCAGAAACCATTTTTATTTCCGAATTTATTGCCTGGAGTTTTTAAAGGATACAAGTAGTTTAAGCTCTGAGGATTTCTAGTCCTGAAAGTGGAAGTGAATTTTACATTAGAAATGCCTCTTGAAAGGTGGGGCTTCCATCACCGCCAGAAGCTGAATGTGAGATTCCATTCACTAACCGGAAAACCACTCCAAATGTCAGAAGGAGAAAACAAAGTTTTGACATTTTTTTTTTTTCAAACGAAATTTTCCTCCCGGCAATCACAACTGGACAAAGTGACACCTAATTTATAATCGTGAGTTAGGATAAGCTTTTGACACAACAGGACAACATAACAAATGGAATTATCTGTAATCAAATAAAAACGTGTCTATGAAATCTCCATTAAGATGAAAGACAAGTGATAAATAAAACATCAGTTGGCGTACAAATGCCCCGGGAAAGGAATAGAACCGTGAGTTCTTTATTTGAGGAGACACTTCACTGGAAAAAGGATACTCGGTAAGTGGCTCTTGTTGATTAATGCAATCATGGTGTTTTTTAAGGATGGAACTCATTCTTAGTATATTTAGGTTGTGAATGGTTACTGATATGCTCTCTGGAATAGCTACTTCCAGAACTGTTTCCAACTTATTTTTGAGAAGAAAATAGTTACACAGTGGACAGTTTTATGATTTATTTTATGTGTGTATTGCTCGACAAATACTTGTGTGCAACTGAAGGGACAGTGGAACAAGTTGTGGAGAGAAAACTTATTCAACTTCCTTTTCCTTTTGCTTAAATGTCCTTCGCCAATTATGACTGTGTCCTTAAAGTTTATAAAATGCAGTGATAGAGAAGCAGTATTGGGAGGAGTTAAAAAGTAAATAGAAGAGGAGGAAGAGTAAGTGGAGAGAAAGTAAACTTTGAAAATCGTAGTCAAAGTCATTAAAAGTGAGTGGAAAAGCGTTTACATCCTTTGAGATACCCGAGGCACCACATCTGTAATCTGCTGACATATGTATGTACATACCGTTTTAGGTTCCTCATCATCAGTTCTAGCTAACTTCAGATAGACGATACACCACAGACTTATTCATGAACGACTTAGCTCGCTGATATAACCTTGGAGACATTGGCTAGTGCTGCCACTCCATAATTACGGTCCTTGCTGTGGATTCGCTTGAACAATTGGCCAAGTAAAGTAAAATAAAATAAACACAGAAAAAGTGTCGGAGAAATTACAGAACCCTGAGGTACACCAACATGAGGTAGAAGTAATGCAATACGTCTTATATTTTTCCTTTACAGAACTCGATTTATAATTTGAGAAGAATATACCGACACCATAACCTTCCAGTTTTCCTTCCTTCCAGTCAGGACAGTTTAACAGTCTCGATTGAAAACTTTGGAAGTATCTAGCACAACTACTTTACATTTGTTTTTTTTTGTTTTTTTTTATAATTTGCGCGCACCAAAGGAGACATGATTTTTCAGGGCACGGGCGTTTGAGAAAAGGGGAAAAGGAGCAGGAGAGGTATCTGTTCACGTTGGCTTTGAATGTTTGAAGGTTGCAGTGATGGGGAAATACAGGGACAGAAGATCATTCCACATATGTAGCATTCGGCTTATAAACGAATCTCTGTATTTAACAGTACCTCCAAAGAGCTTGAGGGTGAATTGATGCACATCAGTTCGAAGCGTGACGCGTATTGCGGGTGAAATTTTGAAGGAGAGGAATGCAAACGGCTGTTTCGCTGGAGCATTTTTTGTAAAAGAAGCGATTTAATAGGGAAGGACTATGGGGCTTACAATGTCTCTATCACCTATTTAGAATGTGCAATTGGTCTTGGATACACCAGACCAGATGTGATCATTGTATTCCAGCTTTGGGCGGATGAATGCCTTATAAATTGTGACCAGTTCAGAAGGGGTAAAGAATTTCTTGCACCGCTTAAGGAATCCTAGACATTTTGCAGCATTTTTGGCGACCTCGAATATGTGATCGTTCCAAAGAAGATGGTTGTTAATACACATACCAAGAATGGCAAGCCTTTCGGTTTCTGCGATGCAAGTACCATTCATGGATAATGGTAGAGGGTTTTGGTTTCGCATGAGAGACAGAAGACAGCACTGAGCTTTGGTCGAACTGACTCTTTTGGTTGAACCATATTTGATTATGCTGTCAAGGTCTGAATTTAATGAGTAATTAACATACGTTGCCGTTCCTCTTCTGCGGCCGAAGAGCTCCTGCTACGTGAGTTAGGAAACAAATATGACAAACTGAGAGTACTGCCGTCAGCGAACGAATGGATTGGATTAGAGGTTGCAGACAAGAGATCATTTATAAAAATGACAAAGAGAATCGGAGAAAAAACTGAGCCCTGTGGGTCACCAACATTTATGTAGTGAAACCGTTTAAGGCAACTTGTATTGAACGCCCCAAAGACAATTTCTAATCTCTCGAAGAAGAGTCTCTTCGATGCCATATGCACGCATTTTTGAGAAAAGAGCCTGATGCCAAACTCTGTCAAATGGCTTTGAAATATCAAGCGCAACCGTCTTTGTTTTGTCGAAGTGACGGAGAGATTGGTTCCACTTCTCGGTGAGATATGCCATCAAATGTGCTACGAAAACCATACTGCCGGTATGACTGACGATTTATCAGTCAGTAAGTCAGTAAGTGCAATAGGTCGCTAATGTGAATGCTTTCGTTCCATTTTTCTGTAAATTAGTTCATTAAAGCTCCAGCTTTCAGTTCTTCCGATTGAGCCACACTTTCTTGACGCGATAGGTACAGAATTGAACTCGAAATCAAGGCGATCTGCCAAGACAAATACGTCCTGCATCGATTTCGCCTACAGATGATCATCATTACTATATTCTGTCTTCTGAGCTACGTACACTTGTTTCAGATGCCGACAGTTCTGAATGAATTACTTTTTTTATCTTTACCACTTTTTTCACTTATCGACGTCGAAGAGTATGAAAATCTTAGAATTCAACCCCTCTACCTCGTATGAAACGCTTTTCATTGAATTTTCGAAATCTATTCACGAAACTATCATCTTGAGATTATCTCAAAAATACGCCACTGGAACAAAGCCCAAAATCACTCCCATTTTTCATTCACCCATTGCACATTCAAGTTCTTAACAAAACGAGCACTTTTCCTTAAGCCATTTTATGAATTAAATTATCTACCGCTTCATAGATTGCCCATCAGCAGTGACACCCCACTGAACCCACTAAACTATCAACACTTAAGGAACACCTTCCAAGAGCGCCCGTTCTACATGATTTCATTAACACTACTTCCAGTTAAACATCCTCCTCAGGCCACAAAAATAAACAAATTCACTCCGAAAGAGCGCCACATTGTCATTCGGAATCCTTCTACCCCACTCATCCACTCACCTCACTGAACACATGCGCACGAAAGTCCTTTACTCTCGCAATTCCAAACGCCAAACGGAACTGGAATCATTTCCAGCAGAAAGAAAAAAAAACCAAAACCGAAACCTACCAACGTCATGAAGGCATCATCTTCACTGTTATACAGAAACATAATTATCCTTAAACGAAAAGTTAGGTCAGTAGTAACTTTTGGTCCTTACTGGAAATACGTGTGTGTATCTCGCTCGTTTCAAAATACCTGGTTTGTGGTGTTTCTCTTCTCTTTTAGAAAATAAAAAAGAATAAGAATAAGAAAAGAAAATCCCCTTCACTACCTGCAAATAGAGCAAGGATACCCAATAACAACAACAGGAACCCCCCCTCTTGGATAAAAGTTTTGTGAATAAGTGTCTCTTTAAGGACACTGACGAAAATTTAAAAGGAAATCTCAAGAAATTCAGTGCCAGTGCAGTGATATAGTGAAGCAAAAAAAAAAGTGATAAGCAAACATCTTCAAGGATACCCAGGATTATAAACTTTGTTGGATTACTCTCTCTCTCAGTTGGATATCGCCAAAAAATAAAAAGGATACTCATTTCTAAATGGTTGGTATGGATGGATCTAAAGCTAATTTTATTCAACAAGCATCTCCCCCAAAAAATAATACAATCATTCTATATTCGTCGTTGTTGTCGAGAATAATTCAATTAGTCCCCCGGATAGACCCTTTCATCTTGTTCGGTATAGAAGTACATGTCCTGGGAACGCAGCAAAAAGTAATCATCCCCCCCCACGCACTTTGTCGTTTTCTATTTCGTGTTATGCCACTTTGACACTTCGTTATTATGTCAAAGTTCCATTTACGCCATTCCATCCGAATCCGACTGGAGCAAGGACACACACGCATCTTTCACAATCGACACACTGTGTATCCTTAAGAAATGGAAATGGAAACTGAATACTGAATACTAACAATTGTCAACATTCCACCACAGTTTGCTCGAAGGCCACCACTTTCTTTGTGTGTAAAGAGTGAAGCTGTTGTGGATCGAGAACAATGTCATCTCTTCCTCTAAGCAACTGTGCTTTATGACGCAAAGAGTCCTGTTGATTTGAGGCGAGTGCTTATGCCACCCCGATTAGGGTCATAAATTACCGTTTAAGTGGCTAAGGAGCAAGAGTGTCAAATTTATGATATTAGAAATATGGCCGAGAGGAGATCTATATGCGAATAGATTTCCTTTAAAAGATTTATTTCCTCTCGGCTAGTTGTTGTGCCGGAGCCGAGGGGGAATAGCTGGCTTGAGGATATTTGGTTAGGATCCTATATACGGTTTCTGTCAGTCAAGTGTGCGAACAGATTTTCCGGTGATTTATGGATTTTGGATAAATTTGTTTTTCTAAGGAAAAGGACGCTGCCGGCGTTAAGTTATATTTTTTTTTCAACGAGGGTATTGTGGTGGACTAATTATAAGTATTTGTGGTTTTGGTCCTTAATTTTCTTTAAAAAAAAAAACTGTTAGTCATTTTCTCGGTCTTATCTGCTTCGACTGTAAGTGGATGCTTAACAGGACGAAGTTTGTTATGAGATACTTGAGCAGCGAAGAACTTAAGGAGCTATGTAAACACATGTAAAAATGGGAGCAGTTGGATCCGTGTAGATTCGCTTGTAATGCAAAATTCCGAACAAGTATGAGCGCAGTTCAAAAATTAATCTAAGGAAAAATACGACAGTTGACATCGGTTAAGACGAGTGAGCTTCTGGGCTTCATCGTTGATGTTTGATTCCGTATCTTTCGTGAGAATATGTGCATTCTTGAAGAATTTCTGTGTTCGCACATCTTGAGAATAGCTACAGATATTCAGATATTTTTGGTGTAATAATTTTTTGGTGCTTTCATATTCCGCTGACTCGGAGTCATAGCATAAGTCAATTTGATGCCAGGATTTTATCATGTCGGCATTGGTGGTAGCACCGACCTTTCTGTTCATAATCTCGAATTAACATGCTTACTCCAATCTAAGTCAAATCGATTGAATAGCAGACTTACAAGATTGGATTAGGAAAAGTTTTTAAATTACTTTGCCATTTTGAGCCCGCACAATAAAGTCCATATTATCATACCAAAAATTAACTAGAACAGAGTGATTATAAAGGGTGAGCCATCTCTTGGTTTCCTTTTAAAATCACTGTTAAAACTTCAATATTTAATATTTTCCAATGAATTTGACTGCAATAAAAAGGACGTATCTTCCGATTAATTATGACATATAATTTTATTCAAATGTCAGCTGCGGACAACTAAATAGTTGACCATCCTGTCAACTCCATTTGCAGTACATTGTCTATTATTTGTGGCTCTATTTCGTGAATAGATTGATCGATGTTTTTCTTAAGTGCGTGTGGATCATTGGAGTAAAAACGGCGATGGATATTGAACAGTTTTCTATAAAAAAAAAAAGTTCAACCGCGTCAAATCACAGCTGCGCGGTGACACGTATCCAAGACCGCTGTTAAAATGGTAACCGAACTTAGTTTGCTTGAATGGCTAGTATAGCCCGTCCATGTTTAAATTCTACAAATCTTTAACGTCTCTGTAGTGCACTCCATTCATAGTAATGTTGCTGCCGGCTTCGTTCCCAAAAAGTAGGGATGTCACCACCACCAAACAGTTACTTTTAGAGGGTGTATTGGGTTCTCTGCGACTACGCAGAGTCTTGCTAGTTGACATAGTCTCCAAAATGAAAATGAGCTTAGTCCGTTCATTTTCCACTTAAGAAGAAAATATAACGAAGCAGATGGTAGATTAGCTTCAACGCTTGAGTGACTAAGCCAACAACTCGAGGAATATTTTGCCCAGAGAAGTGCGAATGATGTTCAGTTGTTGATTTCTGCGACGGATTGTCGTCCATTTTTATGCTTCCTGTGGACGACAGCAATCGTCATCATTTGATCTACGCACACCGGACGAGCAGGTTTTTATCCAAAATATGCCGGTTCCACGATCTACACTTACCGGTGTATCTATCCCTATAGGAAGAGCCTTCCCATTGTGGTATGGTTAATGTGGCTACTATAATAAAACCTAGAACTTTGCGACCGCAGAACGTGTTTTTGCAGAAGAGCCACTCAATCTCGACAGATTCAAGTGGAGTAGTATGTCCTAACTACTACCCTACAACACAACAGACTGATGTTCCCACCAAGGAATATTTCACATCCCAATGGAAGAAAAGGAATTCCTTAGACGAAGTCAAGAGTGGCGTCCACAATTCCAATTAAACCAAACTACTGGATGAACAGTTTATATGAGCTCCTTCGTAATGTTCAGATTATATGTACATATGTTGATAAATAAGGAGCAGATTATATGACCCCTTCTGCCACGCAGACTACTCGATCTCAAGACAGTTCCATTGACTGAGTCTTGTATTGGTATTCCTGCCGAACTAGTCTGTCTGTGCAGGATGACGATGGAAAATGTTCGTTGGTCCATCGAGGGCGATAATGACTTTACTGAGACTTTTAATGCCAAAACGCAGGAAGTGACTCGCTACCATGTGACTCTTTCAAAATGATGCTGGAAAAGATTGTTCGAAACTCATAACCCAATACCGGAGGCTCAGTCTTTCAAAAGTCTGTGCAATTACTTGCATACGCCGCGCTGGCAAAATTGACGTTGTTGCCAGAACTCAGTGGGCTATCACTACTAAAATCGGTCTAGCGCTAAACGAAACAAAGCATAAGCTATGAAAAAGAAGATACACACAACACTGGCAAATCGAAAAGAGGGTCACAGTGGACAGCTTTAGCTTCGGAGTCGTATAACACCACCGTAGATATCACACCAAGAATAGCTCTTGACAATCGCTGTTTTTTGGACTAAGGCAATTGAGCAGTACTGCCCTGTCTTGGCAACTATAAGGCCCTTTCATCCCAGTTAGACTTTACCGAGCGAAAACATTGACTTTATCGAAGGCTAATGAAGATATCCTTGGTCGTTTCGAACGAAAAATTGTTCGTAAGATATTCGGTACACTTTACGTGATAGCCTTTGGAAGAGAAAATTCAATGACGAGCTATACGACCTGCACAATGCCATCGACCAAGGCCTCAATCTGGGCCCGCAGAGTCTTAGAACCTAACCTATAGAGGCAGCACAGTAGGCTTAAATCAACTTGGAGAATGCAACTTGAAGCAGTTAACTAAAAATGAGCCTCATTGGAAAGACTTGTGGTTTGGAAACACAGCACTCATTTTGGAGATAATTGTTCAATATTTAAAGCGCTTTTCAAGTAGTCAGTCAATATTGAAAGAGCTCCAGTATTGCCAGCATTGAAATAGCACATACTCAAAAATAAAAAAATAAAAAACAGATTGCCTTATTATTCGGGGAGATTGATATAAAATCCTTAAAACCGAGTAGGTGATCACAAAAGAGCCTTCAAACCTACGATAGTCATTTGATCCCTTGCCGCAATCAGAGGGCAAGCGCCACTTAATGAATTCAAGACAAGTATCCCTGCTTCTGTCTGAACACGATACAAGTTTTACGAGGTTACTATGAGATGAGGTTGAGTTTCAAAAACCTTTAAAAACAGTCTTCTTATGTCGCCCAATATTCAATACTCAAGAACCACTAAACGCACATTGCGGTGTATTTTTAACATGATCACAATGTCACACTGACTACCCTTAAAATCATACATATGTGTGTATGTGTGCAATAGAAGGAAACACCTGAATTAAACTTTTACAAAAGGATTCGGTTGAATCTCCTTCACGTGTGAACTTAAGTGTGAATGTGAGTGAGGTCAAGCTGTCAATTCGCCATGGCTACCTCACTTTTGGGTTAAAAACGAATGCAATACACATGCCTACATACAAGGGTAAAGAGCTGAACGTGTTGTACGTTGTGGCATTTTCAGGATGACAACGGGCAGAAGAGAGAAGTGATAACAGGGAACTGGATAGTGGTCCCTTTTTTTTGTAAATCTAGGAAAGAAGGCAATTGAATCGTCAATCGGTTTTTAAAAGTATTCCCATTTTCACATCGTAAATTTATTGGCACGAGGACTGCTGAACTGTCACTAGCAACCCAGGAGGATATCCGATACGTTGGGCTTTGGGACCCGATACAAATTGAAGCCAGGGTATATTTCGTTGAGGAGTTCCGAAATTTTAAAAAGAATATCAAGCATCCTTATGGCTATAAACAAAGTAGCTATCCGCGTGTTTCTCCACTCCTCACAGAGCTCCAAAAATGAGCATTTGTCAAACTTCTCTGAGGAAAGTATTGCATAAGGACCTTAAATTATTTGCTTACAAGGTCTGACACACGCAAGACTTGAAGTAAAATGAACATTAGCTTCGTTATGGCTTCTCTGTGTGGGCTTTAAATGAGTTAGAAAATGGCGTTAGTTTTGGTCGGAAACTCTTCTTTCCAGGCAAAGCTCATATTCATCTCGGAGGTGGGTTTACTTTTTGAAAACCTAAGACAATACAGAGTAAAGAAAACTTTTTTGGGCGCTGAGATTGGCGCACTTAAGGAAACTATCCATCAAACTATTTGCGAAATATGACCGCAAACAATCGACAGTGTATTTGAAAACAGGATGGGCTACTAGCAGCTAAATTATTTTTTATAATTAATCGGAATACATACTCTCTTCAATAAAGTTAAAATTATTGAAAAATTTTGAGCGTTGTAGTTTTGGCGGCTATTTCGAAAACAAACCAACAGACGGCCCACCCTTAAATAATGATAATTTAATATTACAACGAGAGGACTCAAAACTACATTGCTTGAAACACATTTTTCGAAAGTAGTATATTCCTTGATACACTGACTTTTTTGAATTGAACGTCGATGGATGGAAGTGGTGTAATTGTACCATGGGTTGCATCCTGCAACATTGGTACGGCTCTCAGCCGGCGCACCATTATTCGTGAAAGTTCTCTTCCATCGAGATTACACGAGCACCAAGCATTATCATCACAGTGACAGCAGCAATTAGCAAACAGTCCCTGCATGTCATGTAGATAATAATTGGCGTTGAGCACGGCTACAGGACAAAGGAGTATTTTGCGTATTTTGCTTACTCGCTCATGAGGGAGGAAGTAAATTTTTCCTACGATACTAGTGCACCACTGTCATGCCATTTCCCTCATTAATCCTGTTCACTTTAAGGAATCATCAATTATTTTGAACCTGGAAATAAAAATTAAGAAAAACAAGAACCGGAGACAGTGTACAGCGTAGAATAGGTGAAATCTCTTCGATACCCATGCTTCATATCCTGAGGAAGCACCAATTGTGTGTAATACTAGGACGGCGAATAGTATCACAAAGGAGCTGATAGGTGGTCTAGATACATAAATATTTGCTGCATTGAATGTCAGCTCAGAGGGTGTTATGACCTTGTTGTAGCCCTTTTCGTACTCCATGCACCAATCTTCTCAGTCTCAGTATCCTTTAAATTTCTCCAAAGTTTCTCTATGAACTTGATTTCTCGTGTTAACGCTTGTATTAGCTCGAGTGATAGCAGGCTAATTTTATCGGTTCTCGACAAGTAGTAGACTGTTATAGCTTGTGCCGTGTGCCGTGTGCAGCCATCTCCAAATATTGGATGTATGTCCTGCACGCATTTTCTTTATGTGGTACTTAAAGCTGCTGAAACGACTGCTCACCATTTCAACACTCCTCGTTTTATGCTTCAAACTTTGCTTTACCAATATTCCTTTGGTTTCTTTACATACTTTGACGATTGGTCACCGTTTTTGGTAGCCATTAGCGGTCCATTTTTAGATAATATCCGCCAGCGTTCCAGTGAGATGATTTCTCTACGATAAATGCTTCCTGAGTGTTGCACAGAGCCCCACAATCATCCTGTTAGCCTGTTTCATCGTCTCGTAGACAGAAGCGGTAGATCGTATTTTTAGTGATCTCAGTTTATGAAGGTTCACAAAACCTTCTTATGTCGAAATTTGGAGGTATCTCTTGCTTTTTTATGGAAGGGTCTGACGGCTCATTTGGCTGCCTGAGTCCTTGTGGGTTATTCCAGTGGGATATGCACTATATCTGCTTAGCGTGTATTTGAAAGTAGAACCAGAGATTCAAAAACAGGTTCGGGTCCAATGACCAGATCAGAGGACCCTTGCGTAGCTAGCAGATTCGCTGCCTTGAAAACCTATAAAGCCCGGTTCCCTCCAAAGCTTTACTTTTTTGCGTAGAGTCAATCTGTGCAGATTACCAAAGCAGCGTAGTATTATTTTGGCGTTAACCAAGTGGTAGCTCAGAGTTTTCAGCGGCTTTGACATACTAGTCATCCATCATCAACTCATCTGTGAAGGTAACTAATTGGCGTGAAGTGGCCATTGAAACAGAGGAAAGATTTGCTGCTTTTCCCGAAAGTGTGCCTGAAATCCAAAGAACTTCAGATCATCCCAGAGCTTAGCCTATGCTGTTCGTACTGGAAGAGTTCTGCCCTAGCAGAAAACGAGATTCTCAGAAACTGCGAAGTAAATGAACTGCTAGGACAAAACTCTTCAGCCAACAAAGGGTGGAGTGCTTCACTGCTTTAAGGTGCTGAATATAAGTGATTTAATAACTCACTAACTGCCGAGGCATGTATGTATCAATCCGCAACGATTTGATGATAGTTGGGGTCTAAGCTCATGATGATAAAGAATGTTCAGATATTTAGAGGAATTCACGGAACTGACCTAATCCTTGGTTTTGGATCCATCCGTGAATATTGACCACCTGTCGCTTTAAAGGATAACGTGCTGCATTCCAAAATTATTTGTAGTCCAAAATGAACCCTAATACTTCGTATTTCAATTACTCAGAACCTAAAGGAAAACAACGGCGCATCCACAAGATGCTGGCATGTCTAGTACGTTATTCTTTTTATTGCTCAGAGTCTCACTGTTTGCAGCACCATGTTGGAGAGGTTCTCAACGCTCCAAAAGTATTGTCCAGCTCACACTCCCATCACCCTATCCATCGACATATTCATCTCCTCTACTTCAGTTTTTACGAAGGCCAAGATCAAAATGCCGTTTAGCTGCTGTTTTTTAGTATGTGAGTCAGGCAGTAGAATTTCTAAAATCACTTGCGTGACACATGGTCGACTAGTACCTGTCGCATCCAAGTTCCTCACACAAGCTATTCACAGTATCCCACCTATGTATGTGCCTTTTTCCTTTTTTTGCCACGATATCACCGAGGCATGTGCCGGAGTGGGTCTTATACGCCGGCCGTGCGCTGTATCCGCTGGTTTTTGTTCGCATATTTTTAGGTCCTTTCGCTTGCCAGGTTGTCTCTTTCACCCCTTGGAATGCATTGATTTCAGCTCCGTTGAAACTGCAGATTTTTTTCGTGATGTTTACAGTCAAGTACATCATTTTTTTTTCTTTTTATTGCTACTTCCTCTGTGCTTTTCGAATCGTCCTAGGAGAGAATCTACAGTGATGTTCTACAGAATAGGGATTGAAATATTCCCTGCAGAAGTACACTTTTAAAACCTAACTTCGTATTCAAATGTCAATGGTCCTGTTCTCCAACGCATTGTCTACAAACAGGGGCTTGACCCCAGGACTTTCCAAAACTAATTTCAGACTTTCGAAATTTAGTACAAATAACTTGCGTTGATATACGTATGTACCTGCTCTAAAAGCATGGTTTCTCTCTGACACAGAGTATAGGTAAGCAAATCGTTGCTCCGACGAACAACTCCGGCAGGTTACGGAAAAGTAACCAAATGTCACCAACAAAAAAAAATGAGTTCTGTATAGAAACAAAAGATCGCTCAACTCCTTGA
Source organism: Blera fallax (assembly GCA_946965025.1). Lineage (NCBI taxonomy): Eukaryota > Metazoa > Arthropoda > Insecta > Diptera > Syrphidae > Blera > Blera fallax. Next base: position 81,016,884 of record OX337245.1, on the reverse strand, counting down.
ATACCAAGGGTTGTTACAAATTTTTGAATTTCATCAAAACTATGCCGACAAAGTCTCAAAAATTTTCGAACAAATTCACCGTCTCCTTCTGAATAAAAAAAAACTTTTCTCAAGTGTTTCACCAATACTTGACCCAAAAATGTTTTTCCCTCATTTTCTTGTTGTTTACCTACACATATCCATACACACACACCTTTTTGTTTGCATTCAACAACTCAACTCATCTTTGGGGCCCACTCTGAATTTCAAATTTTCGATTCAAAGGACAAACTCAATGGCCATAGATAATCCCCTTATCCTTATACAAAACACGAGTACACAACCTCTCCAACGTAGAAGACAAAACAAATGAAATCCTGAAACCGAAAAACTATTGAAATGTCCTCCATTCTTGCCCCGGATGGGAGGGGGGAGGAGGGCAATCTTATAGCATATTAAAAAGAGATCCCTCGTCCGTTTCACTCAAGCAAAAGGACAAAATAAAGATGAGATGTGCCTCTCCTTCTGAAGCATCTGAACAAAGATGAACAAAAATCAATGGAAAACATTTGGCCGTAAAATTCGCAGTGCAAACATTGAGTTTTGTTTTCGAAAACAATGGCTGAATGGCAGCGGTCCATTTCGAAGTTTGGCTAAGCCGGAACCTAGAAACCGTTTTTGAATTTAAGGTTTGAGTGTTTATTGTTTAAATTGAAAGGCGCCTTTGCAATATTCTTGATGAACCTAAGGGTATTGACCTATTTCGTCCTTCGACGAAATTTCGCTTTTAACCTGAAATCGGGCGCATGGTGTGAATCCAAGGTTCTTGGCTTCAAAATATAATCCTTGGGGGTCTCTGGTTTTTGGGATTCAGTAAGGCAATCAAATACATTGAAGGTGGTGGTCTTGAGGTGGTACGTTCATATGTAAGGTGGGACAAAGCTGGAAACAACGATACGTATTGGACTGGTCTAAACGTACGAGAAGGCTTGGAACAAGAGATGGCATCAGTGAGCGACTTGATCGGCATTGATGATGCCACGGTATTACTTTCTATAAAGCAAAGTGGGATTGAAAAGTAAAACTTGTGGAATATGAACATTTCTACGCTTCAAATAGGGACCAAGACCCCAAGTTCGTAATTTTTTGAACCGACATAAGGGAGCATATGCTCATTTAATAGGTAAGAGTATTTTAAATTCAACCTTTGGTTCAATGCGACGTATAAGCTAAAAGTAGAGGCGATGATGGTCAACGGAGACGAACAGTGATGGCCCTTTGATGGGTATTTATGTAGATTATGCCTTCAAAGTGACGAATCCTCTCTTCATATTCTCACGGAGTGTCCGTCTCTCTTTCATCTCAGGAAGAACATTTTCGGTGCAGAAATCATCTTATCTGCGAAGATTGCAGACTTACACCCAGAGAACATCCTTATCTTCTGATCGCCTCCGGAGTAAATATTTTGCTCTAGGACCCCACAATAGGCGTCATTAGGCCTCATTATGAAGCCGCAGTGCCAGACCGTCACGAAGGCTCTTCCGCCTTTCAATACATGATGGGTAATCTATTGTTTTAGCATGATGATCTGCCCTTCTACTGAAAAGAGACGTTTGCCCTGGTGTCAGTTGAAAGTGGAACTGATGCGCTCTCAGAGCCTGTCTGGTAGAACGATCAAATATCGTGTTTTATGGATCCTTCTTCCTTCGGAATGTCCATCGTGGTGTTATCTGTAGCGTAGGCACAGGACAACTACCCGCCTATGGTCAGTCACTGTTGGGAGGTTGGAGGGGTAATTTCTAGATGCCGATTATATCATATGGGTGACCGGAGTCACTGAGAAAATCGGATGGTACGTTCACCGGAGCGGAGACTTTTCGTGGAAACTGTTTTCACAGGTAGCCACATACCGATTGGGTCACAATTTCCTCCGCTCACACAGACTAGGCTCGATTTGATTCGAAAAACCTTGCACAACAGGTTTAATGTATCGGTCGTAAGCTGAGGTATAGGCCAATAGTTCCAAATGTCCTAGTACCGACGGAATGTACTCAGCAGGAGTGTATAGCCCAGTAGCTATCAACTCTGAAGAGAATCTTCCTTGACTGATTGGTACTTGTACATATTCCTACATATTAGCGACATTTATACCAAAAATTGGTCAAGATGACTACTTTCTCGCTCGGGCATTCGATCCACCTTCCAAAAATTGATGTTGTTCTCTTTACGAGAAGGAGAACTTTGACCGGTCTGACTCAGCCAGTGTTAGGGAGAGTCACTATACAGACCAGAAAAACGTCTTTAATCCAAGCATGTCCAGTCAAAGATATCTAAGGGTGTTTTTGGAGAGAAACGGAGCTTATCACCGACCAATTTCTTTTGAATCTCTGAGTCTATTTGAAGACCCAGCTTTCATGCCAATTATTTGGCTACGCCCTTCACTAATCTTCAAGGCACGGCGGCAATATTGTGCCGGCTTTTGATATTAAATCAACTGATGTATTGATGACTTTGCGCGACACTTATCGTACAGCTCTAGTCTTAGGAATATGCCGTCTGATACAATGACAACGGAACTTAGGCCTTTGTGCAAATTTAAGGTCGACTTAAGCATGAAAAACAGGCTTAAGCGAGAGTCTGAGACAGAATTAGGCTTCAGCAGTATTTGAATGGATGTTTGTGAAACCAGTCAAGAGTGGAGGACGAACAGATAAAAGTGGACCACCCTTCAGGCAAGTATCCATATGTTTTCCTAACCAAGACCTGTGCTCTCCTAATGACCATGAACTGTATTTGACTACGAAATAGGTGGACGGACTGGAATATCTGTGCCTGATACGATAGCCAGGCTGCGTTTAAGGCCTTGCTCAAGCTTTAAACGAGTTCCACCATAGTTTGAGAAGAACTGATTGAATTTGGTCGAAAGGTCCTTGACTCCGATACAATTGCTAGACAAGGCTCAAAGGATGATTTTTCAGAACCTGAACGCGTTCGGTGAGAATCTCTATTGACGATTGGGTTTCTTACGAACACAATAGTGTGTCACAGCTGTTCAGGATGCAGGCAGACTAAACTAATGCTCCCGCACGTCTATAAGAAATCAGGGCCAAAGGAGTGGGCGACGATACCCGTTGGTATTAGGTGGCAGATCTTCGGTGATGTGTGGTGAGTGCTAATATTGTAAACTCCCATCAGTGAAGGGCTTACTCAACGAAAGATGAGAAAATTCCAGCGAAGTGGTTAAAACAAGCCATGAAGTGCCATGTTACACCAGAGTTGACTCCCACACCACGAAGGTATATGGTCTCACTCCAGATGATTACTCGGTGAAACAAGATCGGAAAGTACATCAGGAAGGCAATTTGGAAGTAAATTTTACTGCCAAATAGAAAGGAGTTTATGAAGCTAGCTTCATTATTGTTCATTGACATCATCGGTCGCTGCCAGCCTGCCTTCATTGAGGCTTTTACGGCAATTGAAGGACAGGCGAAACGAGTCGGTCTTGAGGTAAACGAGGACAAAGCAAAATACGTGTTGCATATGTCTAGTACAAAACGTCACTGTTGACAGCAGTAACTTCGAGGTGATTGAGGAGTTTACCTACCTCGGAGTAAACATCAACTCCACGAACGACACCTTAGTGGAGATCCGACGAAGACTAACCCAAGCAAACAGGCGCTGCTACTTCGGATTGGCGAAACAACTGGGTTCGAAACTCCTAACTCGGAAGACAAAATGCGTGCTCTACAAAACACTAATCCTGCCAGTTCTGTTCTACGGTGCCGAGTGCAGGACGATAAGCAGGAAAGCAGAGCAGATTTTGAATACTTCGTCGAATTTTCGGTCCCATATGCGAGGAGGGCGAATGGAGGAAAAGATATAACCGCGAACTCTATGAGCTGTATCACGACGTGGATGTGGTCCAAAAAGCCAATACACGTCGACTTCACTGGCTCGGCCACACCAAGCGAATGGACAAAAATGCTCCAGCTAAGACGATCTTCGAATCTCAGCTCAGGTTGGAGACGACAAAGACCAAACCTCCGTTTTAAGGACCAAGCTATTGCGGATGCCAGAGCGCTTGATCTGGAAAACTGGAAGCAGCGTGCCCAGGATCGAAGAGGATGGAAGGCAGGCACCCTCCACCGGTTGGGAGCCCGTTACGTAAGCAAGTAAGCTCCATTATCCATTTCAGATGCTGTGTTCTGTGTTTCCCCAAATTTTGGATTTTTTTGACAACATTTTTTTATCACTTTAGGGTTCATATGCCCTAAGGTAATAAGGCAAAAATAGGATGAAGCCTATTTCTTTAATTTTTTGGGAATTGACTGAGTTTAGACGGGTTTCCAACTGGTGTAGAAAAAATGCTGGTTCCGGTGAAATTTTCGAGAACTATGGCTGGGATTCGATCCAACCCAGTGGCCTTTTTCACACTCCAAATGTGCAAAAATTACACGAAGCCAAAGCCTCAACTCAGGCATCAGACTAATCGACAGCTCCTATTCCTGTTAAAAGGATTTTACGAGACCACAAAACCGGTGTTCTGTCGAGCTGGCACAAATTTCTTTGGTACCATATGCCTAAAATTAATGTTTACTGTAGGACAGAGGAACATCGAAAATATTCCATTCCTAAGCCTCCATTACTTCCTACGCAATATCGATAACGCTCAAGTGCTACATTATACCCGAAATCAATGACACACCATCAATGTTTGACAGGATGTTTTTTCTTGCCATCAGAGCATCGGGGGTTTCCGAAGAAGGCTCAGCCCAAATTTGATTGATTGCTTGCAGATGTTCGTCTTGTTATTCTTTTTCTAATCAACACGGAACGCAAAGGGCGTTCGAAATTCGTATTTCTCGCATCCATTCAATTAATCAAAAATGGGTTCAGACTCAAAATTGATGTCCTTTTTGAATATTTGTACACGGTTGGGGAGTATTTGCTCTGTGCTTTGACACACTGAAGTGTTGCTATGGAAATTTCATCCGAATTCCGTATGATTGCCTGTCTGTCACTCCATGTTAATTGGTTACTCTGTTCATTGTCAAACTACAGGGATGCTCCTTGCTGCTTATTGCTCATTTGTATTCGGTTAAGCGTTAAAGAAGTTAAAAGTGTTTGAAGAGAAAACATTTTCAGAAAATCACGCTCGTAAACTCTATGTTTTGTGTTATCTCCTTGAGTCACTTCCTGTCCCCCCAGTTTTTGTGGCTTTTTTTTTTTTTGTGATCTGTGTGTTTTCTTTGTAAACATTTCAAGTGACATACATACCACCCCGTCCGACGACGCGCGCAGAGTCGCGTTCATCGCATTTATCACACAAAAATTCCTTTACCACGTAGCATACCCAAAAGTATGCTGGGAGAAGAGGAATCCTTAATGTGTTGCGGTGCGGTATACTAACGATGATGATAGGACTATGACGATTTTCCGACAAACATTCAAACGCACATACACACAGCCACACAGTAAATATTTATATGTGATGTGCACATGATTTAGATTAGACATAATGGAGGGGATACGATGTCAAAGGATATTCTGGCATTGTGAAGCAAATTTTGTTTTTTTTTTTTTTTTGTTTTCATGTAGCCTAATCCTACTGAGGCAGGCACAGTGTTAGTTCACCCTTTTCGCCCGGTTTGACAAATCTGTGTGGTGGGTGTTTTGTTTTGACTTTTGGATCGTTGCCAACGAGGACTTGTTGGATATGAGTGTTATAGACCCTTATGGGTGAGAGAGACTGTTATTATTTGTTATGAGGCCACAATAAGTCATTCAAGACGTGATTTGAAATAAACTTGAAATTTATGTTACAGTGCTTATGGTGGGAATATTTGCGATATCGGAATAAAGATTTCGATTTTAAGGATATCAGTGGGGACGTACTAATCATAGTTGCACGGAGCTGTCGGGTGTTAAATTTATGTTGACGGACCGTTTTTTTTTATGTGCTTTTGAATATGGTGTTAAATGCCGATCGAAGGATGTTTTCTAAATGATGCCCAACTTCGCTTTTACATTCAGTCGAAACCTAAAGGCATGCGTAATGCTGAAAAGGCGATGGGAGTACTTACTATTTTCATCTAAGAGCCGTGAGGGAGGGAAGGACATATTTGTGATTGCTTCCATATTCATATGTTAGAGAGAGACATACATATTTTCGCGTCCATAGAGCTCTAAGGTAGGAAGTTTCACTCCAGAGGATCAGGAGGGTTCTCAAATTTTCAGGGTGTATAGAACCAAGGGAAATCAATGAGACGCTGCCTAGAATCCACATGCGGGAATTACTTACTTACTTAAGGTGGTGCTACAGTCCGGGGTAGACCTGGGCCTCAACCAACAAGCGTCTCCAGCCAGCTCGATATTTAGCCAGCTGCCTCCAATTTCGCTCGCTAAGTTGGTTGAGGTCCCCTTCCACCTGCGTGCGCCACCTGAGTCGCGGTCTTCCTTTACTGCGCCGTCGCTCGGGAATGGATTCGAAGATTTTCCGGGCCGGAGCATTTGTGTCCATGCGCTCTACATGACCCAGCCACCTCAGTCGTTGGACCTTCACTCTTCTGGCCAAGTCGATGTCGCTGTTGTATCTCCTCCTCCTCCATTCACCGTCTATGCAGACGGGACCAAAAATCACCCGAAGAATTTTCCTCTCGAAGCAGCCAAGAGCGACCTTGTCCACTTTTGACAGGGTCCATGTCTCTGTACCATAGAGCAGGACTGGGATGATTAAAGTCTTGCATAGGATCACTTTAGTTGCTCGAGAGAGGGCTTTGCTGCTGAGGGCTTTGCAATTGCCTTCTTAGCCCAAAGAAGCAGCGATTGGCAAGAGTTATTCTTTGTTTGATCTCAGCGCTGATGTCGTTTTCCCGCATGCGGGACATTCGGTCCCTTTGTCCCTTTATTAGGTAAAGGGACCGATGATGGCATTGGATTTGAACAGTGTCTGTTCTCTGGCCTGATGTGCATACAAGCCTTGCTTGGTCTACAGTATTGCCTGGAACCGAGGATCAGGCTTGATGACCCAGACTAACTCTAAGACTGGCTCCAATTTCCTAGTGACTCATTTCAACGCCTTTGAATGAAGATGGTTTTGTCGTGGATGGTTAGCTAGTGCTTATCCACTGGTTGCTGGCCAAAATTTCTGCTTCGAAGGTAGTTGAGTTTGAATATTTATCAGTAGGCTCTTGGGGGATGTCTACTAAGTGATTCTGCTTAAGGCAGGGGGCGTGAGTTGAGAACTTTGTCGTCCAATGGTATGTTAAATGCGCTGCTTTGTAGGAAGGATCTAAGCAGATTGAGGTGATCCTTGCAGAGATGTCTAATGTTAAATATTTTTAAGTCTACTCCAGCTTCGCCAAGCATCATATTCTTTTCTGATTTGTACCGAATTAAGTGCAGAATAGCGCTGCGAAATGCAGTAACGATGGAGCTCATAGAACTAGTCATGTAAGTTTTGCTTAGACGTTGGACTGTTTCTTGCTTTCCTACTGTAGTCTGTTAATCTGTGTCTACGAAACCAAAGCCATTTAGACTAGAATAGGTCTTACAACCAAGATGTATGTTTGAAACGTTATTTGTGGATTTTATTCTCTGCAACAGAAGTGGCGATAGATCCATAGAACTCAGTGTGCATTCCAGGATAATCTACAAAGTCTTCATGGTGACTCTAATGTACCTTGTTTCTTACAAACATTGAACGATTTTGCCTTAGCGGTTTTGAAGTTGGTTGCTCATACAACTTGAAATGACATAAGGGCGAAAGGACTCCCAGGACTAAAACAGTGGCCCCTGTCAAGTCGTAAGCGTTAAAATTGCAACATCATCAATGCCTAAAGCTCGTGGGCTTGGAGCCTTGAGGCACTAAATTTGTCGATAAAGCTGCCGAGAAAAATACAAAAACGTGAACCTTGGACGGGGGTGGCGTGGCTCGGGGATTAGTGCGTTGCATTACTGGGCAGGAGGATCGAGGTTCGAATCCCAAAAAATCCAAAAAAATTTTTCCCGGTCTCACCTTTCGCGATTGTCTGACAAACGTCCCGGAGTAATAGGTCTTTCGGATAAGCCTCTAAACTGTACGTCACGAGAAGTTTGACCCTGGACCACATATGATCAGCTCCGTCAAATATTTGTATTTTTTTTTTTTTCTTGAACCTCGTGCTAACCGACGAGTTTCGTACACAGTTTGTAAGGGATTAAAAAATATATATCCCTGCCTGCCACGACTGCCAAGGCAAGCAAAGCCACACTACTTAGAGAAACCTCCTCCATGTCTGGAGGCTGTCTCAGAAAACACGAAACATGCTGGCTATGGTTTTTAATTGAGCCTTGCTATAAGGGCCCAGGGTATTAGTGCGTATTTCTAACCTCAATATGAAGTTGTCCAACCAATGTTTAGGATTGATATCGATAAAACTGATGACAACGAATTATTATTGTATTACATAGGTATTGCTAGTGAGGCCATCTATTGGCAATTAGATGCGTCGGATAGGTACTGTCGTGACATTTGGACGAATAGAAGCGGAGTTATTGCATCTGCAGTTACAGTATGTTTGTGTCAAGCACTCTCCGTATTCGCCTGATTTGGCACCGTATGACTTTCACATTTTCGAAAAAATGCATTTGCCGTTGATAGGAAAGCGTTTTGTGGACGTAGAAGCCATCCAAAGGGCTTATACCGACACCCTGAAGGACTTCCCGGCCGACGATCTAAAACAAGCATTCGACGTGCTTTTAGACCATGCAAATAGCTCTATTGAGTCGGAAATAAATCGGTTTTTGCCAAAAAATATTTTGTTTGTCTTGTACTACATCCCTGAGCTCGATATCTTCAGGCTCTCAAAGCTTGATTATTTTTCTTTACATTTCCAGAAGCAAAAGATTACCAAATAAACCCGCATATTTCTTGGCCACTCCTCCCTACAGATACTCCCTTAATGACACCTTCAACCTAACCTAGTTGCCAGTAATTGCAATTCTTTTTCTCATTAATCTTAATGTCATTTGATGGAAGTGCGAATATCCTTCGGAATGTCACAGTTTCAAAGAATCCAAAGTGAAAAGTTTCTACAATAATAACTTTAAACCGCACGAAAAAACAAAACACAAAACAGATACAAAGATACACGTTCCTGAAAGTTGAGTGAAAATCCCATTAGGAAACCGCAAAACAACACAACAAGAAAGAATGCAAGCAATACCATCGATGCTTGTTGTCCTGAAGCAATATACCAACGAAGTTGGACACTTTCAGTCTTGGAAGTGAAAGCTTGTCAGGCGAAATGCGAAAGTTTCCTTTTAATTGCGTTGAGTAATAATTGTTGTCAAAAGATATTTAATTGTTCCAAGGATTTGCGTCATCCCAGGGCATGAGCTCGAGGCGATGCTGCTATGGTTTGAGGTCATGTGGATAGGGAATGATTTATCGATTTCGGATGATGTGACAAGAGCCAAAGGAAGTCTATATGACTGGAAAGTTAATATCCAGTCAGATGAGAATTTATGGTACAAAAGTGGTTCAAGAAAAAGTAATAAAAATCCGCACGCGATCAAGGTCTGCAACGAAAAGTCGGACACGGACTTGAGTTCATTTGATTTGTTCCTTCTTATCATTCTAACATGTGATGCTCCTTCCGATTCACTCCCGAAAAGGGATAAGCTAATGGCTCTTCCGGATGTGGGATGCGGTTTCTAACCAAAACAACAACTGAATGTAATGGTGTTGACAGATTTTTGACCTAAAAAAACACAACCAATTTATAGCTCAAGTTGAATGTTTTGAGAATCGGTAATTTCCGCACAGGAAATGGCACATTAATTTCATGAAAGTTTGCTGGGATTCAGGATGCTATACATACATACATTCGTACGTCATCTTTTTGGGTTTACATATTTAATCAACCCCAGTAGTCCTAAAGAATGTAGACAGAGATTTTGGCCTTCAAGCGAGCGAGGTATTAATTTTTCCGAGTAGCTACTATGGTTTATGCTTCATGCCCGGTGCAATAAAGGACATCTCCCGAGACTATTTGGAAGAAGGATTTTGCAAGTATGTATTTCCTTGGGCGATCAAGGGTTTAAAAGGTAAGCATGTGCATCAAAACACAAGTTCAAATATAGAGGGTATTGGCACTTTCCTATTTGATGTTCATACGACTGCTGCTACCCCGTGACTATTACGTCAGAATGTCTATAATAACCACAAGCGATATAAAGTTCAACAATATTCCCATGCAAACTTCCGACCGACGCCTGCTGTAGCGGTGTGGCGCAAATCCTCGAATCAATACAATTTTGTATCGAAAATAGATTTTTTATACTGTGTTCTTAAAAGAGCTTTTAGGAGTCATTTTCTGGGTCTTCTCTAAATCGATGGCAGTGGAGTAGCAAGGATCGGAGTGGTTGTTGGGGGACTGGACTTAATTAAGATGGCTGACGCTGCGAATGATACCAAAAACCACCTCGTCTGAGACGATGTAAATCAAGCAGAGTGTCTAGAGCAGAGCCAGCGGAAAAGCTCCCGTGCAGCCGAGACGGACCGTTCTTTGAAGCTAAGTGCAGAAAGCAATCAGATACTTATGCGAAAGCCCTCTCCACCAAACAATCGACGCATAAGCTAAAAAGGTCTTACCATAGCCGTATAGATCCAAAGAACATTTTTTGGTTATAAGACCTATGTCCTGCCAAAAGCGCACTGACACTTCCAGAAGACTGAGAGCGCTTTGGACGTCTTTGAATGTTTTGCCCAAAGAAGTTTCCTGCCAGGATCACTCCCAGATAGATAATTTCAGCGGAGATCTGGTTAGTGACGCCCTTTGGCACTGGCTGATCAGACCGGTCACATTCTTCCTTCACGTAGAGCGAACAACCTTAGTTTTTAGAGAGTTGACGAAAGTCCAATCCTAGTGCAACATTCATCGATCACAACTAGAGTGTGTTAGTACAGACAGTCTCCAGGCATGGCCCGACAGAAAGTATGGCACCAGTGGAGACAGAACACTGCCTTGTAGAAAGCCTCTGTTTACGCCCGCCATAAGATAACGGCTATAATCCGCATCTACTACCAAAGTTCTGATCATCGGCATTGCCCCAATCCACAATACTTACGTCTCAGCTACCCCGTGTTGTCCAGCAGAGTCAAACAAACAGTCAAAATTCATCACACAGCACATTCTCGCAAGCGCCCTCTAAGTCTATGAAGATGACCATAGCGTAGTTTTTCCTGTCGAGCGCGCATTCAATTCTAGCAACTAGATTTTGATGCACAGTCTCGCAGGATTTTCCACCCTGATATGCATGCTGCATCTCTGGAGGGAGTAGTTATCTCTGAAAAATTTTTGTATGAAAGCCACTCGAACCGGTCGCCAAGGCGTTGGAATGTATGCCAGTGCCAGACAAGCAGTGAAGATTCTCTTCAGAGTTGGTAGCAACTAGTTTATACCTTATTACAGCAGGAGCTGGATACATACCGCCGGCCGGTACGAAGCGATTTGAAGCTATCAAAGGATGCTACAGCATACTTGACAGCCTCGTCTGTTACCACGGCCGACGCAGTATACCAGCTACGCCGAGTTCTATGACTAAGATCAAGCTCAGTCTGCGTATTCGGGCCAAACTGTGTTCCAATCGTTATCTGGTTTCCTGGAAAATGAGTTTCAAGCAGAAGACTGGAAGTCTCCACCTTCATCTTAGTTTAGGTACCGTCTAAGTGAGAACTTTAACCAGCCTACTGGTCCCACCGCGTGTCTCCATCTATTCACAAAAAATCCTTATAAGATGCACTTTTCGACAAGCGAATTAGTTTTTGTATTCTTTTTGTTTGGATCGGACAAGGTCCCAGTCTTCATTTAAATTTGAATTTAATGACCGATTTAGGAGTTTTCTGGCTTCCTTTCTAAGTCTCCGGGTTCAACCATGGAACTAGTGACCTGCAGGAGGTTTTCATTACTGGACTTCTCAATTCGAAACGTCTAATGAGAACACTGGACATATCTTGAACAGCAGAATCCTCAACCATTCGTTTTGATCTAAGTTTAGGGAGAGTTTTGACAGATTTGTCAAGCTCTTCTCTAAACCTTATCCAGTTGGTTTTATGCAGATTCCTTCCCTTCCGCGATATACCTATGATCTAACAAGGACACTTCCGGCAGAACTCTCCACTTACTAATCAACTTAAAGTATCGGTTCCATAGCGTCAAGTCAATTCTTCTGGTCGCAAAAAAAGTCGGCTGAAAGCCAAAATGGTTAACGACCAGATCTGATGATAGTATGAAATCTAGGAGATGGTTTCCTCTTATATTACATTTGCTGCTGCCCCACACTGTGTCTTGAGCATTAACATCGCAATCCCTTTCCCCAACGGTACAATACTCTATGACTTCGACAACAGCCCTATCGGAAATAAGCTGAAGCCACGACGAAGGTTTTCCATACTCCGTTCGTTTCATAGCTTATAGCAACCACATCCTGGCAGCAAAACTGTCCAAGTTTGGTCGCTGAGGGAGAGTTTGATACATATAATGCTCTCGGTCTTTCAAATCGCTCGTCACACAGTACCTTAACACCCCGAACACCCTCCAAACCACTGATTCCACACCCAAGGTTCCTGTATGACTGTTATATGGTAAATTAGCCTTACTTTACCTATTGGAGCCAGTCTTCTTCCCCTCATGAAGTATTCGGACGGATTTGCCTAATACCAACATCGAACCATTATCGAAATACAGCAGACCATCAGCTCTGCGTGCTTGTCGTCTTCGGTTGACCTCCCAATCGAATGCAGCAGCCCCCCAAGTTTTGCAGCTTTCAGCCCTTCTAAGTCAAGATTCGTAGGTGCTAACCACCTTCAAAGCTTCTACATTTTTTGGACGCCATTCTACAAAACTATTCACATGTATCTCCTAAGACTCTTGTTTACAGTTTTGTTTGTTAAATAACCGCAATTTTCGTTGCATGTACATGTTGAATGTAATATTGGCCCCAACTCTGTGTGACCATTTTCCTTTGTCAAAATGTAATTTCTCGTACGGCACGACTATAATGTTCGACTTGTTACTTGGGTTCCAACAGTCGAAAGGAGAAAGCGGGTTATAAATTCAAATCTTGCCGAAAGGCAATACCTTTTGTTCCCAGATTACTTTAAGAGCAAATAAAACTCGTCATACCCTTACCACATAGATTCAAAGAAACCGATGTTAAACTCTCTCGCCCAAGGGTTATTAAGTCAAGTCACCTTAATCTACTTTCCGAAAATAAAAGTCAACCCATGACCTTTCTCACTGCCGTCCGGGGGTAAAAATATGTCTCACAGCAGGACATCTATTTATATCACAGCACAAAGCAAGCCAACTGAATCGAAGGCATACCCTTGGCCATGGTAACCTTTGAAAATCCCCATACGATTGACATTTTTTAATCCCAAATGCCAAACAGTTCAATAAACTTGAGCACCGTATCCCGGTCTGTAATTAAAAGTGCATTAGCTCTGCTTAGACATGTGCAGTGAATACCAAATGAAGGCCTAAGTAAATGACCAACAGCTTGGTAATCCTCTCTGTCCATCTGTGTGTTATCCTGCATCCTTATCTATTCAATATCGATCACCGACCATTAAGCTCTAAGCCAAGAGGAAATCCTATTTCCATACGCAAACGATATGCACGTGCGTATGACAGAAAGGAGGCAGGAGAAGTAGTTTTGTAATCCAAACCATGTCTCCCTGGTAATTGCAATTTTCCCATACGCGTCCCATCCTTCGCTCCTTCGAAGTTGCATTAGAATAGGAATTGTCTCATATAACCACGTACACATACATACAGAGAGAGTTACTAGAGCAAAACGCTTTTGAGACATTCATTCAACGGACTTTGTGAAGGAATTAAATATTTATGGTTGGGCTCCTTTCCTATTCCACCACCAAGCGTACTATAAACGTTCGTCCTGAAGTCTCCATGGGGATTTAGCTACGCAGTAGATACACACATATGCTTGCGGCTGGAGAATGTGCCAAGTATCCCCACCTGTCATTGTAAGTTTTACATGCACCATTCGCCATGAATGTAAAATAGAATTATTTCACGCACAATGTGCGTTCGGTGTGTGTGTGTTTTGTGTATATTTGTGGGACAGAGAGTGAGATATCCCTGATGAAATTCTAAGGATACACAGTTGGCTGGTGGTGAAATTTATGATGATTGGATAAACAACGAATTAGGCCGAAGCTAGAAGATAAAGTCCCACCAAGTCAGTGGAAATGGTGGGTGGGTGAAGGGTGGAGGGTTTGCGGTTTTGGGTCTTGAATTGTATTTTTTTTAAGTTAAAGCAGCTTAGGAATATCGAAGCTCATGGGAGATGGAGACACAAAAAAATACCTTTCCATGTGATTTTGTCAGGTTGATGGGTGTTTATCTTCGAAAAAGTATACGGTTTGTCCCATCCGTCCCTACTTGTGGCAGCACAATGGATCTACTTTCGGTCTACCCAACTACGAGAAATCCCCAATTTTCCTGCCCATTATCTGAATCGCAAAGCTATTTCCATGCAATTTTAGGCTGTAAGCTGTGTTACTACTTAAGAGATGGTAGTCCTCTTAGCTATAACGAGGTTTTCGAGGAATAGGGCTCTCCAATGACCAATCCCGTTCCATATGTGAAGCCACAACTGACCATAGGAAAATATTAGTTTCACAGGATGTCGACCAGAAGTTAGTAGGTGGATCGCTGGGATTGTCATCATGCACAACAGAAACCTAAGCTGCTTTGTGAATTTCTGGCATCCAGTAGATACCTAAACGTATTGCGAACCATCTAACGTGTGGCAGGTATGATGGCTACGCAAAATATTGTAGCGTAGTGAAAGGGGAAAATGTGGCGGTATATATACATAAGTATCTGCACTTGACTGAGGCCATATGTGGTCGACATAGTGGGTGAATTTTTGGCACGACAGTTATTCGTAGTTTATAGAAGAAGGCGGTGACATAAGCAAATATAATGAGATATGCACTATCACAAAGGATAAGGTGGAAGCTTCGTTATACAACTTCATAGATAGCTGTCATGGACTATATAGTTCACTGTTTCGTCACTTTAAAATGGATCGGCAGACAGATTCGACTGTCACCAGACTGAAAGGCTACCTAAATGCAGAATTGTTAACACTGCTACATATATATATAGCATCCAGACCTTAAAGATCTCGCAATAAAAAAGGAATTCCCTCTTCCTTAATATCGAGGAGGCTTTCAAAAAATATAGCGACATCAGCACGGAATCGATTCAAGAAGCTCTGATCCAAGTGGGTGTAAAGAGTTCAAAGAGTTCAAGTTGAGAAACAGCTCAAAACTAGAATCATTCAATCGACCCTCAGTAACAGCAGTTCCACCCACCATATCAAGCTTGTCGGTAATCAGTGAGATTATGGAAAGTGCCTTGGACAAGATTAGTAGACGTGCCACTGGATGTGGACTCGGCATCAACCCAAGCTCTTTACCACTACAACCAAAATACAGACATTACTCCTCGATGGCTTAATAACCAATTACTCTACTTTCCCTTCAGTGCCAAGTACCTAGGTATGGTACCTGATCCAAAACTAAGCTGGAAGCTTAACATTGAGCAGCGGGTAAAGGAAGCCTGCGTGGCTTTCTATGCTTGCAGCAAAACTTCGGTAAAGACGGTCATATGGATGTACACCGCTGTGGTACGTCCTTTACTTTCCTATGGACCGCTAGTCTGGTAGCCTGCGTAATGGAAGGAATACAACATCAAACTTATCAACAAAGTGCAAGGAACTGCGGCTCTAGGCGCAACGGGGGCAATTAGAACATGTCCAACCGGAGTCTTGAACGTAACACTGCACATTTTACCACTCGATCTTCATATTATGCATTTATCATCATGCAGTGCGGTTAGACTAAGGGAAGGAGAATCTGTTACCACGAGATCTAGTAGCAAATCTAGGCGACTGTATAACTCGCAGAGTGAACTTCTGAAACGACGTCACGGTCAGATTCCCACTTCTACCTATAACTACCAACCAATTTGATGTGCATGACCTTGAAAGTAATATCCGACTTGGTTGCGCTTATATTAAGGTCGCGCACAGCCAAATCTAGCATAAGGTACGTCAATGGAAGACGTGAAACCAACAGAGGAACGTACCATGACTGCATTCTTTCACAAATGATATCCTCCTTAAATCGAAGAAATTTTGAAAATATCAGCAGAAGATAGCCGCAACAGGAGTGACCATGCTGACGACATAGAACAAGAGGATGATTAAAAGCAACGTGCATATGGACATTGGACATAGGGAGCTCAGGACAAAGAGAGTTGACCACAAAAAACTGAGTCGAAGGCTTCGGAGAAAAGGAGAAAAATAAAACAGTTAAGGAACGATTCATGTACACATTTCTGGGGGAAAACATTTGGATTGAAAATTTGGTACACGCTGCTAGGTTATGATCAGGATTACAGAGATCATGCCCCTTCCACTTTGCTGCATCTCTACTGATGCATCTCTACTGGTCCGCTTGTGGGGCTCACCAATTTGACCTCAAAAGATGTCTGCAGGCCTTCAGGTTTCGGATCACTTCGTCACTGACGCCAATCAAATGCTGCTGTTTTTGCATTTGTGTGATCCAGGAGCTATTTGGCCTGCCTCTCTTCTGCGCTGGTGTAGGAACGTTGATCGTCATTGCCTTTTTGACAGGGTTCGTAGGATCCTTTCTTTGAACATGACATAACCAACTGAGCCGGTCGTACTCCAATTTTTCGAGCTGGGTTCTCTGACGTGAAGGCTTCCTCGGATCTTCGAAATTCTAATTCGATCAAGCTTTGTTACTCCCGCTGTCATGCGAAGCATCTTCATCTCAGCTGCTGTCATACTTTTTGTACACTGTCCAGCATTGTGAACCGTATGTGAGCGCCGGACGAACAACTGCGGTGTAAAGCTTTCTTTCAGCTTAGGGAGTATTTTCCGCTCACAGAAGTTACCAGAGTTTTGCTGCCACTTCATCTACCCTACGCTTACGCGATGATTGATGTCGTCATCAATAGTTGCTTCGCTATTGATCATAGATCCCAGATACCGCAACTTTTCACACCTGGGAATCACTTTTCCTTTCAAATAAATGTCTGGACTAGGTTGGAGTGGATCAGACAATCGGCAGTACAGGTTCTGTCTTTTTTGGACTAATTCGATACCCATTTAACTCCAAAACATCCACCCATACATCAAGTGCTCGTTGCAGGGACGTTTGTTTCTCGCTTATGATGGCTCCATCGCCAGCAACGATGCGCTTTGGAGTCCGTCACTTTCCCTTCAAGCAGATAATCTAAAACTGCAATAAATAGCAAAGGACTTAAGATGCTTCCCTGATGCACATCGACATTAATTGGGAAATCTCTGGTGACTCCGGTGAGATATCTTACTCTTGTCCTTGCTCCGTCATACATGTCCATGATCATCTGTACGTAAGATACATTCCGGGTCTATGATGGGTTTGGTAGAGTTCTGAAATTCTTCGATATCTTAGCGCCACCCATTACAGGTCCCTTGGTTGTATGTCAAATGTTTTTCCAAAAAATCAAATCCTTTAAGGAATCACGATATTTTTTCTTATACTTTGGATTGCATCTGGCCGTCCAATACCCACTCAACGACCTTAATGGTGTGTAACATCAGTTTAATAGAACGGTAATTTTCACAGTTTCCTTTGTGCAAAGGAAAAGGTAACTTTCCCTCCACTGATTAGGCATGAAATGAGAATCATGAGCTATCTGGACCCCATGTCTCCTATCTTCTTCCAAAACTCAGAGAGTAACTCGTCCGGCCCAACGCCTTCTCACTTTTTGGAAGATTTGACCGCTTACCCAATTTCATCGACTGTTTGTCGGGTGCTTCTAAGGAAAGACTCCTGGAAAGCATAACCGGGGAAACTGTTCGTTTAAAAGTCCCTCACAATACTGTCGGCACCTGCGTAGAATTTTTTGTCGTCCACAAGGAGTTGGCCTTGAGCATTGTTCATGAACTTCGCCGAACGAATCTCCTGAGCACTTTTCCTTCTCTGGGCGGCTATCTTGAAGATGGTAAACAAGTCCTTAAATATTGAAATGACAAAGCAATCCCCCAGGAGTCAATAAAATCGAAGGCATCTACATTTTTTCCACCCCGCAAAACAAGGACTATACCTCCCTCATACTTGCTGAATTGGTGAGGAAGTAACATGTTACCTTGTATTCAGCGCTCTTTCAGGTTTCTCAATGACAAGCTGCGAGTTCCTAGACTTTTTTTATTCGGAAAAAGCATTTCTTACCTCCCGGTGTGGGGTAGACAAGTCCTTCATGAAGTTAGCATCGCTTTTCACCTTAAAGTGGATGGCAAAAAAGTTCAACCATTTTAAGGAGTACGTCGCAGGCCGAATTCTCATCTCCACACCAATTCAAACTCGATCCGTTTAGATTGTCCTTATAAATTTACAAGGATATTCGATTGAGTCATATTAAAGTCCAATCTGGCATCAAGTGGAATTGATACAAATCGAAGCTCTCAAATCCATTTCCCGGGAATAGGTTGGGTTCGATGACCGAATGAGGAACTGGTTAAGGAGGTTCAGCTTAGTTGTACGAGTGCTTCCCTTTCTATGTTACATTTAGGATTAAACTCCCCACAGCCCACCTCTGTCTGATGTTCTGTAAAGTAAAGCAAACAAAAAGTAAAATCACACGTAAACCATTTAAGGATTTCGGTCTCTAACTCCTCTTTAACTTGATTCCCTGTCTTAGCCCACACGATGCCACATTACAGAAACAATGTGCATTAGGCTGAGCTGTTGAAAAAAAAAAAAACAACCACACATATCCTTTTAGCTTTTCGTTTAATCCCAGCTGCTATTCATTGCCCTAGGACAAAAGCTTCCACTCACATGCAATACTCTTACACCCCCTCGCTCTGCACATTATAACGCCCAACGGCGTTTTACACATCACCAAGCGCACGACACGAGATTCACTGCCATATCCCATTGAGCAAATGGATTTCGAAACGACAATTCCTCTTTGATAAGGAAAGATACATTTGACATTTATGCTTATGCGCCGAGGACGACAAGAGTTGGGCAGGATGTACAATGGCATCGTGTGCCAACAAAAGATTGCATCTACACTACAACTACAATGCCCATCCAAATGAAAGGAAAGGGAAGCCGAGAAAAATCTGACACATTATGACGATTTATCTGAGCGGTGTACTCTGCTCAGTTAAATGAGATTTCTTCTCGGCATCATCCTCCAGATACTCGTATTCTTGGTTCTACAATGCGACAAAAATGTTTAACACTGATGCACGGCAAGCACTTGTAGTTCTGGGCCAAGCAACTTGCAACTATGCCACATCCACTTTAGTTGGAACAACTTCAGCTCAATTGGATGCGTTTCGAGTGTATCTCTGGCTGTGTGTGCATGTGTATATAAGTGGACACTTGTCTCCTCGGCTGCGTCACTTTTCTTTTTGCGTCCTCTAAATCGTGTCCTATAAATCCTCTATTGCTGGCATTACAATAAGTTTGCGTATCGTGTTTGTTTTGTGATGTGATATCTTTGAGATATTTTTTGTTTTTTTTTTGAGCTCTTAAGTTGCCAGAGAACGAGAGCGAAAGCAAAGACAAAATGAGGTGGACTTAGTCTGAAAGTCGTCCGGGGAGATTCGCCTGAAATGAGGATATTCCAAGGGGACAGAGTGGCTATGCCTGCGCTTATGAGTGGAGGATACTTTTTTATGTCGGACAAGATTTGTCTTCCGTCTTTTGTCGTCGTTGAACCACTTTTTTTTCTATTTTCACATTCATTTGCTTTGTGCTGTTAGCTGTTAGGAGCTGTGTGATGGTTCTGGTGGGCGTACGTTTAAAGCAAACATTTCTGTGGAACGTTTGTCTTATTTGACAAAAGGTTCTTTAAAACGTGGTGACTACTTGTCATTGAATTGCTGTGGTGGTTGTTTTAAAAGAACTCCTTTCAAAGTTCTTGGTTGGATTGCGTAATGAGGGCTATTTTTGTGTTTTTGTCAGGCCCTGCGGTGACAGCCTTGGGGACTTCTTATTCTGACAGAACAACAATACGTACTAAAGCATAGAAGCTAGTATTGCCATCCTTAAGCCTGGTTTGAATGAAATGTTTTCACTTTGAATCCGCGACAGAATAATTGCATTTTTAAGGACATTCATTAAATTTATTTTTTATTACACACTCTTATGAAAAAGCTATTCTATTTCTTCTGGTAGAATAGGACATGCACGATGTGGCATAGAATGAAAGCCTGATTAGCATAGTTACAGTGAGCAATTCTAGATTTGGAGTCAGACATAACTACGTTCCCATCGTAGGAATTGAATACTTCAAACGGCAGAGTCCGGAAAAATTAATGATACATTCGAGTCAAATACAATCTTTACCCCTGGAGGTAGCTGATAATTTTTGTCAGGATTCTAAAGTTGCTCCTATGCATATAGGTTGATGAGCTTACCTACATGCTTAGGTGGCGCTACAGTTCGAGGTGAACCTGGGCCTTAACCAACAAGCCTCTCTAGTTAGCCCGGTCCTTAGCTAACTACCTCCAATTGCGCACTCAAAGTTGGTTCCGGTTCCCTTTTACTATTGCGCACCACCTTAGGCGAGATCTTCCTCTACTGAATTGTCCCTCCGGGTTAGATGCAAAAACCATTCGCTCTACATGTCCTAGCCATCTTAAGCGACTGATGAGCAGTCTGTGGGATAGGCCGATGTCGTTGAATCTTCTCCTCCAAAGCCCGTCAACGCAAACGGGACCGTATATCTTACGAAGAATTTTTCTCTCGAAGCGACTAAGGATATCTTCATCCGCTTTCGACAGAGTCCATGCTTTAGCGCCATAAAGCAGGACTGGGATGATTAGGGTCTTATAAAGAGTCTCCTTAATCTTTCGAGATAGGGCCTTACTACTCAATTGCCTTTTCAGCCCAAAGAAACAGCGATTGGTAAGAGTTATTCTTCGTTTTATTCCTGCCGAGATGTTGTTGTCAGAATTAATAGCGAAGCCAAGGTAGACAAAGTCCCTTACTACATCGAAGTTATAGCTGTCGACTGTGACGTTCTGTCCAATTCGTCAATGTTGTGTTCCTTCTTGTTGGCAGCATATACTAGGTTTTGCCCTCATTTACAGCTGAACACATTTTGGCAGCTTCTGTGACATGTCGATGTCATCGGCGTAAGCTAGTAGCTAAACAGACTTTTGAAAGATTGTGTCTCCGATGTTGGTATGGGAGTTTCGGACAATTCTTTCAAGTATGATATTAAAGACGTCACATGACAGCGCATCACCTTATCTAAATCCTTTTTTGACATCGAAGGTCTCGATGAGGTCATTCCCGACCTTCATAAAGCAGCCAGCGTTCTCCATCGTCATCCTGTACAGACGAACGAGTCCGGCAGGGATGCCAAAACTAGACATGACTCTGTATAGCTCGTCTCTAAAAATGCTGTCATATGCGGCCGATAAAAGATGGTGGGTATCGATTTGGACCTCTTGGGTTTTCTCCAGGATCTGTCGAAATGCGAAAATTTGATTGACTGTGGACTCTCCTGGCCTAAAACCACACTGATAGGTGCCAATCAGGTTGTTGACGAAGGATTTAAGGCCATCACAGAATATGGCAGATAAGATCTTGTACGCGATGTTGAGGAGACTGATGCCTCTGTAATTGGCGCAGTTGAGGGGGTCTCCTTTCCTGTGGATCGGGTCTGATCCATTCATCAGGTCAGATGAGTACCAAATCTTGGATTTGAGTTGGTGTATGCTCTCTACCAAGTCATTTCCAGCTGCCTTGAACCACTTGGCTGGTAGGCCATCAGGACCAGCAGCTTTGTTGGATTTAAGCTTGGATATTGCTATCGTCACTTCGTTTTGGTCAGGTGGACGGATGGAACGGTGGCGATTTTTGCTATCATCGTCTATGTTGAATGATGCATTCTGCCTGATAGCGGTCAATTGGTCTTCATCGCCGTTATACAGTCTGCAGAAAAAGTTTTTCCATATTCTCAGCACCGACTGTGACTCTATTACAAGGTTTCCTTCCTCATCTTTACAGGTTTCCGTGCGGGGCTTGGCATGATACGTTTTTTTACCTTTTGGTAAAACTTCCGTACATTATTTCTGGACTATAACCTCTCAATATCTTCCATCGCGCACTTTTTCTTCATCTGGAGAAGCCGATGTTCTTTCCGTCTCTTATGCTCGCAGAGCTCACGAGCAGACCTCGTCTTTCTTTGCAGCACCGCTTTGTATGCGTCTTGTTTAGCTGCACGTGCTTACCAGCATTCTTCGTCAAACCAGGGGTTTCTTGGTGGTGGTCGATTGAAACCCAGAAAATCAGTTGCGGCGTCTCTGATGGCATGTTGGCAGCGTTGCCACTGGTCTTCGGCACCTGATGCTGGCGGTATAGGAGTCGTGAAGCGATTTCGGGATACGCGTTCGGCGAAGATTCTGGCGGTCTCCTGCGATTGCAGCTTTTTGTCGTGAAGTTTTCTCACAGTAATTTTTCTTTTTGAAGTTTGGGACATCCGCATTCGTACCTTGGCTGCAACAAGGGAGTGGTCCGAGTCGATGTTAGCTGGAGGCATGCCTTGCGTCGATCGCAGTGGTGATACATGTCACCCATCAATTTGGTTGACCGTTTCATTATCAGAAAACCGCCATGTCTCCTTGCGGATTTTGAGATGAGGAGACCGTCTGCCTGCTGACGTTTGGCCTCGCAGCAAAGTCAATCAGCTTTATGTAAGTCCGTTGCCAGACGTGATGTCGTGTAGGCTACATTTACCAACCGTTCTACCAAAGATGTCCAAGTCTCCTATCTTGGATATCTTGATATTTAGCTCATCGCTTATATGTCTGGTCGAAGAGCTCGTAGAAACATTCAGGAACAAAGCTTAAATCTGGGTGATCTGGGTTGAAAGCATGACTCGTCAATCGCAGTATGCAACGGTGTATTTTTACTGACATACAGCGATACAAACGACTTGTCAAACTCTCGTAAAGTATTCTCGTCTGAAGTGTTTCTCATCTAGTCCACATCATCCCCTAAATGGCGGGAGTTTCACTCAATTTGTTTTTTGCTAAGCGACTATCCCCACATATACATAATGACTTTGGAGTTAGTAAAATTTGGTTCACTTACACTTCTTTCGAGTACTTCTCTCGCATTTCCCTCATTTTCGAAAGCCACCAATAATTACCTAAACGCATCGGATTCAACTCCAACCTAAATCAAACCCCACTCCGTAGATAGCCTGAGAAGGAGCCATTCTGCTAACGGTTTCTCCCTACTCTATCACTTTCTGAAACAAAATTAAAACTTACTTTAATCACAGCTGCTACGCAACCCCCATGCCGTTTAAGCAAACCCAGCTAATGAAGGCTAAAAATGAACCTCGAGCCAATCTAGGTCATTACACTTTACTTCACACACATTCTACACACGAGTACTTACATATGTACATCACTCCTGTGGTGTATTCCTTCCCCTTCTATTCAAATGTCTACGGCATTATCCTTCCGTTAAGTACACAAAACACGTTTTATCATTATCTCCCCCACTTCCCCACCCACCCATCCAGCCATTCAGCCATCCGACCGCACTATACTTTTTCCACATTATACACCAACAGCAACATCATGTAATGCCGCCAACACTCTAAATAATGTGGCTTTTTATGATGTTAGCCGTACTATAAATGAAAATATCACCCATGTGCCATGTCGTATCAGGAGCGGATAACTCGCACACACACAGGACATAGCTCGGCTGAGAAAAAAAGGGTTGTAAATCAGATTACATTATCTATCATCACCTATCAGTACGTGCAGATAGTGTACATGTCAGTGTCCTGTAGGAGTACATCCTAGTGACACAATTCAATTAGATGCCAGCACAGTGCTGCTCATTATTTATGGAAAACGTGTGAAGCCTCACTGAACTAGGTTTCTTCCTGATGGTGCCGATGCTAGTGCTCCTGCTCCTCCTGCCAGAACGTTTTGAATTATTCTGATTGCATTTTCTGAGTTCTATTCTTTTGTGGTGCCCACAATCATGGTTGTCGGTGTTTTGTAATTTAATCGAAAATCTCGTGGCACGGGGATTTTCAATCTCAAGTTCCCGCCACTAATTAGGGTTTTGGGTTTTATTGGAATATGTACACAGTGCATGCTGTGTAGGAAGGATAATGCAGAAATTGATGGAAGACTGAAAGTGACACGTATTCACTGTTCCCATCAAACTTCAAATTCGCCCATATGACGTTTAATTGAATGTGAAAGCTACCATCTCTCGTCCTGATACTACATATCGGCAATGTTTTCATGCAAACTATTTTGGAATCGATTTTCTCGTCCTTTTTTTGTGCTTTTTTTTGTGTTTTTTTTTTTTTATGTTCACCCATCCATTTGCAAAAAGTTGTACAATAGTTTGTGTGTCAACATTGGCACAACATTTGAATAACATCCTGTCCCAGGCGGTGGATATATGTGTGTATTTCAGAAACGTGTCACAATTGATGTTTTCAGTTTGATTGAAAGGAAAGTTCTGAAAGAGAACAAGTTTTTCTGTTACCACAATAGGAACCTATGGGAGTATTGATGGGAAGACTTATCTCTCGGGTTCAGTGACAGTTTACCTTCAGTTTGAATGTTTTTTTTCGTTATTTTGCTGTTAAAAGCGGTTAAGTTCTTCTGGTATGGGGGGTCTTCCTATCTTGATTGTCCAGAATTTTATTAAAAGTCGTTCGATACCTATGTCATGGTTATGGTTAGAGGGACGCGCACCTGTAAAAGGTTCTTTCACGGGAGCCCATTGGACCATTGCGTTTCCCTATTATGTTGTGGTATCATAACTAAATTCGGTCGGTTGATTTGGTTGAA
Organism: Blera fallax; assembly: GCA_946965025.1. NCBI lineage: Eukaryota > Metazoa > Arthropoda > Insecta > Diptera > Syrphidae > Blera > Blera fallax. The sequence goes on along the minus strand of OX337245.1, from coordinate 80,991,954 downwards.
CCAACCTATACTCTTAACGAAAGTCATAATGTTCCAGAGTGCGACTTCCACCAGGTCCTCTAGTTCCTCAAATATTTTGTTTCCCACGGATTTGGAGGCTGGGGCAGTCACAAAGCATGTATTTGGTGGTTTCTGTTTCTTCTGTGTCATGGCAGCTTCTGCAGTAATCATGGGAGTTGATACCCAGTCTGGTGGCCATTGCGCCTATCGGACAGTGTCCAGTTAGTACTCCTGTCAGTAAGCTGATTTCCTTTTTGTTCATTGATAAAAGGCTTTTAGTCCTCTTATCGTTCAGTATTGGCCATAAACTGCGAGTTATGATGCAGTCTCCTCTCGTTGTCCAGGAAGAGTTGATCATTTCTCTCGTTTTATGGTCTATTCTTCTTTTCAGTACACCAATAGGGATGGCTATTGATGTCTGGGTGAAATCCTTATTTAATGATGACCCTTTTCGTGCAAGTTCATCTGCTGCTTCCTTGTATTTGCCTATGTCAGGGAACCCGACAGAGAGTGACTTCGTGAGTCGGCATTTCGCAACTGTTTTTGATCTAACTGTGTCGCTGTCCAGTGCCTTGAGTTCTGCTTGACTATCCGCGAAGATTGTAATCCTGGATGGATTTAGTACCTTAGCGTGTATCGTCTGTGCTGCTTATTCAATGGCGAAGACTTCGGCACGGTCGTCCTGGAGCTTGTATGAATCGTTGATATTGAGGGATTCACAGAAAACTCCAGCTAAGCGGGCTGGCAGAGAGCGAAAAGACTCCTGCCGCACTCAGGTCAGTGTTGACCTGAGGGGGAAAGTTGTTCCCCCGCCCATTAAAACCCTGTAAATGTCTAATCTACTCTACTCTAATTACCTACTTGTTTTCGAGTACAAACCACCTTGATGACTTGACAAAGTTCAGCATCTTGTCTGTAGGAACGCCAAAGAGCTCTTCAAGGTTATAGAAAAAGTATTTACCGAGGAATTCGTTTCTGGAATGTTGGAGTCCAGGACAATGACAGAGGAAGTGGGTGGTGTTCTCAAAAACTCCTTCATCGCAACGGCCTCTACAAAGTTCTTCTTTCGTCCGGCGCAGTTTCTTCATATGGTACCGCAGACTATTATGCACCGAGGATAGAAAGAGATCCTCTGTCCTTTCGTATAAGTCTCTCGGTCTTTTGTTCTGTCGAAGGACGGCCATGGTTTTCTTCCGATGTTACACGTTTCCATGGACTTCCATCTATGGTTCGCCTCTCTTGTGGCTAAATTCCTTGGCCTTGCATGTCCAAGCTTGAAGCAAATGGAAGGGACCTACAGTTAAGAACCATATCCGAAAAGCAGATTGGGAAGTTTTCTTTTGACAGTTATTACTCCCGAACGTTTGTCAGACATTCGCGAGAGGTGGGACCGTGAAAAAACTTTTTAGTGTTCCCTGGGATTCGAATGTCGAACCTCCCGCTCAGCGAACCGACGCACTAAGATTTGAAGATTTGTTAAGCATTAGGATTTCTTTAATATCCAGGAGAGTTGACCTACACAAGTGAAAAAGATTCTTGTGATGCTTAAAACGAGGCTAACTTCATTTTTAAGCTTTTCGAAGAAAAGCAGTCGGCATATGGACTCTACTCAAAGAGCTCCTTTGAACTATGTATCATATGCCCACGCTTAAGCAAAAAAAAAAAGTCACTGCCAGCTTTGCTTGTACTGGAGCTACTTAGTTAGACTCTACATAGTTAGCATACATAGATTAGCAGCTAGAAGGTGGTGACCGATGGTTGGACGGACGGATGAACGAAAGGAAGCACTAGCGTGAGCAATAGGGTTCCGTGATCTCCATACGGAATTTTCAGTCGTCACTCGTCACAATGCTCCAAATGATTCATTGATTCAGGATTAATCATAAAATCTGAAAAAATCGTCAGACTGTGGACAATTAGGCACTTATACATGTCTTCAAAAACATAGTTACAGTGGGAGAAAGCCAATGAGACGTTTCAAGAAGCACCTTACATTCTAAGGACCGATCAGCAGACCCTAGATTTTTGCAAAGCAAATCAGCTTTAGCAAGAATTTTTCAACTAAATAAGTCAAAATTTTTGGGAGGGAAACCAATCTATACACCACGTGCCACAGTTTGATATGTTTCCTGTCTGGTAGAGGGATTCTCGATTTGAAGCTGGAAATGCGGTTACAGTGAATGGTTTGCGTTACAGAACGATGAAAACTGATTTCTTTTGACCACAATTGATTGAAATATTCTGAGGACATTTGGTTCCATCAGGACAGCGCAACCTATTACACTGCGTGCGAAACAATCCAGTTACTCTCAGGGAAATGTTTAGGTCTTGTAATCTCAAGAAATTCGGATAAGGAATGACCAGTAAGATCGTGTAAGATCGCAAGGCGACTCCTTTCTTTGAAGTTTTTTTTTTGAAGCCACGTGTACGAGTATATGCCAATAAATCATAGAAAATTCCTGAGCTTAAAGCGGCAGGATTATGCAATGTTTACCAGCACTCCTGTGGCTGCATTTGTCTTACATTATTTCCTTAATAGCATTCTTAAGTAGTTTTTTAATAAGAAATTTGTTTACGGACACGCTACTCCTCACGTGTTAACACGCGAGTTTGTATAGACGGACTAAGAAAAATCAGAACTGAGAAAATTTGTAGTCGAACATTCATTCTGGACTTTCCATGTGCTTCATACTTTTAACAGGCATTAGAGCTTGTGAGACTGTCTCGAGGAATGGGCTTTATATTCTCATTTGTCCTAAACTGCTGTTTCTTACTTACCTAGATCCTTTAACCCCTCGGGGGGCACAGGGCGTCAATCACGCCTGCGTGCCATCTTGTTCGGAGTTCTGCAACGCGTTTAATTTGCCTCCAAGTCATTCTTAAAGAGCTCGATTCCTCCTCAACTGTTCTGCGTCACGTTTGCCTAGGACCGGGCGTCCCGCTATTCTGCCTGCCTAGGTAAGCGGATTCCACTGCATGGCGTATTTCGCAATGGAGCTTTATTCGCTCCGTAGGGTGTGTCCAATCCATTGCCACTTTCTCCTTCGTATAGTAATGCTTAAATGTTCTTGGCCCGTTCTCAGGTGCGGCCAGAAAATCCTCAGAATGGTTCTCAAGCATTTGTTTACGAAGACTTGCAGCTTGAGTGTGTAAATGGTTTCCACCTTCCAAGTACTGCACCCATAAAGCAGCACCGATTCTATATTGGAGTGGAACAGTCGCAACTTGGTTCTTAGGCTGATAACATTGCCTCTCCAGATTTTGGATAGCATTCCGAACACAGCTTTAGCTTTTCCGATTCTGCTGCACACATCCAGTTCGGTGCCATCGCGATAAGCCGAGACTACACTTAGTGAGTATAGAAAGTAGTCAACTTTCTCGACTTCCTGTTAGAAGTGCTCAGGGCTTTTGTTTTAGCTGTGCTTATTTTTAGTCCTGCTTTGTTTGCCTCAGCTTCTAGATTGTGGGCCATCAAATGAAAGTCCATTATCCGATGTGAAAGTAGACAAACGTCGTCAGCATAATCTAGGTGTTTAAGGTAAGATGTCATAGTCCAACGAATTCCGTAGTTGTCTTCCGCCAATACTGCGCGGAGTACATCGCTGATAACCACCAAGAACAATAGTGGCTGAATTAGGGTTTATTTAAACCTCATCGAAATAAATTTCTGTCGCTATCTTCCTTTTCTCCAAAAGCCTCAACCAGGGAAATCCTTTCAGCATCCCAATTCCTTGCCCAAATCTTTCCTCTGACAACCAGTTTTTGAACTCGGGGTTCTACTACTTTTTTCGTCATTCATCTGAATTTTATTCAAAAGCAATCAGCACCTTCAGCTCTTAGGACCAAGTACTCGGCGTATATTGGCCTTGGACTCAGAGTTCCTGGAAATCTCCAAATAATCAATTGAAATCACTTATCCATAAGAAATATCTACACATATCGATACTGCTTGACGTTGATAGTTCTTCTGAGCCCAAATCATCTTTGATTAAATGCTAATGTGCTTCCCCCGTTAATTAGGTATGAGAGTGCATGATATATGCCTTGATGAACATGAATTAGAAGCCACTTGCATCATTCGGTATGAAGAACAGATGAAGCGTAGCCTTGCTGCTATTTTACGCTATACCTTCAGCATTGCAAGCGCCCTCAATTCATGACCGAAAACGTGACCATCCATAAATTATTGATATTGGCCAACACTTAGACATGGCATAATCCAGGCCTTGGATGGTACTATGGGGATATTTCTTTGTTTCATGTTCAAGTACACCCCACATGCTCACTACTCCAAGGGTCATCTTCTGTGTGACTTGGTGTGCAACACGCGGGGGACATCTGAAAGCTCTACACACAGCCTTGTTCCTTTTATTAACATTCTTCCAAAGAAGATCCGGATTTCCCAGATTTTTCAACTTACTGAGCAGCTGAATTCCTCGGAACACGTGCTGTTTTTTTATTTCCTCCGACATAAGCTGGCTACTTCTCATAGCATAAGATTTAATTCGACGGTCAAGCCAAGCACGCCTCAAAGTAGTCGCTAATGCACTTGCAAGGTTTCTTTTTCAATTGACATCATCGATGTTCCTGCTGAATGCTATGTTACACTTGCTGAATTAGCTCCAGACTTTTCCTTCCGAAACATCGTCGTCCAAAACCAACTCAACGCGAAGCTAGTTAACGATCGAAGGACTTTTAATACTTACTTACTTAATTAGGTGGCGCTACAGTTCGGGGTGAACCTGGGCCGCAACCAATCAGCCTCTCCAGTTAGCCCGGTCCTTAGCTAACTGCCTCCAGTTCCGCACTCCAAGTTGGTTGAGGTCCCCTTCTACTTGTGCGCGCCACCCTAGGCGAGGTCTTCCTCTACTGCGTTGTCCCTCCGGGTTAGATACGAAGACTCTGCGGGCCGGAGCATTGGTGTCCATTCGCTCTACATATCCTAGCCATCTTAGGCGAGTGATGCGCAGTTTTTTGGCTAGGTTGTTGTCGCTGTACAGCTCGTAAATTTCGTCATTGAATCTTGTCCTCTAAAGCCCGTCAACGCAAACGGGACCGTATATCTTCCGAAGAATTTTTCTCTCGAAGCGACCAAGGATATCTTCATCGGCTTTCGACAGAGTCCATGCTTCAGCGCCATAAAGCAGGACTGGGATGATCAAGGTCTTGTACAGAGTCTCCTTAATCTTTCGATATAGGGCCTTGCTACTCAATTGCCTTCTCAGCCCAAAGAAACAGCGATTGGCAAGAGTTATTCTTCGATTAATTTCCGCCGAGATGTTGTTGTCAGAAGGACTTTTAATAAACGTGATATTTCAAGGTCTCTATGGTCTATACATATGGCAATAATTAACGGTGTGGAAATAGAATTGGTTTAGTAGTTAGTGCGTTGGACTATGAGCGGGAGGTTCGAATCTCAGAAAACACTAAAAAGAGTGAAAAAATATACAACGCACAACAAGAATGACCGCGAGAAGCTGGGCCCTTGACCATTTACGGTCTGTTGCACCAAGAATTTGTTTTTTGTTCTTAATAACCGCCACACCCTACTCGCAGAGATGAAATTCCAGCCCCAAGATCTAAAAAAATCGTTACCCTAGCATGCATTCTTGACCTTATCTCTAATGAACAGGAATTCAATTTTTGGCATTATGTAACCCAAACTTGAGCTGTTATTAGCTTTACCTTATACACTTCAAATTGGATACAATTCATGACCTACTTTATCCCCAAATGTTCAGGAGAAACACGAATTTTAATGGTACGCTGGAGCAGAATTTATTTCAGGAACTGTCTGATAATCCATCCAGTCCCCCCCGGCAGTAAAAGCTTCAAATATAAATTATTAACAAACTAGTTAAGTACTTAAATCGATTTAAATCAACTAAGCCATTTATGCCAGATTTAGAAATTACATTTTGGCTTATCGGCCGTCACCAGGCAAATGACATTAAGTCCACTTAAGCCACAATCACTTAACATCGTTTATGTATCGTTCAGAGTTCCATTAAATGCGATAATCATTTGCAATTCGCAAATAATTTACAAATCAAAATCGCTCCATAGATACTGTTCATTTGCAGGTACGTTGCATTCGACGATATAATCTATTATCTACGTTTTCATCCCCCTACCATGTGACTACTACCACTGATTATGTCATTAAATAGGTAGCTACTGCATCGTCATTCATTTTTTATTTCATTTCCGCTTCACACTTCCGTATCAGTGCCATTAACACCAATCCTGCAGCACATCCGTCAAAGTGTAGACAAGTATGTGAACTAAAATTAGCATACGAAGAAAATAAGAGCGCCTTGACATCGTTGTTCCTTGAAGTACTACAGCACACCATTAACATAATCCTCGCAACGACGAAAGTGACAGCTACCCCCTCGTCCTTATGAGTGAAATTTTTTACTCTAACAAAATTAATTTCTTTTTTTTTTTTTGTTCATTTAACGCTCCTCGGCTTGAATCAATTTCCATTAAATTTAATTAAAAAGTTAAACCAAAATACAGTACACCTATAAATTACAAGGATGCAAGGTGTACCACCAGATGGAATATCGCAGGATATAATTTCTTTTGTGACGATGAAACTCAACCGGAAAATATAGCCGGCGCTCGTGTTTGCGTTAAATTTAAACTTAATTTCGATTAATTTGGAGGCGATTTCTTTTTTTTTTATTGGTAAGCTCGGCACGTCCACTTTTGGGGTTGATTAAGCCTACAAAGTGTATTGAAAATGATCCACACCGGCTATTTTGTTTTTTTCCCGATTTTATTCAGGAGCAGAGTATAAATTAATTTTTTTTTTTTTTTTTGAGAGCAAAAAAAAGTTGAATTTACTTTTCGTGACTCTGTTGATGAAACAGTGAACAAAGGACAAAGGACAGCCTGCAGGTTGGTTTTCAATGACCTTTTGACTGCTAATATTCGAATCGACATTCGATGTGGATGTGAAGGCAACCTGGCTTCGTTTTCGAAACTTTACGATACGCAGTTGCTATAATTTCGTATTCATCAGGCTAGGTTGCTGATTTGACAAAGGGGAGCAATACCTCTTCGATTTCGAATGTCAAAGCAGGCTCGTTACTATGGCCAATGGGCTGGGGATATTGCTCTCATTTAATTTGATATTGCCTCAGATGCTAAGCCACCCTGAAGGTTTAATAAAGCTGCAGGCGTTTCTCTGAATACTTTTTCGGATAATCCCGTAGGTTGGGTGAGGTTAGGTTGGATGTATAGGAAAGATCAGAAGAGGTCCCTTGTGATACCATGCATCTATTCCTCTTGGCTACCCAGGGACTAATCATGTCTTCAGCATGTTGGTCTATCTGACACTGTCCCCGTCAGCGAAGACATCGACAACGTGTCTGATCTGTGATTGCTTTGGTATAACCTTAGGCCAGGGCTGCCAAGATATAAAACACGTCGACCGATTTTTCAATCCGTAAGTGGGCCTGTTGAAAACGTTCAGCTTAAGTAGATATTTACATGTAACGAGGGGCATACTCAGGTTTTGCCATATAAACAGAGCACTAAGAGTTGTACCCTTTCTGAGGAGCTCATCAACCTTGCAATTTCCCGGAATGTCTCTATCGTCAGGCACCCAAATTCATCTCCCCAAACGGCCATTTAAAGCGGCCTTTTAAGTGAAAAATCACGACTCCTTGAATTTGATTGCCGTTTGAATGTCAATAACGGATAAGGTCCACCTGAAAAACGGTGCAGTGTTCTTGGAGGCGGAAAGAGTCGGTCAGACTGAAAAGGCACTACAACCTACCCCGGTTTCGGTCTTAGATCCATCTGCGTGTAGAAGCGAACTGAATGCTCGCTCGGAAGTTACAGTCAAATCTCAGTTTCGGAGGGGCATAGTCGATGTTTTCATGAATAAGGTTCAAGAGATCAAGGATCGATGAGTAACTTGTTTGTCTTCTCATGTTGTCTACGATAAGAAGTCTGTCGATCTGCTGAAGTTGGGGCACAAGGACATTTACATTGCTTCTGTCTACCCTGACTGGACACTGCGCAATAGGAAACCATGCAGTCCGGCTTGGTCTACCCTACAATGGCTGCTGTAGAAACTCGATTTTGAGAAGGCGTTCGATAGTGTTAATAGGGAGTTTATTTGGCGTGCCTTACGCAGGAGAGGTATTCCTGATAAACTAATTGCTATTGTCAAAGGGTCCAAATGTCACGTTCTGCACAGAGGAAGGTTGTCTGAGGAATTTGAGATCCGAAATGGGGTAAGGCAAGGCTGCATTCTTTCACCAATTCTATTCCTATTGGTGATTAGCGATGTGCTTCGTGCAGCTTTGTCGACGGGAAATGGAGGAATTCGATGGACTCTTACATCCCAACTTAAACACCTTGACTACGCTGACGACGTATGCTTACTCTCTCATAGAATTATGGACCTCCACCAAATGACAGCATATGTGGAGAGGAAGGCTGGCGTCGTCGGGCTGAAAATTAATACCGCTAAAACTAAAATTATCAGTCTTGGAACGAACTCATCGGCTCAAATATGCATTGCTAGACAACCGGTAGAGAGAGTAGAGGATTTCCTCTCGACCGATGGTGGAACCGAGCTGGATATAGCCAACAGAATCGCCAAAGCTAAGTCCGCGTTCGGGATGTTGTCCAAAATATGGCGAAGCAATGCGATCAGTTTGAACACCAAGCTAAGACTGTTCTGCTCCAACGTTGAATCCGCGCTGTTATATGGATGCAGCACGTGGAGAGTGACCACTGCTATCACCAGAAAGCTGCAAACGTTCGTTAATAGGTGCCTGCGCAACATCTTAAGGATTTTCTGGCCCAATCGTATCTCTAACGAACACCTTTACGAGAGAACGGGTCAGGAACCAATAGGCACAACCATCCAACGACGGAAGTGGCAGTGGATTGGTCACACGCTCCGAAAGAGTGACAGCTCCATAGCGAACCATGCTATGCAATGGAACCCCTTCACCCAGGACGGCAGAAGACCTGGCGGTCCAAGGAGGACATGGCGCAGAACAGTCGAGAGGGAAGCACGGCAGTTGGGGAAAAGTTGGGGAGAGCTGAGACACATTGCCAGAAACCGTACACGATGGCGCGTAGGCGTAGTAGAGGCCCTAGGACCCGCAAGGGGATACAGGACATAAGTAAAGTAAGTAGAAACTGCAAGGACGAAGCAAAAATAGAAAATATTCATAACCTGCTATGGAATTCTGAATCTTTTTCGCTGTACATGCCTTAAAACTGACTAGGACCCAGAGTATGTATTCCTTTTGACGGGGCCATAAATGGGTTCATAATGGAACTGGAGGTAACTAGTGGGACGTATTGTGGGCTGAACTTACTACCTCCCTCTTCATGAAATTAGTTTCCAAATTTCAACAACCATATTCCAATTTGTTCATGCAATCTTGACCCTGATTTAGACCATTTACAATGGACTTTAATGCAATAATGTCCAGCTAGACATTAACATACAAAATAAATTTCGTTTGGTGGTCTTGTTCCACACATGTTGACTATGGACTTCATGACTACTAATGATAACAACGTTATTATTCCTGTGTCTTCCCATCTCATTGACACCCAAGGAATCTCCACATAAATAGATCCACAATTCCGGCTTTTTCGAATCCTCATTTGCATTTGTCAACCCTGTTAGACACAAAAATTTGCCTTCCAAATTTGTTGACATCAGTCACTGCAAAGTCAACTATCCATCGGGGATATTTACGGTACCCCATATGGATAGCTTTATCCTCATCAATAATGCAAACACGCTTCAGAAGTTTGGGCCGACCTAGCTTTCAAAACTTCTTACTGAACCCCTAACTATCCTCAACTCATAGCAATTTGAATATTCATCGCCTTCACATAATCCATCTATCCTCTCGGCTAACCCGATTTGTTTGGCCAACATCTGCCCCTTTATCCTGTGCTTAAATCAATTAATTTTCCACACATATCGTGTGAACACTGACGCTATCGAATCCCTATCTATTTCTGACCATCGGCCTTCCGTGTCGGCGGCCAGACTTAAGTCATCAAACTTATCCGAATATTAATTACTTCATTTACATTAATTATGGAATCCGTGTGGGGTTTTGTTCTTCTGCTACTTCTACTTATTCTTACTGACAGCCAACACTATCTGGTTACACTGGCAATTAACTCTGAAAGGATACTTTGATCGGGCGTGATATGAGCTCATTTAGGTAGCACATTAATGTAATACCCCCCGCTCTACGTGCTTATCTCTGTGCACAGTAATCGAATTCACTCAACAGGTTAATATCATCAAAAGTTAATATCTTCCTTTTGCGAGTGAAAGCGAGCGGGAAAATCCTTTTTAATTTGTTTTTGTGAGAAATTGCGTTTGAGCGGCGCCCATCCTTCTTTACGTTTAATCAAATGAAAATACGAAACGGCTTTGTGCTCTAAATAGGATACCAACACTGCTACTGCTGGTGATGCTGCAGCGTTGGAAACGTACTCATAATAAAGGAATCGATCTCTTTGTCTAGCACTTGCACCGGACATCCTTTTGATAAATTTTATACTTTGTGCGAACTGCAATTAATTACGGGGAATGAGTAAACTTGACCACTTCAAAGGGAATTGGTTAGCAGCGATTGTGGTGTTGTAATTACGTAGTTTTTGTTTTTGAAGTCCTTTCAAAACCAACGACAAATGCTGGGAAGTTTTTAACAGGTTTTTGGGAAAACATTTACTACCACAAAGCGGCGAATCCAATCACCCTTGATGTACTTGCCAATCAGAGCAGTATTAATTGTCGAGGATTTGGTTGGAAAGGACCTCAACCTCTTTCACTTTTTTTATATGTACATCTAGGTCACCAATTGAATGTTATTCTGCCGAGTTTTGGTGACCCATTTAGGTGGCTCAGTCAATTTGTAAATTAAGTAAATTATTTATTTTTTATCAAGGATTTTCTTAAATAAGCTACTCACTCTCATGCGCAGGATATTATTTTGTTTATCGAGGACATTAATCAAGAAGCATTTTAAGCTTTAAGTAAGTCATCACTGGTACAACAATGGATAGGATGGAGTGGTGCTTTCTTGGCTCCAAAGTTGATACGACAGAGGTGTTTAGTTCCGAGGAAATCATGAGGAAAAACAATTTTTTTGCATTTCTTTGATTGGATTTATGGGAATGCTTTATAGGTACAGGAGAAGTGTCAGTCTAGGTAATGGAAGTGTGATGAATCTTTAAGATTGATTCTTTGATGAACTGCGAAACTTGGGCAACTGAATGACCTATTGGGACTCATATCTTCATCTAAGTAATTCATATGAAAAAGAACGCGATTGGTATTGATTTGGTAGAGGATAAGTTAACACATTGTTAGGTTTGCACTTTTTTTATTGTTTTGCACTTTATGTTTTTCCGTACGCTTCCGCTCTATTACAGCGTCAGCGTCTGGCAAACCGTATACTGTATTTGCATCTATCAGGTAACAGCATTTACATCTACATATCTGGTGTCCGTACGCTTCCGCTGTACTGCAGTGTCAGCGTCTGGTTAGTTTTTGCACTTTATGATATTGTAAGAAAATGATTTTTTTGGATTTAATAAAGAGTCAGTCGTGCGTTGACGGCCAATAAGAAAGGTGGTTTTTTTCATTTGGACATAGTCCAAAATAATTTTTGTTATAATTCTCAATCAATTTAACTGGCGCCCAACGTTCGGCAGCGCGTTCTAGTGTGTAAATAAAAGATCCTTATGAAGGATAATAACAGTGCGCGTTGTTAAAAGTAAGAGCTCACTTCGTAAAACCCAACCGGTGCATAAATCGAGTATCCTTGTTCCAAGAGGAGAAAAAAGTGATTTTGACAGAATAAATAAATTAATGGTGACTTTATTACAATCGCGAATATAGGAAAGCAAAACATTTTTGCTGAATAAAAAAAACGCAGGTGAAAGTACAATAAACTTAATAAGAAGCAACTTAATAAGAAACTCAAGTGCAACAAACGTTTCCAGAGGAAGTGAATCATCAGAATAAATCTTCAGCAAGCAGGAACTGACGACTTACTTCAACAAGATGCTCATCGTACTAGTGTAAGAATTAAATGAACACTATTGTTATTATTTGTGAACATAGTAATTAATTGAATATAATTATTACTTGACAATAAGTAAGACTAGTATTGTATAAGATTATATTGACCAAATGTTTGAATTAAAATTAAGCTCAGAAGTAGTTTTATAAAATTGTTAGTTTTTTGACTGTCTAGGACAAGTGGGAATGAGAATTGAAATATTAATATTTGAAAGATTAGTTTCTGAAGATCATTTTTGCAAAATTTGGTAATTTTTTGTTGTTGTTTTGCTCGCCAAGAACAGTTTTTTTCTTTTTATCTCAAATTAGAAATATGGACGAAGCTCAAGTAAGATCTATGGTTGTGGCTGCGGTTCAGGCCGCAACTGAGTCCACCAGACGAACTTTTCAAAATTCAATTGTAGAACTGACAAGAAGACTTAATAGCTTGGAAATGCCGAAATCTGTAGAGGTGTACGAATCCGCTACTATTGATCCAAATAAACAATGTGATGAATCTCTAGATCTAATGAAAAGCCTACCGGAATTTAACGGAGACCAGGCGCGTTACGTCTCATGGCGTCAAGCGGCCTATACGGCTTACAAGTTGTTTGAATCACATGAAGGTAGCTCAAAGCATTACCAAGCTGTTGCCATTTTAAGGAATAAAATAGTCGGTGCAGCTGATCAGGTGTTATCCTCCTTTAATACCGTATTAAATTTCCAGGCAATAATTGCACGGCTCGATTTTACTTACGCCGATAAAAGACCCGTTTATTTAATTGAACAAGAGATGTCCACTCTACGACAGGGCAAGATGCCCATAACCAAATTTTATGATGAGGTGGAAAAAAAACTGACGTTATTAATTAATAAAACCATAATGTTACATGAAGGTGATACTACACTCATTAATTCCCTTAGCCAAAAATACCGAGCGGATGCTCTAAGAATTTTCATCTCTGGCTTACAGAAGCCAATGGGCGACATATTATTTTCAGCCCGTCCCTCTGACATGCCTAGCGCATTGGCACTAGCGCAAGAACTGGAAGCAAACCAGGCACGCTATTCCTTTGCAACCTCTTTCGCAAGTAGAAATGAAAGACCGTTCCCCGTCGGATACGTTTCCGACAACAATTATTACAATCCGCAGCATTCACCCCATTACAGACCGATTGTCCGATCAGGACCCAGACCAACCTTAATGGAAGTAGATCCGTCATCATCCCGTTTTAGATCCAACAGACCCAACGTTGCTCAAAACTATAGTGCCAATCCTCGAAAATCGTTTCAAAATATAGCACCCATCCCTAACAATTCGCAGAGACCTTTCAATACTATCAATTTTTCAGAGAGGTCTAATAACCCTAATCGAGGACCTTCTCTTAATTCTCGACAAGGTTTTCCAATGCAAAACGATAGGGAAAGACCGCCGAAAAGGCAGCAGTATGAAAGTGACTGGCAACCACTGGAAAAAATTCAGCGAATTAACCACTTGAAGCAACACTCTTTACCAGTAGTTTCCGGCGTAGAGGTAGAGGTACCTTATGATGAGGAAGAAAGTTTCGACACCCAGTATGCAGAGCAGAGTGATTACGAATGCAACGAAAATGCACAAATCTTGGATGAAATTAATTTTTTAGAGGAACATCCCTCCTCCCATACGTCAGTCGGACGTTAGGGGGTAGAGAAATAAAGCTTCTTATAGATACAGGTGCTTCGATGAACTATATTAAGAATCTTAAAGCCCTTAAAGCAGTTAAAAAAATTGATACACCTTTTTTTGTAAAATCGCTTCACGGAGCTAATAGAATTTCACACAAATGCTTAATAAACATTTTCAAAAAGAATTCCCATTTCTACATACTCCCAGCATTAAATATTTTCGATGGAATAATCGGGTTTGATTTTCTATCTCAGATAGGTGCTAGACTAGATTTAAAGACAGGCACCCTTCATTACAACGGCGGCAAAGAGTTGTTGATGTATTATTTTTGTAAGGATATAAATAACATTTCACTGGGAAGCGCCTCACCAAATTCTACTGATGACGACCAAATTTCATACGTTATTAAGAGAAATAGAAAAGTCTTTGCAGACCCGAATGAATCTCTTCCTTATAATACAAATGTTGTTGCAACCATTAGAACAACCGACAACGAGCCGGTTTACTCGAAAACATATCCTTATCCCATTGCTGCTGCAGAATTCGTCAACAGCGAGATTTCTGCTTTACTACGAGACGGAATTATCAGACCTTCCAGGTCACCGTACAACAACCCCATCTGGGTAGTTGATAAGAAAGGAATCGATGAAACTGGTAATCAAAAGAAACGCCTCGTTATAGATTTTCGAAAGTTAAATGAGAAAACTATTGCAGACAAATACCCCATCCCGGACACGTCGGCAATTTTGGCCAACCTTGGCAAATCCTCTTTCTTCACTACAATCGATCTCAAGTCTGGTTTTCATCAAATTCAATTGGCGGAGCGTGACAGAGAAAAAACCGCATTTTCAGTCAATAATGGCAAGTTCGAATTTTGTCGACTTCCATTTGGTCTGAAAAACGCTCCTAGTATTTTTCAGAGAGCCATTGATGACGTACTTAGGGAAGAAATTGGAAAGTGCTGCCACGTTTACATTGACGACGTGATAATTTTTTCAGAAACAAAAGAGCAACACTTAAAAGACATAGACCGAATCCTCACAAAATTATTTAATGCCAATATGAGAGTCTCAGCTGAGAAATCAAAATTTATCAAAGTCGAGGTCGAATTTTTAGGCTTTGTTGTGTCGAAAAATGGAATTAGGACATGTCCAAATAAAGTCAAGGATATTATCGCTTACGAAGAACCCAGAACATTACGTGCCCTGCGATCTTTCCTTGGGTTATCTGGATATTATAGGAGATTCATTAAGGACTATGCATTAGTTGCGAAGCCCCTTACTAGATATCTTCGAGGCGAGCACGGCAACGTAAGTGCTAATCAATCGAAAAATATTAAATTAGACCTAGACAAGGAGGCACTGGACGCATTCAATAAAATCAAACAGATTCTGGGTTCAGAAGATGTTTTGCTTTTATACCCCGATTTCAATAGGCCTTTCGATCTAACGACGGATGCATCATCGCAGGCGTTAGGGGCTGTTCTGTCTCAGAATGGCAAACCAATTACCATGATATCCAGGACATTAAGTTCCACTGAGGAGAACTATGCCACGAATGAGCGCGAACTGCTCGCTATCGTGTGGGCACTCCAGAAACTTCGCAACTATCTCTATGGGGTCAAACACTTAAATATTTTCACCGACCACCAACCGCTAACATTCGCCATTTCCGATAGGAATCCAAACGCAAAATTGAAGAGATGGAGGGCGTTTATAGAGGAATTTGCTCCGAAATTCTTTTATAAGCCCGGGAAAGATAACCACGTTGCGGATGCGTTGTCGAGACAGTATTTAAATGCGTTAGACCAGTGCACAGGTTCATCTCTTGAAACAAACCACAGCGAAGAGTCTCTTACACATGTAATACGTACCGTTCAAAATCCGATAAATTCATTTCGAAACCAATTAATTTTAAATCAGGGCACTGAAACTTCTAAAGTAACTAAAATCCTTTTTAAAAAGCAAATTAGACATCTAATAGCATTTAGTTCTTCTCGGGATGCGCTGGAAATACTCAAGCAATCTGTGAATCCTAACGTTACTAACGGTATCCTATGCACACTGCATGTTCTGGCTCAAATACAGAATGCCCTCATAAAACTATTTCCTTCTGTTAAATTCCTCCATACTGAGAAAATGGTAACTGATATTTTCAATCAGGACGATCAATGCGAAATTCTCACAGTCGAACACAATCGCGCCCACCGTTCATTTCGGGAAAATATTCAGCAAGTTCTCAAAGATTACTATTTCCCCAAGATGCGAAACAAGTTAAAAGAGATAATTTCGAATTGCAAAATTTGCAATGAGGCTAAGTATCAGCGGCACCCGCCAAAACCTGGAATAGGCGAAACTCCGATACCGTCATATCCTGGTGAGGTTGTGCATATAGATATATACTCAACTGGAAAGTCATACTTTCTCACAAGCTTGGATAAATTTTCGAAATTTGCTTTGGTATTTCCAATTAAATCTCGCGCAATTATTGATATAAAAGAGGCCCTTCTAAATATTCTCTCCTTCTATAGGGATACCAAAACAGTTGTTTGTGACAACGAAAAATCATTCAACTCCGAAACTATTAAGTCTATGCTCAAAAATTATTTTGGTATCAGCATTTTCACTGTACCACCTTTCCACAGTACTACAAACGGTCAGGTGGAACGGTTCCATAGTACACTCACTGAAATAGCCCGTTGCACTAAACTAGAACAACAAATTGATGATATTCCGATGTTAGTATTGCTTGCAACCTTAAAATACAATAGAACGATTCATTCCATTACCGGCCATAGACCAATTGATATAATCCACTCTATACCCAACAATTTGAAAACTGAAATAAGAAGTAAAATCAAAATCACCCAACAGACTGACTTACAACGGCAAAATAAAAACAAATGTACACGCACTTTTGAACCTGGCGATAAGGTATTTGTACGTACGAATAAACGTATTGGTAATAAGTTCACCAAATTATATGTCGAAAGGACAGTACAAAAAGACCTTGGCACAACGGTTCTAGTAGACAACAAACAGGTCCACAAGAGTAATTTGCGATAATTTCTTTTTATTACAGATTCCTACTCATATCTCAAAATCATGCTCATGGCAGGCTCCTGGACTTTACGCGATCGCACTGCATACCTGTGTCCATGGGAAGAGTAGTGATTTACGAGGGATATGCTTATCTGACACATCGTACCAATCTGACAGCTTATGAGACCTTAGTTGACGAAACGCAGGGCTTTCTTCAATTGTTCCCTCAGTCGTTTCAGGTACATATGAAAAAGCTTCTACTATCGGAAGTTGATCAAATCCAACGTCTTTTGAGTACCCTCCGTATTCATCATCGTCATGCCCGAAGTCTTAATTTTCTGGGAACCACCCTCAAATATATAGCTGGAACTCCGGATTTCGATGATTTTTACCAAGTGAAATCAAAGGAAGAGGCATTGATTGAAGCTAATAATCAGCAAATTTTTATAAACACGGAGCTACAGTCCCGAATCAATAGTCTTACAGAAACCGTAAATAAATTACTAAATACAACAAAAAAAGCAGAAATTGATGTAGGACACCTTTACGAAGTGATCTTAAGTAGGAACAAAGCAATAATTACCGATCTTGACAATATAATTTATTCGGTTGCATTAGGCAAAATTAACGTTATAAATCCCGCTATCCTCGACAGTGAAGAAATAGAAGCTATATTGAAAACTGAAAACTCTATAGATGTTAGCATTAATGATATCATGAAAAATTCTAAATTAAGGATTTTGCAGAATGACGATGTAATATTCTTCATAATTAAGTATCCTAAGATTAACTTTATTTGCAACAAAACAATGATTTTTCCTGTAGTCCATAATAAAAGTATCGTGTTACTGGAGTCAGAAATAGTTGCGGAATGTGCAGGTGTATTTAAGCCCTTACGAAATTGTGAGGAAGCGGCGACTCTTACATTTTGTCAAATAGCATCCGAAAGCTTGTGTGTTCAACATCTCCTCAACAACCACACCGCTGCATGCAGAACAACTTCGGCTCACCATATACCTCCTATCAACGTAATCGACGATGGCCTCATTATTATCAATGACCAGACCTACCGAATTCAAGAAGGGGAGGAATCGCCTATCACAATTCACGGCACTTTTCTTGTGACATTCGAAGACAAGGTCAACATTAATGGTACGACATACAGCAACGCAAAACGAAATAGTTACTTGAGTCCGGCTGTGCCTACCGCGCAGAAGCTGAATCTCACGGATCATCTGACCCTGTTATCTTTACCATACCTTCATGAGATCAACATCAAAAACTTGGAGCGCATCGCCACTATGCAAGATCAGATCAGGGCTCAGGACAGTGCTCAATACGTGCAATGGTTTACGCTTCTTCTGATAACAATTGTCATTGTGATAAGTCTCGCAGTCGTTTTTACACTTAAACGGAAGCTGCAGCAGACCAGCAAGGACGTTAATGCTGTAAACTTCGTACAAGATATTATAAAAAAATTGGACACCGAGGACGGCTCCTCTTAAAGGGGGGAGTAGTTAACACATTGTTAGGTTTGCACTTTTTTTATTGTTTTGCACTTTATGTTTTTCCGTACGCTTCCGCTCTATTACAGCGTCAGCGTCTGGCAAACCGTATACTGTATTTGCATCTATCAGGTAACAGCATTTGCATCTACATATCTGGTGTCCGTACGCTTCCGCTGTACTGCAGTGTCAGCGTCTGGTTAGTTTTTGCACTTTATGATATTGTAAGAAAATGATTTTTTTGGATTTAATAAAGAGTCAGTCGTGCGTTGACGGCCAATAAGAAAGGTGGTTTTTTTCATTTGGACATAGTCCAAAATAATTTTTGTTATAATTCTCAATCAATTTAACTGATATAATCGTCGATTGATCATATTTTTTTCTTCTTGCAGCAGTGAAATGTCATATAGAATTAAACTCCCTCTCTTCGCCATGTGGGACATCTGAAAATTCTTGACTTAATCCCCAAAAAAGACATGTATTGTACCATCCCTGACAACATGGTCAAGGAGTACTGTTTCGGTAGGTTATTTGAGGTAGAAATATTAGATCGCGCGAATTGGTCTAATGGTGCTCCTGCATTAGGCCGTAGAGGTCTGGTTTGGTTCACAAACGGATCGAAAATGGAATCTGGAGTTCGAGCTGGTGTCTTTGGACCCAATACTAAAGTCTCGATACCTATGGGAATGTGTCCCACGGTATTTCAGACTGAACTCCATGTCATCGAAATCTGCGCTAGGTTAAACCTTAGTATCGGTATTAAGGGCGCTAGAATATATTTATTTTCAGATAGTCAGGCAGCACTCAAAGCGCTGTCGTCCAATTTGATGGACTCCATATCAGTTAAAAGCTGCTACGATGCACTACAATCCCTGGCGAGACTATACAAGGTCAAACTTGGATTGCAGGCAACGAGTTAGCAGATGAACTAGCTAGGGCTGGCTCAGAACCCGCGTTCATAGAACCTGAACCTTACTGTGGCATCAACTGGTCTTCCGCCACAACGTTGATTAGTAATTGGGAACACAAGCTTCGCCTGGACCACTGGGGAAATGTCCCAGGGTTGAGACAATCCAAACTACTAATCATGCCTTACTCCTATAAAGATATACTTAACCTCAATAAGGAAAGCATCAGAAAGCTGGTGGGCTTTCTCTCCGAAAATTGTGACCTGAGATACCGTCTTAGCAAACTAAATCTGAGCCCAGACACGGAATGTAGGTTCTGCTCGGAGGAGGACGAATCATCCGAACACATTCTCTGCAATTGTCCGGCTTTACATTGGTTAAGGAGACGTATTTTCCATAAAGAAATATGTATGCCAGCGGAATTGAGAAATTCAGCTTCTAAGGATATACTATCCTTCATTAGGGAGGTAGTACGTCTCTTAGACTAACCATACCCTTGTAATACAATGGATCTTTTAGGTCGCAGTGTCTGCCACATTGGCAAGGGTTTTATAACAATAAAAAAACCCTTTCTTGAAAAAACTCAACTACTGGCAGACGGGCACCTTTATTTACTCTCGGTATTTCGAATTTCAGAGAAAGAGGAGTGGCAATGGTGTAGAGGTAGCGGCATCTTTTGTCAAGCGAATGGTTCACAGTTCAAACCCTGATGTCAGCAAGCATAAGATAAGAGGCAGTCCGATCAATTGCGAAAGCTAATGGCAAGACTACTATGAAGGCATAACATTGGCAGTAGGTTTGTCATATGGCTTGAAAAATTGTTCGCTCTGTTGATGATTGATATGCTCATGACATCGGGTGGACCGGGAAAAAAATACTGTGAATCAGAAGCGAAGGCAAAACAAATAATGACAACAAATCTCCCCAGTTATCTGGACAGCACCCCTGGAGCTAAGGTGAAACCTAACACATCTGAGTTTCAAACCACTACACCAATCTCTTTCTCTCTCTCTATCTCTATGCTTCTGTAATGAAGAACTTAGATCATCACCACTTACTGCATCAACTGCCTCCTGAAACAGGCAAAGGCAGGACAATCGCAGGAAATAATTTCTACGATCCCTGGTTTCACAGATTATAATGTCGCTTGGATGTAACACGTCAACGTATTTTGTGAAAGTAGTTCCTAGCGTAGGAGGACATGTAAGCGCTTCGTAATTAATTCTTCATAGGACAGATTTTCTTCATTCTTTGGGTGCAGACGTTTGACTTTCCATCGACGGTTTTGATTATGACAAATCCAATCATCAATTGAAGGTACCTCCAAAGCTAGACGTAGGGACTGGGAAAACCCTCTAAGCCTCGTAAATTCATTTGAGCTTTCACTTTCTGGAAATGCAGTCTTACCAGGGACAAAGAGAAAACTTAAGCAATGTTCGGCATATCTTGGACGTGATTAAACCCTTTCGCCTTGTACTACCAGGCATCAACTCCTTTTTGGTGTAGTGGTTGGAGAAGCTCCGACTTTATTCGTTTTTCTGTTGTGCTGCGATTGTTAATCCCCTGGTGGAGCTTAAATTTCCACCGGCTAGGTCACAAGCAACCACGCTACATACTACTCCGTGGCCACCTGGTTGAATTTGCTCGTACTTTATACCAATAAAACAGCGGTGGGATCTTTCTGACACAAGGCATCAAAACTCCAATAAGTATGATACCAAAATGAAGTCTTTTAGGCTTTCATCAGGTGTTGGAATGAGCTTCATTAAAGCATCTAGAGTAAGAGCTAGTGAGAGAGGCAGAAGGTTTGTTCTTTGTCAAAAGAAACAGGAGAAAAAAAAAGAACAACCTATTCAAGAGTGGTTTTATTACTGCCTGAAGGACACTTTTTTAAGACAAGTCCCATGATTTTGCCAAAAAAAACCTCTTCCTCTTCCTCTTCCTCTTCCTCTTCCTCTTCCTCTTCCTTTGTACTGACAAAGAGCAGACAGTGTTTTTACAGTTTTCGGTTGTTCTAACCAAAGAAGTTTACTATCTAAGATGGCTCCTAGGTGAAAAGAGAATGACCCACCCTTCGTGCTTCAATCATCGATAACATCCAGCGCCAATTTCCCAATGAAAAGTATGACGTAGGCTAGGTTAGCTTAGGTTGAAGTGGCTGCCAGCTAGGAGTCGCCAGCACACTTAGACCAATGAGGTTCGTTGTGATACCACGTGGATCATGGGAGAAGCCTCCCTCCACCTACTAGTATTAAAACCAATTAGAGCTTCTTATGAAGCGTTGGAGGCTTTTGATGTCAATATTCATTAGGTCTTCTATATCATTATAATAAGGAGCTCCTAAGTGGAGTTTCCTTCTACGGGAGAGAGCTGGTCCACTTGTCCACCTAAGATTTGTACTCTCGACAGCATCCAGCTTAAGTTTAAGTTTGCGAGTAGCGATTGGAATACCTAAGGTGCCATTGTCCGGCAAGATGGGTAAAGTAAAGTATTACGTGGATATCCAGAAACGTTAAGAGCGGGTATGAAAAAGTCGACTACCATGCACCATAACAACAGATGTAGAATAGGATAGAAACGTCACCTATATGCAACCTTTTTAGATACTTTTATATTGAGCTAGCGACAATTTGCTGTGCCAATCAAGGTTATACTCATTAGAATTATTCTAAAGACGCGTCATAAGAAGTGCTCTATATCTCGAGCGAAATTCCTAGTGCAGTGGGTATACCTTCCTTTCAGCTGCTCGGCAGGCATTTGAAGTTATTTTTATCATCTGCAGCAAATGTTGCATGCCTTGTCCAACGTGTCGGAGAACTTGAAGCCATTAAAAGGTTCGAAAGCATATTTGATGGTTCCCATATCAAATGCTTCTCCGATGTCCATTTACAGCTTCCAATACCCCACTAGTTCTGTACCGGTGGTAATCTGATAACAACGGAAATGAGTCTACAGTAAAAGATTAAAGGTCCCGGTAAAGGTGCCATCAGATTCTCGAATAGAGTGCAGTTGGATCGGTTTGCTTCTTTGAAGGACCTATTAACACAATCTATCGCAATATTGTATTCCTTTTGGGTCGATCAGTAAGGATTACAGCCCCCTTGTCTTAGTAACCTATTCTGCTGATTTCCTATTGAATTCTCCGTAACTCAGGGCTCCACCACGGAAACAATTTCCCGCAGAAGTTTTCTCAATTGGACCCGTCTTACTTCAAAGAAAGGTACACTTAGCCTGGCTACGAGAAAAAAAAATGGCCAAAGCAGGTGTCAGGTGTCGATAAATAAATTAAAAATTTGGTTAGAAGTGTGCTAAACTGGACACTGCTAGTGCCCGTTAAAATCCTTTTAGTTTTAACAATTAACATTAAAAAGATGTTGAAACACCGTAGATAAATTTTCTGTTCCTCACTTTTTTACTGATTTACAACAAACGGTGCTCAAGCTAAATTGCATTCCGCCCCTTCACCAATTCAGATGCAATTCCTAGAAAGTTTACCCTTCGACTCGTGCGGAACACTCTGCTACACCCTAACTTCTCACTGCAATCCACAAGCCTTCCACACCAATGAGCATCAGGTACAGAATCCTTAATTGATTAACGCCCGCGCTATACACATGGCACGTTATGAGGCTATCAAAAACCCCTTGAGCCCGTGTGACATACGAGAAAATTATGTGCGATGAGAACCACCTGTTTTTGTTTAGGTTTGCTTGTGGATAGTGGTTTCTCCATGGTAGTGTTCGTACACATATGTCCTTTCAAAGACCTTCTTGACTTGCAGTAGCAATTGCTGCTGCACGCGATTGCTACAAATATCCTCCAATCCGACTTAATGAAACTATAACGAGGCTCTTTACTTCTCGATGTCACTATAAGGAAAGCACGACATCCCTTAGAAACCCCTCCTTACACTGTTGCCGTCCGCATTCATTCGATACAGATGTGCAAATTTGCTTGTAGCGAAATTGACGAGTGGTAACTTATTTACGTACATTCCGAGTCCCACTACAAGCACGCTATGGCAAACCTATCTATTCGTCATGTGCATACTTTGTCTCCTTCTAAACCCTTCTCCATCCCCCGTAAGTAAATATGGAACAAATACCTTTCAATGACTAAACACTTCTCTTAGAAATTCAAGTCATGCAATCGCCTTAGCAAAACCACAACCTCCCCAGCACACAAATTCAAGTCCCCTAGCCTAGAATTACAATTACACTTTACCGCGCTTATCACGACCAGCATCTGGTAACAGGTCCTTTCTGTAGCGTTAAATGGAAATACTAAGCAATTTGTTGAGAGTTTTATATCATTTTTATCACTTGTGGGCCACCCACCAAAATGATTCAGCACTTTTGGCGGCGACTTTCAAAGGACATTCAACCCCGCACACTCATATAATTATCGGGAATTTCTTTCAGAAATGATGACAGTGAAATTGTTATTTGTTTTCCACTTCCTTGCCGCCGCCGACGCCTTTTTCCGATTTAAATCTTCGGTGTGGCTGCCATGCCAATTGCTTCAAACGAGTAAAAGACGAACAAAAAATAATAATAAAAAAAAAAAAAAAACCGAAAGGACCAGAGGATTGTACTTTAAAAGTTTCAGCTGGCAAAAGAAGCAAAAACGAGTGCTTTCATCCTTTTCCTACTATGCCCCGCCGTACAATACTTTGGGAAAACTTTTCTCATTTTCTGAATTTCCGTTTTTTTTCTCCACCACCAAAGTCTCCACCTCCTTCGTCTTTTACTGTTGTTGTTGGGGTCATCAAGGTTAGCTGTGGTAGTGGCAAATAAACACTTACCACGCCGGCCAAGAAAGGATTTCGGTTTATTTTGACCAGATCCTTAGATTCTCCATCATCTTCTTCGCCAGGACATTGTCTTAAGGCATTAGTTCGCCAGAGTCTATAGTTGAAACTTCAAGATTTGAATTTAAAAACCATTTTAATTGTAATTCATGTGCGAAAAGAATCTAACTTTCAATTAGCACGTAAATGCAATTTCAATTGAAGAGATAAATCCTTAAAGTTTCTTCATTAAAAATAATTTAAGGCTTATACGCGCAAAAATGCACGAAGATGGAATGAGATTTAATGGGTTTATGTTCTCTTCAGATGGAGTATTTTAGTTTTATTACTAAGAATTATGCTGCAAAAGTTTTAATGATTTTAGCTACATGGATTTTAAGAAATCTCATTACTTGTACTTATTGCAATTACGGTTCTGGCATTGATAGATAGTTTCTCCCAAACCATCTTTCGTCTCAAGGGAATTGGTACCCTGTACGTTACGTTTAATTTTAGTTTTATGAAAGAAAATACTTACGCAAAACACAGTATGGACGAGTTCAGTAAGAAAGGACGAAAAAGTATCAGAGCTGCAGTGGAAATAAATTATTTCAGAAGTGTATTCCTTTGGGTGGATGTGTACCGATGTGTAAAAGGATATCCAGACGAAGCCGGACAGATTGTGTATTTTTGTACACATTTTTTACTAGTTGGAGAGGAAGAATTATCCTTATTTAAAATAGAGAGAGCAGAGAAAGATACAAATACGAGGAACTTTTTTCGTTTTCTTACGCCTTTTTAATCGCATTGAATCGACATCGTGATTCGTTGCAACTGGGGATGCAGCTAGAATCAGGGAAAATAGGTTTACTTGAATATCATTTTCATGATCTGTTAGCATTCATCTGCCAAATGTTTAGAAATCTAAATCGAAGCGCAGCATAAACCTCAGTGAAAACAAGGTTGAAGACAGGATTGTAAGGCCGGAGTTTGTGTTTCATAGATGGTTGAAACGTCGGGCAGATCCTGGAAACAAAGACCAGGAATAAAAGAAAGATGCTGGTACTCTTGCCCATGGGTTCTGAGTGTTTCGTTCTTGGCCCAAACACTCCTGCCCCTGTCCCTTCCTCAGTTCTCGAGCCGTCTGTGCACCACTTTATCGCTTGGTTACTCAGTCCATATATTGCGGATTTGTTGCTCCATTGTTTCTAATTACTTAACTTGGTGCGAAAGTCTGAAAGCCTGTGCCTTAACAGGAACAACCTACGAATCTTAACAGGCTCCCTATCGTGGCACTGCAAACTCAGGGAGCATTTAAGGAAACTAGGAATAACAAATGAAGACCTTTGCAGATTCTGCAACGAGTCAAGTGAGTCCCCGGAGCATCATCTGGAAAACTAAAATACCTGGACTAGTTCCAATTATCAGAAGAGGATATGCCAACCATGGACCCGCTTCTCATACTGAGATTCTTAAAAGAAATTGGTCTGGAGTGAGAGCTCTAAGGTGAACTATACACGCCAAGGCAAAGCTAGAGGATATGACCCTCAAACACAATTTTGGTAGAATCAAGATGCGAGGGGAACTCTAACGAGGGAACGAACCTCTCCAAGGCAATAGCAGGGGGCACGATAGACCATTAGGTCGCAGTGCAAGATGACCCTACACAAATATAATACAATAAGGCACAGGCTTCGAATCCTTTCCGGTTGTAGCGTTCCTTAGCTTCCTTTAGGCCTATAATGTTGTTCCAGGTTCTCGCCCTGTCTTTTTTCTCCAATTTCCTGAATTCTTCGTGGATGGTATGTTCCTCTATTCCGCAGAATGGTTCAGCGCCTATGAAGAGTTCTGCAGCTCCTTGTCTTGCTAGTGTTGGTTTTGCTGATCCACCCACCTACAAAAAAAATAAAATATTTGACACAAACAGCTCATATAAGGCCAAAGGTCTAGCTTCCTCCAATCATTCATGTTGTGTGTATTATTATATATTTTTCGAACGATTGTGGGAATCTATGTCCGTTTGATGCCATATCAAAAGGGGTAACTGAGAAACTTCTCATGACAGCTATGGCAGAAGACGATTTTCGTCGCTTTTATTAGCTGATCAAATGCTTCATTTACCTCTACTCCTATGTACCTTTATCAATCGTTTGTGTACCATTCATAGAGAGCCACGGTCACAGGCGGCAAGGTTCCCTAAATTCGATGTCTTGCATGAGATCTTGTTTAAGTAAATCCATGAGATTGAAAATCGATAGGCAAGTTCTTACACTCTTTTAAAGACCTTCAATACCGTATTCAATTTGGTTCATCTGAGTCAGGCTACTGCTTTGTATCTTCGTATGTTATAACGAGTGTATATCCATATCACAATGACTGAGTTATTCCTCACACCAGGAGTGTTCGAGATGCTTTCTCGCAATATTTTCCTGTTTCTTCCAAATAAGTTACAGTCTAATGCTGCAAATAATACAACTCTTGGTGTAGATCCTCTCTGATCCCATTGAATATGAGTGACTTTACGCTCCTCATTGTCCTAGGTTAACATACAAAAATTACATTAAAATCAAGGGGATGCCCCCTTACCGAACCATTTATCTGTTTTTTTTTCCTTATTCGGGTGACCAATATTTTCAATATTTTATCTTCAATTACCTACAGCCGTGTTCAAAATAATAGAAGTGGATTTCAACAAATTATGTAAAGTAGCTTAACGTCGAAAACCTTAAATTAAACTCAGTACCTTGTGGTAAACCCCTTATTATCCAAAACCGCTTTTCATCGGCGTTGCATGGAATCAACCAAGCCCTGGCATCTTGTAACGCTTATTTTACTCCACTCATCCTCTAAAACCTACCAAACAAAGCTCCCAATTGTTAGATGGTCTAGCACCACCTACCTAACGTCACTCCAAAGGTTTTCAATAGGACTTAAATCCGGTAACTATGCCGCCAAGAAATCGTTTTGACCCAAAACCACTCTTTGGATTTTTAGCTTGTAAGTTTGGGGTCATTGTTCTGTTGGAAGACCCATTTCAATTCCATTTCATATTCGGCAGAGCGGAACATAACATTGTCTAAAATTTCAATGTTGACGTATTGATCTATTATGCCGTTAATTAGGTGGATCGATCCCAAACCGCCAAAACCATTATTTTTGATCCACCATGTTTAACCGTTTTTGTTGTGCATTTTGGGCGATAGATCGGGAACAGTACTACCGAACAGGACTATTTTACCTTCCTCTGTCCGCAAATTTAATTCAAGCTGCTCCATGTTGTTTAGTTAGGAGCGGCATCTTACGGGGGTTCTGTGCAAACACATATGCTATCTAAAAATTGTCACTGCACTAACAGACAGTTTAAGGTCTTTTTGAATAATTTTGGAAGACGTAGAAATGTCAATTTTGCTGCATCGGTCAATTAGCCTGTCGTCTATTGCCGGTGTTTTCCTCTTTCTTCCTCTAGTTTCTGGCTTGGAATTAAATCTAATAGCATTAGCAATCATCGTTGCTTTGTAATAAATTATATTTAAATTTCCTTGTAAGTGTTTCCTTCCTTGAGTGGTCAATAAAATGGAGCCAGTTTACTTTTTATGAGAAAAAATAAAAGAAATTAAGGAAAATTTCTAGAATTTTTCTATGTTTCAGAATGCTATTATTTTCTATGTTGAATGGCCATTATTTTGCAAGACAGCAATATAGCGTCTTGACATAGAGTCGACAAAAAGTTGACGTTGCCGCGACATTGCATATGACCATTCTTCTTGAACAACTTTCCAAAGTTAGGCCAAATTTTTTACTTTTTTTACTTCTTTGGGGCTTCGCACAAATTGTCTATCAGATTTCAGTCCGGAGATTGAGCGGGCCACAGCAAAGCACTTAAATTTCTAACTTCTTGCCTTTTTGGAGGTATGGTTATGATCATAAGCATGTTTTCTTCGGCATATGGCAGCAAAACGTTCTCAAGGATGTAAACATATTCATGTTGGACCATATTTTGCTTTATTCAGTACATCGGACCACTTCCATGCCATGAAAAACATGCCCACAAGCTAATGTTTGCGTGTCGATATTTTAAGGTTTTCGTTTGAGATACTTTGCGGAGAGTTAGTATTTGGTGGTGGAGGTACCAATCTTTTGCCATGATTACCAAATAAATTTATTTTTTCTTTCATAACTCCAAAGTATATTTCTCCATTTTGTCCGAGTTTTTCGGTCGCCTGTCCAGTTTTTTTGCTCAAGCGGTTCTGTATATTTTGTTTACTAAGGAGGGGAACTTTTCTAGCAACCCTGACTTTTAGATTACAGTCTTATAATCGTCATCGAAGAATTGTGTAGTTATTCCCAACTTTAAATCCGTTTTAATGTCTCATAAATGGATCTGATTTAGCAGTACGAACAATCGTCCCGTCTTTCAGCAAGGTTGTTTTTTTCCTCATGTTCCGATTTTTTTGGGCTTTTTGTGGATTGAATATGATTTCCACCATTTTCCGGGAACATGTCCAATCCTTATGGAGCTGTAAAATGAGAGCACGCCATATTAGTGCGCATTGGATTCCGGAACCCATATCTAAGGTTAAAATGAAATTCAATGAATAAACTTTTTTTAGCGAAGTAAATGCTAATATTACCCGTCATTTTAATCTGAAACAATAAATTAATTCAAACGTCTTTTTTGTGTTCAAATCAATTTCAATAGACAGTGGCTCTATTTCATTGACCACCACTGTATGTACATATGTATGTATGAAAGCCATCCAACACAACCAATTGAATCCCAACCCAACGCAACTCAGGCATAAATGTTTGTGCATATATATAGACACATGTATATGTACCATCCATCACAACCCATGCTTTCCTATCATTGCTGTTGGTTGATCCTTCTAAAACGTTTCAAATTCAATAAAAAATCTTTCTGAATCCACAAAATCACACAAGATTCCACCCGTCTGCGTTCGTATTGCAGATGAATCAAAAATAAGTTAAGTTTAAAGCAAACATTTACGGCTAAGTGCGACCAAACTGGGTCAACCACTCTTTAGCTGCCTCAAGTGTTCCGCGGAAATCCTCCACAGGCTCCCAACAAAAATGATTATTAAAAAAAACCTCATTTATCATTAAATGCGGATTAAAGTGAGGAAACAAAAAAAAAACAACACGTTCCACCACAACTTCCTCAAAATGTTCGGCAATTTTCTCTCATTATTCCGTTCTTTGCCCGGAAAATCTCCATGAATCCTGCACCGACAGAATAAAACCCCACACACACATACAGATACATATGCACCACACAAAATCAACACAACATCAAAAACGCAAATGGCACGTTTATTAATCCCATCATTCTTATTTATAGGTGAATCCTTCAAACTCCACCACCTCAGCCGGTAGCGACTAAAGGATAGTGGCGCGCAAGTGAGCGCTTCAACCAACTCACCCCCTGGAGTAGATAAAAAAAAAAAAAAAAAAAGCCACACGCCTTCCAACCATCAAAACGACACACGGTGGTGAAACCATACTGAGAGAATAACAAAAACTGTACAACAAAAGCGAAGTGAAATGATCCACATCCGGTGAGGAACACACGTATGCACACACGAGTGTATCACTGAGATACAATCTGTATACATTGCCGAACAAAGTTTATATAAAGTTCGCTCCGTCCCCCTCGACTAACCGCAAAGCTAATGGGAAAACGCAGGGATCCACGATAATTATCACTCGCCTACCATCGCACCGTTACTGCTGAATTAAGGAACAAAGCGTAATAAAGAAATTTTCCATTTTTTTTATTGCGAATTTTTTTTTTTCACACAAAAGGACCAAACAGGAGGAACACGTTACGTGAGACAGAGAGGGGAAGGAGAAATATTTTCTTCGTGTACCGAAAATTGTTTAACCAACTTTGCGGCACCTAGCTTATCAAGCACACACACACAAACAGAGGGAGTGAAGGAAGAGGGAGGGACCAGTTAACGTGGAAAATCCAGCACGGAAACATCCGATTAAATGTCTGCCGTAGAATTAAAGACGTCAGTCTCTGTTATGGATTTTCGTCAGAGACAGGTCAGTAATTAATCAATTCTGAACCCATTCTATTAATTACTGCGATGGGAAATAATACGAATCCGGGGACGGATTATGTGTGGTGAAGGGCCTTTGGGTTTGCTCGATTGATGATGGGGAAATGTAATATCTTGTCACATCAGAGGGAGGAAAAGTCCTTTCGCCCTCATTATCAAAGTTCGCGATTACTTTTCAGCAGCACTCTTCTGACTTTCTGTGGGCTTAGAGGAGTAGACTACACTGTATGGCATATCTTGGAAAGGATTGCTGCTTGAGACGGAACATATAGATTTTGTCCTTTGTGCCTTTCGACCTCGTTGACAAACCTTACAGGGCCTATATGTTTCCATTTATATTGCTAATCTTAGTTGCGAATATTTCCTCGATCTGTCGACCATTGTTTCTTGCATACAGGTAGCGAACGCGTCCTTTAATATTTCTCTGCCTCAACCACCTAATAGATCGGAGCAAGGAATTTCGAAGTTGACCATTGAATTACCAGGAAATCCGCCTTTCGATACGTGTATCTACGCATATCTTTGTTTTGAATCGTGAATGCTTTATGTCTGTAACGTCATTTCATGGGATGTGATATAAGTAATAATTTCCACGTGTTCAATGCGCCTGATCACTGTGTCCTTATTTCCAATAACATGATCCAACGCATGTCTACGATGGACATCATTGCCAGAAATATTTTTTTTATTTTCCGGTGCCCTAGGCAAATTGAAACTTCTTCTTCTTCCTTTCGTTCGGCGAGGTTATTATCAGGATTATAGAGATCATAACTCTCTCACTTTACTGCATCCCCACTGGTCCGACTGTGGGGTTCGCCGATTCGACCTCAGAAAATATCTGCAAGCCTCCCGGTCTCGGATCACTTCGGCACAAAGGCCGATCAATTGCTGCTGTTGTTGCATTTGTGTGATCCAGGAGTTTTTTACCTGCCTTTTGTGTAGGAACATTGATTGACATAGCATTGGGGTCAACTAAGGATCTTTTTCTTACTAAAGTAAGGCTTATTGAAAAGCAGCCGTTTATATGTATATTTTTATAGAAATCCTTCGAACTATTAAGCACAATGTCATCCACCTACAATGCTTGCCCTTACGGAGTATTAGATTAAGTTAGCTTCTGAAATTAAAAGGAGCACTAAAGTGTGTTAAATGAAATGGAACCAGCATAGCATATAATATCAGAATGAAAAGGTCGCTTCGTTGGGTCCCAAGTTTCCCACTATTCAAAATAGCATCACTGTGAGTAGCATGTCCTACCAAGAACACCAGTTTGAGGTAATGAAGAACTCCAAATGGCAGTAAATACCATTTTTAATACCCCGAGCAAGTTTAGCAAGACTTCGTACTATCACCTGGGTTTTCCTAGTTGGCCTTCTTCGAGAAAGTCAGTAACACACACTGACTCATTCATGACGTCCGCTAATATACACTCCGCTCTGGTTCAACACAGTAGAAACCACTCAAGCTTGCAGCGATGGAGATCTCTCCGTTGGAGTGCGCAAATCGTCATCCCCTACTTTGCTGGCAGAGATATGAATTTTTTCAAGGGAAAAATGAAATAAACGCACGTGTTCTACCCGAAAATGATTCTCAAAATACGGGATAACACTAGATATGATAACTAGAGGTAGATACACTCGAGTACCTCACAGAACGTTTTGTTTACCAAAACTCTCCAGTCAATAGCAGGGTGACACCCACAACTCTATTGTGACGATGGCGTCCTTATCTTGACCTTAAAAGCGTTGAGTCCCCGTGCTCTGCTGCA
This sequence comes from Blera fallax, assembly GCA_946965025.1. Classification (NCBI taxonomy): domain Eukaryota; kingdom Metazoa; phylum Arthropoda; class Insecta; order Diptera; family Syrphidae; genus Blera; species Blera fallax. The sequence goes on along the minus strand of OX337245.1, from coordinate 80,960,118 downwards.
CAAAAGAGTTAAGAAAGATCTTCAATGTGCAATAAACTGTCATACCTCCGTTAAACAACTTTTTTAGGGTGAAAGAAGATGTAACAAACATGGTAACGTAAAAAATGAGTAAACCCTTCCCAGTGTCACCTAGACTATCTGAAGAAAAGAAATTCTCATATGCAACCACATCGGTGGATGTGAATCCCTGAGCAATGTCCATTCTCATCCCTGTCTAATTGGCGACTGATTTCTTCTAGCGAAATCTTTTTTTATTTCAATAAAAAAGGACATCAAAATAAAGGAAGTTTGCGACTCAAAATAGAAGTTTCCTTTGGGGAACCTCTTGTTGTAGGATGGTCGAAGTAGTAACATGTGCAGGTATTAAGATGCTGTAAAGTCTGGTCATGCAAGTTTGGAATTCGATAGATTTATTTCATTTCTGTGAAATGTTTGTCTGCAGTTGATATGGCGCCAACTACATTTAAAATATCACAGCAAATACTATCTTGTGGATGCCGTTGGTTTTATTTAAATAAGTCCAGATGCAAGGCTCGAAGAATCACTTTTTAGAAATCAATGGTATACTTACACCTCAGACCACCAAATTCGACAATTATATCCAGAGTATATCTAGATAACATTTTCAAGTCTTCTGTGACCTATTATGCCGCAATTTATTCATCATGAGGTATATTAGGTATGAGAACCTTGCTGATCCTTCCGTTTCCCTACTTCCTGTTCACCGTTATATAAGTCAATACTGAACTTAAGTATGTTGTTGTTAGGTCCTTTAACCCCTCGGTGGGCATAGGGCGTCAACCACGCCTGCGCGCCATCTTGTTCGAAGTTCTGCAACTCATTTAAGTTGCCTCTAGCTCGATTCCCCCTCAACTGTTCTGCGCCAAATTTGCCTAGGGCGTCCCGCTATTCTGCCTGCCTGGCTGAGAGGATTCCACTGCATGGCGTATTTCTCGCAATGGAGCTCCATAGTTGCCTTCCGCCAATGCTGCTCGGAGTACATCGCTGATAACCACCAAGAACAATAGTGGTGACAGTATGCACCCCTGACGTACTCCACTTTGGACATCAAAATCCTCCGACACCTTACCATTGTGTATGACGTGACACTAACCACCCTCGTATGTACCCTTGATAATAGCTATAATTTGTTCCGGGATGCCTCTCCTGCGCAAGGCCAACCAGATAGCTTCTCGATTCAAGCTATCGAAAGGCTTCTCAAAGTCGATAAACAGTAAAAGTAGCGGAGACCTATATACTCAACGTATTGCTCGATTATGATCCGTAAGGAACTTAAGTATACTCCGCTGAATCCAAGATAATCAAATCTGCTTTTTCCGCCATTTTTTTTTTATCAAGAAGTGCATACATATATACATATTCCTGAACGTATTTCTGGTGGCATCTATGTATTTTTCTATGACCGTTGATCGGGTTCATAAATATGTTTAGGACAGATCTCACAAACTGATACTGAATAGCTGACAAGCTACTACTCTGTGAGCATTCTACCCGTCGGTACCTTTAGTCTAAATATTGATGCGTCTACTACTCAACATTATCAACAAAATAAAAGCTTTTGAAATTCAATTTCAAACTTTCGTCAAAACGTCTGGAGCATTAAACCTTGAAGATTGCAGTCAGAAGTTGTATGCCTTGGAAATCCTTCACATACTTTAAAAAGTAGATCTCTTAAAGGTCTGTTCACACGTCACTTCATCGTCATCGTAGAGCTATCTTCAAGAATTTATTTTTACGCCTTAAGACTAGCCCACAATGGGGCAGGAATATAAGGCCAAAGGCTATTAGTCCATTACTAGTATAACCCCCACTTTGGGGTGGGATTATGATCCAACAATGGTGACAATTTTTTTGATCAAACCTTCACAAGCTAGCGACTGATTTAGGGCTGCCCCGTCTTAAATCAGTAACTCAAGGGCTATATATTCACAATGGAAATGGAACGTTATGATCCAAATGGATGGATTCTACATAAATCCATTATTGACTAATGACTTGTGGCACTTTCCATGACATTATTAAATGCCTCAACACTTTCTTTATACACACCTTCTGTAGGCATTCTTGTCACCTGCCTGCTGACCATTTTTTCAATCACTTCCAAAAATTCAAGACTCCTCTAGCTCACGTTTGTAAATATTATCTTCTACTGAACCCAATGCTTTTCTTGGTACCAAAATACATTGCAGTCCCTCCTCTCTGCTAACATTAGTTGCATGCTTCCATCGTCGACCCTTTGACATCTCGTCTCTTTGGTTTGCATGGCAACTCTTCGGATCCTTTTCTATTTACAATATCTTTTAAAAAGGAACTCTTGCCTGGAAGAGACTATACCCGTCGAAACGGTTTCTACTACCTCAGAATTCGGGCATTGGCATCCCAGTCTTCGAGTTACATTTAATTTACGTCAAAGTAATTGTATGTCAATCGACATGACATTGGGTTGGCATCCAGTAAATAAAATATTCTTAAGCGGTTTCCCTCCACCAACGCTGTGGTAAGCTTCCGCTCATCTTCTAGCATTTAAGGCATTGTTTAGCAGAATATTCGGAAAATCGTTACCTTACCTTACGCCCCAGGCAAATAGCGAACACGAATAATTAATCCGGCACTGAACGCAACCACAATCACTGCCACAACCAACACCACCCACAGCCAGAGAGTGATGCCAAACACTATTCAATTCAATTGTGTAATTAATTATGTTGCCAGAATGATTGTGGCTGTAAAACGATTGTCGTGGGTGGGCTGCTGTGGGTGTTAGCAAAGCCTTACCGCCGCCATACTTAATGCCCCACATATTTCACCATCCACAGTTAATTGAAAAGAAACAACGACGGCGAACAAACATCTTAAGAAAGTTCTGAGATTTTTTCGGGCGAAAAGTAATCCCAACGAAACAATAAATTGGATTAACTGACTGCTGACTGCGGAATGTGCTGGCAATGGAATGTGAGCTCGCCAGTTAAAAGGGATCTCTCCTGCATTTTGTTTTTGTTTTTTTTTTTGTGGTACGTATACATTTCAGCACATTTTGTAACATTTCAGCACTTTTTGGCAAAGAAAAATTTTGCTTGATTAATTAGTCGACGAAAACAGATGTCCAAGACGGAATGAGGAGTGTTTTGCCGGTTGTTTGGTTGTTGCTCTGTACCATCAAGGATTATCCTAATTTTTCAGATGATTTTGATTTATTGAAGGGTATCCGTCTTGCTCCATGTCGGTGTTGTTGGTGGTGGCCACTCTCAAGAGTATCATGATTAAATTGATTAACTAAGATAAATAGATAAACGAGATGCATTAGATTACGTAGACACATAGAGGCGAACGGGAGAGGAATGAGTGATATAAATGTTGTTGGATTTAATGTCCTTCATAGGCAGTCGGAGCTATCTCCGTCTGTCACACAAATTGATGGTACTCAAATAAATATCCGGAATTCCTTTATTTTCGGGTTTCCTAGAATATGGCACCTACACAAAGTACTTTGCGGGATTCTTTCTGTTAAATGATCATTATCGTCTCTCTTTTGAAGTACAACAGCGATGAAGGACTTTTTCATTCTTTAAGCTTTACTTGAGCGTTTGCTTCGTGTTAGTTTGGTCCTGTATAGGGATGGTGCAGAGCTATGTATGTATGTGTTTTCTTCACGTCACCTCCTCGTATCTATAACTCATAGGTGATGCTCAGATATCGTGTCTATCACCTAGACAAGGAATGCGAAGCGAATCGGCATAATTTTTCATCGGATTTGAAGTTTTAATTGCGTTGTATAGGTATCGACAGGACGATTTCTAACCCATAACTCTGACTTTAAACGAAAAAGCGTGGGTTTTTTTTGCGTTGAAGTTTTATTGGGACTCATACATTTTATGTCATCAAGTTTCAAAGAGAATATCTGACAAATGATTGCCGTTCGAATAGATGCAAGTTTGCACTCCTTTTATTGCGCTTTCCATGACATTATGAAGTTGTGTTTGCTTGAATATTGTCCTTTAGTAACTGTAAAGTCCGCGACTTATTCAAGTTAAGCAATTGTTCCCAAACTGCTTCAAAGGAAAAAGTTCGGGGTGGTGAAATCAGACGATGTGGTTGGCCATGACAACTGCGAAAAGCAGGAGATGGATATGCTTGGAAAAGGGACACACAAGAGAGTTATTACTTTGCGCGCTATCTGTGCTGTGGATGCGTATTGTTGGAACTACATACCTCTAGTGGCAGTTTCTTCAGTCAGTGTGGGTATCAAAAAGTCATTGATCACAGTTCCATAGCGTTCATCATTGACTACACTGTGTTACCAGCAAAAATATGGAGCCAGCATTTGTTCCGATATTAATCTGCGACAGATAGTTACCTTTTGTGCGGTGTATGGGTCGAGGATTATTTGTCGTTCCTCAGTAACATGAATTTCCCTTGTTGACATGACCAGACGAGTGGAAATGGACGTCGTTATTTATAATCAATTTTGATGAAGAATCTTAAATTTCGTCCTGTAAGTTTAAAATGCCTTGATTCCAATAGGAATGATATCTGCTGGCATGATTTGTTGACCTGAAATTCATTGAAGGGACGAGACAAAGAGAATAATTACTTCTTGGTGAATTTTTAACATTTTTATTATCGATATTATCTGCTGAATGAGATCAGCCTCATCCTAAGCCTTCAGTTTCTTTAATGTGCAGCAAGAAGTCGAAAAGTTTGCGGCTTAAGTACTAGGCAATCGGGAAACCGTCGTCTGAATTCCACAAATTGGTAGACTACTGGCCAAAATTTACTTAAAAGTGTTGGAGTTCTAAAGGGGTACATCCACTTGTGTATTCATTGTTGTATACACGGAAATTCGGGAGTCCCTCCTATTAAATAGTCAAAATTCATGCGGTGTACCCGCGCAAATCTTAGAATTTGTATAAAGCAAATTAAACGTCCAAATCATTGTGCCGAAAAGCATTCTTAACAAATTACCTTCCTTTCTTAACTTTTCACACCATTTTCTAGCCAAGCACATCAAATTGGACAATTGCATTTTCGCACTCGCACAGCTGCAGGAGTTCTCAAAGGTCTCAACATACACAAATCCGCTGGTCCAGATGGTATCCCCCCAATAGTTCTGAAGAGGTGTTTTTCTTCGCTGGCAAAACCTCTGCGTAAGCTTTTCTATCTGTCCTACTCTTCTGGACTCTTTCCGAGAAGATGGAAAACAGCATTTGTCCAGCCTGTCCCTAAAAAAGGCGAATCTTGCTCTCCGACCAATTACCGACCCATTGCACTTACGTCTCTTCTTTCCAAGGTTATGGAAACGCTGATAAATCGTCAGTCATACCGGCAGTATGGTTTTCGTAGCACATTTGATTGCATATCTCACCGAGAAGTGGAACCAATCTCTCCATCACTTCGGCGAAACAAAGATAGTTGCGCTTGATATTTCGAAGGCATTTGACAGAGTTTGGCATCAGGCTCTTTTGTCGAAAATGCGTGCATATGGCATCGATGAGTCTCTTCTTCAATGGATTAGAAATTACCTTTCGAGGCGTTCAATACAAGTTGTCTTGGACGGCTTCAAGTCTGATATTCACCACATAAATGCTGGTGTCCCGCAGGGCTCAGTTTTGTCTCCGACTCTCTTTCTCATTTTCATAAATGATCTCTTGTCTGCACCGTCTAACCTTCCTTCGCTGATGACAGTCCCCTTAGTTTTTCATATTCGTTCTCTAACTCAGGTCCCTGTTCTTCGGTTGTAGAAGAGGAACGGCAACGTATGTTAAACTCATTAAATTCCGACCTTGACAGCATAATCAAATGGGGCTCAACTAACAGAGTGGAATTTAATGCATCCAAAACTCAATGCTGTCTTCTGTCTCTCAAGGGAAACCAAGACCCTCAACCATTATCCATGAATGGTACTTGCATCGCCGAAACCGAAAGACTTGCCATTCTCGGTATGTGTATTAACAACCATCTTCGTTGGAACGATCACATATACGAGGTCGCCAAAAATGCTGCAAAATGTCTAGGAATCCTTAAGCGATGCAAGAAATTCTTTACCCCTTCTGATCTGGTCACAATTTATAATGCATTCATCCGCCCAAAGCTGGAATACAAAGCCCATATTTGGTCTGGTGAACCCAAGACCGTTTTGCACATCCTAGATAAGGTCCAGAACCACGCGTTAAAACTTATAGGTGATAGAGACATTGTGAGCTCCATAGTCTCACTAGAACATCGCAGGAATGCCTGTTGAATTTCCTTGTTTTACCGCTTTTTCCACAAAAAATGTTCCAACGAAATAGCCACTTGCATTCCTCCCATTCAAAATTTCACCCGCACTACGCGTCACGCTTCGAATGCACATCAGTTCACCCTCAAACCCAACTTCGGACGTACTGTCAAATACAGGGATTCGTTTATAAGCCGAAGGACACGTATGTGGAATGATCTTCCAGGAGCTGTATTTTCTCAACGGTACAACATCCAAACATTTAAAGCCAACGTGCACCGGTATCTCCTCTGTTCCTCATTCCCCTTTTTCCAAACGCCCGTGCCCTGAATACTCAGCATAAGGGTATTCATACCCCCTTTGGTGCACGCTAATTATAAAAAAAAAAAAAATTTGACTAAACAACCAGGAAAAACTTGTCTGTGAAGATATAATTGTCTCCAATTATAATCAACATTTCATTGAGCCCACTGAAGTCCTTTTTCTTGGAAGACACACTACTCGTACTTTCTCTATGTCGCTGTCAATCGAATCAAGGGATACATTGCCGCCTTTCGGATATGGCTTTAAAGTGTAGGCGCCTTCCATTTGTGTGGCAGAAAATAACACGCACAACACGAATTGTTGCGATCTCTGGATTGCATTCAGTCCCTTGTGCCAAATAATTTTTTGGTTTGTGTTTGTAACCGTTTACTTGGACAGACTGTATTGCAATTTTCTTAAGTTAAGCCGTTTTGGTCTTTCACTAGGAGAATAACATCTTCACTTCAATAACCATTCCAGCTCTTGTCTGCAATGATAAAAATATCCCCAGATCCTAACGAGAAGGATAATCAGCTTCTACCAAATATCAGTCTTCCTCCAAATATCCTGTAAATTTCTTCCGACCCGGTTAGTAGCTCTGTGCTCAAAAACTTCAATTTTACAAAATTTTCAGATCCAGATGGGATCTCTTCCATTGTTTTGAAGAGGAGTTCGTCCACCCTGGTCATGCTACCATGGTCTACCTATCGTACAGCCTTTTACTATTAAAGTCCACGGTCATACAATCTTTCTGTGTCAAATTTGTACAAGGAAACAATTTCATTAATCGAAATACATACCAGCCCTTAACAGTACAATAAACTAACATTTCATCTGCTGACCCTTCCACCCTTTTTGCCAGGACTTTTACCAGACTGAATTCTCCGTATTATTAATTTTCGCTTGTAAATGAAAGTTCTTAGGCCACAGTATACACATGTTCTTTGCCGCTTAAAACTTTCATGCCTAGGTGTACGATAACTCGCATAAAAAAACATTTGCATTTCGCGGGTAGAACTTTTGCTCCTTAGAGAGATTTCTATGGATGGTGTACATTCTACCCAAATCATAATCTCTTAACCACAATACACGAACCAGAATTTTCAAATTCAAAATCCCCAATCACGGCATACACAGATGCATAAAATATACAAGTATTGAGTCAATATCTCCTCCTTACCCTATCTCTGATCCCGAGGGCTCATGTTCGTATTTTCTTTACGAATTGTACGTCTGGAAGTTTTGTGTTTGGGGATTTTGACTTTTTAGATATTAATTTGAACTCCGCAATTTGCAATTCAAGTAACTCGTTTTTATGTTGGGGGTATTGCGCGTCAATTATTTATAACTTTAGCTTTTCCAGGCGAAGTTTTACATGATCTTTACAGGCACTAGGCCGATATGATAAATAACCTTGAATACGTTTGCCGACTAAGCCTCACAGCTTAGCAGAGTTGATGAGTTGTTTTTGTTACTTTTACTAGGCAAAATGATTTTGTCGTTTTGCAAAGTTGGTTAGAGGTGAATTTTTATATTTGCGACTTCTTTGAGTAGTGTCCCATTAATTTGTGTAATCTGTAGCTAGCGCACAGTAAGTGGTCAAGTGTTTCTTTTGCTTCTTATTCAGTTCAGCTTCTGCAAATGTTTGTCGATATCAATCCTAATCTGTGAGTGTGGTATTCAATAAAACTGGGTCGATGACAGCGCCAAGAAGTATACTGCATTCCACTAGGAATAGCTAGAGAACGCATTTAGTTTTAAGATCATTCTAGTTTGGCCAGAATAATATCTGTAGATTGATTCCTGATTAAAAACTCCACCATCTGTCTCTTTTTCGCCTTTAGAGGAAATTTTAATTAAAAACAATCGGTAAAAGGAAAATATTCTCGAGGAAGTATGAAGTCTGTACCATGCCCAGTTCCTAATGCGAATTTTTGTGCTGAATACAAAGGCTTGGAACATACAATTTGCAACCTCTGAAGAAGGGACATTTTTTACCAAAGAATAATTCCCTTTAAATTTTGTTTTGGCAGCGCCATCTATTATGGAATTATACATTTAATTATACAAAACCCTTGGTTTTTGCACAGACTAACTAAATTAAACTCTCCACATACGCAGAACTTTTCTGCTTTCATTCCGAAAACTATTCCCTTTTGGGCTGTGACTCTACTTCATTCAGTACATACTCAAACCATCACCATTGTAGTCCCTTCAATTGCCGCCGCAACTCTCCACAAAAATTTCCCTTTTCCCGGATATTCCGCTTTGCAAAAATGCAGTTCCGATTGTGATTTCAGTGCGTCCGGTTGTCAATTTCGTCTCTTTCGTTTTTTCCGTTCTTTTATTTTTTATTTTCTGTTCAATTTTGTTTATTCGTTTAGTTTTTTTTTATTAATTTAATGTTTTGTTAAAAAGTATTTTGTGTTTATTTCGTTTTAATTGTGTTTTATTTATTAAATTTCGTTTTGTGATATCGTTTCTGGCACTTGCTGCAAATGCATACAAAACCGCACGTGATTGTTGGCTGTTGGGGAAGTTTCTATCGAAACATTACCATTAATCAGGAACTGAACGACGAATGGGATGAGATTAATGAAGAAATTTGGGTTCGTTAGATAATTTATTATTTTTTTGTTAATTATTAAGATTTGCAATCATAACGGATTCCACCTGATGCACTCGTGCAGTGTCTGTCTCTTTTCTTCACATAAAGTTGCAGTTACTGTGTATGCAACCAGAACTGGCGAGATGGAGAGAGATCGCAGCTTTTTTTCTCCTTACAAAAAGCAACGCTGAGGGGTTAAGAAGAGATAACGGAAAATGTGTTACTATGCGATGGGGTTAACAATTCTCTCTGTGGTGTTTCCCATAACAGGGTTGCCACAGTATTTTTTTTTTTTTAACACAAAGCAGTTTTATTGAAATTTTGTTTGCTTTAAGACGTGTTATTTAGCGTTTATGTGCTTTAATGAAAGCTATGATATCGACTGGTAAAGATTTCCAACCTTAAACGAATAGTTAATTTTTTTTTATTAATGCTCTTAATTTTCACCTCGATCAATAAATTTTGTAGCAGTTTTTGTATTAAATGCACAATGTAAACGCCTTTGCAAGGCAATGCGGTGAAATGAAAATGAGGAATATGAGGTACAGTGAAGAAATGGATTGCTATTGGTCACGCACCATGTGTGCGTTTCGTACAGTTCTTTTATATACGTGTTAGTTTTGTAAGATGTAATATGATCGTAGGTTAGGGGAAGCGGAGACAAGGAACATCACTTAAGCGATTGTTTTTCTGTTTCTGCTCGACAAACTTAAACAAAAAAAGTAATTTTATAAATTTGAAAAAAAAAAAAATAACGCAAATGCGCGTATGCAAAAAGATCTTTATAAGAATTTACTAATTAAACAGATATGTTCATATGTGTATGTAAATACTTACTTATAAAGCCCATATCTTCTGCATAGATTATAGCCTCTATTCATGACCGGAGTTGTGGGTATGACATAATAAAATTGTCCTTGTTGATGTTGGCCATGGACAATACCATTATTTAAAGTTTGGGTAGAGCTATTTACATCCGACGGCCAGGCCGCGATTAAGGCTTATTTATTTTACTTGACTGGCACCAGAATCGTGAAGGATGCAAGTAAAACCAGATAGTGCGATGTAACTCGATAAGGCTGGTCTGGGTTCTGGGTAACGAAAGAGAAGTGACTTAAGAACTATTACAGGGTTGGTCAACTATTACAGGGCTCACAGCAGAAACCACAGCAGCTCAGAGTTCGAGCCTTTGTGAGTTGTCCGTGGAAGAGGAGGGAACATAGTTTTCTGCAATATTAATAGAGAACCCGCTAAATTTGTCACCGCTTTTTATTGGCTTCATAAATGGCTCTACTGTCGGATCAACATGGTGTTCCTACGCGTTTTTCAGCCATGTTCTTGGCTATGTACACCAGCTAGGTCACAAGCCAACAAACTACCTTCTACACTGTTTGCTATTTTCCTTGACTTAGCTTCTAGATTTTGGAACATTAAGTGCAAACCAATTTTTTGTGCGAAAGTAAAATAATGTCGTCAGCGTAACCCATTGAAAGGAAAGTGGTGAGACTATACATTCATGACGCACTCCGCTTTCGACTTGATAAACATCAGGCATGTTACCGTTGTGCAAAATGTGGGTAAAACGGCCATAAAACTTTGACCACCTACCATAAGTACATATTCTGATTCTGTAAGTTATCCTTCCGTCGTAGCTTTTTGCTGCTTCCCCTGCTTCGAATGCGATTACTTTAGTCACGCCACCCACTATGGCAAACTTTCTTCCTCTTCATGTGCCACTAGAAATCCAACTCAATGTGCTCTACTACTTCTGAGGCGGCTATAACTCAATCTCCAAATGATGTACGCTTTTCGTTCCGTTTCTGGTCTCTGCTGCCCTATACTGAAATGGCGTTCGTGAAAAACCTCGTTTGCCACAGCTCTCCAGTGATCATCCAAATTGGGCTGAACTGATACGTTGAATTTGTTTTCCTTAAATCCTCTTGATATTGAGGTTCTCGCTTTACAAGAAGGACAAAGGTTATCGATTTGTCTCTGTCACTACTGGGAGGCGTAAAAACCTTAACCTCCAATGTAGCTAAGTACATATGGGTCATTCTAAACCTCAGGTCAGAATCCCCTGGTAGGCGAGGCTTAGACCATGATTTCTCACATTTCAACCTACCTTGGATCCTCCTTCGTCCGATAAAGGCTGTTTCCCCGTCTATGCGAGAAATCCGGGTCATTTTTACTGCACTTACCGCCACTCTTACGAAGTACTTCACCTTTGCCAAGCATTTTAGGCTGCTAAGCTTAGGTGGCATCTGCAATGCCGGTGAAGAGGTTGACAATATTGTGGAACATTTCTTCTATGATTACTCTCCCTTTTCTCGCGTTAGGTTTCAGATAATGCGAGTCTAATGTGGTACTGATATCATAAGCGTCTGCCCCCACCCAGTATTAAGTGCTACTAATCTAGTGGAGTTTATCCTACTCCGACAAATGTAATTTAAAAAAAAAAACTTCACTTCTGAAGTTTACACCTACTATTATTTCCCAAAACCACTGTTAGCTGCTTGTATTTCGATCATGTACATTAGAACTTAAAACGGTGAAAATAACGTTAATAGCCTTGTCATTCTTGCCATACCTCACCCACTTCTTACCCCCCAGCTGTTCTCCGAATCTCAGTGTAGAGACACACAGTATCTGAACCTATTCCAGGCTCTCTCTCATCTCAGACAATTGTTTACACAACAATTGAACTAATCAGTATCCTCGGCACTGGCTAAACAACTGGGACGACGACCAGCTGCCAAAATAAGTTTAATTCTAAATTTAAATTCCGCAATCATTTCTGTGCTAAATCCTGAACGACGTGACAGTATCAAGCACTTGTCCCAGTCCCATTCGCAGGTACCGACCACTAGAGAATCTACAAAAATATCTCCCTTCCTCGTTTCGAATAATACTTGCCATTCTCCATGAAACTTTATCTGCTGGAGACGATGTTTCGTTTTTGTTTCACCACTTTCAAGAATATTTTAATAAATCCTCCGCAAAGTGCTGAACTACTTAGCTTCTCCAGGTATCAGGAACGCCATTTATGGTCGAAAGTTACAACCAACAAAAGGACAGCAAAACTTTAGAAAATATCTACAAAAATTACATTCACAAGTCATGTCGTCCCTCTGTCTAGGGATAAGTGCCCACAATTCGGTTTCAATGCTAGATACTTTAATCCTCCCACTGAAGCCAGTATTCCATAGAACGACACCGGCAATAAGAAGAATTAATGGTCAGTCCTGCAGGTGGAATTTTCAATTAACGAACCAAGAATGCGCTCCCTTTGGTTTCGCATTTCCTATTTCACCCTCTTAAAGCACCACTCAACTCTGCGTCGTCCTTTCTGAACCAAAAAATAGAAAAATAAAAAATCTCAAGTACTTAACAAGACGAAACTTTTGAGCATGCCTCTGCAACTCATGCCATATGCTCTGTCAAAAACTATCTCTAATCTTGTCCACAAAAAGAAAAACCGTTGGAAATCTCCTCCTCACAGAAAAATTGAAAACTTCAGGCAAAACCTCATCGTACAAGGACGAGGAACACAAATTTTGAGAAATACGTGAGAAAATTGCAAAATGCAAGCGCGTCTCAGTGGCACCGGTTTCTTGTTGCCGATCTCCGATGTGGGTTGGGTGGGCGAGACCATCTCGATTTTTGCCTTTTATTATGTCAGCCACTTAAATGGGCGGAAGCGCCCACAAAAATGAGCCGACAAATCGGACCTCGCCCAATCGCCGTGAGCAAACTGGCTGCATCCTTGAACGGAGCCTGTTTCTTTTGGTTTTTCTTCTGCGATTGTAATAACTTTCGGAGATTCGCCAAAGGGATTTTTTTTGGAAGAAGTTCCCTCACCCGCCCGATGGATCGTCGTCATCGTTATCTTTGACGGCAAGCGGGGTTGTTGCGAACGCAGAAGAGCCTCGCTTCACAATTGAATTGACAGTTTGGCCAATATCCAAGGGAGTGAATCTTGTGCACTTGTTTTTTGCGGGGTCGACCTCATCAAGGATCCTTTCTTCCGCAGACCGTGCAGCATAAAGATGTACATTATATCCAATCCCGGAGGCGATTGTGCTCCGTGCGATGTGTGCATTTATTTTCTATCGAAACAAGTTTTTCCTCTCCTCTGAGTGACGACTATACGTACTATGGCGACGTGAAAAAGTAGGAGGACATCGAAGGAACGGGAAAGAATTTATTTTGGCGCTGAATTCCGGTAAAAAGATCGAATCCTCGCCAATGTACATGGAAATACACACGCACACACACTGAGGTCCTTTGGGGTGCTTTTTTTTTCTCCTTCTGTGGAAATATTTGCGTCAATTCTAGTAACTCCTAACAGGACATGAAAATTCAAATTCATCTACACAGGATATTGAGAGGAAGAATTTTGAGCAGGAATTGCAGTCGACAGCTGTGCCGGTGGGGCTCGGATTCTATTAGGAGAAAAGTGGGGTACTTAAGTGCATGCCGATGTGAGGCGGTTCGTATCCAATTTATCAGGACGACTATTGCGGGCGGCTTTTAGACTTTGGATGAAAGTTTTAGGGGATAAATGTTAATCTGGGATGTGTTTGCGATGAATGATTGTGTTTACCGATACACACTTGGGCGTTGTTGGTAGGCATATGCTAAATTACTGGTGATATGTATATCACAGTAGATAGGGTATTTGCATCGAGGAGTAGTCAGGTTCAATTAGGGTATCCAGTATCAAATGGGATGTAATTAGGACTGCAATACTCATCAGGTCGCATACATACATATGCAGATGTGAATATTCATAACTGGATGAGGGACATGTGGGAGTGGGTGATATACATAAATGGTAGCCAATCTTATCTGAGGAAGCTCTTAAAGTTTGATGTGTTGCGATTAAACCGACGACGTCTCATTTGACTATCCTTCCCATGTGGTCCCCTGGATATTTCGAGTAATTTTCAACTCTGTGTATTGACCTCTTTCTGACGAGTTCGCTATATTTTGAAAAAGCAAAAATTTTAGGCTCTTCTTGTGACTGCGTTGATTATGCAAGTTCACGTAGAGTGGAGACTTATATCCAAACTTCTCGGAAACGATATTTGACACGGAATCTAAAAGCTAACGCAATCGATTTTACCTGCAGTGTGACAAAATCGTGTTGGAAACTTGAGGTAAGGCCTCGTGCATGCAATCTTAGCGCCGATGAGGTGGCACTTGCTGTTTTCGTCCCATCACAAGAAAATAAAAATCCATTAAATCGAAGCCTGTGGTCAAAACTCTGCAAAATAAATTTTCTGGTCGTTCTGTCTGGGAGGTTCTGCGTTCCTTGATAGAACCCGAGGTGAAACTAAGAATCTAGTTCATTTGTACATGTGCAAGTCGGTTAGCACGGTCTATTTAAGATCGTGAGAGACTTTCTCCTTTTTCAAAAATATCACGCGTCTCGATAAAAGTGCGTAGAAAATAGCGAAGAGTGCTGAAACGACGCACTTAAGTCTTCTATGCATACAAGTCCAAGTAAGTCGCTGATCCCTAAGACTGGAAAAAATAAAACGAAGAGCAAACACTCCACTAACAACTTTAAGAAGGATGGAGAAAATGAAACTCCTATGAGCCACTCGAAAAAAGCTTGATATGCCTAAGCCAATTCATCTGCAATATTTTATGGCAGGTCAAGTTAAAGTAGAGATGTCTTCAGCGTTCCTCCTTTTATAATAAACCCTCACAGTGGCCTTAGGCGTGACCAGGTTTTCTAGCGCCATTAATCGCAAGCTCAGCAGCTCAGCACGCATGGATGGAAAAAGTTCTAGTAAATTCTCAGTGCCAGTGGACACTGATTTACATGGCTTTCAAAACGGTATCGAAGGGATGCATCAGTCCATTGGAGTATAGTTCTTTTTTCAAAAACATAACAAGTAGGGCTCTTACTTACTTACTAAAGGTGCCTCTATAGTCCTACCAAAAAACCTCTCCAGTCAGCTTGATCTCTACGGCGAGTTGTTAGAGATACAGAGATACATTTCCAACTGCCCGTGTCTACCTAAGGTAAGGCTTTTTTATACCATGCTATGCCTCTGGGGTGAAATCGAAAAATTCTCCGCTGAGAAGGCAAATGGAACTGAAAATCACTTCAAGTATTTTCCAACTGGAATATTTTCATCTACTTAAGTTAAAGTCCAGGTCTGAAGTAGAGCTCTTTCTCTCAAAGTTAGTTTAAGCTTCTACAAGTGTAAAGTTTAACTGGCACCAGCAGATTCGTAAATGGTTTGCCAGAAGGAACGATAGCTCTTTAAGTTAAATAACACAAGTTGTGTGCCAAGTATCCCATTAATTTTTCTAAACGTATAAAGTAATCTTTTTTTTTACTGTTATAGAGGTTTTTCTGACTTAGAAGTTATGATAGGTATAACTCTCAAGCCGAGCTCCCATTCCGCCAGTTCTCCCTGACATTTATGCTCAGTATAGTCTGGCACATCACGAATAGTCTTACGCTTGAACAACGCTACCAAATTATCCAGATTTATTTCGTAAATAGGTCGTTGATTCATGCTCCTACAAAAACTAGGGCTGAGCTTGCGTACCGGTCCATTGAAATTGTTACAGAATGATGATCACTGATTATTTGTGTCCCTAATTGAGGGCAATGGATCTGGAAGACACGTGATTCCAACAGGATAGCGCTGTATGCTATATTGCACATTGAACAACTCTTTCTTTTACTGCTGTATAAGCCGGAGTTCGCAATAGATCGCATGTGGTCCAGGGTCTAGTTTCTTAAGGGCTATTATTTTTTTTCACACAGGCCAGGGACCTACAGTTTAGAGTCATATCCGAAAGGCTTTTTTTTTAACCGTTATTGCTCTCGGAGGTTTGCCAGACATTCGCGAGAGGTGAGACCGTCAACCTTCGAACCTTCCACTCAACGCACTAACCACTGAGCCACAGCGGCAATCAATATGTTCATCCTTTTTAAAAAATTGCACGGCTTTCCATTCAAAACCGCATCTAAGCGACTTGCAGATAATAATTGAAAATTCATAGTTTGAGAGAGAAAGAATGTGAATTTTATAGTCTTCTATTGCAGCTTGACAGCTGCCAAATATCTATCGTTGCATTGAAAGGGAGAAAAATGACTCAAAAGGTGCTGAATTTGGACTCTAAGGTTCATAGTTGGAGGCGTCAGAAATTTGGTTGTTTGAGATGAGGTGTATTATGATGCATTGTCGTGATGGAGAAGAATTCGCCCTCTTAGTCATTTTTCACGAATTATTTTGCAAAATGTTGAACACTTGTTTTAACGGTTTTGATTAAATTTTTTAAAAATTTTGCTGCTCTAACCAAATCGCGACTTTTTTGGCCCCCCTCAAATTGTGCGATATCCACTGAGACAAATTTCCCGGACGGTCAGATAGGGAACTGTTTTAATATGAGTCACGGATATTCCCAAGGATGACTCGAAATCGCTGTAGGAGCATCTGTTGTCCTCAACCAGTATATTCCGTGGTTGCTGAGACGATGACAGTGGCATGTGGTTGAGCGAAGTGCATCTTCATTAAAACTCATTGAACAAACGTTCTACAGTAACCAAGGATGGGGCTTTGCCACTAAACCACTCTCGAGCACTGTTGTTATCTTTTTTTATTTTTTGAATAACCCTTGCCCATGTGGCAAACACTGCGACCTAAAAGATATACTGTATCATAAGGGTAAAAATTAATCTAAGAGACGCACTACCTCCCTAATGAAGGTTAGTATATCCTTAGT
Source organism: Blera fallax (assembly GCA_946965025.1). Classification (NCBI taxonomy): domain Eukaryota; kingdom Metazoa; phylum Arthropoda; class Insecta; order Diptera; family Syrphidae; genus Blera; species Blera fallax. Next base: position 80,943,220 of record OX337245.1, on the reverse strand, counting down.
AGCAGAATTTCTCAACTCCGCTGGCATACATATTTCTTTATGGACAATACGTCTCCTTAACCAATGTAAAGCCGGGCAATTGCAGAGAATGTGTTCGGATGATTCGTCCTCCCCCGAGCAGAACCTACATTCCGTGTCTGGGCTCAGGTTTAGTTTGTTAAGATGGTATCTTAACCTGATTAAGGTTAAGTATATACTTATAGGAGTAAAGTTTGATTAGTAATTTGGATTGTCTCAACCTTGGGACATTTTCCCAGTGGTCCAGACGAAGCTTGTGTTCCCAATTACTAATCAACGCTGTGGCGGAAGACCAGTTGATGCCACAGTAAGGTTCAGGTCCTATGAACGCGGATTCTGAGCCAGCCCTAGCTAGTTCATCTACTAACTCGTTGCCTGCAATCCAAGTTTGACCTTGTATAGTCTCGCCAGGGATTGTAGTGCATCGTAGCAGCTTTTAACTGATATGGAGTCCATCAAATTGGACGACAGCGCTTTGAGTGCTGCCTGACTATCTGAAAATATACATATTCTAGCGCCCTTAATACTCTTACTAAGGTTTAACCTAGCGCAGATTTCAATGGCATGGAGTTCAGCCTGAAAAACCGTGGGACACATTCCCATAAGTATCGAGACTTTGGTGTTGGGTCCAAAGACACCAGCTCCAACTCCAGATTCCATTTTCGATCCGTCTGTGAACCAGACCAGGCCTCTAGGGTCTAATGCCTGAACATCATTAAGCCTATCTGCACGGTCTAAAATGTTTGCCTCAAATAACCTACCGAAACAGTGCTCCCTGACCATGATGTCGGGGATGGTGCAAAGCATGTCTCTTTTGGGGATTGAGTCAAGAATTTTCAGATGTCCCACATGGTCACCTGATTTATACTTGTATTCTATCTGCAACTGGATAGCACACCTAGCGGCTGTCTTCCTAATGACGATTTGAAGGGGTGAAAGCCCAACGACTGCTTCTAAAGCTGCCGTAGAGCAGGTACGCATAGTACCTGTGATGCCGAGACTGGCAATTCTCTGTAACCTCTGGAGTTTAGTTGCCGTTCTCCGTTCAAGAACTTTCGCCCACCAGACGATGGCCACGTACGTGATAATGGGCCTCACCATCATTGTATACATCCAATGTATCATTTTTGGATTTAGACCCCAAGTTCGGCCATAAAGGCGTTGACAGGACCACATGGCCTTAGGGGCACGCTCGATGGCGAACTTGATATGAGAAGTCCAGCTGAGCCGTTTGTCGAGGCTTACCCCGAGGTACTTGACTTCACTGAACTAAGCTAGAGTGGTTCCTCTGATAATGATGGGGCCTAGATTGACCAGGTAAAAGGCACTAGAACAGTTTTGCTTTTGTTTTTTGGGATTGATGGATAGTCCTTCTCTGCCGCACCATTCTACAACGTGTAGTAAAGCACAGCACTGTTGTTAAGTCAATCCACCTCTGTCAAAGCACGACAACCAAAGTTGATCAAAAGGTCTATCGCCACTAGACTGGCCATTTGTACTTTTTGGTTCACTATTTGCGGAGAAATTTCAAGTGGGTAGGTCTGACTTGTAAAGCTCTTTCTCATCACTTTGCAAACTAGCGCTTACTGCAAGATACTACTGATTCCAAAGAAAGCTTTGTTAGCCATCGACTGAAAATTGGTTGTAAAAAATCTATTTTTCCTACCCACACTGCATCACTCATCACTAAAAAAAAAAATACTATTCACTACTAAGCCAAACTTTAATTATTCAAATCTCAGCTTTACCGCATCTCAAAACTAGATGAAATGTCAAAATTTTACTTTTAGATCAATTGTCATAAAACGCCGGCCATAATTTATTATTTACGCGGCTCAATTAACTTTTAACAATTTTATTGCAATACTCACACATAGTCGTCGTCTATAGAATAATAAAAGCTTAATTAATTAAACTCGCAATAGCAGCCATAAAGCACCCACAAATATATTCACCTCAAATATTCAATTAGCCAAAATCCGGAAGAATATAAAAATAACGAAACACAAAGAGTTCAAATAAAATTCGCCCTCGCAAAAAGAAGGAAAATGTCATCGCATACCAAGTGGAATCGCATTGCAAATATTTCCACTTCGGGGCACGCACAAAGCGAAAGCATGCACAGAAATTAATAAATTGCTTACGATGGCGACCCATCACAAGGGTGTCATACATATATCCGTATGAGCATAATTATGGATATGGCCCCGTCCAATTCCACCATTCATTTGGTGGCAAATGAAAAGGACATTCGCTCGTCAAAATTATAACAGCGAATTCGTTCACACGTGCATTTCATTTCCCCAAATAAATACGAACCCACTCTGTTGATTTCATTACAAGAGAAAGAATGACAGGGGAATCCTTTTTGTTCCTGTCAGCGTTAACGAGTGAAATAATGCTAAAGGAGTGAAACACATACAGGGAAATGAGCAATCGTTGAGGTTTGCTATCATTTCACTTTGACGGTGAAACAGAAAATGCACTATACAGCAGCCTTTCTTGGTGGGGTTCCTCAAGGTTCCATTGTTTGCCCGGTACTTTTCCTACAATCAATCAATCAACATTTTCGGATAAATAACATTGACTATACATCGCTGGAAATACAGACTGCAACTCCACTACGATATTGTGGTCGATACTCGTTACTTGAACGCCCATTATACTTTCATCCCCTTAAGTTCTCTCCGCTAAAGAGGATGAATATTTATTCATCTACCCTATGGATTCGCATGGATGAAAAAATCTGAATGCTGAGTGGGGAAAAAAAATTCGCTCTTCCATCATCTACCCACCCAATTACGCAACCTCAGGACGCAAATCGAAAAGGTGTTGGAATATGTGTTCCAGAGGCCTGCACACCATTCCGATGGAGGTACCGAATTCCTTCTATACATGTATGAGCAGTGAGCGCCAATTTAAAGGTATTTTTGTTGACACCATAACAGAATGGTGGTCTTGGGCATAAAAGGATTTTAGTCATACCTTCATACATACATATTTACATCCTAATGAAGAAGGATTTTTTTTTCCTGTTGGCTCTATGGTTTCACTGAATACTTGGCATAACTCTGGATGCATAGCTGCTCTGTGTAGAAAGGTTGGCCCAGGCCATTATGAAAGGGGAATGTGACATATGGATATGATGTGGATGTGATTTGAGCTGCCGATATAGAAGGGTACACGGATAATTTAATTAGTTTAATGAATTTTATTTCGGTTTTTATGTTTTTGTTTTAGGAATATGTATGTGTATGTAAAGCATAACCAGGTGGGTAATTACACAAAGGAATATCAGTCTCAAAAAATTTATATCGTTGCCAAGTGCTTTTTGCTCAATTAATTCATGTGGCGTCTCTTTTATACAACGATTGCGTTTCATCTTTTTAATAGACAGTCGCTTGTAGGCACTTTCAGTGAATAATTGGATTGAGTGGTTTAAGTATCGCAGTGTTATGAGACAGCAATATGTATGTGCCTACAGTACCCTTTCTGTCCTTTTCACAAGATTCTGCGTTTGTTTTGGCATCTGAACCAAAAATAAAAGTTGGCAACACCAAAAACATTGAGCCTCCCTCTCTGATTGGAAACTGTTTAGGTTTTACTGATAAAGCGAAACATTTGCGTTCCAATTTGGACCAAGAAAATAACAAGGAAACGAAACATCCAAGAACTTCACAGCTTCATATAACTCGTTGATCCTATCTCTGTCATTAAGTCGAAGAATCAGAGTGTTTGTGCTTAAGTGGGGAATCTAAGACGATGGCCTCTGCACCACTGGACATTCTAATCCACTTACGTTAAGTTAAGAGGTTAATCTACTTCACTTTGACCAAAGATACGCGATTATAACCACGTAAAGAACCATTCAAACCAGTCCTTGTAAAGTAAATTATGCTGCAAACGTTAAAACTCACAAATTCCCACAGCTAGTTGAAGAGAAGGTGAAAGTTGAAGGAATGTAGAAATTTTGGTTTAAACAGGGGTCCTGCAGAAATTATTTCAAAAGCAGGCTAATCTTTAACCTTGCAGACCTATCGGGCAGTAACATTCAAGATCACCTATAACTGTGCCCATTTAGGACCGCCTTAGTAAAATCGGTCTCTTAGAGTTCTTTCGACCTAGTCGAGCTTATGCGATAGAATTCTAATAGTTCTACCATCTTGAATTCATTAGCCTGGCAGGTTCGAAGAATGTGTCTGTGGCCTGGCATCTAGTAATGTTGCCATCCATTAAAATCAAGACGGCCTTTGACATTTATTTCAAAATGTCAAATCCTTAATCCTTATTGATTGCCCATAATACTAGCATGCTCGCAGATATTTCATTGAACTTCCGCCGGAGCCAGGCATCTTCTATCGCCATTATTTTTACCTATAAGTGTGTCGCATACCGTGGGCGAAAAGAGATACACTTCCTCTCATCCCGATTCCATCTGCATAAAAGTGAACTGAACCTTTATCCTTAGGGACACACGTCACAAGCAAACACTGGAACTCACCTTAAGGGCAGATTTTACAAGAAGGTTTCATTCTCCAGCAATTCAAGGGCAGAATCCAAATATATTCATCTGCAGGCATTTCGGGGTGATGTCCCAGTGTTGTATAGGCTTGTCTCCCCAAGAAAGAAGTTTGTATGTATATAAAGGCTTAATGACATGACAGAAGATGAAAAGAAAACAAATGACAGGATAAAAGGCCTTGTTCCCCTGATACACATGTATTATCATATTTTTGGACAGCCAAGGTTTTCAGCCTTAGATTAGACCTAAGCCCTTGGCGAAAAAAGAATATTTACTCCACGCATCAGGGTGGCGAACTCCGTGGCTCAATGATTAGTGCGAATTTCGAAGTTCGAATCTCAAAAACCAACAAAGAGTTACGGTCTCTTGCACCCAATATTTGTACTTTTGTATCAGAATACTAGCAGATTCGGATCTGGCAATGATGGATGTCACCATCGGGTAGTACTTCATTAGAAAAGCATTCAGCTATGATCATCTTTTAAATGACCTATAAACCTACGGCGAAACAGGTTATTCTTCACTTTCTGGACACATGTCCAGTAGCTTAGTTCAAAAAAATTCGTCTGGGATTTTCCTCCTATAGCACCTTTGGCAACGTATCATGTATAGGTGCCAGAAACTTCCTCCTGGGATGGAGACCAACGCTGTACATACTCGTGTGTATAGAGCGGTTCAAAATCGAGATCTCACTACTCGTAGAATAGTTTCCTAGATGTGGGTTCTATTGTGTACTTTTTGAGATGAACATCATGACGTCAAGTGCTTCTAAATGAAATCAGTTATCGCATTATTTATGATACTCGTCGAGAGTACCCCTATTGCTAAAATGTGTCGAATACAAATACATATACCCAATGAGTTTCCTAAGTGTGTTTAGCATTTCAAACGAGAAATATTGATTTCAGGAGGAATCCCAGTCGATAGCTCGAAACTTGTGTGCAAAAATTATCTTAAAAAAAAAATACGTTCCAAGCATCCCGTTTGTCTAAACATCAAACCAAATAGTGACCCTTTTCGCATCGTGAGGATGTGTCCCAAATGTTTGTTACTTGACGAACCTTGTCGTTATATACATATGTATGTATATATTATTTCGAGAGATCCCGAATCAGACCACAGTTATAGCCTGAGAGCCTGAGAGACTCTCCGGATATCTCCACAGTTCTTCTCTGGCTTTGATTCCTCGTGTCAACGCTAGCATCTGTTTAACAGAAATCTGGTTCATTTTCTGGTTTCTACTCAGTGGCGTCCCAAGATCTCTCTTCATCTGCTAGTTAATGCCGGATAATGACACAGTATATGTGCCGCCGTCTCGATTTCCTCCAGGCATAGTTCACAGATATCCTCCTCCAGAATACCCATCTTCTTCAGGTGAAATTTCCATGACTTGTAGATAACGCTACCACCCATTTTAGTGCCCTTCGCTCCAAGCTTAGAACTTCCCTATGAGTGTGGCCAGTCGGCCCTTTAATAGCCATTTTAGCCTGCATACAACCTTCTACGGTTAACCACCTTCTCTAGTGTTCCGCCGCAATCCAGTTGTTAATCAGGTGCTCCACCATTCCTCTGCCAATTGCAGCAAATGGTTCCGCAGCAAAGAACTCCGAGGTTGACCCTTGCTTTGCTAGAGGGTCCGCCTTTCATTGCCCTCGCTCAGTACGTCACCTCATTTCGAGATGAGCACTCATTGAGTTTATGAACACATTCCATCGCCAGAGATGTATTTATATCTGTTTTCTCCATGCGCCTAATCACTGATTGATTCTCCAGTGCTATAGTTATATTTTTACCAACAACTTGACCACCTATCAAGTGATCCAACGCATGTAACAGAGCAATCATCTCGGCTTGATAGACTGAGGTAAATTTCCCCAGACTAACATGACAGGCTAGTTCTAGTTCTTCTGAAAAGATACCTGCTCCCGCTCTGCCATCCATCATGGACACATCCGTAAATATGGTTATATCACCAATGTGTTCCATCCTTGATGAGAGTTCTGTGAAAGCTTTCAGTAACACGTACTCTCTTTATTCCGTCCATGGGCATATTCAGCTCCCTGAACCCATTTTTCACGAGATCCAGGATTTTTCTATGCCCATGATGGTACCGCGCCAGTACCAGTTGCCATCCCGGTGCAGACGAAGTGCCGTCGATGCTGCCGTTTACTTAATAAATAAGTGCAGCGGCAGAATGCCTAGGATCACTTCCATTACGCATGTTGGTGTCGTTCGTATTGCACCGACTACCCCTAAACAGACGTTGGACCCTAGACGTTGGACCCTATCTAAATGCTTACAACTGACGCATATGTGATAATTGTCGTTAACCTTGTCGTTAGTGGGCATCATTCCCAAAGATGATAGACCTGTTAACTCTCCCGACCGAACTGATCAATTGTCACAGCTTAGAAATATCTGCTGTCTTTAGTTGCTTTGTCAGCTGAATTTTGGATTTCAGAGAGCTTCTCAAAATGTTTAATTATTTTGAACAATGCAAAATTGTTGTTTGTTTCGACCTCTCAGCTAAAATTCCATTTACTACTACGATGTTCTCAAGAAAAACAAACGATTTCCGACCCCTGTTCCACATTTTTCCATCAACATCAATTTTCTTGATCCGATTTGGTACACCTTGTGGGCCAAATTTTGCTCAAGCAAGCTGAATAATAATCCCAACAATTGTAATAGTTTGAGTGCCGCCAATCTTGAAACAAATTTGGTGTATAATTCGAATTATGTATATCTTCCTAAAGGAATACCGTTTGCATTGTATTAGCACAGCCTCAAACCATTTTCCTTTCAGTGGGATCTCTTATTATAATTTGACGCGTGTTGAAAGGATGTCTCAACGAAGTGAGTTTAAGGGCCGCTAATAATAATCCTCTTATCTAATCTATTGTCCCTTCACTCCCTGTGCTTATGCAACGTAGAATAATAATGTTAACCGAGATCTCTCTTAAAAGCCTACACTCACGCTCTCCACCAAGATTACCATAAGCCGAAAGGGGGTGACTAATTCTAGCACTGCTTTTCAAAACGCCCTTTGTCCTTCTAATGAAGGATTTAAATTAAAATTAAACAAATTTACATAGCCTGTTTAAGAAGCAAAACCTCTACTGTCTCCTAAGCTCAGCCGTCGCATCGTCATCGGGCTATTTTATAAATTCACTCAGTCATAATAATTTCAATCCGCAAACTCAGCGATGATTTAATAATTAAATTCTTCACTTCTCAAAGAAAAAAAACCAAAAGCAGTACACCCTTCCTGATTTAATTAAAACAATCAAGTCCGACATTGTTCGCATATTTTACGGACTTCAAATCAAAACTCTATCCACCTCCTTCATCCCGACGCAGGAGCTACAACAAAAGAAACTCCATCCTAGAGTATATGTATATTCAAACATTTCAAAGGATACCATAGTTGGTAGCACGAGTATATATTCATCATAATCTTCCTTCGGAATCCATTGCCGAAACTCATACCCAGCCCGTCGTCCATCGTCCACCTGTTTCATTGTTAGCTGATCCACTATACTCCTTCTCGTCCTTCAGTGGAGGAGATTTTCCAAAAATGTTCAACTTCATCATCGGCACCATCTTAATGTCTTAATTCAATTTTCCATTTGGATGAGAGCCCAACAATAACACCCAACTAAGCAATTCTCCGTTAACAAAAAAAGAAAAAAAAAAAAAAATAGAGAGTACACTCCTTCTCCTTCTGGTTGAACTGCAGCAAACTGTTTCCTCAATAACCCCAATTCCAGTACTGAGCAGGAAAGTTTTTCATCTACCCACTCCCCAGAACACTGTGGAACTCTGAATTGGCCGTTTCTAAATTGAATGGCACTCGAAGACCCCACCACTACTGCTGCCGATTGTGTATGATCCCGGCGGCGCATATTGTAGTCCTGGTCAATTATCAGGCAGGGACTTCAGTAAAATTCAATAAGCATTCGTATGCGCCAATTTAACACGAAAGGAGAATTATTCAAGAACTGGAGCAACCAGGTTAAAGGTTGAAACTGTCAAACGCATCTGGAATTGAGAAAATGCTTCTAACGCCTTAATTGTTGAGGCTGTTAACGACCGGCTGGCATCATTAAGCGCTGAATATGGGGTTGCCACCAGCAGCACCACTCAAAATGTTAACAATTATGAAACATTACTGTTGCATTCGAGGACATCCGCTCTAAATGGCGGAATGTTGGCATGACGATGTGACGGGAGGACCTCATCAAGGATTTGAAGTCTAGCGAACAGAGGGTAGAGTGCAATGCATTGAATGAAATACATTTTAATTGTTTCCTTTTGTGCTGAGAATGAATAACGGCACAAAGTGTGGCAGCGGGTGGGTATCCTTTTGTTTCTGGGAATTCATTATGGAATGCTGGTGTCGTTTTTTTTTTCTATTTTTGTGTCACTTAGTGTCTATGTGTCGATTTTAGTTCACAGAACTTCTGTTTTCATAGTCGTCACTGCAAAACTATGGAATCCGTAGGTCAGGGGTTAAAGTGCAGTCGTCTTTACAGGGTGTCATTCAGATTCTATAGGTGGGCATGAGCAGTAAATCTTGAAAATCGGAAGATGTTGCCTTCTAATAATTCCCTGGCCGGAACTCGGAGAGCTGGATTATTATTTAATAGCTGGAGAAGGTGACGCGCTGTCATGTGTCTTCCTTAACATCATACTAGGAAGAATCACGTGAAACTCGCAAGAAGACACCGGAGGCACAATCTTTCAAAAGTCTGTGGGACTACTATCGTACACCGACAACATTTACATATTTGGCAGTACACAGCAGGCTACCGCTGGTGCGTCCGCTAGTATTGAAATGCAAGCTGCCAAAATGGGTTTAGCTGTAAATAAGAGCGAAACCGAGCACATGCTGCCCACAAGAAAGGAACATCGGCGAATTGGGCAGAGTGTCACAGTCGGCAACTATAAATTTGAGGTACTATGGGACTTTGTCTACTTTGGTTGGCTCTGCTATAAACTCTGAAAACCACATCTCAGCAGAAATCAAAGGAAGAAAATAACTCCTGCCGACCGCCGTTTCTTTGGGCTGAGAAGACAATTGAGTTGTAAGGCCTTATCCCGAACAACTAAGGAGACTCTCTACAAGACCTTGATCATCCCAGTCCTGCTTTATGGCTCTAAAACGTAGACACTGTCAAAAGCCGATGAAAATATCCCCAGTCGTTTCAAAAGTGAGAGATATTCGGTCCCGTTTGCGTTGACGAACTTGGGAAGAGAAGATTCAACGACGAAATATTCGAGGTGCACAGCGAAATCGACCTAGTCGGTCGTCCAAAAACTCCGCATCAGTTGCTAAAGATGGCTAAAACATGTAGACATCAATGCTCCGGCCCGCAGAGTCTTTGAATCCAACCCGGAGGGACAACCCAGTAGAGGACGACGTCGCCTAAGGTGGCACCCACAAGTAAACGGGGATCTCAACCAAATTGGAGTGCACAACTGGAGGTAGTTAGCTAAAGCCAGGCTAACTGGAGGGTCTTGTTGGTTGAGTCCCAGGATCACTCCGAACTGTACCGCCACCTAAGTAAGTACATAAGTAAGTAAGCGCGTTGATCCTTTCTGTCATATTATAATGCGGTGTTGAGTGCTGAACTACAAGTTGGCGCAATTGAATTACTTTTTTACTAAATAAAAAAAAAATATTTTGAGAGATGGAAATCTTTACTTGGACCCTTAGAATTTTTTCTGTTAAGTGGAAGAGATGATATCCGCCAAGTGGCTGCCGCCAGTGTTGATACGCATTTGTGCCCGTTTTATCGCAAGATCTCCGGTGATAACTGTTCGCATTTCTGTCGAATATTCTCCTTAAGGGCTGCGATTGTCTGAGGCTTATTGGCATAAACCCGCGACTTCAAGTAGCCCCAAAGAAAGAAGTTTGGGATGGTTAAATCGGGCGATCTTGCCGGCCATGCCAAATCGCCAAAACGGGAGATTACGCGACCAGGAAACGCTTCCTTCACAATATCCTTTGTAGCTCGTGCTGTGTGTGCGATTGCACCGTCTTGTTCAAACCACATGTTCACCAAGCCCCGCTCATCCAAATCCGGCAGTAAGAAGTCGTTTATCATGGCCCTGTAGCGTTCGCCAATAACAGTGACCGTATCGCCAATGGCGTCCTCAAAAAAAAACGGCCCAATCACTCCTCTCGCGTCAACGCCGCACCACACTTGGCTCTTTGTGCATCACACGCGGATTTTCAGTGCCCCAGAAACGAAGATTTTGCTTATTGACGTAACCGCTTAAGTGGAAATGCGCCTCGTCGCTCATGATGATTTTCGACACAAAATCGTCCTCTTCGTTGTTGAGATTGAGGATGGCTTGACAGTAATTCACACGTGACTGACGGTCAGGAGGCATTAACTGATGCACTGTTTGCACTTTGTACGGGAACATGCGTAAGTCTTTCACTAAAATTCGCTGTAGGGTCCGTCTGGTGATGCCCAATTGGGTGGCCCGTCGTCTAGTTGATGTTTCTTCGTTCTCAGCGACATCGGCAGCCACAGCCGCGATATTCTAAGCCCCGGAATGTTTGCCCAGTTGGTGCGACACGATTAGGAAATCGACGTCGAAATTCACGCTGCGCTAACACCACCGACCGATTATTGATCAAAAAAATCGACACAATTATTCCACGCTCTTGCGGAGTATAGTGCTCCATTGCTTGTCTGTTAGTATACTGCAGCTGTCTAGTTCACAAACGTCAAATATGATTGACGTACGACGCCATTTGCAAAAATTATAACTTCTTCCGATAGGATGGTTAATTTTGCGCCACCTTGTATAAGCACATTTTTAGTTCTGTCATTGGATATCTGGCTTTGTGTGTTGTAAGGGCAAAGGAGGATGACAAGCGATACCAAGATGTGGACACAGTCTAAAAAAGCTGGATACAGTCAAAAAAAAGCTAAACTCCGATGACAAAAATGGCTCAGTATCATCAACCGTATGGGCAATGGCGCTCCGGCCAGAATCTTCAAATTCCAGCCTACGGACTCGATATCACGAAGGCTAAACCTCTGTTTTAAATACCTACCAAGTGCTTACGAATTCTGATCCAGAAAACTAGTAATAATGTGCACCGCACCGAAGGGTATGGAATGTGGCTGTGTCTTCTCGGACGGGGACGCTTTACGGGTTGGAAAGAACTCAACTGGATATAATTAGTCTATCCTCTCCTCTACTTATCGTTAGATCAATAGTTCCAGCATAGTGTTCCCGAATTGTTTCTGTCCAAGGCGTCCTTATCTTAATTTTAGAAAGTATTGTTGGCTACAGTTCACAGTTCTTGCATAACATTCTCCTTTCCGTCACATCGCGCATTAAGACCAGACTGACAACCCCTTTTATGCTGTCAACAGCCATAAGTTCATGTACCGCCTCCAACCCGCCATCAATGTGATTGTTAACACGACAATAAATTACGATATCTGTCCAAACTCTGATAAACCATAAGTTCAGTATTATGATTCCAATATTTTATCCAAGTTCCTCATCTGCCCAGCTCCTCCCACACACGAGCACCATCACACCCCATTACAAAATCCATTATTGATCCAACAGGATTAACTCTCCGGCCAATGAATTATTCAAAGAGAATAACAGCACTCATTCAGTCAACACACAACAAAACGTCTGCCAATGACATCTGTGACACAACAAAACCACATCAATACAAAGTATGTCAACAATTTGAATAAATTTCTTCCCTTTGTTTCCCTTGTTCCCTAGCAAAAGCCAACCAAAAAAATAAGAAAAAAAAAACTCCAAAAGACATTGAAACTTTTTAATGACTGCTTTATTGGATTTTGCACCCCCCACCCCCCACCCCCCACCCCCACCAGTACTCACCACATTTCCATATCTCACTTGATTTACTGCCTTCGCTCGGATCTCTCTCTAATATGTTAAGTAAACAGGGTCTTAGCAGTATTTCAGTGTACCCAATACGCCCCTTAGATGGTGGTTGTCCACATGGCACAGAACGCCCGGGGTGGGGCGGTACATATCTACCTTTCAGTACCTGAACTCAAAAAGACATTAAAACTACATTTAAATGCCAAAAAGGAAAGTTATGTCGTTTCACACTTTTAACACGCATACACACACACAGCCACAGACACATGTATACATCAAGAAGGAAGGCGCACGGGAACGGAACACAGCACCTTCATCAAAATTTTACATTGTGGACATTTTCGCAACATTACCTGAAAAAAATGTGCCCTTCAATGGGGTTTCGCACTTGCACCCCTTCACACAACCTTTCGCTTGAAACAAAAAGGATGTTAAACAGTTTTACTCGGAATGGAATCAAACTTGGTTCTTTGAAGTTGGAGAACTGGAACAAAACGTTTCACCTTAGGACATAAATTTCCTTTTTTTTTTCTTTGTTTTGCTCTGTGAGTTTTATGTTTGAGTTCATCGCTGTAGTAATGATGGTGGTGGTGGGGGGTGGAAACGAAGGTGCATTGTGTGTCTGGGTTGTCTCAACATATGTATGTACATGTCTTATGAGGAGTTTTGCTTACTACTTTAATTTTTGTTTTCCCGACCCTCTTTCTCGTGTTCCTCTGCTTCATCATTGAGTCGATTTATCAAAAAACTGTCGTTGACGAAGAAAATTGAGTGGACAGTTGGGTGCGGAAAGTATCGATCACTTGTAAGAAAGTGTAACTCTGTATAGGTAAAAAAAAAGCCATTAAATGCCGATTGTGGGTCTTTCAAGGCAAGGCATTGCGGACAATTTTACCTACCAGCAAGCTGAATCTATTATAAATACTTGAACTCATTGCGATGAAGCAAACCCTGCAACGCGAAACTGACTAAGTGAGACTAGACAAGATCGTCTAGATCCCTCAGGTTGAAGGGAAACGCTGTTCGCTATTTCTATTGCTATTTCTACGATAGAAGAGCTCTGATATTTCATGAGGATGTAGATAAACATTCGTAATACTAAAGACCAAATCAGAACAGTAGCTTGCTTTAGTTAGTGTGCTTTAAAACGTTGTGTCTACTGAATGTTTTCTTAAAGTCATTTAATTAATATTCAACCGAAGAGAGAGCTTCGGAACAAGTGTCTGTTCAGGCTTGACACCGAATAGTTACACTCATCTCATCCGATTTCGTAAGCCTTCTTTTTATACGATTTATGGTGGGTCTGTCACAACCGTGCACTACTCAATAACCCAGCAGTGTTACTCAATCTGCCTTTTATTTAAATGTGCATAGAGAGGTAGAATGTCGAAGATCATAATTAGGGCGGTTGTTGGCATCAAATTAGCCAAATGGATTGCTATTCAAAGGACGTCTATGAATATGTTTATCCGCCGATGGCAACGTATCCATATTTCTTTCTCGTATCCCCACTTACTAGATATTGAATCCAACAAGGAATCGATTAGATACAGAGCCATAGCCAAATCGATATGGCTAGTCTATAACAAAAGATCTCATAATTATCGCAGGGATATTCGGACAGCTGTCGGTGTCGTGACAGGACACTGTGTGATAGGCATTCATGCAGCATGGCTACCCCACAACGACTTCTGTAGGAACTGCAGGGACGAAGAGGAAATAGAATCCATTCGTCACTATGTGATTGGAGAGACATTCTTTGCAGTTACTTTCTTGCGGAGCTCGATGATCTTAGAAACATTCAGCTGAACAAACTCCAGAGATTCATACATATGTGTATGTGGATGGTTTAGTTCAGCCGTCGATACCTAAAATTTAGGTTCTCAGGGCTCTGCTATTGGGCACAATGGACTCATCGCTAGTCTAAATCCAAGCGAGAGATGCGTACAAGCGAGTATTGTACTATCGATACAAATAATAGCTCACGGCCTTAAGTCGGAAACGGTGACTATTCAACCCAAGTTACTAAAAGAAAACCTGGCCACCAGTTCAAAAAATGCAGTAAACGTGTTTAAGGATGTACAACATTTTAAAATCTTCTCACTGCGAAGATGGAGTGATATAGTGCTAAAAAAAGCCTAAATCCTGGGACTGATGAATGAACCTTCCCTATTGTAAATAAAGTCCGCGGAGCTATTAAAAAGCAGAAGAAAAAATTACTGTTTCAATGGTGTCCCTTAGAGATTTTTTGTTAAATCTGAACGTAGTGTCCTTTTGAAACATCACGCTTAGATGCATGCAGGATAGAATAAGGTAAACAGAACGGTCTTCATCTGGAAACGAGTCATGTGCCACCTTATCGCTATCGAATGCAATGATATTTCGGTACTCATAGGATATATTATGTCCTTAAGACATTTGATCAGAAAAACTATGGTATTCTGTTGCAAAATTGCAATCTAGGACTAGAATTACCTTGCGAGTATAAGCAGCTTATGTTTAAACAATAAATGTCGGGAGGGGAACACAAACACATCTCCATAGTCTAACCCACTTTCTCTCGAGGCTTCCTTTTCCTAAATTCATGGAAGTACAATTTTTGATCATAATTTGATCAATAGTCTGTGTAAAAGTCATTCATTTAACCCTTGAAGCTTAACAACCGGACCCGTGAACGAAAGAATGGAACACAGAAAACTAGAACTTTATCCATTTAATGTCCTTCATTTCGGTTGCAGCAACTACCCCCAAAAGTTTCCCCACTCCACCATCACTTGCTTGAATGCAAGTTGTATCCTTAAACAATAATTTCAAGCCGCACGAATACATTTCCACACCAGTGTTCCGAATACAATCGAATCGATCTGCTAAGTACTTATTCTTTACAACTGCCAGTCAAATGGAGGACATGCAAAGAACAATATTAAATCCCATCTTTCAAATGTTAAGTGGAAGTGAAAAAATAAAACACACATACACTTATGCATACGTATGTAGGAATTCCCGCATAGATCATCCATTTTCACCGCCTGCCAGGAGGATGCTATATCCAACACCACACCAGCAGCAACAGCAGCAGAAGAGTAGGTACCACCATCACCCATTTAAAGCATATTACACATCCTTCGCATTTGCCAGGATATTGATCGGCGAATGTTACATTCGAATTTATTGCTTATTTTATCTCTTGGAGCGAATGCTACGAATGGGTGGGAAGAGAAGTAGGACATGTGGCATCAAGGAGGATAGATGGCATTAAGGACTCTCTCAGGTAGATACACATATAAATAATTTGAGTAACAGAACAATATAAATGAGGGTTGAACATTTGTTGTTTTGGCACCTCCCACCACCCCACCACCCCACCACCCTCTGAACATACATAAACGCATCCTTTTGGCATCTCCACCTCCGCACACACATCAGGAAATTAAATGTAGGACCTTAAGAAAACGGAAATAGTTTCATAGAACTCTGTCTTCTTATTCTTGTGTCCTTTTGTCTGCTTGTGTGCCTGCTTGAGTTGGCGTAGTTCCGTTTCGGTTCAACGCACTTTTACTCTTTGGATTGCAGGACAACTAGTACTTGTACGCTGCGCGTATATGTGCTGTGCTTTGCACTTCTTAAGGATGTGCGGCCATTATTGTTAGTCGGAAGAATTTTTATGCGAAGCTTGTAAAAGGATCTCTGTCGGACACTAAAAGGGGGAACAAAATTTATTTATGTCTCCTGTTGTTGTTGTTGTAATGTACATACGTACATTTAGTCGTTATTCGCTTTCTTAAATTTGAAATGGCAAGGACATTGTGGTGATACCGGAGAATTGTTGGTCAAGAGCAAAAGAATTATGGCCACAATTAAGGATCAAATGGTCGTCGAGGTAGATAAAGTGGATTGGCAAATGCGGGATGTATGCCCGTGTGTGTGTTTGTGTGTGTTTAGGTGCTTAACTGTGGTTTACCACGCGCTTGTAGTATCGTCTGTGTGTTTGTACATACACCCAGGTACATAAGTAAGTGCGGTCAGAATAACTAAGCCCAGTGGAGACCTGAACACGGATGTGCATGTGGATTCAGTTGGATTAAATTTGAGGGAAAGTGTGAGATGCCGGTTGGGTTAGTGGAGTTGAGATCTCCGGATGAAATTCGGTTTTAGAGGTTTAGACATGCGGTGGGTTTGAAGGTAGTGTAGCCCCTGAATTAACGAGCGTGCTAATTTTGTCTCGATTTGTGGAATATCACAAGCGATTTGTGGTTGAAACGGAATTAGAGGTCGGAAATTGTTGTGTTTTCGAATATATTGCACAATGTAGGTACGTTAAATTAAGGACAGTAAATGTACATATCCTTGTCTCAGAAAAGCATAAGAGACATGGTCATATTCGTATTAGAATCGTTTTGCGACTTGTGTCTTAAAGGTTTGTAAGCTCGCCGTTGAATAATTCCCCAAACTCGTGACTCTTAGGAGAAGTTTTCGTGCTTCCTGTGAGTAAAGTGTTATACGAGTAGAACAGATACTTAAAGTTTCCATGAGACCGACGATTAGTAGTCGACTAAACTTATACATTAATGACCCAATGAAACCACTGAGATTTTGTGAATATGCACAAAGTAGGGACTATGGTGAGGAAGTTCACAAAGGTACATACTACTTCCTTTGCCACTGTCCAGTCATCTACTACTCAAAAATTCAGGAACACCCTCCATAGGTTTCAGCGTCTGCATAGGCACGACCGGCAAAGAGGAACTCAAATCCCTCAGCACGGGGCATAAAATTACACTCTGCTGGACTCCGGGACATATGGGTATCCACGGGAATTAAATGGCTGACGAACTAGCCAGAAAAGGCTCAGAATCAAATGACCTACAAGTGGACAACTCTGTGTTAATGCCCATCAGTCCCCTCATGTCCAAAATCTCTACAGACTTCTACAACATGGCCAACGCAAGGTGGAATACTATCACCTCATGCCGAGTTTCTAGAAAGCTTTGGACTAAATACGACAAAAAAAGGACCAAAGGACTCCTCTTATTATACAGACCATAGCTGTCACTCCTCATTGGAGTCCTTACTGGCCACAATTTCTCAGGAAAATGAGAATCATCACTACCGACCTATGCAGAGGCTGTAGCGACATAGAAGTAGAGGAAACCTCAACACACTTCCTCTGCGAATACCCAAGCCTCAACAGAACCAGACTCTCTACCCTCGGGAAATCGCACTTTAACGACCTTAGCGAACTAGCAAACACGCCACCTAAAACCACCCCAAGACTCATCACGAAATCGGGCTGGTTCAGAAGGGCCACCCCTGGCATTAACCAATAACCAGAAATCAGAAATCCTTTTGCCGTGTTCTTTTTGTTTCAGGTATCCCACACGGGGAACATAATGGATCCGTTGAGACCCGAGTGAGACTGCACCCCAGCGGTTGTAGTCACCCCTCCCTACCTACCTACCTAAAAATTCAGGTCATTAAAGAAATATGCCGTGAGTCCGTGAGCGATATCGGAAGCGCGGAAGCCAAATACAGTTGGAGATTATTTGGTTTGTAAGCAGTGACCATCGTTATGGGTCTATATTGAGATATGGACAGAGACCTTACTTCTCTTCTTGTGAATGCCTTTCTTCGTAGCTAGGATCATAGGCAATGAAAAACTACAAGCTACAACCTTTAGAAGTGCCATCGCAAGATGAGTAAACGGGAGAGTTAACGTGCTGGAAGCGGCAGATATGTATGTATATGAGGGTGTTATATAGACGTCAGCTTCACCATGTATCTAGGCTTAAGCATTGCTCTTTAGACAAAAGCCTCCAGCATTGTTGCCGCTCTATCATATTTTCTGTTCAAACTGTTACATCCGACAGGCGTGATATAGCTCCTGGGGTGGCAAAGATTGCCTGGACCGACGTTGTACGGATATAGCACCCACTTTTACTCACATAGTCTACCGATACCTAGGATTTTGCATAGCTGAAGATAGCTTCATAAATTCATAGTGACCCATAAAGCCATCCTGATGCAAATTTAAGATGCATGCATCTGACTAAGTTTGGGTCCTCCAATGCTTGGCGTAATTCACGCAAGTGAAATACAATCGTAAACTTTCGGGCTGTTGAGTGCCATCTCTGTCTCATATTCAGCAACTGATTCTAGCCACCGATTGCTAGATTGCATAGATAAGCGCTTTTCGAATTCGGCCTTACATCTCACGGTCTTAGCCTCCTGTGGAATTTGCCTTTCAAATAGCTGCGAAGATTTAAGCCATCAACAACCCTATGGTCACATACCATTCTGGCGTTCTGTTGACCATACCTGTTCCATGGTCTTGTCGACATACACACCAGCTAACTCCAGAGCAGTTCCGAAGTACCTATCACAGCTGAAAAGCTTGCTTACATATCAAGCAAGTATGTATTACAATGAAGGTCAGACAGTTTTAATCAACTCATGTAATATGGCAGAACACTCCAAGAATTGTGGTGGCAATCGATGACGTTATACAAACGAGTGCTCAAATTGCATACCGCTATATACACTCAACCAGACACCGTTTCGAGAGCATAATTTAGGAAAAGGCTGACGCCATTAAACCACTTGAAAATGAACACCAAAGACGAACCATTAAATTCAACGCACTAAGCTAAACCGCCAGAAAGCACCTACAGTCTTAAAGTGCATTAAGGACCTATTCACGAGAACATCGTCGAATCTACAGCATCCATCTATTGAAGCTTATATTCTTCCACAATTCAAATTTAATTGGTAGCACGTTGATGAGCACCTTTACGTTAAGGGCCTGAAGCCGATACACCAAGTCACATGATATAACAAATGATATTTCTGTTGCCAAGGCTGCTCGGCTGGTGTAGATACCTATCATTGTCTCCTTCATGACATGCCCCAGGCTGACGAATCCCGCTTCCCTCAGCTTTCGTTGTTGACTTCACAAAGCCCGCATAAGCACACTCGTCCTGAATTCATCTTAAATGATTGATATCTGTCGCATATCACGGATGCTGTGGAAACACATTCTTCTCACCAAGCAACCAGCTGATATAAGAAGTATCCTCTGTTTTCTAGACATTCAAGTTTGGGATATAAATTCCCTTTGACGCACTTTGACAAACTCATACTTCCAGGAAACAGACTGTCTACATATTTCATTCATCCTGTAAAAGGTTCAAACACCCAAAGGTTGTCGAAACTATTTAATGAGCCCTTAACCTTATACCCAAGCATCTCACACGCAATTTGAAAAATGTTCCCACAACCTAAACTCCCATTAGCATAGTCACCCTCCACCTAGCAAAACACACTCGTGCTCATAAACTCCCTTACAAGAGTGGAGGACAACTAAATCCTTAATTGCTTTAGAAAGGCGGGCGACGCAGTAAAGGGAAACCCCAAAGAATGTCGGCCGACCCTCTTAACTAACACAGACAGTGTGTACCTAATAAATCAATCGTTCCTAAAAGCATTCACTTGTGGCCACTTGTGTATGGTAGTGGAGCAGCTCTAGCAGTGAATGTGCATCCCTTTTGCATTCGTGTGATAACAGGGATATGACGGCAGCTATGCTTGACAGGAGAGAGAGAAAAATATTAAATCAGCCTTAACCGGGGGCATTAATAAATCTATCATCATTACCGTTTATGGTGGAGCTACAGCTACAGCTTCATCTAGCCCAGCATCCGTTTGAAAAGGAAAAATGCACGCCAAGGAGGAGAAGACAGAAAGCAATGCACACAACCGGAAAATGTTTATTAATGAAAATCAAGGACTCTCCCGCCAGTTCTCCTCTCCCTGGGCGCAATTCCGGTGCAGTTCATCTATTGTTTTGGACGTTCTTTTACTTTGCTTCTGTTAAGCTTTCCCCCCTTTTTTTCGGTTTATTTATTTTTTCGTTTTTCTTTCACTTTCTGTCTGGACATGGAATGGTACCGCATAGAGTAATCCGCTTGTTGGGAGTCCATACGGAACAGATTTTTTTTTATGTTGTACATATAAACATCTTCATGTGCGCCAGTCACGTTATGTCTTTAAATTTCTTTTTCTTTTCCCTATTTTCTTCGTTTTCCTGAACAATCTTTTCAACTCTCTCTTCCTTTTCGTGAGCGAGCGACTAAATCTGCTCTGCGAATAAAAAATTATAAAGCGCATGTCCTTTATGAGTTGCTTCTTGTTGGCAACATTCTTTAGCGTAGCAACAAATGTTGCTGAAAGGGCTGAAAATGTACCACGAAACAAATCAAAGGCTCTCAAACTGTTTTTAGATATTTTTGTATGTTTGAAAAATTTTAAAATAATTTTTTTTTACGTCTTTTTTTTTTCTCTTTTTTGCAGGTAAGTTATAAACGACTCTGTATTTTTATTTAGCGGTAAGTTTGGATAAATTTAAATGTAACTAGTTTAAGACTTAAAAGTGGCAGGCAGTTGGACGTACTCGAGTTTAGTTCTCGTCTTATGATCACGTCTCACTTCAAGATAAAAAGTAGAATGAATGCAAATTCGAATTCGGAATATAGAACAGCAGAAGCTGGGAATGGAATCACGTATGCAGAACAAAAGGCAGCATAAATTTGGAGAAGGCTTTTATTCTAGAATATTTACCATTCATTTTGACCAAGGTAATGTAGAAACAAACGGAGTCGATAAAACCCTAAAAAGATAACGACGGGGAAAGCCATTTACATTATGATTCACAGTGAAAAATTGTCGGAGTTGAAATAGCCCAAAAGAAGGATTGTTCGAATCCCATGAAAATATTAAGGATGGTTGAGCTACAGCCTTTAATGAAGGTTAATAGTGCTGAATCATTTCTTCGCCACAATGTGAGGGGAGAATATACTCGAAGATGGATCTAAATACCTAAGAATTTTCAAACCTAAGATCATTTAAATGTGGGTTACAACATTCCCGTCGTAATTTTAAAGTACATAACTATACGAGAATCTTTATCAAGAGACTATGATGCTTGTTAGCATTTTGTCTAAAAAATGCAGTATTGTCTCGCAAAGAGAAGGAGCATCCCTTCGTCTGAATGAAAATTTGTCTTCGTTGATTATCCGGGCTGGAATTAGATATGAATAATACAAATACCCGTATAACTGGAAAACACTGCGTATGAAGCCCTGCATTTGTGTCATTTGTAGGTAAATTTGATAGATTCTTCATCCCTTTACAAATGTCAGTAAGTTTACTGAGGTAGCTGTTTACGTAAAACGTAATTTGGTGGTGAAAGGAAATAGGAGTAACCTTGTCTAATGTTCTGTCGTAGATTTTCAGTTTCCCATTTATCTCTTCAAAAAAGTATATTCCCATATTTTTACCCGTATGACTATATTGCGCTACAGACTGCTTGGAAGAATTTCCATTTTGCTCTTAATGTTACACTTGGTGCTAGTATCACAATGTCATTCGGGTACAAAAGGAATCTGACAAGAGGTACATACTCCAAGTGATTTAGACAAGAGGACACTAGGAGGACACTGCACAGGATGACACTAGGAAATGCTTGCTGCTCCATTAAAATAGGAAAAACAACACCGCGCCACGAGAAGCCGACGTATTATCATGTAATCTCCTCAAAATCTTTTACGGAAGAATTGTGCAAAACTCCCAGAGGTATAATCTTTTCTACGTAACTCTTTGGACACGCTGATGACATTGACGTAATCCGAAAAACATAGAGAGGCGTTTGTGAGACGGAAGCGAAATAGACTTTATGAAAAGTGGAAGAAAGTATTCTTGGATGTTTTCAAAGAGAAGTTTGGTAAGTGGGAAGACGACTCAATGGCGAACTGTGTGGGCTGTGAAATCTTCCTCGACAAAAGGTTAGAATTCATCGACAAAAGTTAGGAAATAGTATCTGATGTCAAATCCTTGATTCCCACTCCTTCACTTTGTTTCAAATGATATTCCATTAAAGGTATTCGTGAACTTGTGATTTTTTTGTAATCAGTAGAAGCCTTTTCGTAGTACATGAATTCTGAACAAAGCTTCTCCAGTTCTCATTACTTTTGTGGTTGCGAATTATTTGGGTCTTTATAGAATATTATCAACACATGGGCCCATAACTTCGGTCAATCTATAATCATTGCACTTTTAAGACAATAGAGGGTGGCTTTAACCATTTCTTCGACTAAATTCCCATGTTGAAGGTGTTGTATGTACCTCCTGAGTGGTACCAATATTGGTATTCATCTTAAATTATAATAATTTCAACAGCCCTACGACTATGCTATCTCTCATAAATAATTACTGTAGAATTTCAGATTTTTTTTATCAGTGGGATAATGAATTCCTTTCTCAGTACGTCACTAAAATATGATCTTGTGGAATCTGAAAAATGCTCGTTTACATACATATATGGTCTTCCAATACACGCTTCTTCTCACGATTTGTGAAGGTTTGATTCAATCTATTTACTAACAGGTATTTTTACTATATTCAAGAAGTGTATTCGTTTTCGTGTCGGCCTTCAGTATTTTAGACCCAATCAACTTCTGTACCAACGACATATGTACATACACATGTATATTCCTAAAAGTAAGATATTTTGTTTGAATTCCAATTTGTCTTAAAATATGTTAAAAATGTATTTATTCCTATTTTCGCACATTACTTGAAAGCCACTGGAATAGCCTATCAACAATGAATGCATCAACAATAATTCTGTACACCATACTCCCGACAACCTCTACCTTATTCCCTTACTCAAACGCAATCATCCGGAATCAACAAATCGGCCATATTTGCTTTCATAACTATCGCTCTCGCTTCCTCTTACTCAGTTGACATTTCGATTCCACACATGCTATCTGACATTTCTTCATTCCACAGTCTTTCTACATCCGCGCTGAATTCAATCACACATACTCAGCTACAGCTGAATACAACATCAACCTCCTCTCTTCTCCTGTTCTTGTTATTCTCAATTGTTTCGTCTCAAACAAGAACAACAACAACAACAACAACTGTATATGTCCGTGTATGATGCGCAGAAACCTCCAACCAAAGAAGACAACAATGAAGCGCAAGCAATAAAAAAGAAAAACACCAACACCAAAACCAGAAGCAGAAGCGACAAGAAACCATCTGCACAAAACGCAATTGGGAAAAAATCAGCTCAGCTCTCTCTCTCGTTGAATTCGGAATGTCAGTCTACCGTTTGTCGCAGTGCTGTACTGAGTGAAGTACCGCAAAATAATAGTTTCTCTCCACAGTCCACACTCTGCATACAAAAATAGCAAATTGCAAGAAAATAATCTCATTTGCCCAGCAAAAGATATGTACTCGTGAAGATCCATCAATGAAAATCCATTGAATTTCCATTCAATTGCAGTCTCGAGAGGGGTTAGTGTTTGTAGATCCTCCCGTCACAGTGTCAAACGTCAAAGGAATACAATTTTCACAGTTAAATAATAATCACAAGAAGTGAATACGCAGAAGAAAGCAAAGAAAATACAAAAAAAAAAAAGAAAAAGAAATTCGCATGTTTCCCTCACAGTGCCGTAAAAAAGTTTAAAAATAAAAAAAATATTCATGCGTCGCCTTGTGTTGTTCTTGTGTAGTTGTGTGTGGTGCCGTGATTTTCGCTTCGCATAAATTTTTCTTCGATTTTTTTTTTTTTTTTTTTTTATACATAATTCGTTTCTCATTTACCGCCGCCGCCGAAACTGTGGTTTTAAGCATCTCTCATCCACTGTATGTGCCTCGAATCGAGAATTTTTCATCTTGTTTTGTGTATTTTGTAAAATAAAAGGAGGAAAACTTTTTTTTTCTTCTCGTCAAATTGGATGGTGTGAGTGTTGCTTGTGTGATTTTTCCACCCCATGCGGCGGAATTCGATAATTTATTTCGGGATTATAACTTAAAATATTTGTTTATTTGGTCTTTACGCTGAATATTCAGCTTGAAAGTGCTTAAAAAACAGTGTTTTTGAGATAAACAAATTTTTTGTAATGGATTTCAGTACGCTGTGGGGGTGAACATTCCTTAGCCACTTGAAGTGGACCAGAAAAGGATATTTTTGTTCGTGCATCTGTTATTTGGTGTTTGGTCTGTTTAGGTGAAGAAAACTGGAGAAATAAGTGAAAAAGTAAAGAGATGAATGGAAAAAAATAGAAGGAACTTTGTGTCCAACCTGTGCATCGTTTTATTGGATTTTGTCCCTGTTTTCTTGTTTCCTTGAAAAGGCTTTCCACGCAGCATCCAATTCAAGTGTTGCCAGATGCGAACTAGAATTATTCTCCCTAGACTCCCTAGACACAACGAAATTTCGGTTTTTGACAGGAATTTGATTTTTGAGATGGTTTAACGGGTGACTAGAGTTTTCTAAGTGGTCTCGGTTGTATAAGACTCACATTCGAAGTCGCTCTCCGCCTGCTTATAGTTCTTCGTGTAAGGAGCATTTCAATAGAGCATTCTAAAAATTTCTTCGGGGACTCTATGAGTCTGCATTTGAGAGCATTTATCAAGACCTCAAGCCTGCTTGTAATGTTGAATTGTCCAAATGAAACGTTCAGCTACAGTGATAGAAAGTGAGACCTTGTTGTAAAGGGAAAATCGGAGCTAGTTCCCACCATCCCTGGGGTTTCTCCCTCAATATCACAGTTGGTCTATCCGGGTCGGAGTGGGACGTCAAGGAGCAATAATTTCTATTTATTCACTCAGCTACATAGTTTCTAGGCTCTCGTTCCGCACCTATTAAGGGCGGCAGGCATCCATTTAGAATACTCATAAAAGTTGACTCTGATAGACTTGCCCTTATTAGTGCTCCTTTCAACCTTTACGAGTCTTATTGGATGGAGAACACAAGTCATTGCTTTCATCTTTCATGCATACTTGTTGCAAGCACTAATTGTCAAATTTGTCAAATGACTTGGCTTTGTCATATTTATGGGGCAAATATAACACGCACGACATGAATGGTCGCGAGAAGCTAGGCGCTGGACTCCACGCTGTTGTTGCAAGCGCTAATTTCTGCGCTTGCTTCAAGTCAACTTCAAGTCTAATTGTTTCTAGTTCTCGTCGAGCGGGATAGATCTCAAGAGCATGCCCATGTTTTATTCTACATTTTTGGATTCTCAAAAGAAATGTGACTCCATCTCTACCCCCGTCGGGTATTCGCATACGAAATGAATTAAGTCCAAAAGAAATTGTCTACAGGTGCCAAGAGACCCGACTTCAAAATATGGTACAATTCCATTCTAAATCTCCTGAATGAATCATCAGAAACAAAATCTTAATAATTTCAGATTGGTTCCTAGAGAACTGTCATACAAATCCTGTTTTTTCGTGAGGTACTGGAATGAATTATATAGAGTCGAAAGAACATACGAAGTCCCTTTCACTTTAAACGCAAGACAATCTTATTTGGAGACCCGTTTTAAAGGCTTCCACTTGTAAAATTCAGTCTTCAAGCACAGTCCACAGACCAAATTTTGCTCATATGGTCCAAAAAGATTGGCTTTTTCCCTGATTAAGTCGTATACACAATCGGCTCTATTCTCTCTCCAGCAGAACTACTTTTTCTTAGTTATTGGCCATAAAGGGTCTCTATGTAATCCTACTCTGCCTACCACAAAAAATAAATACCTTCCCAAACAGCCACGTACATAAATGTTCTAGTATCAAGCTTCTACCAGGCACTTATGTTCTGTATCATTTACATCGGAATGGGATCAACAGTCTTATTGCCTGATTCGCAGGACTCACTAGGAGCACTTCTCTTGGCAATCATTTCCCGTTTGTTTGTTTCTGTAATTTGAACTTGAACAAACTATCACTGACCTCGCGACTCTTAGAATAAAGCTTTTTAAAATCTTGACATTCGTCATATTTCCAGCTTGGAAATTGCCCTAATTTTCGGAGGCGCGTGTTCACTCAATTGATTGCCTTCTGATCTATTGATA
Organism: Blera fallax; assembly: GCA_946965025.1. Lineage (NCBI taxonomy): Eukaryota > Metazoa > Arthropoda > Insecta > Diptera > Syrphidae > Blera > Blera fallax. The sequence goes on along the minus strand of OX337245.1, from coordinate 80,916,865 downwards.
TCGTCTACATTCGCTGTGTTTTTACTTGAACTATGTATTTATTTGATGTGTACCAACATCAAGTATTTAAGTCTTCTCTAGTGCCCTGGGATTAATATTTCATTGGCCACCACAATTCACGTAGCTTCTCCAAGACGATAAAACAGTCTGACTACGACTTGGAGTCCCATAAAGGCGAATCTAATCCTGCACGACTGTCTTTTTTCAAAAGTCAGACTTTATTTCAGACGGCCTTAAATGCTGGTCGTTAGCAAATCAAAGGCAATTCCTTCGTCTGACACACATTTATAAGCGTACAAGGTAATCCACCTTAAACTCAAACAGCTTAGGTATAAGTTACTAATCTGCCACAAAGTAAAGAAACTACACCACAAGGGTCCTATTGGAGTTCTATTGCCTTTCCATTGTGATAATCCGCCTATGATTGTGAAATAAAAATAGATACCACTCAAGAGTAATACTCACGTCAAGTGGCGATACTCAGGGAAAGAATAAGTTAGAAAACTTTCTTCCACTTTCTTAATTGTTTCTTCTCCTCAAGTGTCATCTTTCATTCAAAGAAAGATGAAGCTCTCAAGCCATCACACAGATGGGAACTAAACTAAACTTCTTATGATTTAAGCTTGCACTTCGCATTACCCTTCCGTTCTTTCATGAATCAAATTCCGCCACTCACCAGAAAAATACATAAATCGGGAAAAAATAAAAAATTTTCACCTGGCAACACTTTAGATATCCCTTTTGCACCCAACTAAGGGATGAATAAAAAAAAAAAAAAAAATCTCCCACATGATGGAGGAGATTTTCGTTTTCGTTTTCGTCTCCGCTTACCATAAATTTTTCATCGTCCTTCTCTTTCGCGCGCGTCCACAAACACTCACTTTCGTGATGTTTTTCCTTTTTCAACTCTCATAGGACAATAACACAAACAACAAAACAGAGGCAGAGGCAGAGGCAAAATCAACGGCACACAAAGCGCCACCAGGCAAAGGACTTTTATTCTTCGCTCTCTCTCCCTCGCACTTTCTTGTTTTGAAACAGGCAGCGCGACATCAGCACACAATACACACAGCATCCGTGCCATACTAATACGAAAATTCCCATCAATTGGCAATGTTGTCAAATTTATTTTTTATTCACTTGTTCGTTGTATTATTTATTGAATCTCTTTCTATTCCCCCCTTTATACAGTGTAATCTAAAAGTAATAAAGGAAAAAAAAAATAAAAAAAATATAAATCAAAGTAAATTTTAAAAATTTGTGCCAAAATAAATAAAAAAGTATAAAAGAAGGAAAAGAAAATCAAATTTTTGTGTGAAAGTGTTGTGCGTGGAAATAATAAAAGAAAAATAAAAAAAAAAAAAAAAAAAAGTGAAAATAAATATAACCATCCAATATTGAAGTAGTAGCAGTTTTAAGAAAGGGATACCGAGAAGGAACATCCTTTTTCGTCGCTGTGCATCGTCAACGTCGTAGTCGCTGTCGTCGTTCATACGCAAGGACATCGTCTGCAAGTTTAGAATACTTTTTTTCTCTGGTTTTCATCCCCCGAAAGGTTAATAAAAAGCCGTCAAACTGTGGGGCTCAGGGGCATTTTTCCTTCCTCCGCAAGGAATGTATTATCCGGTAAGTTGGAGATGACACAAAAAAAAATCTATTTCTATTTCATTGTAAGGGATCTGCATCCTTATTTAGGATGCAGTAATATTTATCGTATATCGTATCCTTTTGCCATTTTTTTGGGGTGCAGATAGGAGGTTAAGCAAATGTTTGAATGGCGCTACAACTACACTCGTCCAAGAACAGTCGTAGATTGGTGTTTGCTTAGTTCGCATTGGTTTAGGGTTCGAAGGGGTGTTTATGGGGTGGTTTAGGGTTTACTTTTTGTTGTGCAGATGGACAGGTTGAACTGGTGTTCAAACCCCTTGTCTGAACTTGTCAGGGGACATTGTACCATTGGTCTTTCCTACTTATACACATGCACAGTACAACTGAGGATGTTTTTTTTGGATTTGAGGAAAACTCAGATTTGATTGAGATTAATGGAATTGCTGTCTGGAGTAATGTAATCCAAGGGATAAGGAGCATGGAGCATGTAAGACGCCCAGAACGCGTAGAAGAAGTTTACTGTTCTTTGACTGTATCTTTTCGCCCCTTGAGTGCAAATACTTGATTTATATTAATCGACCAAAGGCACTTGAATTTTATTCAGCGGGTTCCCCCATTCCGGAAGCCTTGGCATGTTTTCTTTCAGTACCAATTCGAGAAATAATTACTTTTTTTAAAAGGTGGTGAGGATTACTGATTTGAAATACAATAATATGTCTGGTTGTTTAGGTGGCGACGGTGTACTGGTGGTGCGTTTGCTTCTGACGCGTCCGGTGTAGGTTCAAGCCCCGAAGGGCAAACATCAACCACAGTCAGAGAACATAAGAAAGAGAAACGATCTTAGTTTCTCCAGCTTCTACCACCAAAAAAGAGCTGCCGCCTGGTAGTGCAATAAACCTGATAGTCTAAGTGCTTCTATTTCTTTCTCACTTAGAAACACTTCCCATATTCCCTGCGGTACCGGCGGTGTTGCACTCTTTCTCAAGGCGGACTAGTTTGTTTTCGCCTTGAACGTTTTACCAAAAATGTTTTCAGGAGCTGGTGATTCCCAGAGTTTTCTCTCCTGTGTTTTCCTTTTGTCAACCAATCCTACTAACTGGAGAGGAATATGTTCGACAGTCTCTATATAGTTCAAGTAAACCCGTGTTACAATCCATAGCTGAATTTTTCGACACCTTAGTTGCTGAGTTCTGCCTTAATTCGATTCATTAAAAAAATCCATTATTTACCGTCTGTCAGGATGTCAGTTCGAGGTATTTTTAAGATGGTGTGGAAGTACAGCTTCGTCTCAGCGCATTAAAACCGTGGCTCAGATTAGTGCACGCTATGCTATGTAGATGCAGCTACTCTGGACAGAAATAGTCTTTGACTGTCTATGACAGCTTCGAAGTACCTGATAATTTCAGACGTGGAACACATGCCGTCAAAGTAGCTTACCCCATCCAAACGCATAGGTTGATGATGACGACCTACTCGTAGCTAATATCAAAGCTACGTGTCTCTCAAGTACAGGAATGTATGTACATTAAATCCTGGAGTAATTTTTCACAAAATGTGCCATCGAGGTTTGAATGGAGAGCGTTCACCTTCTTTGACCAGGAGCGATCTATGAGAATATTAAATCTTGGATAGAGACCTAGATCATTGAATCTTGAAAAGAAAAGGATATGTGCGGCTTGGGTAAATCGTGAGGCTTGGAACTGTGTTCGGTGGCCGCTAATAGGCAGCAATTTAACCTCATTGAACATGCATCGAATGTTCTACCGGACTTATCGGATTTACGGATACGAATTCAGCGATTCTTAAATCATGCATGGAATAGTTTTGTATAAAAATTAGCGACGATGAGGGGGAACTCAATCCCCACCTTTCTAAAGTTTGAGCCTGTATTCCGACGAGGCGCAGAAAACATGTCCGCATCTAGGATAGCAGTACTTATATATATACTCATGTATCTGTTCGCAAAATGAACCACCATTAAGGCACTTGCGAACCGGAGGATCTCCTCGAAGTTCTCACTCGAAATCTCTAGGAAACTCCCGTGAAGTTAGTTTTCTTTTGGCATCATGACATCTTCCATCAGACTGGGTGTCATCTTAAAACTGGGTTTTCTAACAGGGTTTTCACTAAGTCCTTGGGGATCGTCAGTAGTTCGATTCAACACGGACTGAAGTATAATCTTGTGCAAAATCCAGGTCGTTTAGGTATCCAAAAAATAATATTCAGGGCTTCTTTACGAACCTTGGGTAGGCCCGTTGCACAGTCAAAAGTTTCGTGATAAAAAATCACCGTGTTGCGTAAGTTGGGACCGGGTACTTACCAGCTAAACGCTCTGTTACAATTGCTTAACGTAATGATTCTGTAGAAAGGAGATGGTAGGACACAGCTTGCTAAATTCATCTGCAATCTGTTTTTTTTTCGGTCCGGTCATATCAAAGTCCAACTCCTTACTTGAAGGTGTTCACTCAAACTACTCCATGTACAGAGTAGCTCACAAACGTCCTCGTACGGAGATGAACTAGGATTGAAGCAAGTTGTGTAGTAGATTCGCAGATAAATATTTTCGTGGATCTCAATTTTCAGAGTCATTTAGTTATGAATATCAGCGATAATTACGAATATGACGATGATGATCACATTTTTTAGAGGTACCAATAAAAAACAGGACATTTTCGAGCATAACTCATCTCCTCGTTGATTGCGAAATTAGTACATCTCACCCAGTTTCCCTGGCACTTCCAAGAATACTTGTACAGATAATTAAAATGCTGATTGTCACAGGATTATTGTTTCAGCACAACTTCTTTCTGTTTTTCGTTTTTTTTTTTTTCCTTTTCTTTTCCTCTTCCGCTGCCATGTGATATACTTGTGTGTTTATGTCTTTTCGTGATAATATTCCCCTAAAAATATATATTTGTGTCCATACCCATTCTCACTGTAATTATCCCACAGACTAAATGAAAGGAACCTCGAAAGGATGTTCTGGTTCTCCACACCCTCTTTCTTTGTTCAGAGAAATTGGTTCTTCCTCTGCTTTAATTACGCGCACACATTCTCAATGGCTGTGTCATCGTTCTACGAGGTGGCTATATATGGTCCCAGGCCCGCACTTGGAAAACACATGTGTTTTAGACTTGCTGATGGAAACCAGCATTTTTTTTTTTGAAACATTATCCCATTCCAGTGCATCAGATTGAAGTCTTTAATTTTCTTTCCATATACTTACGTTAGGTGGGACCCAAAACACGAAACGCTTGTTGCAACTGTGTTGTGTTGTTTTTGTTTTCCTGTCATTGGTGTTGAAATTGTATGAGTATGATGGCGTGCAGGGTGTAAATGAGTTTTCCGATTACTCATAAATCCTCATCCCCTTGAATGGACTCGATTTTCTTTTAAGAGGGATTTTTAAAATTTCCTGATGACATATTTTTGAATCCAAAAATAAATAAAGAAACAAACTAGGCACACGGACTGTACCTCGTTTTCATTCAACTTCCCCATCAATCTTTATCAATTTCATATTTTATTCATTGTTTTGTTTTTGGGAAATAATTTTTGAAAATTTTAGTTTTTTGATTTATTTGAGTCTTATTTTGTTGGCTAGCGGTTGTGTTTTTCTGCTTCGTATTGTTTACCTCATTCTGTGCGATGTTTTTCATCTTCGGCTCGATGATTTTTTAGAATAGAATTTTTGGTTACTTTGACGTAAATTGTAAAGATTTTGAAAAATTAAAATTCTCGCAACCGACCGGCGAGAAATGAATGACTTGGACATTTTTTGGATCAAGGCTGAGTATTGTTTTTTTTTTTGTTTTTGGTTTTGTTCATTGCTTTTGGGTTTTGCTTTCGAGTGTGTGTGTATAGAGTGAGTCATTGGCCAATGGAAAATGCCATTATCAGGGATGACGTGTATAGAAACAATTTGAACGCGGCATTGTCGAAGGAGATGATCCCTTCAAACCTTGCTTCACAACGACTCTCAAATCTTTTCTGTAATTTGGGGATAGTTTTTTGTAGTATATAAATCGCAATGAAATGCAGTAGAACTTGTCCAAACTAAGATTTCCTACTCGGAAACTCAAGTAGCCTGAATGGTGCCATATTTTGAAACCACATCTTGCATGACTTGGTTGACATGATAGGCCGCTTACATTGTTATGAATCCTGAGAATTTAAGGAAAAGGGCGATATCTCCAATCCTCGTCGAAATCTGGGTATCTAGCTCTTGCTTTTGTCGGAATTCTGTTTTAGAACTTCCTAGCTGTAATCAGGTCTACGATAATGCAGTTTCTGAAAGTTAATGCGCGTCTGTCATGCTTTGAAACCGTTGACCAATTTTCTGAATGAGGTCTTCCACGTGAAATCTTTCTCTTTTAGACAGATTTGTCCCTATATGTAGTTATAGGTATGAGCATGCAGAAGAGCAATGCAAACTGAGGAACCAGCAAGGACCTAACAAAATGTAGGCGTTTGTTAATGTGATGACTTTTCAAAAATTATTCGAAATGTCTAAATAATGCCTTCTGGAACCCTTAAAGCTTATAGATCTCAGTTAACTTCCAAAGTACAAATTATCGAGATGGAAGGAGCCCGCAGAATAGGTTTCTAAAATCTCCACTTCCTCTGCTGGTCTAACCCTTCTTCCGGCAAAGAGAAGGATCAGTGATCCGATGTAGTTTCATGGGCTGGACTGGTCGATAATTATTTTAAATCCATCCAAAGAGACCACTGGACAAGAAACCAGATGAACCCTTAAAGAGTAGGTGACCTGGCTTAGTGGCCAATGCCATGGATTCCTGAGTGGGAAATAATCTTAACGATACACAGAAAAAACAAACTTATTTTTTATGGTTCAAGCCTTCGAGAAGATGTGGGCTGTATTCGTCAAATTCAAGGGGCACTGTACTTCGGCTCTAGGAAGACATTGAATTTCGTCTTTGTTCTTGAATTAGAGTTAATTCGTGTAAAATCTCGAAATTTACGATATCGATCAAAATTGTGTGCCGAATGGAGGAAAGGACAACCATAATGGATGCAAACTAGGAGTTTAGTGAAAACTTAGGGGGTTTTTCGACTTGCCTGAACGACTTTTTTGACTTAAGGCTATGTTTTGCACTAGTAAGACCTTGAGATGAAAACACATTTCTTAGCTCGGTGACAAGATCTCGTTTGTCATAATTGGCTCTATCTTGTTCTAGTGCTTCTCGGAGGTTATTGACAACACGGATCCGTATGACTGCCATGACGGCATCGAACCGAGTTTTTCCTTCAATGAGCGCCGTTCACATTTTCCAGGAACAAATAGATTCTGTTCGCCATCTGCCCCAAATGACGATGCATGATGCATGACACAACTATAGAAGACAATTTCTTCATGAGTGGCAGCACTTCATTGCAGGTGTCGACAGCGGCAGTTTGAGTGACGTAAGCTATTATGAAGCAACTGCAAGTGTTATGATTGAGAGCTAATGCCATTGGAGAGGCACTCCTGTGAATGTCAACTTCGAATGATGACTATCTCATGCGATTGACGAGAGACTCACGTGGATGCAATCATGAAGATTCTTCAACACTTTCTGTTCATCAAGATTTCTCACGATGTAGGGGTGCCGCCACTCGGATCGCTGTGGACCATGGATTTTGGATCCCGCTGAGACCTAGTTACTGAAGAAAAATTTTGCGTTTTGAACAATTTTCTGTGCAAAATGAATGTCAGAATTGTGTTACTTTGTTGATGGGCTCTTCTCCATTTCAGATGATTTTGTCAACACAGAGGCATTCAGAGAGCAAGTGGACAGTGCTTTATCCTGCGTCCACATCGTGGGATGTGATACTCAAAAACATTCGTTTTGGGTAGACCGGCAACTTCGTTCGTTCGTTATGACATCGTTTAGAAATATCAAGTGCGGCGCTTCAAGATTTTATAACCTCCCTTCAGGGCAGTCTTCTAGTGGGGCGAATTCGTAGGTATTAAGTTCACTCATCTGGAAATTATGAGATGAGGCGATTAACCTGTTGTTTAGGAGTTTGATTGTTTTTTTCATGTGCAAGCCAAATGGTTTTAAGGGATCGGTGTTAGTTTCGCATCGATGGCTGCAGTTAGGGTGGTTTTATGGACGATGATTGTGGTAATAAACTGCAAATGCACTTGTTTTTTGTAGAGCTTCAGATTTTCTGGCATTTCACCATGAGTTGCTTGTGCTTCAGGATGGGAAAGTATGGCAAATCGATGTTCTTATCTTATGTCAAAAATTAAATGACGAACGGAGACAACGATGGATGCATTCCTTCTTCCAGTCTTTTCAAAGCTTAAAGTTGACTCCGTAAAACCTAGATTGGTAACGATAAAGCCTATCCATCATCGATATAGTTATTCAGATGTAGATCACTACTTCGACCGAATTTTGATGCGTTCTGGTGCCTTTAACTATTTGATTGGCTTAAACTATCTTGAAACGCCACAACGGGTCGGGCAGCTACCATTTTCTGTAATTCATCCACCACATTTGGGCTGTACGAAGGTTGATCTAAACTACTAATTCCAGACGTCCTTAGATATATGGCAATGAGCCTTCCTAATTGTGGTCCATTGAGCTTAGTGGCCAACTAATGAGGACACTGTCCACTGTCCAGTCTAACAACTTGCAGTTTACCAGCCTTCAGAGAACTCGTCTTTCTAAAAAATGCCGTCAATTTCTTTAGGGAACTAGATCTTTGAGGTAAGTCGGACTCTTGGACTCTTTTTCAAATTGAAATGGCCTCTTCGAACTTCCTTTACAAAATTTTTCATCACGTTTCGTGTTAAATTGTCTGACGTCCTTTCGTTCGGGCGTGAAGGCTTGATGTACACACAGAGTGTGAAGCTTTCTAATTTTGAGTGGATCGACCGTAATTGAATGTAATAAGGAAACAGAAATGTCCGAGCCTTCGTTAGGTCTCTCGGCTAAAATATTTAGGTTAGGTTAGGTTGAAGTGGATGCCAGCTAGGAGTCGCTAACACACTTACACCAATGGTAGGTGATACCACCACGTGGATTATGGGAGAAAGTTTCTCTCTTCCTACTCGTTAGAACCATTTTGAGGTTCTTATGAAGCGTAGGAGGCTCTTAATGTCAATATTTATCAGGTCGCCTGTATCGTTGTAATAGGGGGCTCCTAAGTGAAGCTTCCTTCTACGGGAGAGAGCTGGGCAGAAGCAAAGAAGATGAGGAATAGTTTCCTCCTCTTCTTTATCTATGCAGCTTCTACCAAAGTCGTTTTCAAAGAGGCCTAGCCTTGTAGCATGCTAGACAGTGTCCAGTGATGACACCTATTGTGGTGCCGATATGCAATCTGTTGATAGAAATCAAATTTTTAGAGCGTTTTCGATCCAGCTTCGGCCAAATTTGTTTTGTCGCTAGACATGTTGTTCCACTTGTCCACCTAAGATTTGTACTCCCGACAGCATCCAGCTTAAGTTTAAGTTTGCGAGTAGCGATTGGAATACCTAAGGTGCCTTTGTCCGGCAAGATGGGTATAGTTGTCCCTATTCTGGCGAGTTCATCGGCCTTACAATTCTCTGGAATGTCTATAGGCCCCGGCACCCAACACAGGTGAATATTGAATCTTCTCAGCCATCTCCACAAGAGAGGTCGATTCCAGGAATTAGATTACTGTTTCGCTGTCTGAAAAGTTACGGATATATCTAACAGATATCACGTTTTTCTTAAGCCAAGATATGGGTTCTTTGATCGCCATCATTTGCGCCTGGAACACCCTACAGTGATTTGGAAGTCGGAAAAAACACCTGCCTCGGCTATATTTAAACTTCAGTTGCTGCATCGATGGCCATCGTTTTCTGAATGGATGTCAAGATCTTCCTAAATTTCACATATTTCTGAATAGTCTGAACGGTGGATGGTGAAGCATACCCAAGAAGTTCTGCCGTACAGCTATCTGAACAGCTCTGAGCAGCTCTGAGCAGCTCTCATTCCAATGATCATATCTTCAGACGTATTGGGAAGGTGTATACAGACGAGAGTAGTAACTGTCATGGGAAAGGTTCTTAATATGCCTTTCGGATATGTCTCTAAACTGTAGGTCCCTTCCAGTTGTGCGAAAAAATATAACACGCACAACACGAATGGTCGCGAGAAGCTTAGCTCTGGACCAGATACGTCTGTTGCGCCAAGTATTTGTATTTGTAAAAGGCCCCCGTTGCCATATGTATGAGTGGGCTGGCTACGATCGTCTCAGCAGCTCTCAAACCTAACCTTTGTACCATTAAGTGGGCAAAGGATTCGGGAAGATGGCAGCAACTACATTCAGTCGACCGTAGATGCACCAAAAATTATGTAACATCCTTTGCATTTGGCTGTGGTACAGTAGAACCTTGATATCTGAATCGCTTGCAACCAAGAATAGTCCTCGAAAATCTGGAAAGTTCGACTTTCAGGTAAAAAAGAGACCTTAACACGAGAGGAAAACCCAATTAGAACCCTCAAGGGGCGTTGGTTGCCTAGATAATCGTTTTTTCATGAACAAAGTGAAGACACTGCGATCGTTTTGTATTCTTTTCTGTCGATGTCGTTGATAAATTTGAAAAAAAAAAAACGATTCAAAATACGAGTCCAGATCAAATCGAAATCGAAATTCTACTCTATTTCACCCCAAAATCCCCCATTACAAAGCAACAAGTGAGCTATTAAAAAACCAAAAAAAAAGAACTGTCAGAAAGCAAACATGTGTCACGTGTTCCACAGCGTGCTCCCCTGTCAGCGTTAGAAAATATAACACTGACTCATACGTCCCGCGCTCTCCGATCAGGTACGTCACTCTGTTCTAAATTTACGCACAGAGCTAAGGATAAAACTATCTGACTGATCGGCAATACTTAATAACAAATCTTTCGAATTATAATCCTCTTTAGAGCAATGTCATAAAAGAATTCCAATAGATGTCAACGGTATTGTGTGTGTGTTCAAAATAAGTTTAATGGACGACAAGATTCCTTTATATCTACAGAGGTGATAATTGACAAGTTTTATAGGAAACGACTTTGGTGTGTTCGCCTGTTGGCATCTGTCCCACTAGTAATCCATAAATCACAACTATTTCTTGTTCTCTTGTTAGACGAACTGTTGCTGGTTCCAAAATTTGGGACATAAGCATACATATGTGGACGTAAATCAAGAGAAATTTCAGGAAACTAACTATCCACCCACGAGTAGACATTTTTCGAATTTCCGTTCTCTGTTTTCCAGAAAAAGTATCTGAAATCTAATTTTTTTGATAAACATGCTGCTTGTGAGAGACTTACTCAGGTCGTTGGTCGTTTGGCAGTCGTTTTTTTTTTTTTTTTTAAATGTTCGCTGTCATGCTAATTTTTTTCTATTTTTAGTTTTTTTTTTTTTATTACTTTTCGTTTTCGTCGTCTAATTGTTTCATTCGTGGAACAAGTTGTCAATGAACGCAAATTGCCATTTTCAAGTATGAAAGTGTGAATTGATTTTAATGCGATGAGTAAACAATGAAAGCGAAATGTGGGTTTTCCTTTGGGGAAATGAGAGGAAAAGTTAGGCATGTTGTAGCACAGGGTGGGTCGCAATAGCGAAAGGTTTTATGGAAAAATTTCGTAAGAAATTCAATTGCGCAACGAGCAAACGACGGATAATAAATACGCTGCCATGGTGGAGCATTGCTAGAATACCTAATTGCGTGGTCTAGTTGAAAGCGGTATAGAAGCTAGTTGGCTTATACTAGTATGGGTACCGAGAGACTTACGATTAGCTGGGAATACCCAAAAATTATCATTGAGACGAGCTTATAAAGGAAGGCAGTCTTTCTTAAGAGGTGGCGAAAAATTCAAATGATCAGCTTTGGTTATGTAAGTGTACATCCGGTAGGCGGTTTTTGTATTTGGCCTCACGGTCTGCTGACAATTCTAAAATCCTTCGGCAATGGGTGTTGGTGGCTTTACTTTGAATACGTATCTCACTGGAGACGACCATCTTCTGCTATTCATTAGAAAAACTTGACACACTAATCGAGGTATGATGCTCTAAGGATAGTGTTCGCAGATTCGATAGTACCTTCATCGTTAGGTTGTCCAATAGCTGGCACTTCCTGATGCTTACTCAAGAATTGCAGTGTGAGGGAATGCTCTACTCTGAACGATTATACAACTGGAAATCTATTAAATTCAGCCGAGATCTTCCTGTATACGATCTGCAAAGGATTTGGCAAGAAAGAAATTGGGCAACAAAAATCAATGTTAGCAACGCCTTACACATACAGAAAGGGATGTTAACCAACTTAGAGTGCGTAGATTGTAGATTGGATCTATTGTGCTACCCCGACTTAGAGCTCTAGTCGATGAGATACTCGACTCAGTTCGATTTCCTTGATGAATCGGAGTATCTGGAGTGGATCTGACAATTGTAGATCTTTTTATAATAGTTGGTAAGCCTCTAGTGTCCCACCTTCCTTTAGAAGGTGACCTGTTTTTTCCCCAACACCTCCACAGAATCTGGAGTCTTCACTTTGCTCAATATCCAGCTTCCTGAGGTGCTCCTTAAGTCTACAGTGATCCATTAGAAAACCCGTAATGATGCGCAACCGGTTCTTGCTAATGTTTAGACCTTACTTCTTTTCTGGTTATAGTTCCCGAGAAGTTCTTTGGCCTTTCTTAGTCTAGGGAGTTTCCTTCAAAGTTCGGCTCTTTTGGAGTGTTCTTCCTTTCTTAGTTTTTCCCGTATCGAATGCGGCCCTAGCCCACAAAATGGTTCCGGACTGGTGAATACGGTTTCTGATCCTTCTCTAGCTAGTTTGTTAGCTGCCTCTTCCCTTCACTCCCACGTGACCTGGTACGTGGGTGAGGGTGACTCTGTTGTTTTTACTTAGTGGGTTTTGGCAAGGCACTCCCACACTAGTGTAGACCTGATTTCTAGAGTGCGTAACAGTTAGGCAGTTAGCAAGACCATGCTAATTGGAAATGCTTGTTAGTTCTGGCTCAGGTTTACTCGCCAACTGTAGCGCTACCCTAAGTAAGTGCGTAGAAATTTATCGATTCGCTGTCGGAGGTAGTAATTCGGGGTCTATCCGTAAATTGTGTGGTGAATTTTGCGTACAAATCTTGGGCTACACGCGTATATGGTCGCTGGTGCTGAATCAGTAATTTTTTACTAATTGGGCTCTAGAGCAGTTGCAAGCTCACTTGCTATTTCATCGTGAGATTGTGTTCAGCGATGTGGCTCATTTTTAGCTTAACGGTTTTTAATAAGAATTTGAAGGTCTACAGACCCCATTTTATCCAGAAATCCTTAAAATTCACGTTTTGGTGGGGTTTCCATGCTGATGGAAGCTCGGAACTTGCGTTATCAATAAAAATTGTTGCAGAACGATGATCACTGATTTCCAAATTTGAATGCAACGGATCTTGAAGACACTTGATTTCAACAGGTTCGCGCTGCAAGTCGCACGATGGACGAAAGTTCATTTCGAGAAATGAACACGTCCATTGGCCTCCAATATCATCCGATTTGACACCTCTCGATTATTTCCTGTGAGGCTACGTGAAGTTACTGTCTTATGCTCATAAAATAGTAATAATCGACGCCTTGGAAGCAAATACTATTCGTCTTATTCGTGGCATACATATACATAGCTACGTGACCCAAAATTGAATGAACAGAATGAGTTTCGTCAAACACAGTCTTGAGTGCTACATGTGCCTGAAATCGATTTTCGATAAAAATTATTTTTTGAATTTAAATTTTTATCAGTCTTAGGTCGTAAATCTTTTTTGTGTCTTTGTCTTGAGAGTTCTTTCATCAGTTCTTCCTTCATTCTTGATTAAATCTTAGGATACACTACCAACGACAGGCAATAGGCATCGAAGCAGTTGGTCGTAGTTAATTGACGGGCCTGCAATTCGATGTTCACTTCGTCAGATGGCTCTATGAAATGAACTCAACCACGAACTAAATTGAACTACAAGTTCCAACTTAAAACTTGTCAATATTTTTCCAAGTTTATCACCCTGATTCCTTGTTGCGTTTTACAGACGTTTCGTCAGTAAAACGCCACACTGGAATCATGTGTGACGTTTTTATGTCGTTGAACGCTTTGTGGAACCCATTATTTGACGACAAATGTCATCTGAATACCTTCACTCTTATTCCCCGAGGCGATGAACGCCATAAAACGCCAGTAAAAATGACGGTATTTGTCGTTCTTAAAATAGTGATCGCCTGAGAGTCAAAACAATTCAAAAAATGGAAGATTTATTAATTTTTTAATTTATTTGACTTTAAACAAATTAATTTACCTTAAGCTGAAGGAGAGTCTCAAATTTTGATGCCAAAGGCGAATGGGACACTATTTGTTCCGTCCAGAAAATATACGAACGTTTCCTTGGACATTCGAAAATCGATCTTAAATCTGGAAATAAGCCTCGATATATCAGTTTTTAAGTGAGATTTATCTAGGCACTTACTTCGCATCCGGCAAATCCAACGGGATTATATTACTCTGTATGCGAATGAGGTTTTTTTTTAGTATCCTCGTCTTCGTTGCTTATTCCTCATAACTATAGGCATCATCACCCGCCCACTTTACTGGTCCGCCTGCGGGGTTCGCCGATTTGACCACAAAAAAGTATCTGCTGGCCTTCGAGTTTCGGATCACTTTGTCACTGAGGGCAATCAAATGCTGCTGTTTTGGCATTTGTCTGATCCAGAGGTTTTTTGGCCTACATCTGTTCCGCGCTTGTGTTCGTAGGATCCCTCCTTTGAACTTGACATGAACCGGTCGTGTTCCAATTTTTTCGACGTAGAGCCTTCCTCGGGTCTTCGAACTACTCCTGCTGAATTGTGAAGGATCTTCATCTCAGCTGCCGTTAATTTGCCGTCATACTTTTTGTACATTGTCCACCATTGCGAACCGTATGTAAGCGGCGGACGAACTACTGCGGTGTAAAGTCTTCTTTTCAGCTTAGGGGGCATTTTCCGGTCACAGAAGATAGCAGAGCTTTCCTGCCACTTTATCCATCCTACGCTTACGCGATAATTAATGTCGTCATCAATGGTTGCTTCGCTTTTGCACTTGGGAATCTCTTTTCTATTCAACTAGGTCGGACTAGGTCGGAGTGGATAAGAAAATGGGCAGTACAGGTACTCTGACTAATACGATACTCATTTCCCTCCAAAACATCAACCCATACACCAAGTGCTCGTTGCAGGGACGTTTGATCCTCACTTCTGATGGATCCATCGTCAGCAAAGAATAACTGATGTAATTTTCGGTCCGTCAAAGACTGTAGTAAATAGCAAAGGACTTAAGACGGTTCCCTGGTGCACACCGACTTTAATAGAGTACTCTTCGGTGACTCCGGCGGGGTATCTTACTCTTGTCTTTGTTCCGTCATACATATCCATGATCATCTGTACGTAGAGTTCTGGAATTCCTCGATGTCTTATCAGATCTCTTGGTTGCCTGCGAAGAAGTCAAAAGTTTCATAACGCGTAGTTCAAACCGAAAAAAGAATTAAAAGGCTCTAGGTGTTGAAATTCTCCACAATTCAGAAGACCTGACATGATACTGACATGCCTTACAAAACCATTCATTGTTTGCGCCACAACAGCACTTTATTACTCAATCGTCAACAAAGCGTCTTTGTTTTCTGCAAGTACTTACTCGTAAAAAATCTGAACAAATATGCATTCCAAGTCGTTGATGTTAACCCCAATCGTATGCATTGAACTAATGACTTACTAATTCGAACACGAATCGATTATCGTCATCAATCTCATTCAGCAAAGCTCCATACGATTTCCCGCTCAATTACGAGATTACTCAATTTTACGAGCAATTTTACGACAACCAGGTGAGTGGCTGTGGCAGCATCATCAAACAACTGCTCCCATGCCAGGGGAAATACGAAAACTGGGTTTCGTCACATCTTTTAATTACCTCACTCGTCCGTGTATCTAATAACTTTGATCATCAAAGTTCTACGACCTCCTAACAGCAACAATAACAACGACGACGACAACGGCGACGGCGACGACGAATGCTAATGACAACACTTAACCAACTTACATCACTGACTAGCCAGAGCGAGCCCATCGGAACCGAGTAATTAACAATTGGTCGGACCTGTGACGTTTTATATTTGTTTTCAATTTTCCGGTGAATTTTGACATTTGACATAAACCGCGCAACCATGTACAGCACACTTTTCCAAGCCCAAAGGCGATGGTAGAAAGCATTGTTGCTGTAATTGGTAAACGTTGTGCCGCTCCTTCACGCCTTTGATGCGGTTCTTGTGGGTGTTGGGTATTAATTTTGAAAATTCGCGCTCGCTACTCCCTTAATGTGCAGGCGATGCGATATTCTTTGTGGTGCATTTCGAAAAGTATCATTAGAGCGCCTCGCCGCGCCGTGCGATGTTTTCCCAAACGAGACCACGCTTGGACGGATGGCTGGGTAATTATTTACTTGAGTTTCCAAATCCATCCTGAAATGCAGCATCACTAGGCATATTCTCTCATATTCGGAATCTAGATGCACACACAGAGCACAAGAGTTGCATAAAAGTGAAATAAATTAATTGAAATCCATGACGGATGCGATGTGATGCATTGGCTGTACGCGCTCGTCAGGCTGCATGTTGGGCGGTGGATGGGCACGTACGCGCCTAATTTTGCCATGCACACTTGGGGGAAAAGATTTATTTTTAGTATCGAATTCGTCTGGAGAGTGAGAGATGAAAAGATACTCGCATATAAAGAGCCTTTGGGGCATTCGATTGTTTGTATCCATGCTGGGGTGTGGGGTTGTTGTATCACCGAGACCCAAACGACATTATTATAATTAATCATGGGATTGTGTGTTTAATTTGGAATTAATGAGTAATTCGGAAGAATTTATGGCGCAGGCAGCTGTAGGTTTGGATGGTTATGGATGTATCTGTATTAAAACTGGGCCGAGGGTTGTGTTTCGGGTCGCAGTAACGATTGGTAATTGGAAATTATTCCATAAATTCCTTGAGGAATTTGCAGTCAAAGTAGACAGACAGCAATATGATTATGCTGTCCCAAGGATGGTGGTCCTATTAGCAGAGTAATCACATTCGTGGCGGTTTTGGCATTTAGAGGCAAATAGCCGGAATTCCAGGTGCACATATTAGTAATTTGATTGCTTCTTATTACTGAGTCGGTTGGTGATAGCTGGTAGCTTTCTATCCGCATCCGGGTGGTCAATTTCTTGAGTATGTGAGATACGGCTTATATGTGTGTAAAGCTGTACCCAGCCCTTGGTATCATCATAGTCCGCAGAATGTCAGTTAATTACAATATTCCCACGGTGGCGATATGGTCGATAGTTCATGAGTTAATACCTCACGACAGCTTCTATTCTGGTTTTTTACTCTCGTCAGACACAGTGAAGAATATTCTCGTCTATTCTGTGGATTTTTCTTATCGGCACCAACCGCTAGAACCACCTTTTTTTTATGGATTCTGTGTTGCATATCTAAAGCTTGTTTTTGTACTTCAACTCTTAGCCATCATAACCAGTAATCGAATTCACTGTCACTTGTGCCACTATGGGGCAATGTAACAATCAAAGAATCTATGTCTAGCTCTTTAGTTGCTTGATGTCTCTTTCTACCAATGGAGTGTATTAAAATGTCAGGTTGGAGCATTTTGTCAGTCGTCAAGGTTTCCACGCATCTGCAAAACTTGATGACTGTGTTTCAGGCCAAGGTCCATGCTAAACTGTACTCAAGGGTACGTGCTAATGTATGGGACATTCAAGCTGTCTTGATGGCACTTACGTACTGAAAAGTGTCTTACTTCTTCTTCGTCTTGACATTCAAAATGTCTATTGAAGTGTCTATAGAGACGGTAGTAATGCAACAACCACATGCGTAGTTATAAACGTTGACACACCAACAGCAACCGCTAGATGGTTGGCTAAATGTCATAAGTTTCATTTGAAAGACTTTTAAACATGCAAAGCCGCCAGTTAAACTAGAGAAAACGCTTAATCTTGGCAGAAAATAACTGAAACTGATGGTCGAGCTGTGAACTAAGCAGATCAACCTGAACAAGTACACATACGTGTATAAACTCGGTCTCCTAAGGTCTAGCAACTGCCGCGATGCATGTGCTAGAAGGTCTCTTTCAGAAAAGGAACCCCGCAGTCGCCTTAATGTCGAAAAATCCTTGAGTGTACTCTAATCACTGACTTCACCCGACATTCCGTGCTACTACAATATTCCCTTCACCTACACAGAAGGGTTCACAAAGGATACGTTCTTTAATAAGGCGGCTTTCCAGAGACATAATGAGTTAATAATGGCCTACGAGTATTTTGAAAGAAATTTATCGTCAACCTTACACGAAGCAACTCTGTTTTGCGATAGCTGAATTGGACGAATTCACTACGGAATGTGAACCATGGTTGGGTGATTATCTTACGCCTTCTTACAGCGACGTTAGAAGTAGACTAACAGTTCGCTTAATAGAAGATTGTACACTAACATCCAATCTCTTACATCACGAGCTGAAACAGCTATCTACACGCATTTCGAGACCTTGTTTCTGAGTTATAAGTTCATCTCTTCCGAAAGAAGATGTCTGTTAACCAAAATGAAGTGCCACATGACAGTCCTATGGGGCCGCAACTTCTTATTTTGACCAAAGCAGCAGTACCAAGTCTATTAGATTTCGTTTGATTAAATTTAACAGGATATGTGCTCATCTGCTTCCACTGCTTACATGTTTTACGGAATATCATTGCTGATCTCGAAGGCTAGCTGAAATCTGGTTCTCTTGCAACGCACCTGGTAACTTCTATTACACAAGGCTTTGTCGACTCAAAAGTCAGGGTAACCACATTAGGTGTGGCATAGGCTTACTTCCAGTTCTTCCATTGAACATGTCGTGCCGGCAATCATTTAACGATACAAGTTCTTTCAAATTAGTGGAACCAACCGACAACGCTGCAACTTCTCCACTTGGTCAAGCGACCTGTTGGCACTGTACTGCACAAGATTGACAATGAACTCGCCAAATCAAATCAGATTGTTCCTAAGAGGTGTACTCCATATAAGAATGCCTTTTAATATAGGAATCAATATGGGTGTTAAGGTGCAACCCTGTGGAACCTTGTGGAAATTATTGGCAAAAATAAAACCAAAGAATGTAGTTAAAGTGCTTTTGGAATTTAAGGAAAGCTTTATTTATCTTATGTCTCCAACGCACATCTGACTTCGAAGCCTTAAAAAACATTAACTTTCACAGAATTCCGCGAATCATTTCACCCTCGTTTGTCCTTAAAAACAAAAGAGAGGTCAGCCGTTGCTTCGAGAGTGGGATGCAATACGATTCCGCTGTTTATGGATAACTTTCCTTCCAAACAAACCGTCAAAGTTAAGAAAGAAGCCTTTGGGCTGCCAAACTTTCCAACAAGTATAAGCCTTAAACACCCTAAATTCAGCAGATGTTTTGTCTTTCAAATAATATTCTCCATCCAGAAATTAGCTTTAATTATGTGGGCTCCAAGTACACACAAAATAAGATAAACCACAAATGCTTAACTTTGAGACCCACCTTACTCTGTGCGGGTCTGATAATCAAATTAATTCAAAAATGATTAATTCTTCTCTCGGTAAGCGCGCAAACCCTTTTTCAAAGCCAACTCGTGCAAACTGTGCGCGTCCCCTTGTTAAGTTCAAAATTACAGGATTTCATACACTCATCAACCAAATGACGGACTTTCATCCACTCTCACTCATCGAATGTTGCCCACCTAACAGAGGAACGGGATTTTTCGAATCACAATTATCCAGAAGAGGGCCTGGCAAATCGGCACGCGTACAATTATGAATCCATTTGGATATTTACAACGTCATCCCGGTCCCTTGTTCTAAAATCCATTTTCAACCCTCTCATTGCTCCGCATCAAAGCAGAAATTTATTTCCATGTACGCACGAGACAGACCGGGGAGAAACCACCATCACCACCCTACCAGCTGGTGATTGAAAACTGGCAACAGTGCCTAGGATAAGAATCTCAAGGGTTGAAGGACCAACAGCATCAAAAAGTTTTTTTTTTTTTTTTTTGCGTTCGCGACAAACATACAGAGAGAGAGATAGAGGCCTGATGATATAGGAGGAAGTCACTGTATGAGTGAATGTACGGATATCCTTTAGATAAAAAATCGATTTTCTGCGGCAAAAAAAAAATAAGGAAAACGGAAAAAAATTTATACTGCACCAGTGTGCGGTATAATTCCTTGGCGCGCTACTTTCGTATGTGCTCCTCTTGAAGGAAGCATGTTTGACTTCAATTTTCACTTCTACAAGTGGAAGTAGGTACCCCACTCGTCCTTACATCGGAGTACATCTGAATTTTTCTCCCCTCTACGAGTACGAGTACGAGTATCTATGCGAAGGCCTTGTTGAATATTTGAATAGGGAACACGACATGCACGAAAGTTGTAACAGCTAGTAAACGAATTACGTGGAACCGCCTTCTATCTCGTCCTTTTGTGTGATTTTAGTAAGGGTCCTTGATGAATGATAACTGTGCAGAGTTTTATTAGGAAAATTGCAAAGCAAATATATTTTAAGTCGCATCGTTACAGTTAAATTGCAGAAAAGTGCCCGGCAATTTCATGAACAATAAAAAAAAAAAAAAAAAATAGAAACTATTCGTATCTAACTAGAGTAATAAAATGAAGAAGGACACGTGCGGGGGCGGTAGTAGCAACATAAAAGCATATAAATGGTGCAATCAAGCCATACACAATCCCAGCAAGGAAATCCGTTCGTCAATTTAAAGTGTCACACACGATGTGGGCCGGATATTAAAAACGAAATGGCCAGCGTGTGATACCATCAAAGGAAAATTCCAAAAATTTTCCAAATGAAAAGCTTCGAGAATTAATTATTTTTATTTGAGAGCTTTGTGTTCTGTCCGAAATGGAGGGTTTGTTACATGGAAAATGATATTGCCAGGAGCGTTTAAGATGTATTTTTAAATTAAATGTTTTTTTTTTTTTTTTGAAGCATTGCTTAATGTTTTGAAGGACTTCTATTATTAGCATGATGTACCCAGGTTGCCAAGTGAAGTCGCTACGGTCCTGGTAGCTTAAATTACGTACATGAATTTGGGATAAGGGAGATTTTTGAGGTGGCTGGGGGGGGGGGGGGGGGGTGGGGGGTTTCAGTTTCATATTTTTTTGACATTTTCTGAATCGTGTCCGCAAAGGTAAATAGCGGTACAGAACTCTAAAAAAATCATTCCCAACGTCTTAGGTTAGGTTGGTGGGTTGACACACTTAGACCAGTAAAGGTCCTTTGTGATACCATGGATCACAACCATTAGGCCACTCAGGGACTAACAAAACCAGCCGGAGCTTTTGATAAAGCGATGGATGCACATGAAGCCCAAAGACGCCAGATCGCGAATGTCTTCAAGGAAGGGGAACAAAGCTGGGCAATTACATAGGAGGTGAAGGATGGTACAGCTCCTGCAGAAGTCTTTAGAAAAGATGTCAAGTCTTCTGGCATGTTGGCCTATAAGGCAGTGTCCAGTAATAACACCGACAACGCAGCTGATCTGTGATCGCTTATGTTTGACCAACTCGGCACTACGTTTATGATCTACCCTAGGCCAGATCTGTCTCGAAAAATGACACGTTGAACCGTTTTCCCATCTGAGGTTGGTCTTGCTAATAGTGTTCACCTTATTAGATGCTTCCATGTAGCCAGGGGCATACCTAGGGATTGCCTATCAGACAGAATCCTTAGAGTAGTACCTTGTTTGGCGAGCTAGTCTGCCTTGCAGTTGCCTGGAATGTCTCTGTGTTCAACTGCTCTGTCATCTCCCTAAAAGATAGGCGGCCTTTGAAGTGAAGAAACACGTTTCCAGGGAATTGATTGCCGCTT
The DNA here is from genome assembly GCA_946965025.1 of Blera fallax. NCBI lineage: Eukaryota > Metazoa > Arthropoda > Insecta > Diptera > Syrphidae > Blera > Blera fallax. Next base: position 80,895,317 of record OX337245.1, on the reverse strand, counting down.
GGCTGAAGTTGAGTGTCAGTGAGTGTCAGTGAGTCTAAACTGTCCGGTGGTATTGCAGGTCATGGTGATGCGTTTGACAGATCAGTCGTTTTCTGACTATCTCTCCCCGATGCGTTATCCGACCGAGGTGGATTTAAAAAATAAAAGACTATTCTGGCCGGTCCGCTGGGGTTAATATGTCCTTCTTATCTTAGATGCTAGAGCCGAGGCATCGTTTTGATAAGGTTAGGTTACGATAGGTTGACGTGGCAGACTGCAAGTGTGAAACCTTAGACCAGTTAGGTCCATTGTGCTACCACATGATCAGCATCTCCAAAAAGAGCTACCCGTTGAACCAGGAGGAGCTAGTGATGAAGCGCTGCTCGCATTAGCTAGTTCGTCGTCAAGGTTGTAGAAGAAGTAGGGCCCTAAATGCAGTTGCCTACGAGCGGAGGGAGCTTTACATGTACACAGTAGATGTAGCTGTGCAGCTTCTACAGAAGTCGTTAGCGAAAAGACCCAGACTCGTATCGTACCTATTGATAATGCAGTGCTCTGTAACGACACCTACGGAAGGAGATTTTTAGGTAGCAATCATTGGAGAATACACCACCCCCTGCTCCTGATTCTGTTTTAGATCCGTCCGTATCGAGTCGGATGGATTCCTTTTGCAATCCGTGAACCGCTCGCCAGTCTTCTCTGGTGAGTCAAAACATTTTTCCAACAGAAGTTGTGGAGGAGTGTAATTGGTGTCTTCGAGAAGGAAGCTAAGATCCTTAGTGTGTCCAGTACGTAGACTAGACCACGGTGATATGGCCTTCATGCGGTGGCTGAATACGCTGCCACCTGTTTTATATAGAGATCCAAGGGTGACAGGTGGAGCAGCATTTCGAATTTTACTAAACGGCAAGGGATTGTGGGTCTTTTGAAGACGATTTTTCGAGTCCTCGGTAGACCTCAACTTAGCCATGAAAGACTCAAGAAGTTGTACGTTGCGCTTTCCTGAATACTGAGCCAAATCCTTGGGATCCATATAACACGTGCCTGAGTTCAAAAACCGTCTACAATTTATAAGAATAACTCATATCTGCGCATCAAAATGGCGATCGTTGCTCTTCCTGATCCTACTTTTGAGTCAAACTTGGCCGATTAGTACGAGCATCCAGTACAGGAGGAGGAGTTACGTAATCCGAAGGGCAGCACTATCGTGCTTGTTTCGTCAAAAACAAGGTAAAAACTGGTCGCTGAATCTACGTAAATTCTCTGCTTTTATCAAGCTTTTTGTCATGCATGTTCCTACAACGATTATGAATCACGTAATTTACGATAAGTCTCATGATTCCTTGAATCCCATGAGCATAGTGTTTGCGCATAAATCAATCTCATCATTCCGACAACAATGGATCTGACTATTTACACAATAGCTATTTTTAATTTCATTTGATTTCAATTGCACAACGTTCTCACATTATTATCACATCTTAAGGCAGGCGGCAGATCCTCATTACCATTTCTATGTCTCGACGTTTTTTATGTGAGCCCGCAAAGAGGATTATAAAATAACTAATGACTTCATGTCGCCGGAGAGCTAGTACCATCATTAGACATTCTCATGCTACAACGATTCCAATTCTTAATTGTTTCAATCAAAAGTTTGCCTCTATAACCACAAGATCTCCACACCAACTCCCTCTCGCAATTAATTTCATAAATTCTCGAATCGTGCGCTCAGAGGTTAGCAGCTTGTTAAATTTAACTACGAGCAGAAAAATAGATAAAAAAATAAATAAATTAATAAATTGCCGCCAGTATGTACGTACCTACGTCAAAATCAATTCCCCCCCCTCATCATCCAGTCACAATCAATTGATCGACCAATTAACTATTTTCAGTGGCATAGTGTGGCATATGTCAGCACTTTCGACCGAGGTAGTGGTGGTATTCAGCTCCACCTTGCCGGCCTTGCTAATGCTTTTGATGGGGTCCATCATCATTATGTTGAGCGCGCGTTCTAGCTAGAGGCGATGCCCAAACTACCTAGACTGTCATTGACGATTTGACGTAAGTACGAGCACTCGTACTATCTCAAATCGTAGATTCAATTGACGAGATATAAATTGTCTTTGATTTTTGAGCTGCGGATACTTTGTACATACACACGACCGTGAAATGCAACAAACTGGTGATGATGAAATAGAATTGAAAGTTTAAGCTGATGGGGCGTGAGAAAGTTGATGCTGCTATTGCTGGCGGCTGATTAATGAAGGAACATCTCTCGAAGGAAAAAAAGAAAAAAAAATTAATGGTACTAGCGGACGTTGACTCTTAAGCTATTTAGATGGAATGATTAATGGTGTTGGCGATGCTGGCGTCAACTGCGAACGCAAATTATGTGCTTTGTGTGCAATTCCATTTGGAAAGTGAATTTTCGAGTTCAAGGTTGCGAGGAAATGCTTACGTTAAGTAGGCAACTACACACACATATAAGTAGGCTGCTAAGTAGTGTGGGCGGATGAATTTTTGTAACCTACTTGTCTATGAGAAGCAACCGTTGTACGAGTAGGCTTGTCATCCACATGATGTTGTGGGAAACCCACATTGATAGGGGAACAGTAAGAGAAATTGGAATGCTTACTCGCAATTCAGAAGCAGATGACGAAGTGATAAGAAACAGAACATTTTGATAAAAGTATTTTTATTTTCGAGAACGACAGGAAGGAAAGTTTTATGAATAAAATCCGTGAATGGGTAGATATAAAGGTACATCGGTACGCTTTCAGTATGGGAATAGTGAACTGAACCGCCAACATTTTACGCCTTCACAATTTCTAGGCACCTACTGAGTGCTAAAATTTCGTTAGTAATCGCATTTTTCCCTTTTTTCACTTGATTGCATGGACCGGTTTCCGGAAATTTACCATCCAAGATTCGAAAATCCATGATTTTATGAAATATCTAGAGAGGCGCAGACTAAATAGAGAACTTCTCGCAATCGTTACTAAACTGGAGACCTGATAAGGAAACCCCCTATATGACCGTCAACCATTAAAAAATACAGGGAATCGAGAGCCGCCGCTCTATACATCTGAAAAACGTTTGCTATTAATCAAATTAGCTTCATGTGGACTACCGCAATTGTTCAGTGGTTGGATGTACATATTTTTGCAAGGACAAGTTAACTAAGTTGTGGTCGATGATGCCACACTTGTCGTAACTGATGGTGTACCTCAGGGGTCTTTACTTTCACCGACACTGTTCATTTTAATAATTTGTTAGAATCGTCAAATAGCTATACTATGACAGCATCCTTTCATCAACTTTTTTCACGTCAGGACGTAAATTGAGTATTTGTACCTTATATCACAAAGGATACGACTAAATTTACTCTGTGGACAAAAATTTGCAGTGGTGAAAAGCAATCATTGTCAACTCCAATAGGAGAAGACGTCTACAGTTCCATAGTATTAAGTGCACGATCAAATTATTAAACTAAAGGAAATCATTTGTCGTCTTGGCGCCACTTTTCTGATGTTTGATGTACCATAACATGCCCACATACCTAATATCACCCAATAAGCGCCCAAAAAGACGAGCTATTTCCAATCGTCGCACCTCTTTTTATTAAAGCATAAATTACGCCGGAGTTGGGTATTGTTGTTAACTTTGAAGCTCAGCTTCAAAATATCCTCTTATTTACTCGACAGTACGTTGTGACGAGTAGCTTGCTCAACAGAAGATTCCGCGCTATTACTCAATCTCCAGTCGTGAATACATCAAAAGCTGGTAGCAGACTTGTGTCTTTACTATAAATACCTGTAATCGTAGAAGTAGCTGTTGCCCCATAATATTTATGCCAACTGACAACCGCGTGGCGTGCTCTGTGGTTCAGCAGGAAATGCAGGTTTGAGTCCTAGAAACCACCAACACGTTTTTACCTACACCCAAACCATTTAGTCACGACATGCCATAATTTAACGAAACATATGTAGGTAGCTACTAGAGAACTGCACTAAGATGCCCACCACCTAAATACAAATACAAATTCTTGGCGCAACGGACCGAATGTGGTCCAGGGCCTAGCTTCTCGCGACCATTCGTGTTGTGCGTGTTATATTTTTCACACAAATGGAAGGGACCTACAGTTTAGAGCCATATCCGAAAGGCAAATTGAGAAGCTTTCTCTTGACAGTTATTACTCTCGGACGTTTGTCAGACATTCGCGAGAGGTGGGACCGTGAAAACTTTTTGGTGTTCTCTGGGATTCGAACCTCGAACCTCACGCTCAGCGATCCAACGCACTAACCACTTGAGTCACGGCGCCCACCACCTACTTACACTTTAAATCCAGTCTCCTTTGAACTTTATCCGGAACTGTTTCAGAATTCTAACGGACCACACATGGCCACTGTCATCTGAAAGCCACATAATTTGTATTCGTCTCTTATCGGATTCAAACTGTCTAGTAAGAAAACCTTTCTCTCATTCTTGTGGAAAATTGGGTCTTTTCCCGCCTCGAAGGCTGGTATTTGGAAACTAAATCAATCTCACGGGTAAACACGCTGCAAGCCACTTGGAAAAAGTCCTCAATTTTCTAACAGGCCTTGGAGTAAAAACGCAGTCTAAGTGAACGTTCGCAAGGATATGAGGTTCTGGCCATTGGCAATTTTGGACTTTTTCTTGGCGATTTTTTCTATTTATCATGAACTCTGTTCTTTGTGTTGATTATGAAGGATCATGCGAAGGGAATTTCGATGAAGATCTGAGACAATAACTGCCATTTCAAAGCTTCTGATCTCGCCTTTTCGATACGGAATTGAGCTGAATGCACGAATATTTTAACGCCCACAAGACAAAAAGCTACGAAAATCTTGATGCTCGATCTGTTGTGCCAAATATCATAGCTTTACTGCAAAAATCGACGTGAAAAGTCTGCAACGGAACTTTAATTCCATGTCGCCTCTCTTCTCCTATGCATATCTCTCAGCATTCCGAAGTAAACACAACATGACCCAAACCCCTGTGACATAACATGCTTAATTGAGATGACACTACAATTTCTTGATTTACCCTAACTGCTTTCGAATTCCTAACATCATCTACAATCAAGAGGTGTGGCTTCAAAAAGATTAATCAGTTCGCTCCCTCTTTCAAAATATGTACAAGGAGATAAAATGCAATTGTTGTCGAAGTTGGACACGTGTAGGACATCCCTAATTGTATGTATTGAAGGCGGTCCGTTGGCATTTGACATTTGTCAACCATCCCCAACGTATGCGTGCATCACCAGCGATTTAGTATTCATTTCACCTTGTTGGTCTCGTTGTTTCTTGAATTCACTTTTATGCTGTAATGGTCGTACTTATGTATACCCTCGCTTCGGTTTTACTTCCAATTGACCACACTTTTACAAGAGCTACATCATTAATCATTTCTCCCTCGGTGAAGCGAAGTATCTAACTATTGCACATTAGGACTGAACTTCCCAAAAAATTTGGCAATAATCACCCGCTCCTTATGCTCAAGGTTCATGACCTTCGGTCATTGGGAAATATACGAATCGACTGCCCATCCAATCCATCAACACTTGACCATGCTCGTCAGTACTCACAGTTTTCTATTTCAATCGCATTTGAGTAGCAGTTGCTCTATCAGAAAGGCACTGCAGTTCTAAGTGAAGACCTTTGCATCTGACATGAACTCGATTTCCTTAGTTTGTCTACACTATAGATGCGCATTGGATGTAATAGACCTTTGGTTCCAGACATAGTCATCAATATTTAAGGACTCTACACAAAGTTTGTAGCAAATATTGATCGTTTAGTAATTGAATTCCTTATGAACCACGTGTCTGGACCCATAGACTGTTAGAAGCATGTACCCTTACTTGAAAAATGAAATTAAATTCAGTATCTATCCCCAATAGACGTCACGAATTCCCAAATTAACTCACCTACAAAAGTGTTCGGTTCCGACCCTAACACAAACAGCTTTCCCAGTCCAAGATTTACTTATCCAACCATTTAACTGAATAAACTCTTTCAACTGCAAGTAACCTCTTCATTATTGCCACCAAAAACAAACTTCATAGATACTCTGCTCTACCACAAACATGACCATTTTCGCGATAACATTTTAATCCAATTCCAGCCCCCAAACCAACCAAACTATAATTCCATCTCACAAAGGGAATCGTTAAAACAAGCCTCACAAAGCGATAACGCCGACATCCCTTCCACATCTCATCCCCACCGAGATAAGATAACGAACTCCGTCACAAGTTCACCCAATAAGTCAATTTTAAACGCCACTTACTGATACGAGCTCCACCAGCACACTACACACAGCCACGTCCTCGAGTTCTAGTTGAAAACTTTTATGTTCCATAAAATTTGTATTCCAAGTATAATTTGTACCCCCCACACCTCAGTAGCCCAACCCAATCGAATATAGACTGTCAAGCCGGATGGCAAAAGCACCTCCACCTCGAACTCACACATGTGCCTGGTAAAAGTTCTCGCAAACTTCTAATAGTTTCACAATCGCTACCCTAATGGAACACCCCACCCCTTGTAGTCATCGAATTAATTACTTACGCATTGCACACAAGGTGAAGGTCGACATTGAATAGAGGTTATTTGCCCTGAGCGCGGGCTGGTTAGCGAAAGGTCTTAACTTTTTTTTTTCTTATTTATTAAGTCTTGCGGAACAGTGGGGATTACAAAAGTGAGATAGATGCGTGTAATCTTTGAAATAAACTTATATCGTACGATATGCCTTCGGAAGAGACTCCTTTGATAGTTGGTGGAAGCTGACAACAACAAGAAAAAAAATTCCGATAATGTAAAAAAACACCCCCAAGGCTGATGAATTTTAAAAGGCGCAGTCAAGATGCGCATAAAAGTGAGGAATGCAAGCAAATTAAAGAAAAAAAAAAAAACTTTCCCTTGATGTCACATTCGATAAATCACGACCGTGGAAGACACAGGAGACAGACAGAAACAAAACAAAAAACGAAGTAAATTATACTCTACTCGTTCTTTAGCCCAAGGGATACTCCGCACTGAAAGTCAAAGGCAAGCGATTTCGGCTACGATTTGCCAAACAAAAAGGAAATTGAAACTAAAGCACAGTGGGTCCTAACTCATCTCGAAGGGGATGTAATAAAAGTCAACAAACTGCGAGCGTAGGTAGTATTAAAGCAAAACGTGGAGCGTAACATGAAGGAAGTAGAATGTGCATGAATGGGATTAGGCAGCGCTATAAAGTCACTTTTTTTTACAGTCGGGTAAACTTAACGGATCGATAGACTGGGAAGCGGAGCTTTAGTGTAACCCGGAAAATTTCACGTCAACGTTGATGTTTCAAGTCGTGGGGACTAAGACTTCTCTGAAGATACGGCAATTGGTCCTTAAGTTGTCCTTTAATCCCTAAAAGTCTAAAAAGACTTGTCTAAGTCATTTGCGAAGCGCAGAAGTCCCATTGGTGATAGGAGAGCAACAAGTCCATACGCAAAGTGCCAAATCTGACAAAAGTTCTCCTTTATGTCTTTGAGTAATCCTATGATATTCTAATAATTATCTAGCGGTTTCACATAACTTTTTTTTGAATTTTCTCTCGGGAGATACGAATGTATAACGCTGAGAAAGTGCTCCGAGATGGTTGCAGATAGATGTTGATGTAGCCTTTGAGATGTTGTAGATTGAAACCGTCTAAAAATATGATTCCTTGGACTTAATTGCAGACTTTGCTTGTAGAAAGATGCTCGTTCGGTTGCCAAGTAAAAATGGATCTGGTACGCCATTGTAGCATCGTATTTCTAGGGAACCACCTTACATTGAGCTCTTTTTCTCAAGGTCTGGTGTACAAATCTCTTAAGTCTTAATGCTTCACAATGACTCCTTAACTCATGGACTGGACATCCAATACAAAAAAATACAAATTCTTGGCGCAACGGACCGTATGTGGCCCAGGGCCTAGTTTCTCGCGACCGTTTATAGCCGAAAGCCTTAGCAGCTAGCGCTATTATATATATATTATTAATATTTAATTTACTTATGTATTAATAAATTCATAATAATAATAATAATTCTCGCGACCATTCGTGTTGTGCGTGTTATATTTTTCACACAAATGGAAGGGACCTACAGTTTAGAGCCATATCCGAAAGGCAAATTGAGAAGCTTTGTCTTGACTGTTATTACTCATGGACGTTCGCGAGAGGTGGGACCGTGAAAATCTTTTTGGTGTTCTCTGGGATTCGAACCTCGAACCTCATGCTTAGCGATCCAACGCACTAACCACTTGAGCCACGGCGCCTGGACTGGACATCCAATATAGCTGATTAATGCTGCTTCGGAAACCATGCTACTCGATGAATAGGACTGCTGCCGAACCTACGTATCTCGTCGTATAAGGCTATTGCGAAAACTCGTCGATAAGGGCTACTTCGAGGCAACTCCTCGATTACGGCTACTCCGGAAACCGTGCAACTCGCCGAATAGATCTGCTGCGGACACAATACAACCAAGCCAAGCTGCACTCAAGGCGTTGCTTAGCCACTGTACCACTTTTAAAATACTACATGAACTCAAGATCTCTCTGAATCTTGTAGGAGAGCTAAATTCATTGTGTCTTGCCTGGGTGGCAGATCACACTGGAATCCAGGGAAACGAGATTTCTGATGACAAGACAAGGCTAAGAGGAAGTCCCAGTACGCGAACCACCGATGGCTTCGCCTACATCTGCGATTAGTAGTTCGGATATCTACACAAATTCACGGCTTTTCTTGTGTCCTTCAAGAGAATTGTCTGCAGGCGACTTGTAGTGGTCCTTATAAGCCACCTTGATTTGACCAAGCACCTCAACGTGTTGGGTTTAAGCGACGCAACTGTCTGCGCTGATTGTGATGAAGGAGATGAGACAGCCGAAGAAAGTCTCTGTTTTTGTTCGGTATTTACTCGCACCATGTGGCAGGTCCTTGGTGGTGACGTGATGAGTGCTTCATCGCTGAAGCTGAGGCATCTGGTGATTTTCATTTAGAATCCCTTGTAAATACAAATAAGACCCACAACTGTAGAATTTCGAACATCGCCGAGTGGAGGCAAGTTTTGCCGCTGATAGGAGCCGTTTCGCACAAGTAGAATAGAACATAAACCAACTCTGACTGCGCGACTGGAGGTAGTTAACTAAGGACCGGATTAACTGGAGAGGCTTGTGGGTTGAGGCCCAGGCTATAAAGTAGAGCACGTGTAGTTGATACTCACCTCGTAGAACGACTATTCGTACTTTTCGTGTGTTTGATGAACTCAGCTCTGTGGTAGCTGCAGTGCTAGCTCCAAGATCTTTGTGCTCTGCAACCCGTTGACAGATTTACCTTTAGTAATGTCTGCTTCATGCTCTGTTAAGTAGTCGTCGAGTTACCTCGTCGGGTTACCTCGTAAAATATTGATGATAGCCGCCTGTCATCCACATTTCTGTTCGAAGCGCCTTCATTTACCAATCCCCACGCTCGAAGATTACCAAAAATTCTATTCAAAAAGAACTTCCCATCACCACTTAACAATCGCAGCTTGACGCTAATGCTGCCAAATTTACGATAACCCATCAAAAGAGAAGCAAATTAAATAATTTTTATTTTCCAAATGAATGCCAGTTCAAGGTCAACTTAAACTGCTCTGTCATTTTCAATTTTTTGATGTTCAAAAAAAAAAAACGTTTTCACAAAAATATTTACGCTTTCGTAACAATAGAAAAGCCCCCCTAGTCTGCCGTTGAATGAAAAATACGATTCTCTTTACATCTCCGCGCTGCCATTGACCACGAAATTGCCCAAAACGATAGAAAAAGAAGAAGAAGAAGAAGAAAAACCTTTAATGGATGACTTAACTCACGTGTGCTGGCAGGTAACACATTTTGACTTTGATTTCCTAGCCGTCAACTGTTACTTTTGTGGTTGTCTGTGGCATTTCAAGAGAGTTTGTTGCCTCACAAAGTGGCGACGCGACGCGGCGGTGCTTCTTACATCACAGCACAAGCGTAAGCGTACCACGAGTACAACCAATTCTCCACGTTTCGCCGAACACCACACAAGGAAGATGGCACTGTGCCACAGACTAATTAGTCAAAAGTTGCAAAACAAATCAAAGTATTCGGCCTTAATTGTTACGCAGTAATTAGGCCCGCCACCAACATAATTTGTGGAGGAAGTAGGAAACCTAGCCTCTCGACGTTGCGTGTTTAGTGTGCAAAAAGAGAGAAAAAAAGAAACGGAAACACTTTTGGCACTTCTTTTAATTGTTCACAGGCCATTAAAGGTGTATACAACGAAAGATGGGAGAAATAAACCCAAAAACCAGTTCCAAGTCGAGATTAAACGATTGCTTGGGTTCGAGGCTAGACTTATGTTGATTGATGTTTCTTGTTCGATAAATAGACGGGGTTGTTGGGTAGCCTTTCGAATCTGCACCCCCTCCGCATAGAGGAAGCAATCGATAGCAAAATCTAATAGTTTCAGTTGATCTGAATTATGAATTCAATACTCCACGGTTCACTTGTCATTCACCATAACCACCAATAACATCATCATCAACAACAACAACTACTAAAACTATCGCTGACATCAAGAAGATCTCAACAACACGCTTGAAAGGAGGCAAACAACACTCTCCTGCCATCTCGAACACCATGCAGTAATGTACGCACCAGACTGAGAAGACCAACCGGCCGCGCTTACATAACCATCATCCGCGAAGCTGGAGACCGGCTCTCGAGTACCTACAGCGCTCTTATGATCACTTTACAACAAGTGACAAGCAGACGACTTTCACTGACATTATTACGCTGACAATGATGGTATTAAGCACGAATAAAAAAAAAAAATGAAAAACGAAAACCTAACCCAGTTTCCCTTCGGACCAAAAGTTTTATCTTTTTTCGAAACCAGTTTGTGTTTTGGTCTTTCACTGTTGGCTGGCTCAAGGAGGAGAAAAAAAAAAGTCCATGTAACCATGCAAGAACAAGTTCAAAGGAACCACAGACAACAGGATGGCAAAACAAAAAAAAAGGGAAAGGAAAGGAAAACAACATTCTGCGCCGGAGGAGACTCGTAACAGGAACCGCTCTTGAGATGCATGAAAGTCATGCACAGTGGGGCCGTACTGCCGATGAAAGGGGTTCTATGCCAATTGCTAAAAATACTAGATTTTCAAGAAACCATTAATGGTCGTGTGCTACTTTTAGAACAGGTTGGCTAACAAGAAATAAAGTAATTAACAGGCGTGTGTAATTGCTTGATGAAAGGAAAGAAAATAGTGCGTAGAGAGAAGATATCTAAGACTTTTGAAAGCGTAACTATGCCAGGAAACTTTATAAGGAAACTGGGCACTAAGCAGCCAACTTTCAGCCCACGTAAAGAACTCAATTAACAAGTAGTAAATGGAAAGCGTAACCCTGTGGGCGTCGTAGCTTAGTGGTTAGTACGATGTATTACTGAGCGGAAGGGTCGTGGTTCGAATCACAGAAAACTCCAAAAAGTTTCTTTACCGTCCCACCTCTCGTGAATGTCCGATAAACGTCCGACAGTAGTAATTGTCATGAAAAAGCTTCTCAATTTGCCTTACGGATATGGCTCTAAACTGTATGTCCCTTTCAGTTGTGTGAAAAAATATAACACGCACAACACGAATGGTCGCGAGAAGCTAGGCCTTGGACGACATATGGTCTGTTGCGCCAGTATTTGTATACACCAGCTGAACGTCTATAGACCAGTTCCTTAAATTTTGCTAAAATTAAGTGACTGAGCGATAGGAAAGGTATCGGAAAACGCTAAGCACTGGATAGAATGTGCTAAACAAACACAGGTATTCCTTACTTCAGCTACAATTTTGTTGTCAAAGAATTGTTTCCTGAATTTCATTATGTGGTCTAAAGGTGGATGTGCCACGCGTATCTAAAGACGGAAAGAAGGGTCACAGCTATAGATTTGACCCGAACAATGATGGATGAAGCAGCGCTTAGCATCCACTATTCTAAAGTTGTTCGAGTGAAGGAATTTAAAGCTGCAAAGAGACAACTTATCAATGCTTTTCGTTGAACACGACCAAGTTATCCCAAGCATGCTGGTGTTCCTCCCACTCAAACATGCGAGTGAGAGGTACAACTCATAGACGCGTTTAAGATCGTAGAAAAATTGTTGGAGTTAAGAGCCGTTTACGTCTCCTAATGAAGCATCTAGCGACACCTAATGCAGCATCTGTAATTCGCTTAATACAGCGAAGAGTTGAGTAACATACGTATAAACTCCATCGGCTTTGTTTGGCGCCGTTAAGAACTCACTTTAGGGACAAGGACGGCACTGGTCATTGTTGCTTCTTTTTCATTGAATTCGGTGTTTCGCATTCCATATGATGCTACCAGTTGTATCGAAGTTGATTTCGGTAGAAATTCTCTGTCGTGGAATCTCTCACAACTTAGGACCATGGATCTGCTCAAGAATGAACCAAGTCAAGAGTGATGTCATCTGCGAAGGAATGTACTGAACTAGTCACTGATATACATTCGTAAAAGGTTGAAAAGATGACAGAGCCCTGTAGTACACCAGAATAGATAGTTATTTAAAACCTCACGAGCTATTTTTAAAGGATAATATCGGCACCATAGGCTTTAGGAATGCTTGCGAGTATCTAAAAACTTTGGAGATACAACGCAAAATATCCGACACTCACCTGCTCTGCTTGCCTTTTTCATCTATATACGTCATCCAATGTCCAGTGAAATATTTTCTTTTGGAAATATTTTAAAGAGGTTAACGGACAGTAATATATCCCGCTGCAATTAGCAAAATCTAAGAGGTTATTACGAATTCATGCCGCACGGAAGAATTGCATAAAAATGTTTATTTTACTGTAACGCAATTATGTTTCCCAATTAGGGTTCTAATTACCGATTTATTTGAAGCCATGAATCATATTGGACATTACCCTGAAGTTGAGCTATAAACAAAGTAAAATAGATTTTTAATCAAATCGTTATTGCCAGTGGGTTCTATGTTTCCTTTTCTTTTCTTTATTTTGCATCGAGTTTAGGTGTTTCTTTTTGTGTCAAATGATTTTTAATGCACTCAAACAAAACACATTAATGTGTAGGGGCCTTTGATATTGAATTAGGAACGCTGTCATGCTATTTCTTAAGCCAAATGCTCATACTCAAGCGGGTAAAGCGCTAAAGGCTAGGTGTTCATAGCGAACGCTTTAGCTATGATAGGCCTCTCCAACTGCTGCTCAGACGATTTAAACTGATTGATATTGTACCAATAAAAAGGCAGTGTACAATGACATACACACAATCGCGGACTCCACTGAGATGAAGTCTCGAAAAGGACAACGCGACGACTACGGTTATTTAGACTCATAGAAAGGAGAAGCAATAATGTGCGGTTTAGAGCAAAGAGATACTTCACATCCTCAAAGGACATCGGAAGAAAGAGCCAAATATACGCCATTAGTTGATGCAAGCACTGTCGTTCATCTCATACTAACACATTCATCAGCACCTTCAACACACTAACGAATTCTAGAAAAGAAATAACCGATATGAGCTGACCAAAAACTTAAGCGGCAAATTTAGTGTAGACTCCATCCAAACGTCAACTTAAGGTCGTGACCGCTGATCGTCATTCGAAATTTCAGGGCTAAAACAGAGATGAATCAGTTAAGATGATAACTGAAGATTTTCTGCGTTTTGAGGTCACGATCACTTTCACGACTGATTGAGTTTTACCGCGATCAGGAAGATCACTTCTGGTCAACTTCGGAGATCATAAATGAAAGATCGCTATTGACAAGGCTAGATTGTGTTTGCACCTGAAGCGATAAAGGCAAACATGGTGATCGTGTGATGCTTATAAGCTCTGGCGATCTTTTGTAACAAGATCTCGACTGATCTTGACAGTTGTTGTAAGCACGCTTATTCGTCACCTTTTACACAACCTTTATGGGTTTCAGTTTGATTAGGCCTTACTTGATGCGAATTTTAGAAGTTCTAGTTTAAATTTTAGGTGAAAGACCTTTGCTTGTTGAAGATGTTCGAAAATATAACGGAAAACAATTAATAACTGAACGCATAAAAGTCAATGTATCTAACAAATGTTTCTTTCTCTTTTCAGGTAAGTGCTGCAGAGCAATCATTCAACCGATAAACGAAATTGAACCCACCTACGGTACGGTAAGAGATTAATCATCGTTGACCTCACCCTGTAACTTTCAAAAATGTGTGAAAACGTCGTCGTTACGTTGAACCCATAAATTCTCATTAACCTCCGTGTGGTGTACTCAGAACGGAGACTTGGGGTATCTATACACAATATTTGAACCTCTCCACATGGATCAAGGACAATTTACACTCTGGCCGCACTTATCTCGTGCACCCCCGTCGTATAATTGCTATCTATGTGTGCAAGGGAGGGGAATCTAATTTTTTTTTTTTTTGTTGCTGTGTGCCATAATAGCGTCAATTTAGTGGTATTAGTGGCAGGAGAGATAAATTTACAGTCTCATAATGAGGAATTATTATAGAGCCCGAAACAGTTTTGCATTTTTCACTCCTCTGGTCATTCTTTGCCTACTGTCCTGTGGTCCTATTGCATAATAAATCATCCAACAGGTGTAAGATGATGGCCCATAAAAGCCAGCGGAAGTGGGATAAGATAAAGTCCTCCTAGAAACAAGGGACAAAGACTCAAAAGGTCTGCCACTGGTTTGTGCACATAATGAAATTTCGTCCACCTCTCTCCTGGGTGCAATAAATTATGTCTGAGTGCTAGCCGCTCACCGCTCGCTGCTCGACACTGCCACCGTCGTCGCTACTACTATCGTCGCCGTTCGTAATGGACATCTCACATTCACTTTGTTTCGGTGGAGGAGGGTTTTTTTTTCTCTCCTTCTTTTCTTCTCTTTCCCGAAAACAATTTTGTGGTCCTTTTTAATAGTTCTAGAGGGATTTTGCATACACATAGAGCAGATAGGACGATAGGTTAGGGGATGGGGATAAGGGCCGCGGTTCAATGAAATTATTTTAATGGAGTCGGCATTAAAATTGTTTTGGCGTGACTTTTATTTGCTTTTGGCCGTTTTTTCAGTTTTTTCTGTTTCCTTTTTTTTGCGGCTCATTTTTTGATAGAATTTAGTTTGAAGTGCTGTTTTATGTGAAACGGGTGGGCGGAGCTAGAGGGTGGTTATAACTTTTTATGAAGTGACCCTAAAGTTTTTAATATTTCTTGAGGGGCTATTAGAGTGCGAATTTGTGTTTGCACAAAAAGTGTACTTAAAGGACATGGACTGACAAAGTGTGTGTGTGAGAGAGAGAGAGATGTCGAAAAGTTGTCTTAAGTTAGAGAAAAGTTTTGCCTACGTTTGTGGAAATATTCACAAAGAGAAACGTCAAAAGTTTCCAATGTTAAGTTTTGTTAAGTTGTTCGTAAAATTTGGGACGGGACAGAATTTTCTGATAATTGGAGATGTTGGGTAGAAGACGATCAATCATTTAGTGGGAACCCATGGGGGACGGAGACGGAGAGTCAGAGAATCAATGAAACGTTTGAATAAACTAAATTTTAGACCGGAACCCTCTTCAAAGAGATGGCGTGTTGGGCTTTGTGGTAGTGAAACCATGTGGAAATGTGGAAGTTGCTAAATTTATTTGACGACTTTGACAAAAGTTGGTGTAGTTGCTACGCATGCATAATAAAATGGGAATGAGTAGTTTGTGTTTAAACCGGACGGAGAGAGCCTCTACTAATTTCAAGCAGAAAGATATTCAATTTAGCCACTTGGTGGTTTCATTGATGGTTTCAGTGCCCTTGTTTTGACCGATTTCGTCCATGCTTCCATACGAGCTATCGAAGCCACTAATTTTTTTTTTAACGTCTTGATATGGATTGTTCATCGTCTTGCCATCCAAGCAGATCGCAACACAATTAAATGGTCGTCATCCTCTTTCAATTTAAGGGCTGTACATCCGCATGAAGTACACGCTTACCGTCTTACTTTCTTTTCTATTTTACTTTAAATGGCTCTGGATTCGGGATAGAGGTAGACCTCAGCTAACACGATACTATGCCTTCAGCTGTCTTTAGTTACTCATGCCAAGTGGGTTGAGTGAGCCTTTTATTTGGGTTTTTGTACACGGCAACCAAAGATGAAGTTTGCCTCTTCTGAATTTTGCACTGGGATTGAATCAGATACTCCATCTACCCTACCTGTCCTTGCCAGGCTCAATACGTATTTTCTCAGCCAGATCGATGTCCCTGTTCAGGCGTGTACTTTGTGGTTGAACCTTCTTCTCCTTTATTGGACCTTACATAGGTCACATATGATTCCCCTGTAGTCACCTCAGCCTAAAGAAGTATAACAATTCCTCGTTTAGTGTCTGAGCTAAAATCGTTGGAATTGTAGATATATTCCTTGACTGACAGCCTCGAGCGCATACACAACTATCTAACATGATGCCCTGGCCAAAGCATCGGTGGTATGTCATCATTTGGTGATAGCATATGTATGTACATATGTATCCTTATAGGAGAACACATTCGCTTCCCTCTGACATAGGATTCAATGTGCTTCCACATTACGCATGTTAAGACCTTGTAGGCGATGTTAAACACCTCAACACGCAAGCTTTACTGCTATTACTCAAGTTGCTAGATGATGGTTTTTATAAAAGGTTCTTAGTTTAGCTAACGTTACGGTCCAGGAAGGGACACTCTCTTGGCCTGCTTCTTGATCTAGAGAATAAACTAGATTTATAGGCATCCCAGTAAATTGCTCAAAGGTTAGGTTAGGTTAAGAAGGATGTGTGATGGATAGAACTCATCATTTTTTAAGAAGTCTAGGAGATGCGGTATCTAGACTACTGCTACCTCTGCGATGCTTGCCAAGAACCTGGATCCTAGAGTGCGTAGGCGTCGTTCTTCCACGGCGGGGCAGTGGCATTGCCGATGTTGGATCGATTCCACTTCCTCCTCGTCAGCGCAGCTTTCTGCATAAATCGTTGGACTCTGCGTTCCATTTGCTGAGCATAGCTCCATAGCATGCGGATGGAGGATCGGTCAAGTGCCAAAAGGCTCTTTTTTTGTTTTATTTACTTTCGGCCATAATCTGCGAGAGGTAGCACAGTCCTCCCTGGATGGCCGGGAAGAGTTAGCTTCTTTCTCAATTCTGGCATCAATAATGCTGTACAATCTACCAATCGGTGGCAGTATGGATGTGTCAGCTACACTGATGTTCATTTCTGACCCCCTTCTTGGCAAGGCATCGGCTTTTTCGTTCCCTTCAATATTGCTATGTCCAGGAACCCAGCAGAGCTTGATCGAATGTTGATCAGTGCAACGCGTTATTTTTAAACCGCTTTTGCATTGATTGTATTTGATTTAATCGATTTTAGGGCTGCTTGACTGTGAACGAAAATAGTTATATCCGACGGAGGGAGGTGACTTTTTTTATTGCCAGGCTTTCAGCTTGGAAAACACTGCTTGCTTCTGGTAGTCTAAACGACTCCTGTTTTTGCAGAGCCTCCGAGAAGAAGCCTGCACCTGTACCAATATCCATCTTCGACCCGTCAGTGTAGATCGTGATCTCTTGGAAATATGAAAGGGATGTCGATGTTAAAGTCGTTGTAGGGGGTTATATAGTCTGACGTGGCTGTGAAACTTTCACAGTCATTCTCTTCATTGTACGTAATTGCTCTAAAATTCGTCTTCCAATTCCGGCTGAATCTGGACTGCGGTTTTCTTACGAACACTGTTTCCTTGTAGACTCCTTCCAGAGCGAGTACAATCATTTTCAGATATTTTCCAGTTCCTGTCTAGACTACGTTGTCCAGGTTGTTTGTCCAGAATGCGACTAAAAAGTGTGCGCATTTAGCAATTTAAAACCGTGTTGTACAAGCGTTTGATTGTTATGTCAGGCACGTCATTGCCTTCGGGTAGATGGACTTTTTTGGTGTTCATTTGGTTCATCTTTTAGGCTACGTACTGGAAGAAAGGCAAACGGTCTATCAGGAGTTCTTTTTACTTGGGTTCTGTTGAATGCATCTCAAGTGGAATGGAAGGTCAGCTTCAACGCCAATTCTACCATTTGATCAGTTGGGCTAGTAGCTCTATCCACACGCTGACGTTGGGAGGGATGTGGTGAGCGTAGATACCATTCCTTTCCTTGAGGTTGTTATCCCTACTATTTCTACTTAGTATAGACTTTGTCTAAACCCTACCTCACAAAGCTATTTTTGTTTTTTTTTCGTTGAAGATCCTTGAAGATCCACCTACGAGACCCTACCCACTAGTGGATTCTAGCACAACCTTCCACATTTGTAGTATCTCTGACTAAACCTTTCGTTCTTATTTGAAAATTTCGAACAGTTGAAGTCTGACAAGGGTGACTCTCACAGGAGGGTACATCACATATTTAGGCATCGCTTCATTTCCGTTGGCTTGTGATGAACTATCCAGAACCAATTGAGTCCTTTTGTTCGTCTGAAAATGCATTCTTCGTTGGACGTAGTTATGGACGGTTGTAAAAAAATCTCTGATTATTTACGGCATCAAAGCCTGACAATCCGTTGTGCAAAACCAACCGTTGATTGTATGCATTGCCTCCATAATTAATGCAGAATGAGTTCCAGGAAAACATCTTCAAATCAAGAAACCATTACGCTTCGCAGCTTTTTAAATATTTAATTTTGTCTTTAATTTTTTTATTACTGTGTACAAATCAGGGAAAAAAAGTGAGTAACAAGCACGAGGCCTTGAGTGCGGCTCCCGTTTGAGATACCACTGGAATTATTCTTCAATTCGGAATTTCCTTTTTTTTTTGCTTCCTTGCTACAGAAGATTACAGGGAATTGATATCTAGGAAGCTCGTTGCTGAAATACTTACTTAGGTAAAGGTTCCATTAAAAATATAAAAATAAGTTACTTTTGTGATTCCTCTGAAATGGAAGAAATAATGGAAACAGCCGAACGAGGGTTAGAGGCGAGGGCGGTGTATAAATATTCAATGAGAGTTATTCAATCGGATATTTTTCTTTGGAGGTCCTTTGTTTGGTTTTCAATTAAAAGTAAGACGTAGTAATGGTGGAGGCTTGTCCTTTTTCTATACCAAGTTGTGTTTATTTTAGGACGGAGTAAATAAGTTTTGTTGGGGCGGGACTGATGGGATGGTATGCTTTGAACTATTTAATTCCCTCCCCCTGTGGGCATGGGAGAAAGTTAACTAACTTCTCGTTTGCAAATCTAAATCTACAAGGCGATTGCTTGTAATGAGTGAAAGTTCTTAAGGATGGGAGCAGACACCACTGCGCGATTGTCATTTGGGGGTTTATTGGAATTTATGATATGATTCGGATGTCATAAGTTTGACAGATGACATGCGTCGCAGCTGGCTGAAGCGGGAAAGTAATTGTGTTTCGTCTGTTTTGAGGGAAAAATTTTCAAAACAAATTTTCTGGAGGAAAAGTGAAATGTAAAACCTGGATTCCTGGGAGAAGTGGCTGGGAGTCTGGTGGACTTTTAAATAAATCAGCGAGAGGGATTAGACGCAGATGGATCTAAGAAAGTGTGCGGTACGGGTACAGGTGTTGTTCCCAGTATCTGATGCTAAAATTTCCACACCATTGCTGGATTGGTGGAGAGCTGAGGCTTGTGTTTTAATAAATTTAGTAAAAGGTAGACGGTACGTGCTGAATTAGCATTTAAGGCAGCTTCTTACAATTTGGTATATCCATCCCACAGATGTCTGGTCGACGGATCGCTGTGCCTGGCTTCAGAGACTTTGTGGGCATCTGACAGAGGGACGAACTGAAACAAAAATTCTCCTAGATGCGGCAGCCTGAAGAATGCGAGATAGCACGTCGGACATTACCTCTTCAAGGCAATCACCCTTCCTAACCTATCCGAATATAGTCGTAGAATTGACAATTTTTCCAAATATGAACGTGGGTTGGTCGCTACCAGAAGATTAAAGATGCTCATTCCATTCTCTGGAATCGGACAATAGCTCTTACAATTGGATTTATTAGGCTCACAGTTTCGACAGGAACACCAATTAATTGTTTGTAAAAAGCAGGGCACTCCGGGAAGCTAGAAATGAGACAACTAGAACTTCTATCGAAGTTGGTAGGTTGGGTTAGGTTAGAGTGATTGTCTGTGCCTGGGTCAGGACCAACTTAGACCAGAGGAGGTCCATTATGACACCACGGGATCTATGGATATTTTTTGCTACCTACGCTTATGAAGCAAAGGACGTCTGGCAATGTTAGAGTTCGCCAGAGCATTTTTCTTTCTTTCATCGGACTTACCCTGTGTTAGTTTCCTCTTCCTCTCCGTCTCTGTTGTTTCCGAAAGTGTCATTTGGAAGTGAGAAAAGGCTAGCCGCCTAGCATGTAAACCTATCGAACAGTGGCCCGTAAGGACACCGATAAAGATGTTGGTCTGCGATCTCTAAGGCAAAACCAGATCTCTTCTGGTTCTTGAAGCGCTTCTAGTCTACTTTGGTTCAGATTTGTCTGAAGCTTGGACTCTTCGTGTCATTCTACGATTAATGATTTGATTTACTGGTTGCATCTAGTTTGAGTGAAAGTTAGTTGAGTTGCAGTTAGTAGAAATGTATGTGCTACCTGGCACCTAGGAAAGGTTCCAAGGACTCAATTGCCCCTTGGCTATCTGCGAATATAGGAATCGCTGGCACATATTGCATTGCGTCTTAAAGAGGACAAGACTTTCTTAATCGTCATCATTTCCCTCTGAAGCACGCTACAGTGATCTGGGTAGGCCCTCCAACAGTTTCTGGTTTCTTCACAGGACGTAACCCAAAAAAACCTTAAATAGATTAGGGCCAAAGGCACTACCTTGGTGCACCCCAATTTTGACCAGCAATGTCGTGGTGGGCCAATGCCTGTTCTTGTACATGCATTTGGGATTTCTTGTGACTTTAGTGACGTCCATCTGAAATCGCAGGGAACCCTACAAGACCCTATAGCATACTTGAGCTCGATGAAGGCATGTGTAGATCTTCTGAAATATTTTTGGTTCTTCATTAGAATCCTTTGGAAGGCATAGACTATTGATTCGCCTCTAATGAATCCGCATTGGGTGTCGCTTCGTCTGATTATTTGACGAAGTCGGACGTTTAACATTCTTTCGGTGATCCTCGTTGTATACGACATTAGATTGGTCGAGATGTAAGTAGCTGATGCTTTCATAAGTGTCGTTTGCATTTTCGAATAAGCTTACGAATACTGCCATAATATGGCTCCTGAGAGTATATATGGCCAGGACAAATGCAACTCCATAAAAGACCCCCAAGACTGTTGCGATAAGTACGTGCTCCCATCGCCAAAATCGGTCCAGCAGCTAGCCCCTACGAGATAAAACTTAAATGTGGTCCCATAATGTAGAACTGCTTGTGCAACGACGAAGGACTTTTCTCCTTAAATAGATCGTTTTCCTGATAGGAATCTTTCTATGAAGAAATAAATCCTCAACTGATGGTGATATTTAGTGTTTTCGTCCATCGAAATAACCAAAAAAACGAATGTAGGAAACCATTCCTTGTGAACACAACCTCATTTGTCAACCTTTGTCCTGACCAAAAGACGCTTGTTCCTTCAAAGCTATTTAGAAACAAAACGTTTTCATTTGAAATGCAAATTTTCACCACGCCCCCTTGTTATGGATGATTTTGTAGAAAAATATTCCAATTTACGTATACAAACCCTGTTCTTATGAAAAACATTTATTTTAAGGACAAAACCCGCACGTACTTGTCACTAGAACCATTTCAAAGAGTTATGCAAAAATGCGGTCTCTCCCCTCTGCCTCTATAAGGCATTCATTTAAAAAGAAGGAAAAGGCCTTCCCAAGAAAACGGGGACCGTAATATATTCCGTTGTATTATTCTACCTTTTGTTGGAGAAAAGAAAATTGTTCAACCTCTCAAAATAATTGCTACATTCCTGCATTCGAATGCGGGAGGGGCGGTGGCTGAAAACGTGAAAACGAAAGCGCATCACCCCACTTGGACCGTTTTTTTTTTTTTTTTCCTTTGTTATATATAGCACTGGCACTTGGCCTGACGCTCACCCGTAATGTCAAAACACGTACTCGTAAGTCAACACAACAAGATATACACAACAAAGACGCCAGAGGTCCTCTTTAAAAGAAACACACTGTCATCGGGTCGGC
This sequence comes from Blera fallax, assembly GCA_946965025.1. Lineage (NCBI taxonomy): Eukaryota > Metazoa > Arthropoda > Insecta > Diptera > Syrphidae > Blera > Blera fallax. Next base: position 80,873,107 of record OX337245.1, on the reverse strand, counting down.
CGAAGAGAGAGCACAAAGATAAATACCTATGGCATTGCGATGCGATAGTCCTGCCAGTCTCATCTTTCTTTGTATCTCCGCATAGCCCCTGCATGCTTTACGTAAAACCGTGGGGGGAGATTTTTTTTTTTTTTTTTCATTAAAGTCATGTTGTAAAATCCAACCACCACCCTCCGTCACCCACACCAGAGAGAGAGAGAGAAGAGAGAGAAGGACGAAACCGAAAGAAACAGAAGCATTTATAAAAAGGACGCAAAAAAACCGGGGGAGAAAAATGAATACCCATAGAATCATGAGAAAAACATCACCCTACCACCCCCCGACTAACCCTAGAGGTGGTCAGGGACATTTTTGCTTTGAATTTGATGCAAATAAAACGTGATGCTATGCCGGCGATGTGGGGGTGCCTGCTCGTCCACGGCGGGTAGTTCTAGATAAACTCAACTAAACTCGACTCAAATTTTCACGTAACGTGGGGCTTTTCATCTTCGTTTTATTTTTTCACATCTATGTAGCTACAGTACACAGTTTATGTTAAAATTTGACCCTTAGCGGTGTAGCGAAGTGTGGGCAAAATTTGAATACATTTTTCTGTGTTAGAGATACGTACGGCGCCCTTAAGCTATGCGTCGACTTGGATTTAGTGTGGCAACATTTAGAATACGTTCCATTTTGTGTGTTTGGGGGAACGTAAAATTAAATTTTTCCGTTGCTGAGTTTGAGTTTTTAATATGTCGTTTGTGGTGAAAAAAAAAAAAAAAGATTTTTCTAGATTAAAAAGTTTTCTTTTTCTTTTTTTTTTTATGGACGAGACAAGGCGAGATAATTTGTTGCTGCGATTAAAATTAATAAAACAGTGTGTGACAAATTGACAGCGATTAACGTTTTTTTTAAGGAGAACATATTTTTATGTGAAAGACTTTTATACTTGGGCGTGCATCTGTAATTTTACTTTCGATAAAAATGGATTTGAGAGAAGTCGCATTTCATTAGGATTAGTCATGTGGATTTAGAGTGTAGGTAAGCATACTACGATCGTGGGGTACTAAGTATGTCTTACATTAATATCAGGATCCTAATTCATGTTTGATTGCAGTTGAAAGATGTAGAAATCTGAAGCCTCAAACCCTAATGTGGGAGGTATACCACCATCTTATTGCTTGCAGCGCCACTTTCTTTCTATTGGTGGTTCTTCATAGCGTCTTTGACAATTCAAAAGCAAGCAATCACAGCGAAAAATGTTTTGAAAATGGATTAAGGAGGACAATTTTATCTGCATTGGAAACAATGAAGTAAGATAAGTTTAGAGGAATTATATCGGCGAGCTACGAGTTGCAAAAAATGTGTAAGGAGCTGGAGGAGGCGCAACACAAATGTCAAAGTATACCACGTAACGCAAAAGTCAACGTATACTACGAAGTGCAGTCTATCAGGGGTTATAGTATTCACTATACCATTCATTCCATGGTATCAATACCAGCAGCCTGTCTCCCACATAAGTTTATTTCGAAAACTGGTGAGTGAGCTTTGAGTCAACAAAGGGCTTTGATCCCATTAGCTTGACCTCATTCTTTTTAGTAGTGTAGACTCGAGGGTTCTCTATCCAAATCCCGACATGCGTTTGTCGAAGTTTGATCCATTGGGACGGGTCTTCACGAGGTAGTGCGAACGATAGAATATTCCAGCAATACAGACTTACTACCTACCATTTAAGGTGAAAAGGGCGCGTTCACCAACACTTATACTGAATCGGCTTAAGAATATTTCACTGTACAGTGCGATTCATAAGTCGATGGCTAATGTCCATGAATTATTCAGGCACATCTCAGTAATTGTGATTTAACCGAATTTTCCTTCAGAGGCACGCCTCAGGGTGGTGGTTTTTCCCCTCTACTGTTGCTAACTTGACAGAGATTGGGGTGAAAGTAGTTGCGTACTCGAATGATGTAATGACGTCAGTTCTCCGCTGTGAGCAGTGCGATAATGCAAGGAGCCTTGATTAGGAGTAGCACTTGAGCCATATGCTGTGGACAATATAAAACAGAACCACAAAACCAAAGTACCAACCTTCACTAGGTCTCTTCACCAAGAAACTTAACATTGATCAGCAACTAAAGAAAGCATGTACAAGGTGGCGCAAAATTAATCATCCTATCGGAAGATGTTATAATTTTTGCAAATGGCGTCGTACGTCAATCATATTTGACATTTGTGAACTAGACAGCTGCAGTATACAAAGAGACAAGCAGAAGAACGCTATACTCCGCAAGAGCGTGGAATAATTGTGTCGATTTTTTTGACCAATAATCGGTCGGTGGGGTTAGCACAGCATGAATTTTGACGTCGATTTCCTAATCGTGTCGCGCCAACTGGGCAAACATTCCGGCGCTTAGCTACTCGACTCGAACAGACTGGAACCACAGGAGACTATGCAGGGCGTGACCGCCACCGGACTGGTCGTTCAGCCGAGAATATCGCGGCTGTGGCTGCCGATGTCGCTGAGAACGAAGAAACATCAACCAGACGACGCGACGGGCCACGCAATTGGGCATCACCAGACGGACCCTACAGCGAATTTTAGTGAAAGACTTACACATGTTCCCGTACAAAGTGCAAACAGTGCATCAGTTAATGCCTCCTGACCGTCAGTCACGTGTGAATTACTGTCAAGCCATCCTCAATCTCAACAACGAAGAGGACGATTTTATGTCGAAAATCATCAGGAGCGACGAGGCGCATTTCCACTTAAGCGGTTACGTCAATAAGCAAAATCTTCGTTTCAGGGGCACTGAAAATCCGCGTGTGATGCACGAAGAGCCATTACATCCACGCCATTACGGCGTTGACGCGGGAGGAGTGATTGGGCCGTATTTTTTTGAGGACGCCATCGGCAATACGGTCACTGTTACTGGCGAACGCTACAGGGCCATGATAAGCGACTTCTTACTGCCGGGATTGGATGAGCGGGGCTTGGTGAACATGTGGTTTGAACAAGACCGCACACACAGCACGAGCCACAATGGATATTGTGAAGGAAGCGTTTCCTGGTCGCGTAATCTCCCGTTTTGGCGATTTGGCATGGCCAGCAAGATCGCCCGACTTAACCATCCCAGACTTCTTTCTTTGGGGCTACTTGAAGTCGCGGGTTTATGCCAACAAGCCTCAGACAATCGCAGCCCTTAAGTAATGGGCTACCTAAATGGAAACCTAAACACTTTCCCTAAAAACACTTGATTTCCCTACAGAATCTAAATAGCCTGTTTTGGTTGATAGAACCTATGTACCTCTTCTAGGTTGCTATTCCCTGGTATTCACATAGTATATGTGTGATATCCTCCTCGACGCATATGTCGTTACAGTATCTACATACATCCGTGTCTGTAAGGCCCAGTCTCTTGGACTGCTTTCCCAGAAGGCAGTGCCCGGACAAGATTCCTACTGCTGTTCTTAGCTGAATTCTGTTTAAATTCAGAATTTCCCTTTCTTTTCTTTTTCCGGTCGAATTCTGGCCACAAGGCCTTGGTTACCCTGTGGCCTGCTATGTTTGACCACCTTTGGTTGGCTGTTTTGTATACTTTGCCTTTAATGGTAGCCTTAACTTCGCACGAAGGTGGTTTGATATCCACGGCTTCGCCTACTGGCAATTCTCCTCCATGCCTTGCCAGTTAATCAGCAAGTTCATTCCCTTTTATACCGCAATGTCCTGGCACCCAGCATAGTTTTACGCGGTTCTGCTTACATAAGCAGTGTCCTATACTGCTTTTCTTAAGGAGGCCTGAGTTAGTGAGCCTTAGCGCACTGTTTCCCGCAAGGCTTTTAGCCTGTAAATCAAGCGGCAAAAAGTGAAGAATGACTTGCAGTGCCGCTGAGGGTGTCGTTCGGATGCACCCGTAATTGCGACACTGGCCGTTCTTTGTACCGCCGCTAATCCTGTTTGTTGCTTTCCACCACACAAGTGCCCCATATGTGAGAATGGGTCTGACTATCATTATATAGAGCCAGTGCATCATTGCGGGTTTCATGCCCCAGGTTTTGCCAGCTGAATAGAGCATTATACGCCTTTTTGATTCGTTCCTGTATATTTCGATTCCAGTTTAGCTTCCTGTCTAGAATTTTGGTCGTTTGAAGTGTGGTATCTTGTGCTTTCTAGTAAAGAGAACCAGTTCCGTTTTGGATGGATTGACATTAAGTCCGCAATCTCTTCCCCAACGACTAAGAGTCGTCAGAGCGACTTCTATGAGTTCGCTCAGAATGTTTGGAGATTTACCCTGAATCATGATCACGACATCATCTGCATATGCGGTGACCCCTATACCAAGTGAGTTTAGTTGCTTCAGGATCCTATCGATAACCATTACCCATAATAAAGGGGATAAGACTCCTCGCTGGGGAGTTCCTCTGGTTACCGATCACCTGATAGAGCTATTTCCGAGAACGGAGTTGATGTTTCGTGTGACGAGCATTCTACATAACCATTTTGTTATTCCCTGCTCGACCTTCGTACTATCTAAGGCCTGCTTGATGGCCCATGTAACAACGAAGAAAGTAGCAAAATTGCTTCTACTTAATGACGCATCGACAAAGCAAATTTTGCAATGTAGTATAATCCTCACACCCAAAGCTGACTTACAAGCCATTACACTCCCCCCTTTTCGGGTGAAAAGCCTTAATTACGACAATGAATTTGGTTAAACCCAAACGAGAAGAATGGCTTTGGTTATATCAGCTATCTTTACAGGCACTGGCGCTCTAATAGCGGCAAAGTACTGCTGATGATAGTTGTATAAAACTTTGCCAATAAATAGCATCTGGCAACCACCAATTTGAAGCAGGAAAAGGGTTGCATTCGGGGTGCCTCGCTCTCTGTACATACCTTCCACACAAGCCGAAAAATCCATCACCTTTCCCACCCACCTTTTGAATGCAAAATCAATTTATCATAAAACAATGCGCCGCCTAGTATCAATTTATCATAACACTTTCGTATAAAATGATATCCTCACTTGATTTGAACAACTTTTCAACAGGACACCGTTTCAATCCAAATCCCACTCAACAAACACGACGATAAATCGTGCGCAACCGAGATAGTACAACGTTATAAAAATTAATGTCAGGATATTTCGCACCATTTATTTCGAACGTCCGTGTAGCATACCGCAACACACACCCTCTACACACACACACACACACATAAACATTATGGACAACAGCAGGCCGCCTGTCTGTTTGAAAATGAAAAATAAACTCTTCGCTCGCCGACCGCCGCGCCGCGCCGCCCACCAGGGCCTACCGAGCGAATCATATTTATAAAGTGAAAAAAGTTCAAGGATAATTGCAGGAATAGATAAAAAAGATTCTGTAGCACAAGAAAGGGACAGAAAGAGGGAGAGAAAGAGAGAGAAATGTATAATTTTCTTATACCACACATGCTCGCACGCAGGCGGTAGTGGCATCCACCTGTAGTAAGCTGCAGCGATTAAACTTAATCGATACCGGGTAACGAAATTAGAGTAGAACAACGCAAAAGGAAAGGAGTCCTTTATTACGTACAAAGTACATACTTACTATCCCGGCATCCGCCGCCGCTGCTGCAACTATCTGGGCAACGTGTGTTGTTGGTTCGATGAAGTCTCGGTTGATATCGTGCCTGGGGAACATAATTTTTTGTTTTTTCTACCCCGGAGCGACTAATTGCTCCGGCAAAGTCTGACTATAGCCACCACTACCACCACCACCAACCACCACTCCTGCTGGTGGGTATTTCGTTTCCCAGACAGATATCCTTCTTGCGTTTGTTCTCTTTTTCAAAGGAAAAGGAACTGCCAACTTGCCAACGAGGCACAATGGGTTTATTGTTGTTGTTTATCGTTGGGGTTTTGTTTTTTTTTTTATTTTCGGTTGGGTGGGAAGGGGGACCGATGGTTTATCCTGCCAAGACAAATGCACGCAATAAAACCGTAGATAAAAAGGCGATTTTAGTTCCCGCATGCGATTGATAATAACAGGGTTACCATTTGCCCACCTTTAATGCCTGGAATATGACCGTGAGCGTAGTTGATTGAGTAATTGCCTTGGCCCGAAGGGGCGCTGGGGCGCTGGGGCCCAGTGACGATAGTGGCACGATAATTACGCCATTTAAGGGAGAATAATATTTTTGGTGATTTGTAGTTTCATGCAGGACTTCAAGGATTAAGGTTCCAATAGCGTAGAATGGAAATTAAATTTAATGGATAAAGGATCGCCGCTACTACATACTGAGGACCATGAATTCTGCCGCAATAATCGAAATATTATTTGAATTACATGCCGGCTCCTGAATGCGGTAGCCTAGGGCAACGAATTAATGAAGCCGTAATGGTAGTATCTTGTTAATTTGTGGTTTCGATATAGCTACTAAGAGATATGCAGACATGAGAATGTAGACGCATTGTGCGTCCTTTTGTGCAGGAATCATGGGCCAGCAATACATATCATACGGTGCAACCACACTATTGCTTTGGGAGCATACCCTTTGAGAGGCTTCCTGCAGGAGGTTCTTGCCAAGGGAGTGTAAATCTGCTTTGTATCATCATTGAGAACGCATGGATTTGGCAAAAGTATGAATAGTTAACTGCAATACCCTTCAGAGCCGAATCGACTATGGTAGCTATCGCAATGCATTTCTGTAGTAATTCAGGAATGAGGGTTGTGAATTCCTAAATGCGTTAGATAAAGGGCTAGGGGGGTGCTATATAATTGGAGTACATAATGGAATGGAACCAGAAGTCCTTGGAAACTTGTTGTATCATACTCGTAATAAGTGATGTCACGCAAATAGCATTCATTTTCGTCCTTTCTTTGGAGTTTTTCAATAAGTTCATCGGATATATGGAGCGTTATGTGTTCTCATGCAGCTTTTTCAGAGCCCAGGGGCTTTTGACATCAACCTTACCCTTCAAATAATCCCACAAAAAAAGAAGTCTGATGCTGTCACATCGGGCGGATTTGGACCGTACCACACCGTCCAAGCGTAAGATACGAGTGAAATGCCCGATAGTATTTGCTTCAATATCCCGACGACGCCGCCTTTTGAGGTGGCCACGGTGTAGTGTGTAGGTAATGTGTTGGCTTGCGACCTGCCCGGTGTAGGTTCAAGCCCCGCCAGAGGAACAGCAATCACAGCCACCAAGCATAACAGAGCAAAGAATAAAATCGGAGTTTCTCCAACTACTACACCAAAAAGGAGTTGCTGCCTGGGAGTAAAATGGACCGTATAGAGATTGAGTGCTTCTAGGATTTGGTTGCTCTTTTTATCATAAAACGCCGTCCTTTTGATATCGGGGAATGCTTTCGAAAATCCTCTCTACTAAGCTTGATAGTGACGGTATTGATTTTGCCTGTGTGATATGAATGAACGTTCTCTAAAAGCGGGTGCCTCGCTTCTTGAAAATTGAGGTCTAAAGCGACCTATTTGCTTATTTGAGGGTCTACTTAACGCCAGCTACACTTTCATTAATGTTAAGGCATACGTTATCGCTGTGGCTGATCTCTGGGCAACAGTCTTCTTCTACGAGGGTCGAGAAACTAGACGATAGCACGCCAACCTGCGGTTTGCCTTTGCTTCTTTATTCTCTAGTAGGAAACCTACGGAGTGTTGTGATAATGATTCTGTTTGTAAGCAAAATAAGCATTAATGCGCTAAGTGATTTAAAATTATTTTTGAAAGCGTCCTTGATGTCCCTTACAGCAGACTTACCTTCGCAGTACGCAAGTTGCTATGTCAGCAGATGTTTCATATCGATTCTGCTACGAAGGATATCAATCAATCGCCTTTCTATGGTTTTCACAAGGAATGATACTGATGGGTCTGTCAGCCTTCGGGCTGGTGTGGGAGCCTTTTCTCCATACTAGGTGTATATAGACCTGATCTAGCGATGTCGAATCTCTGTTGGAATTCCGCTGGTATGATCCCATTTAGTCTCACAGATTTGTATGGATGTACGATTTGCACTTCGAAACTACCAGGAAAAGGTATGTCCATTGACGCTTCAATTGATTTTCCGCATGTGGAAGTCCCGGAGCCATCTGAGATTTTAAAGCAGCTGGGAATATTGGGACAAGTTGAGAGGATTCAGTGTGAGCCTTTAAGGGCAACAAGACATATATAAACGGCGGTCATAAAGCCTACTGAGTGTGACGATCATGGGGGAGAGCTGAAGGAGATTTGTTTGCCTCGCTGCACTCAACTTTTTAGTCTGGCTGGTAAGATCAGAGAGAGCAGTGAAGACGCTTTGTAACTTTTCGTGAGATAGCCTTCAGGATTCGCCATCAAGTCGCTACTCAGTATCCTCGAATAAATCAAGTTGCTGCAGTTTAAATAAAGTTCAAATAAACCGCTCAATAGTAAGTCTCAACGTAGTATTGAAACCCGTCCTGTCTACCTGTCTATTTGTCCGTCTGCTCGTTTGTAGTATGCGTTTATCTCGAAAATTCCAAAACGGAATTTAGTGCGGTTCGTCTATAGTAAAAAAAAATGTCTGCTGGGCCGAATCCGGACGTATTCATTTAGCAATTAATAAAGTCCACTGCAACTGGTGCTCCTCAAGGCAGGACTTGTGACGAAGGCGAGGGGTTTACACACTTTAACCGAAAGCAGATGAAAATAGTTTTTTAGGGGTGATTTCAGTACAAAAAAGGTGCAGCAAAAAATTGCTTAGACCTTTGACATGTGTCTGTTATAAAATACCATTTAGCCCCGGACTGCTCTTGGGGACAACATTCTCAACGATAAGATTACATTAGCGATAACCCCTGCATTCAATCAAAGACATTCCCAGCTGTTACCACTGCTCGCATCCCCCTCATATGTCGTTTGTTATATCAAAACTCCCTACGTCCCCAGCTTTAAGTTAAATCACTTCAAGTCAAAGCCAATTCGAATACATTCGAATGTCTCAGCTATTTATGTCCTCCCTTTGCATATATAAATTACACAATGAACACAAATCAAATAGGAAATAGCTTACAGTCATCCTCTGAGCCATCCACCACCATCACCTAACCGCCTTCACCTTTCAAACAAATGGAAGCTCATCATTTCTATTCGACCCCCTCCCTCAGTACAAGCACAGTAGCATAACACTCCGGCATTTCTAGCTTTGAGCTAGAAAAACACATTACTCAACCTCCTGCTGTACATCACAGCATACGTACACTAATTAATGTTGTCATCTATACACACACATATGGCATGTACGAGCGCAAATACATGCATGTGTCCCGCTTTCGTGTCTGTCAGGCATTTCCTTTCGATTACAATATTTCCAAGATACAAAACATTTTTCAGTCTTACAGCGGGATTCATTCCACTCACCCCCATCCACCCATTCACCCACTCACCCCAAATGTGGAAGGAGAAGGAGGATGAAAGTCAAACGAAAAACAAATGACCGTCAATTAGAGGTCCGTTTGAGCTGAAACATGAGCTAAACGGTATTTAGGCTAAATACCAAATGAATATGTAGATAGATACAAATGTATCTATGCATATTGTTTGGCAATTAATTGATGGGCTTTTGGTCTTACGTTCGCCTACAAATACCATAGATACTCTTGTCAAGGTTACACAATGTCGAACAGATTGGGGGCAAAAGCTCCACCCACCCCCTCTACCCACCACTGGTACACAAATCGTCGTCTCGGCGAATCACAAGGATTTAGTCGACTGTCACTTTAGTGTAGAGTTTCGTTTTCACTTATTTATTCTCACCGGTTAATCCGCTTCTTGGACCGCATTAATTTTTATCGTTTGTTTATCTCATTAAATGGATTTTTTTTTCGTCTCTACTTTGAAGGGAGATACTTTTTTTTCATGTTGATTGGTTCTCGACTAAGCTTCTTACTTAGATGGGGATGGAGAGCAGAGAAAATCCCTCTTACTTCGTTCACATCAATCAAACGACAGACGGTTTTGTTATTAAATTTTTAAGAACGCCGACAGGTAACTGAAGGAAACCATGTGGAAATGGTGTGACAACGGCAGGAATCAAAGGAATATACCTACACACATATACTCGTATCTCCAAGGTACACCCACGATACATCCTAATGGATGGAGATACGGCAATTTGTGTTGTCGCGAACAATTTTAAGGCGCGTGTTCTTAAAACTCGGGACACACGACATCTCTCGTTTATCCCTCAATGGATGTCTAACAGTGACAACTTATTTGGGAAGTAATTTTATATTTTTTCTATATTTTTGGCCAACCGGTGGGTGGGAGATACACGTTTGAGGGCTCTTTCCGGCATAAAGATACATAATTGCCAGTCTGTGTGTGTCCCGTAGATACAGAGGTAGATTGACAAGACGAAATGAGCTTCTTTCGGAGCAGACTTCGATAGTTTGATTAATGGAAATTGAGGAGCAATTTAATAATTCAGGGATGTTTGTTAGGTTGTCCTGTTCGGCTGTGTGTGTGGCTAATAATGGAGCGTGAATGCAAGGCACACGTTCCATGGTGTTTGTATAATAAATTCATGTGCACTTGCGGGAGGGATATTATTAATGTGGAGTTCAATTATTGAACAGACAGTACGTGTGACAATCGTCACGGGAATATTGTTGGGGATCGCAGATATTTAATTGCTTTGCTTGGGTGACAGAAAAAATGGGGACGGAAATTGTATCTAAGCTTAGATAATCTCCTACGTACATACAGAGAGCACGAGTGAGTGTTAGACAAGTCATTAGACTAATTAAGGGTTGCTTTGAGCTGTAATGTATCCCAAAACCGCAAGCATGACAGTTGCATCCAAGCAAAGAGGGAAAGGATAATACTATCTTTCAAAACGGAATTAGAGGCTTCTCTTAGCAAGTTTGGCTGAGACGTGAATACGAATTAAAACAAATGTTGTGTAAATAGCATTAAGGACATCATAAAAGTATGTGGACATGATTTATCTTTCGTAAGCGTTTTGACAGATGCAAGTTTCTCTGAATCATCCTGAGAATCAAAATCACCAAAAAAAACTGTTTGGTGTTTTCTGGGATTCGAACCTCCCGCTCGCTCCCGTCGTCCGGCGCTGGTATTTTCGTTGAATGCGACAACATTAGGTTTCAGGCAGAGGTGTATGCCATCCTAATGGCTGCGGACTATACCATTGTGAGAAACAGGTGGAAGGGACGAAATATCTACGTATGTAGCGATAGCCAGGCTGCGCCTAATGCACTTTTCAACCCTCTAACCTTCTCCAAAATAGTTCGTGAATGCAAAACCTCCTTGAATTCGGTCGGAAGGCTGAACTCATTAAATCTCGTCTGGGTCCCAGGACACAACGGGATAACAGGGAATAAGATCTCCGATGAGCTTGCTAGGCAAGGTTCAGAAGAGGCTTTCTCTGGACCTGAACCCACGTTGGGGCTGCCAGCGTCCTTGGTCAGGGCTTCCATCGACAACTGGGTTGTTAATGAGCACAATCGAAGGTGACGTAGCTCTCCAGGATGTAGGCAGACTAAACGAATGATCCCTGGCATCTGTAGGAAATCGGCGGTTTTCTTGCTATCCCTTAGCAGGAAGGACTGTAGACAACTTACTGGCGTTCTTACGAGCCACTACACCTTTGCCAAACACCTTAGTGTGCTAGGTTTAAGTGATACCCCTATCTGCGACGCCTCTGGAGAAGGCGAAGACACGGCGGAACATTTCCTATGTGATTGTCCTGCCTTTGCTCAGATCAGGTGGCGGATTTTCGGTGCTGATGTGGTAAGTGCTGATGATGTAAGCTCCTCATCACTGAAGCTCCTTCTCGATTTTCTACGAAAGACGAAAAAATTCTAGAGTGGGGTTCTCTACCTGGTAGTACAATGGACCAGTTTTTGAGTCTGAGTGCTCCAGTAGGGTATGCCCGCCCGGACAAAAAAAACCCCTGTGGCACTACGCCCGTTTTATAGAAAAATGCTTGAGGAATTTTTGGTTTCAAATATTTTCTATAAACGCTCGACAAAGGTCATCAAAGTGTCAGATTCCTTGCAACACGAAAACTGCTCTGGGTTAACAACAACACAGAAACTCTAGACTCTCGAAAATCATCCTGAAACATTCGTGAAGCCGGGATAGGACTGATACTGACTTCGAGCGCGGTCAAGAACTAATGTCGTGTATGACAAATTTTACAGTATTACACTCCCACAGAAGTTGCCACATATTGTTAACTCTTCCAAACCAGATCTCTTGCTAAGCTGGACTTCAAAAACTATTCTCCGTCTGAAATAAGGTGGCTTTTGGTACAACATTCTGAAGAGTTTTGCTGACCTCGCGTTGTAGTTATCCTTTAGCCGGTGTTTGGATCTGATGTCTTAAAGATGCCACTTCGACTGCTGCACAAATTCAAACCCCTCATCTGCCCCTGAATCTGAGCCATGAAAGAATTGCTGTCGAATTTTTATGGATGGCTACAAAACCAATCCAGAGAGTTGTGCTGTAGCCTTCGTAGAGGCGTAACAAACTTAGACTTACTTCCTCGTTAGGCAAACATGTGTACATCTGTCTTTCAAGCAGAGACTACTCCAGTGGGTATCAACTATGTATACTGTGATATAGATAAGAAATCAGTGAATTCAGCGTTTAAAACCTTTCTCAGTCCTTCAATCACTTCGAAAATGCCGGACCTCCCTGAATTGGATTCGGTATGAACTCAGACTTGCTTAGGGCCTAGTTCACAATCAACTTACTACATAAGGCTCAGAGAAGGACTTCTCAAGACTTGACGAAAGACGAAAAAATTTCAGTTACAAGGAATAGCTATCGGTAGTACCAGTATCAAGATGTCTGGAACCAGCCTGGTCAGATTCAACTCCCGTCATTTAGTGTTGCTTGCCGTTCTAGCTGCTAGAAAAAACGTCTTCGACAGCGGGATTTGTTACTTTTCTATTCACAGTTAGGACCCCAACCTTTGAGGTTTAAGGATGAACACTGTGGGATAGCACTGAAGACATAAGCTACGGTAGCCACTCGACCATTTGTGACGTGTAGGACTAAATGTTTGTAGCGTTTTCCAGATCGTGTTAGATCATGCGATAGACTTGATTGGTCTGTTACTTGCGGTGGAACCAGTTCCCAAGAGAAGATGGACTCATCGAGTTATAACGAAAATGGACTTCAACATAAGTCAGGTACCAACATGGCACGGCTGTTATCGAACTTACATGCCTCAATTCGGATGCTCTGACTCCTGCGGCTGTTTTAACTGCGGAGAGGGTCATGGTGATGTGCAAGATGCAGAGCATAGAGCCGTCAGAGATTCAATTGAGGAAGCACTTACCTCAGACGCAGCCAAAACGATAACTGGAAGTACATAGTAAAGAGCTAAACCCCATCTCTCGATGAAATACTTGACGAAGAATAGGATAGTGACATGAGATATAGGCGGCTATATGCTGGCGAGCACGTGTCCGTTGGGGGAGTAGAAATGCATTTCAAACCCTGTCTGGACGGGTACCGCTTGTGGAATAAGTTAGAGACAAGATTGAATTCCTATATTTGGCAAGAGTTAAGCAAAAAAGGGACTAAAACAGCACATCAAAATTTCAAAGTACGGATCCACAACATCCACATGAACTGGACTAGATGTATACGAATGCAGGTCGAGAATTTCTGCTAGGTTAAGTTAGATTGCTGAGTTGATGAGGGGAGAACAGACTCGACTCATCCCACTTAGGTCCTTGTGAAGCCATTGTGATACATTGTGGGGGGTACGGGGTACCACTTCCTGCACTGGCTTCTCATCTTACTGCTTACCATCGTGGCATCCTATAGTAGATAGTTTTTGTATGTCCTAGAAGTAGTGTTCTATTTCTCAAGTGACGTGAGCTTGGTCAGTGCCAAAGGAAGTGAGATGTATCCTCGTGAGCCTCTTCATATATTGAGTCTCTACTTACTTTTCGCAGCAGGTCCTAAGCGCTGGTCCTGCAAATACTTTGCAGAGCAAAGAACATCTAGAAAATCACAAACGGAAAAGAAGTTAGATCTGAATAAACGGAACCAAAAACGCATTCTGACAGGCGTATTAGTGGTTCTTTGCAGACTAAGGGAGCATCTCAGGAAATTGCATCTAAAAGAGGATTTGCACTTTAGATTGTGCAGGAATCCTGAGGAAACACCAACATAATCTACAAAAAAAGAGATCATCATCCTCTCTCTTATCATAGACTGCTTTGCCTTCGCTTAATCCAATTCATATACCATGAGGTTTGTTAATATACTATGTGTTGGAATAAGTGCCTTAGCTACAGCATCTCGAGTATCTGGATTCCCATTTTGGATGGGATGGGAAGTAATTAATCTTTCTTAGGTCGCAGGACAATTGCATTTCAACGTATCGAAATCTCCATCTACCTTGCGGGTATGATGTAGTTTGTAAGCACAGAATCCTACTCTGGACCGGTTGGCTGTATGGGAAACACTACACCCAAAGTAGTTTTTGTTGTAATATTGGGAAATTCTCTTCAAAGCGGTTGAAATACTCGTATGAGCGGGGACGGGAAACGTTCAAAAAGGCCACAACACGGGAATGTATTATTTTTACTTTTAAGGGACGGGGACAGTCGGGTATGCGCGTATACATACGTATATGTAAACATTTTTTTGGTTAAAAGGAAATGGAGCTGCCACAGGTATTCAAACCTTTTTTCGTCTCTAGAGTGAGGGGCGAATTTAAAGATCGAATCCTTCATTAAGGCGAAAGCTTTAAAGCCATTTGTCGATAAGTACAACACGAACTCACTGTAAACTTCAGCTCTCCATTCCCCATGTGATTTTGAAATTTTTTCCACATTGATAAAGTTTCATAAATCCCTCCGGATGTCTGAACAATTCCAGGGATTTCTGCCAACAATTTTAATTACTGCTCATGGCAGTTGTATACTTTTGTCCCTCTCATCATCGGTATGTTCGTGTGTTTTTTTTTATTTGCTCTAAAATGTTTTAAAACTATGAACTCAAGGATACATCACGTGCCGAATGAAAGTCAATTTTCAAATTTCATCACCAAGTACCAGTATCGCGATGTGACGCTCAACGCTCTCTGCAGCTGTTAGCAACTTGTTAACTTAATTACAAAACTACGCCAGGATGTCGCTTATTACTTTCCTTTAACGTAGTTGCACCCACTCTGCACCAGAGTGGTGCTACTCACCATCCCCACTCACCCTTAGCTGTGCTGTGGTATGCATGTCACCGACTAGCGTGTCATAGATGCATTTTATGTGTGCATTTGCTCCTGTTTTTTTTTTTTTTTTTTTTTTTTTGCTTAAGTGCCTTGATTCGTAATGTCATCCATTCGGTGGCATGTTCTGCAACACTCTGGGGTCGAAAATGGAAGGAATTTGTAAAAATCTCAACAAATTCACGGCCGATTGGGTTCAAATCTTAGATAAATAAAATTTGTATCTGGACTCTCGCAACCTGATTTATTTATTTTTTTTCTCTTTTCTTTTCCAGGTAAGTGGAACCACTAGACAAGACCTAGGCAGCGTAAGGTGTATACTCGTATACAGTACGCCCGCCAGCCCGCCAGCCCTTAAATGCTATAATTAATGCGGTGTGTAAGTAAATAGAAATACACTTGGATTGCACTTAAAGTTGATTAACTACTCAACAACATGAGGTAGAGAGCAGCACTCTCACACAGTCGGTGTGGTGTGCAGTGTAGTGGATGGTAAATAACGTGTAACGGACGAAATGGATAGTTGGAGTGTTTCGAATTTCTTTATTTACCATGACAGTGGAGCACATTTACACATAGAGACAGATGGTGGTAGAGGAGGAGTGTGTTTGCATTAAGAGTGTAGAATGTATCTGTTGGAGGGAATTGAGGACCAATTGTTGTAGGGATTTGCTTGCAATAATCTACTGAGCGAAATTGCTTGGAAAGTTCCTCACTCGGGAACGGAATGATCCATGTAATTATCGAACACTTGGGAGATGAAGGAGTGCACACTTTAGGATGCGAGTTGTAGATTGTAATGCACTGTTGGTTGTCTGTTATGTGAGATAGTATCTCTGAACAACAGAACCCTGAGGCATAACATCGAAACGGGTATCCAAACATCGCAACTGTGGCGAGATCAATGGGTACCAGGAAGTTAATTTGAACAACGCCGTCGATGTTATCCATTCGTTACTTCTCTCTCTCACGTAACTCAATTTTTGTTTTCACCGAGATTGCTGGATACAAAGATGCAAAGGATTGGCTGCCACTCTGTTTCTATCATCACATATACATATGTAGTATGTATCAGTTCCTGTTGGGAGTTGGAAGCTGGTTGCTGGAGGATTTCTAAGGCATACAGGATATTAGATTCAGTTGGTAGCTTATGTAAGGCATCTTTGTTTGTTGCTTGCCTTTCCTAATTTAAGGTTGCTGAACGTCGTGGTCCAAATTCTAGGTAATGTGAGCAGTTGCCTCGGTTTACAGGTCTGGTTGAACTTTTCTAGTTCTTCAGCAACGTTTGGAGTTGTGATGAACATAGTTGATCCTAGAATGGTCAGAGTGTCAGGGAATCTCGGTGTAGACTACATTTTTGCTAACAACTTTCTCCGAAGTAGATTATATTCAGTTCTTTCTAACTTTTCCTCAACTGCAGGGCCTCTATAGCGACCGTTCTGCGCCATGTTTTCTTCAGACCGCCAGGTGTTCTACCATCCTGCATTGAAGGGGTCCATTTCAGAGCATTGTTAACTATGGATCTGTCCATGGATGTCCATGGATCTGTGTGACTGTCACTTCCGTCATTGTATGTTGGTTTCTGACCCATTCCCTGGTAGGGATGGTCGTTAGGGATACAATTGGGCCAGAGAACCTTTAAGATGTTGCGCGGACACCTATCAAAATATGCTTGCAACTTTTGCGTGATAGCAATGGTCACTATCCACCTGCTGCAAGCAGTTCCATTGAAACACATAGCCAATCACCAAGAAGAATAGTATTGGTGAAAATATGCATCCTTGTCTTATCCCACTTTGGATTTAGAATTCCTCAAACAACCTTCCTCTGTGTAGAAAGTAACATTTCGACTCAGCATATAGGGTCTTGATAATGGCAATAAATCTATTGGGGAATTCCTCTACTGCATAAGTCACGCCAAAACAACTCCCTCTGCTGGAACCAAACCCTGTCCAAATCTAAATCGCGATAACTAATGACGTTGTCGACGTCGAAATGGCATGCTCTTCAAAAAGACACCAGCAGATAGCATATCGTTTATAAGCACCAACCGTCTGCACATTCACCTTGCGCCATCTGCGATGAACCCCATACTAAACCATATTGTTTTTCGCTGCATATTTTTAGGAGCTCATTGTAGCTTGGTCAAGGATACACCAGAAACTCTTACTACGCCGCTGAACACAAATTAAAAACGTCACGTTCATAAAACTGGTCGGTAGGGAGAGAAACTGATGTCAAGTTGTAATCTGTTTAAGGCTGACAGAATCCTAGTTTGAGTGGAGTAGTTTTAAATCATATTCATCGTCTAAAATAGGACGAAGCAAATCACTCGACAACAAACCTTGGAATTGATTAAAACGTGCTGTGCGCTGACTTGTGGATCCAAAAGGTTCAAGGATCATTCATCAAAATCAATCTCAACCGTCAGTCCGTCAGTTAGGCATGACGAAAGCTGTCATGTTCTGCAAGCTTTCACCAATTCTTAAGTTTATCCCTTCACTTACCCAAATTGTCTGAAGTACGCACATTTAAAATCACATAGGACGTCGTCTATTTAAAAGCCTACCTTTTGCTTGTACTCGTATCCCATCCTACTGTGTAGGGCATTTTATCTTAAAAGACCGTCCATCGACATGTCAATAGAAAATTTTCATCATAAATAACGTCCTCAACGCTCATCCTCTGCCTCCCAATGAATCTGAGTGAATCTACCCTCATCACTTCCCAACCAACTGCTGCAGCACTCTGATCCATCAATTAACCGCATTTCTGTTTTTTTTTTTGTTTTTTTTTTTGTTTAAATTCATTAACCTTCGTCAATCTTCTTCGTGTGCCGCTGTAGATCGAATGGCAAAAGGGTAACATAAATACGAAACCATCGTATCGTAACCTGTCCCTAAATCGTAACCCTTATCCCAGAGATAAATTACATTCATTCCCATTTACGGTTGATTTATCCTTCGTTTTTCGTTTTTATTATCGAAAGCGGGTCTAAACGGGCCTCGCGTACCATTATTTACCAGAGTTAAGCTTAAGCCGACCCGTTCTGCCCTTTTAGTTTTAATTAGTGGATTTTGATGAAATGAAAAATGAATTTCGTCAGCATTTAGTGGCGTAGCGATGGAACGCGCCCCCAAACTTACGACCTTACGAAGTCCAGGCTGCCTAGTGATTAATTTTGACTGGAAGAACTCAATCAAATGGTTCAATCGAAAGTAATCAATCTGTGGGTGGTGGCGGTGGGGGTGGTATAGTATCCACGCGAACTTCATTTACATATATTCGCGCTGCTGTCACGCTTAAACGGTGGACATTTTGTGCTATGAATAATTTAGGAAAAAGTGTTTATTCGCTTAAGCTATTCAAATGGTCAACCATTTCCGGTGGGAAGTTCACTGCGGGGTGCATAATCGTATAACTAAGTGGTGCGAGGAAATATGGCTAAAAGAGTGTTTGAATGATTAATTAGCGTTTGATTGCAAGAAAGAATGAAGCCATTTAGTTGAGTCGAATGGTAAGGGAAATGGAAGTGATTATGCTGATTTAGATTTGAGGTAATAATTCACTCAATTAATGCAGTTGAGTTCACCTAAGTAGGACACGGATAACACGGAGAGGTGGGGGGAGTGAATTATTAGACAGGTGAGTAGGACGAGGAGCCTATTGTGATTTGCATGTTTTACAAAATGGTGACAACGAAAAGATACGTATCAAGGACTAACGAACTTAGAAATTATTTGCATGTACGGCTTCTTAGTGGGTCATCATACGGGTGTGAATAGGCCTTTATTTCTGCATGTGATGGCTTATGTCGGTGACGTTTTGACGGAATTTATTTTGTTCAAAAATAAACAAGCATATCACTCAAGAACGCGGGAGATTGTAGATTGGTTGTAGGGCTGTATGCGCACTGCGACCTTTATACATAGATCTATTGTGCTACCTCGACTTAGAGTTAAAGTCGATGAGATACTCGACTTAGATCACCTCCTCCAGTCCGATTTCCTTAATAAATCGGAGTATCAGGAGGGGATCTAACAATGGTAGATCTTCTTCTAATAGTTGGTAAGCCTCCAGTGTCCCACCTTCCTTTAGAAGGTGCCCTGGGGTTTCCTCTTCATTACCCCAGAATCTGCAGTCTCCAAATTGCTCAATACCCAGTTTCCTTATGTCCTCTTTAAGTCTGCAGTGACCCGTTAGGAAGCCTGTAAGGATTCGCAGTCGGATCTTGCTGATGGTTATACAGACGTTACTTTTTCCGGTTACAATGCCCAAGAAGTTCTTTGGCCTTTGACCACAAAATGGTTCCGGGCCAGTGAATACGATTTCTGATCCTCCTACAGCTCGCTTATGAGCTCATTCATTCCCCTTTACTCTCACGCGACTTGATACCCAAAAGAGGATGATTCTGTCAAGCCACTCCCATACCAGTGTAGACCTGATTTCATAGGAGCTTAAAGCCTTTATTGCAGCTTGGCTATCCGACAGTATCGCAATGTCTTGCCCTCGATACTTCCTATCGAGGTTGGAAGATACTGGGGTATGTTTCCATGGCTTCTGAATAATTGATTCTGGGCCCGTATACACCTGCTCCAGTTCCTATGGATGTTTTAAACCGGTCTGTGTACCATTTTATGGTGGTTTTTGGTACACTCCGGCTTCCAGTTAAATTTCCTCTCGAAGCAGTATCTCTTGACCATATCATCCCTGGGCCAGTCCAGAAGGCCTAGTGTTTCTCGCTCCCTTTCCTTTCTCGATGGTATGGTTTCTTTGGCAGTTCTTTCTAGCACCAAGTTTAAGAGGGTGAGTCCCAATATCACGTCCAGTGCTGCTGTGGGAAACGTTCTCATAGCCCCTGTTACGCCAGTACAAGCTAGCCTCGGTATTTTTTCAAGTGTTTTCCTGGTTGTGCTCAACTTGGTTCTTCCAGCCGAAGCTACCGCTCCGTATGTTGTTTTGGTCTGACCATCATTGTGTACATCCATTTCAGTGCAGCTCGGTTACATCCCCAAGTTTTGCCTGAGATGCTTCTGCACACCATCAGTGCTCGCGTTGCTTTGGCTACCACAGTTTCTTCCAGAGAAGTTTGCTGTCTAGTGTTGTACCTAGATATTTGACCTGCTGCTGTGGTTCCATTCTGATTCCATTCAACGTTATGGGTAGCATGTGCTTCAGTTGTCTTCTTCTGTTTTCAGGTAATATCTCGTTGATGTTGCAATGATATTAATGAGGTACGAGGGCCTTTTCCACCTGCCCTGATCAAGCAAAATTATCCTCATTCCTCTCTTAAGTGGATCAGAACATTATCGAAAATTATGTCAAATTGATAAGTGATAAGTGATAAGTTGTTTGAGGAACAATATCCCAAAATGTTTGGTAATTGCAATGTTTGTGGTATCAAATATGAAATATGTAAGTCTTCGTTCTCTTCAAAGGACTAAGAGTGTTCGTTTCTCGTCATTTTTGATACCTCATGTTCGTGTTGTCAAATCTCCCTATTCAAGCACAGTACCATGTTGCATCCCCAGAACTTGTCTATTTTGCTTTCTATTTCCTCATTTAGTGAGAAATTTTGCCTTTTTCTCCGGATATTTTGAATCATGAGTCAAAAATATGAAAAAGAAAAAATCTAAACCCACCTTTGCCAACCTAAACATTACCCAATCGAAGCGCTTTTCAACAACCAGAGCTAAATTCATTTTAGTGACACTTTTATGAGCTTAGAAACGACCTAGCAGAGATGTCGTTATTCATACCAGGCGTACGCCGGTATTTTTGGCTTGCAAATGTTGAACGTGCAACTCTATCCCGAGAAGCATTTCTGCACACGAACTGTGGACAGGGGCTCCTGCACCTAGGGGCCACTAAATCATCCTAAAAAAGTTTAAATTTTGGCCTCAATGTGAGAAAAGGAAAATTTTCTTTTTTTTTTGTCCGCTGTACAGATATAGATACAAGTGCAACAAGTAAATTTTAATTGTGATGACAATCACTTGGATACTAAATCTCTTCCTGCCGTCGTTTTTCTATTGCACTTTTTTTCTCCCTTTTTTTGGTCCTATTGTGCTCAGAAGATCCTTGTAATTGCACTTTACATCTGCATACAATTGAACTTTATTGCACTCCTCGATCTGGGTGTGCCGATTTTGGCTTGGCTTTCTTAATATTATTTTCCAGAGAGAAGAGGCGATGGGGATGCTTTTTGTGGAGAGTACAGAAGTTTCTTCTTGGATGCGATCCAAAACAATTTATGTCAGTTTTAATAACACTGAGAAGGATACCGTGTTGAATTCAATGAGATGTTTTACGAGAACACGTATTGACAGGGCATGTTTGCTCCCCAGGGTTTTGAAATTTTTCAGAAAGGAATTTACGTGAAGGGAATACGTATTGACGGTTGGGATTTTCATTGGAAGTGTAATTATTATGATTTTATAGTGGAGAGAGATTTATTGCTTCCATCGATGGACTGAACTGGAATCGAAGGTCAAAGCGTGGGATGGAAAATTCATGTCCATTTCCACTCTAGATGTTAATCCATCATTTCTGCTTGAAATTGAAGAAAAGACGGCTGTGGTTCTTCATGTGTATTCACTGATTTAAAATTCATAATCTCGAAATCCCCAGCCCTTTATTCGCAACGTAGGTTTGTCCAGTAGTAAACGAAACAGTGTCCATCATTCAAGAATAATCATGAAGCCACGGCGAACACTACATGTGCCAATGTGGTTAAGCAGATCAACCTAGACTTCACGAAGATTTCGGCTGGTCGGTATCAGTTAATCTTAGCAAAGCTTCTAACTTTCACCTACGAGTACTTCGATTTGACTGGAAGACTAAACTTTGACGCCGAGAACCAAGTTTCTAAGGTGACCATAGCTCCAAATGTTCTAGAAGTATATTGGTTGATTCTAACATATGCCTGTTGGCCTATAGTTAGGAATAATCCATCCATCTTAAGTTGCAACGACTTCAAAAATTAGTATGCTACCACGGAGGCTAGGTTAAGGTTAGGTAGATGGGTGCCCTAGTTGAGATGAGATTTTCAACGGCTCACATTGGCTAACGATGAGTACATTGTGCCCAATAGGAGACCCCTGAGTAACTAAATTTCATTATCGGCGGCTGACACCCAGATACATATATATGCGTATAAATCCCAGGAGTTTGTTCAGCTCAATGTTTCCTATATCGTCCAGCTCCGCAGAGAAGTAGCTCTCAAGAGTGTCCTTCCTTTTGGTTGTAGTCTCACATAGCAAGTGGGGAATGGATAATATTTCCTCTTCGTCCCTGCAGTAAAAGTCGTTGTGTGGTAGTCCTGGTCGTGCTGCACGGTTTCCTAAGACGCCAACAGCTTTACGAATATCCCTCCGACTGAGTTTCATGAGATATGCGGATCTCTTTTTCTGGCCATAAAGATTTGGGTTTGGTACATATATCTAATCGATACCAATGCCTGGTAACATCCTCGTCGTTGGTATCCTCCTCCTCGATGTCTATCTTCCTGTTCTAAGTGGCCCCTAGGTACAGCGGTGATTTAGCCCCGGGAAGGGCCTGCGAGACGCTTAGATGTGACCCTGTCCTGGCTAGTTCATCCGCCTTTACGTTACCCACATGCGACGCTTCGGAAATTCATCGAAAGTATCTTGCATTACCACCTTGCTATGACTGAATCAAGGTTGTGGCTTTTAACTGTTCTCCAAGATCTGTCGCAATGCAAATATTTGGTCTACGATAGACTTTCTAATCTGATTGTTGTTAAAACACTTAAGACGGAGGCACATTTTTTTAGGCAATTCTGAGAAAACTTAATTTTCCTACGTCGGGGTGGAGAGGATACCACTCGGGTTAGCCACTAAGAGGATTTCCCTTCAACTGAAGCTAACAAGTAACTGTGTACACATTAACCAAAAGCTTTACAGGTTTTAAAAGGCATTTATAAAACCCTCTCAAAGAACTCACATCGCACGTCTAGACAGCAAAACCATACCTACCCGTCTACCTTCGAGTATGAATGTGAATTCTTAATTAAGTCCATAGGTGCTAGGTACACAAAAGTTGTGAAAAAAAAAATCACGGATCGTGCTCAAATATTTACCAGAAAAGGAGTAAGCAAATCACTCACCCGAAAGTGCATGACGGCCTCAGACAACTTTCAACGATAGGGTAACCTTCCTTAGCGCTGATAAAACACTGAATCATTTTAAGGTGTAAAAGGACAGCTCGTTCCACTTTTTCATTCCTTCTTTCGAACTGACACTCTTAAATGCGCCGTTTGTACTGTGCTATTGCACTGGCAAGTGTATCTAGAATTTAGAGTGCCACATAGAAAAGTCAAACGAATATAAATGATGGGTACCCTGTGAACACCCAACACAAGTAGAAACAAGGACACATGTACGACGTGGGTGATTTAAGTTTAGCGTAGGTCCTTCTTGTTTTTTTTTTTTTTTTTTTTTTTTGCTCGTCGTGGTGCGTTGCTATAGCATAGTTGATGGATGGCAGCTCAGTGACAATGTGCAAGTGAAAGGAAATTAAACAAATGAATCACACAAACAACGAGTCAAGGCGGTAGATAGATGAAAATGGTAATGCAGAAGAATGAGGGAAATGGTTGACAGCTTGACTTTTTGATTGGGAAGACAAATGCTTTCTTTAAAGTTCAACATTGAATGTTGCAGTAGCAGGGAGAAGTTTCATTACTCTTTGAGGATTGACCTTTGCGGGGAGGAACTTCCTTATTGACAGTAAGAAGCTATTTATAAAAGTAGCGGCAGATTGAACATTAATTTATTTTTTTGTGAGAAAAAAGGAAAAAGCTGAATCAGGCGCTTTTGTTGGATAGAAGGTCTGGCATTTCACCTCCCAAGCGATTACAACACTGGACATGGTACTGCGAGTGTATAACCTACCATAAATTACATCAAAGCTCCATCCTTACAAGTATGACTTAAAGTTTTCCTGCGATATCATGTATATATCGCAGCAATACTTTAACCCTCCTGGAGCATATCCCGGTTGGCTGCATGGTCCACGTTGGAATGTTAAGCGACTGAGCCTCGCTAAGTACAGTTGAGCTCCATGTTGTTCTTGGTCTTCCAACTCGCCTTATACCCTGCGGATTCCACACGAAGGGATCTATGTTGGCGTTTGGTTTCCTCAAAGTATGGCCAATCCAGCGCCATTACCGTTGCCTGATATCAAGATCCACTCTTCTCTGATGAGTCCTATCCCACAACTTATGATTTGTGGCCAACGAATCTTTAGAATGTATCGAAGACAACGGTTAATAAAAGCCTGTAGTCTGCTCGAGATGTCGGCGGAGCATTTCCAGGTTTCACAGGCGTACAGCAGCACGGATTTATCATTGGACTCGAAGGGTTTCAGCTCAGATTTGTCTATCCTACTGGCAACATCAAAGTCCGTTCCACCATCAGTTGATACGATACGATACGATACTGCATGACCTTCTCAATAGTTTCCTGCCTCAGAATAATTTGCTGTTGTGTGTTGCGGTCGGTCTGGAGTTGATCCTTAAGCCAGCCAGCTCTCCGTTCGCTTGCAGCAATTGGCACATTTGGTCCAAACCACCCACGCTGTTTGCCATGAAACATATATCGTTAGCGCAGTCCAAATGACTAAGCTTTTCGAATGGAGTCCATTGGATGCTATTCCTCTCTGTCTTGTCTTGTCTTACTCCTTGACGCACCTGAAATGAATCGGAAAGCTGTCCGTTGTGCAACACGCAGCACCTTGCGTTGTTGTAGGATTCCTTAATAATAGCGACTGTCTTCTCAGGGATACCTCTCATGATAAGTAATCGCCATTCGCGATTTACCCTGTCGAATGTCTTCTCAAAATCGACGAACATGAGGTATAGAGGCGACTGATGCTCAGCTGATTGTTCAAGAATTATTCGCAGGATGTTAATATCATCGACCACTGCGAAATCCAGCTTGGAGCCTCTTGAGTGATGACTCTATCCTTCCTCTCATCCGATCAAGAATAACAGTTGCCATTACAGAACGGTTATACCACGCCAATTATTGCAATATTGCCTTTCTTTGGTATCTTTACAATAACACCATCCTTCCAGTCATTGGGATAGCTAACGTTCTCCCAAACATCCTGAACTAGTGGAAGCAAAATAGCCGTTGATTCATGATCCACCTTCAAGAACTCGGCTGCTTTGTTTTTTTTTTTGGAGAAGCACCACATTATAATGATGTGTAGTTATTGACCGACCTACCCAGCAAGCTATCTTCAAAAGAAGTCTGGGAATGGTATCAAACTGAAGAGCTATTCTAAATAAAAGGAAACATTTAAAGCCCCGAAGGATATTCAAAGCATAGAGAAAGCCAAGAGACTTATCAGGCGGGGTGCGAAGCCCTTCTTTATCGGCCCTGAGCTCCTAAGTCACATAGCGTTAATGGTCAACTTCTGAGGGTTGTAGGAATCCCTAAGAGCTGTGTCAAACCAGGAACTGTATTTATTTCTCAGACAAAAATAGAAGCCAAGAACTTAAATACTTCGAACTGGTCACTGCTTACACTTCGATCGTCCCAAAAAGTAAGGAAAGAGTATCTCAAACTTGTCGGCTTTTTCTAAAAGTACCGAAAAGGGTGTCCCCAAAGTCTCACCATAGCTCGCCTCAGACTTAAGCATTTTGATAAAAGTTTCATTGGTCCACCCAAAATGAAGGCAGTCGTTATGGGATCGATGATGTGGCCCAACATGATCATAATCAAGCTCAACTATGCAGTCTTTGAACAGTTCAATGAGTCACACTTAAAAGTCTTTCGAAATTGCAGTGCTTCGTGGTCCAATTATGTGGTACCACAGGGTTGTATGCTTACCCTCTTACTTTTCACAATTAATATTTTGAAGCGCTTCTATTTGATTTCCAATGCATTGGGAAGAAAACTCTTTTATTAAGATTTCTTAAGTGAATTTCCATCCCAAAGCTCATCCGATGAATGCTTAAAACCTCGCTAACATTATGTATCGTCATCGTCATCCTCTGTACAAACAAATGTCCAATCAAAAAAAGCAATTATTTTCTCCTTTTTTTTTAATTATGATGCAGAATTAGTATCTGCAACAAATCTATCAAAGAAATTTCGCAAAAGAAAAACCAGAAGAAGAACCGACAAAAATGTATCCATCAGCAATGCAACAGATACATATACGTGCTATAATTCTTCTACTCCAGTATAAAAGCCCGCATTTTTGAATTGCAAAAGAAGCCAACCCTGCAAAATAATAAAAAAAAAAACACATAAAACCAATTCCTTGTCAAAAAAAAAAAAGGATAGCTCGGCCTCTCTCCCGAAATAGCACCGCAAACTATCAACTGTTGTTTTTGGAGAACTGCCGACAGTTTTGTGTTTTCCTTTTTGTTCATCTCTGCCATTTTAGATCGTAATTTATACATTCTTGTGGTTCCTTGCTTTATATTCTCCAAAAAGAAAATAAAGGAGAACCCAAACGAAGACAATTATTCATAGTGACGAGGCATCGACGATGGAGGCGACGGCCAACACAATGCAGATGAGATGAATCTTGAGGTAGAAGGAGCAAACTATTATTTTTGGACTGACGCGCGACGTCAGAACGTCGAAATTTGAATATTTCACAAGAATAAAATTTGTTTTGTGCTCGGAAATTTTATCTCAAAAATTTACCAGAAATGTATACGAAATTTACTTTTTTTACTTAGGCAACATGGAACTCGAGAAATATGCATATTAGCCTTAGACATTTAAATATACTTGATTGCAGGGTTGTTCTTGTAAGTGAAGAAGAATAAGAAATCATAAAAGTGAATCCTTAAGGATTAAGATGATAAACACCGCATACGGGAAGTGAAAAAAATCAAGAAAGTTTATCCACAATGGTGGGAAGATTTATGCATTCTTCATCAATGGAGCTGAGTAGAGAATATTTTTATAGGGTGGGCCTAAAAGTTGTCCAGGACTTGAAATAGTCTTAGATACACCTTATCCTCGTAAGAAAAAAGAAGGGTTTGTAAATCAGAAAAACATGTCTTATAACATGAAATTCTGAGAAGTTTTGCTCTATTAACGTTGCGTACAAAAAGGTCTAAGAACAGTGGTGTCAATATTCAACCTTGAGGCACCCCGCTTTAAAATCAAAGTCTTCCACGTTGTGAAGTCTAGAAAATGTAAATCAAGATAGGTCCGTCGAAGATGGGAATCCTGTGACGTCAGCCATTGGCTCACTATTATAGAAATACATTCAGTTTCATTGTGTTCATTGTATGTTGTCCTTTGAGGCTGTAAAATTTCATCTAAGCTTAAGTGTATGTGTTTCAGAGAACATAGAAGACAATTGCTGGCTAGAACAGGACGGTTAGATAAAGATTTTGCTTCTTTTCATCAGCGGTAAGAGCAACCCATATAGAAGGCTTCTCAAGAGTGGATGCAGGAATTGGCTTGAGCTTAGCTAGAGAATAGTAAATTTCTTTACAATAGACTTAATCACAGCGTTAGCGAAGCTACACACAGGATTTATAACGAAAATAACTCGTGGAAGTCTTATTTTTGACTCCTTCCTCGCAAGGCTGTCATTTAGTCACATATTCATCCTCGCGATATCCCTGGACCCTTGTTGCCAAACTTTTCACCTTTTCATCTGCTCAACTTTCTTGCCACCGCTCTCCAGCAGAGAGCTATCATTAGCTCAAAATATTGTCTTCTTCCATAATTTTTAGAATTTTTTTGAGCACTGATTTTGGATTGAAATATGCTGCATATATTTTCTATAGAAATTCCTAGGGACTTAAAGAATATGTCTACCAAATTGATGTCCTTCGTGGGGCTAACTATCTTTCAAAAACATTAGTGCTTGAGGGAGATAGTCGATCGCTCACTCAAACCCCAAAATCTCCTACAAAAGAACAGAGACGCGAAAACGTGTGATGTTAATGACTAAACCACAATCCCTCTCCTAAGACTTGCTCCTTTGAGCAGAAATTCGGAAGGAAGAGTTTAAGCCTTCCTTAACTGCCGTTGTTGGTGTCAATCAACGTTTGCATCTTGTTTTATTTTATGAAGATGATATTCTTCTCAGGAGTAGTCCAACTAGCCCATCGAGCATGATTCTAAATTGGGTTTCAAAACGCACACAGTCAATGTACCGCACTCGGTTTGGATCCGTAGAAAGTCGCTTTTGAGATGATTGTCATGTCACCTTGGATTTTATCCTAAAACTGCGTCTTTAAACTGACCACCTCGCACCTTAGAATTCGCAAGTCTGTCCCTTAAACAATTTGTATCCCCGTCTTTTTTTCTTGCCTATATCTTCGACCACTGGTAGCAGCATGGCAATGCCGTCACTTGGAAGCAATCCTGCTAGTATTTCCTCAACCACGAGGAACCATAATATTGCGGAGAGAGTGCCCGTCAGAGATGCTCCTATTTTAAAGCCTGTCCTAAGCATAAGCCTTCTGCAGTTGCAAAGATCAGAGTTTAGCTTAGCCGAAGGCCTACTGAGAAGGATATTATCGGCCTTGGATTGCAAAGAGAATATAAATATTGAATAGTCACATGGGGCCTTAGGCCTAGTTCCTCGAAATCAATCGTGGGCTCTACGGCTTAACGCCGTATTTGAACGATGAATTCTTAACGACTTTACTGATGGAGGTGTGGAATTTCGAAAAATCCTTCGTATTTCCTGGTTTTCGAACTTGATTTTCCTAAAACCACAGAATCAATGTAAGAAGAATGCGAATCGGAAACAAACGAAAAGAATGTTAGGTTCTCACTTGTTTTTTTCTCTTTCACAACAAACTTCCAATACGTTTCCCTAAGACTTCCGTCAAATTTCTCATAAAAAATCTGCGATGTAAGCAAACTTTCCATGGCCCACCCTGTTTTGAATTTTTGATCTCTTTCCCTTTTCACAGTTATCTATCCAACAGTTTTCCGTCTAGGATGATATATCGACGCTTCGTCACATCCTTTCGGGAAGGAATGTTTCGTTTCTGGCGGGAATCTCAATACCCACCCACCTCGTACTGCATCAGCCTTTTGTTTTACATTCACACACAAATAGACTCTGTTTCCTTCCTCCTCGATGGCAGGGCGTCTCTATTCTTCAAGGAACCAAAACTGGCATGTAGAAGGCAGGGATCTCTGTCAGTCTCCACTGCCGCTCGTCGTACAAGTTAAACGAGTGATAAACTTTTTAGCTTCCCTGATCTTTATTGTTCTCCTAGATGCATATAATGATAGGGTGGATGAGGGGTAGTTGACAGACAAAGGAAAACCTTCTTAAAATGCTTGAATGCCACTACCTATCGCCGGTTTCAACCCCTCGCCTCTGCAACCCAAGTGAGAAAACAATGTGTTCTAATTTATCTGTGAGCTGCGAGCCTTTATGAATTTTTGAAGGAGAGAGCGCATTTTAATCACAAGACGTGCGAAGACACAGCAAAAGTTTCGTCGTTCCTCTTCGTGTGTGGAACGATTTTTTTTGGCGGAGCCAAAGTATCTTTCTCTATTCTTAACGTGAAAATTCACTGCAGGAAAATTGTAATAACAAAGTTTTTCCCCGATGCAAAAGATGAAGTTGATGAAAGCACATCGCCAAGTTTCCTTCCTAAAAACAAAACAAAACAAAATTTTACGATGCTGATGACATATTGTCTGCGGAATGATGAACGGAGCGGGCTAGAGGGTTGATGTAGATAATGATGATGTAAGGTTAGTTGTTAGCAGTTAGTGTTGCAAAAAATCAAAAGCAACAACAATGTTTTGGTTTTTAGGAGGATCTAAAAGGAAACAAAAAAATAGGAAACTTTTGGAAAAGAAGATTTTTGTTCGTCAGAAAATTAAGTTTCACTTGATGGAAAGTTGTTGCAGCATCCTTGCATCCTTGCATGCCAGAATGTTAAACACTTGCTAATGTAAAGTCTTCTTATGAGGAGAATATATTGTAGAAGATATTTACCCGAGTGAAATCGTCTTTTAGCTTCAAAAAAAATGTTTTAAATTAAAAAGGACTTGCTAAGGTCTTTCAATAACTACTCAGCCTGTCGTGTGTATCTTTTGCCTTATTTATCCTTGCAAATGAAAGGAATCTAAAAACTGTAGACAGAGTCTTATTAACTATTGTATATGAGAGTAGCATCCTTAGAATAAATCCAATCCTTCCACTAGTCACTCAAGGAGGTGATGTATATGGCAAATTTCTGGGAAACCCCCCTGTCTATTGGGGATTGAAATTCTTTGTAATTCCGGATTTGGAGCTTCTTATCGTGAAACAAGTCGGCAGTTGCAAAGAATACTTTTTTTGCATCACACTATCTGGTACACGCACAATTCTTATGGTGAAGCTTGGGGGCGTGGACAACTTAAACACATAAATTTAAACAAAAAATACTTGTATTGTTTTTAGCTGTCATAAGAGGGCTGAATGCCAATTTAGCTAAGCCAAATAAATACCGGGTGGCGCTGTGGTTCAGTGGTTTGTGCTTTGGATTGCTGAGCGGGAGGTTCGAGTCCCAGAAAACTTCTCAAAAACAAAAGCCTTTCGGATATGGCTCTATGTAAACTGTAGGTCCATTCCATTTGTGTAAAAAAAATATAACTTGCACAACTTGAGTGGTCACAAGACTCTAGACTCTGGACCAGGTACGGTCTGTTGCGCCACATATGCATTTCTATTTTTAAATGAATACCAGATTCGTTCTGAAAATTTCGCCTAAAACTACAATTCGTCTTCGAGTTTATGGTCGTCAAATGGTTAACTAAAATCGACACAGAAAAGATCGCTTCCAGAGCCTCTTAGGGAATACTCTCTGGGTTAGGATAGGGAGATGGGTTCCCTATGATAAATCATAGTTGAGTCTATTGTACCCATTGCCTTATTCCAGCAGACATCCCCTCCTTCAATGGCTATATTATCGGTTTGCGATGGGAACTGCTGAATGTATTGCCATCCTTGAGTTGACTTATCCTCCAAAGAATGACTGTAACCTGTTAGGAGAGTTAGGTTCTTACGATTCCACAGAAGATTCATGATTCATTTTGTATAATTGACTTCTATTGATAGCCAGTTGCAGCGAAATTGTGATAGAACCATAACCTCCCTTTCCCTAAGCTTAAGAAAGGTCTTCAAGAGTCTGCGCCTAGAACGATGAAATGCTGAAGGTATTTGAAGCCCAAGTTATCGCAATGTAGACTGTACTTTTGACGGCGGTCAGGCTAGATTGCGATCGTCAATATTTCCTTTTAAGCAGAATAAGTTTCTATGAGGCTCTCACCAAACGGCTTATACTTTAAGATGAGCTTCACAACCACCATGTAGAACCTATCAACCGCAAGCTTTGATACAATTATCTCTCTTCACAGAATATGGCTCTTAAGAATCCTTAGTAACGACTTAGTGGCTGCTATCTTTCGGCAGCATTGATGTACATCCAGTAAGAAACCCCAGCAAGCGAATTTGTCAAAATCCGGCATGATCAAGTCTCAACATCTCTACCATTGCCACGCACTGCGAACGCCCCAAGAACCACCTTTACAGCAAGTGAAAAGACCAGGGATTTATAGTTCATTCCACTGCTGGCTTACAATCCTTTGGTCTACCAAGACGCACATTTTTTTCGAAAGCCCATAAACACAGAGCTCATACTTTTCGCGAGGAAATTCAAATTATTATTGTGTCACTATGGAACTAGAAAAAGAAATACTTGCTTAGCTGCAATCTTGTATGTCTGCATGGGTATCTCACTAAATACGCAGCATCAATTCCTGCTCATCAACGCGGGCTACAACTCGACATTTATGCAAAGAGACCCATCCTGTCTAAAGTATTTATTTTTTTCTATTACCAATCTATGTTTCCAAGACGCTATTGCTTAAGATTGAAAGATTAATGGTGTGGGTAACAGAACACAACCCTGTGGGACCCCACTTTATGCGAATAAATTTCATTGACAGGCAATGCAAGTTAATACCTCTGAGATATTTTTTCCCCCAAACACATCTTTCTGAAATCACATAGCCATTTAAGCTAAATCGCATAAATCAGAATCCCGAAAGCATGCTCTTAATCATTCTTTCTCAGAACCATCCACCTCGTAGACGCATATCTTTTTTTATCGTTTCTTCGCACATCAAACTACCGCATGAAACAGTATACCTACCAAGGGAAGGAAAAAAAAACAATCTCAACGAAGGTATCCAGCCGTATGCCAAAAATCTAGGCGTGAAATTTTAATTAAAAGCCCAACGCTATAGACATCCATCGGATGGTCGTACATACATATGTGTGTACGGGTATAAAACAGGCTGCCTTTGGGAATATTCACTAGTACACACAGAGCAATTCCATAGAAACAAATCATACAGCAAACAGGATGCAAACAAATAAATGCATGTGGAAGCAAAGAAAAAGAAAAGGAATTCGCGACGATGGCGATGACGATGACTACGACAACGACAACGACGACGTGACATCCTTTATCCTTATTATTTAACAACGTTGCCAACGATATTGTTGTTCGACGAAGACGACGACTGTGACGATGAGGGCGGTTGGCTGAAATGCTGGTGTTTGTGGGCTCGTAATGCAAATTGAGATTGCTCGCTAAAGGATTCCATCATCCTGGCTTTTTCTCTAATGGGAGATAGAACCCCCTTCCCAACGGAGTGTCGTACGTGTATGTGGTAACACAATACGAAAATGAAATATTCTTCTAGGAAAAGGAGTAGAAAATGTTCGCCGAAATAGCTTAATGAAACTTCTGTATGCAGATGTCACTGTGTGTGTTTGCAGCATGTGAGGACGAGTGAATTCTGTCGTTCCTTCCATCCTAGTCATCATCTCTTACACTTTAGTGAAATAATTTCAGTAATTACGTTTTGACGGGTTGCATTGCATATGTGATGCAATAATGATGATTGGATGCGCGTTGAGGACCAAACGAAGGTACACACATACATATTTCCATTCATACATCTATGCATCAAGAATTACGGGACTTGCTGAAAAGTCACAGAGAATTGTATAAGTCTGGGGGGTTAGGTAAATGTTAAATTCATTTGAAACTCTAGGTGTGAAATGGGGGTGGCGTTTTATTTCGTTGGGATTGTCTATTGGAAGGGGTTGAGGTGAATAAACGTTGGTTGATGGTAATGAGATTGGTTCAGTGAACTTGTAATCGGGGAACGCTTTTACTGAGTATTTAATTGATGTCAAAAGGTGTTGAAATCACGTCCAAATGAATGGAGTATTCATAGACCTTACCTGCTTTCTTTGTTGGCGCTAGAGCGAAGCTTACGTTGATAAATTTGTGACACTAATTGCACCCTACACAGAGGTTATATTGTGCTGACTCCAGTAGGATACAAAATGATGCTCTTCAACGTAAGAAACGAGTTGGGTGACTTCCGATCATTATTTCCAAGTGTGGATTCTAAATGCCACTGTAATTGTTTTGAGTTTATAATCGACTCTTACTCGTAGTAACGCAGCCGTCAAGGAGTAAGTGTCCAACATTTCAGTAAATTTTTAGTCTACGGATATTATCTATAATCTAGGATTTGTGTGCTGCAAAGTTTTCTTTTTGAGAAGAACTACCTTTGGCGACGGTATACACTGCGCGTACAATGGAGTTGTATCGCAAGGCGAAAGTACTGAAAATACAGACCTTAAAAATCAAAAAAAAAAAAGCATTTAGATGCTTGGAAAAGTAGAAAAAAAAACTTATCAAAACAACTTTTCTCTAACATTTACTACTTACACTTTTCGTGTTTCTTAAAACAGAAATTTGATAAGTTAAGCAATAAATTCTAATTAAAACCTGGTTGGCTCAATTTTCATTTCGATGAAAGAGAAAGCTGTTGAAAATGATAAGTTGACAAAATGATAAGTGATAAGTTATTGCAGGAACTCGTGCTAGTGATCTTTATCGACTTCAAAGTGTTGCAACTTCAAATCGAAAACACGAAGCATCGGTGAACAGTATTCGGGTCTATCTATTCTATTATTTTTCTTCTGAATGGGGTCATCGTAAATGTTAACTTTTTGTCGCTGGTTCTATTTGTAGAGTGCAACATGGAGATATCGACACCACGTTTTGAACATTCGCCTTCAATACCATTTCACAAAAACTTATGATAAGCCAAATGACTAAAATTTTCTCAGAGCCCGAGAAGCCCCACATCCTAAGTAAATATCGGCAACCTAGTAAGAGCAGGAATACACATCGTCTGACTTGGTCTTGACATGACACTTTGCTTATATTGCAAACTCTAGCCAGAAGGAGTAGATGGAGTTTTCTAAATGGTGGTGAATCAATGACCAAAATATGACTGGTCACAGCTGGAAACAAATAATAAATAAATAAATAAGCTATCATGATTGAAACAGTTGTGACTAATTAAGGAAATTAGTCGTTATTCATTGAAATGAAACGATTTTCTCATGAATAAATTAATTTTGTCGCTGTAGTCAATTTATAGTTTTAGTTGAGAGCAAAGTAGTTGTCATTATCGGCTAAGCAACTCAGCTGTGACTAATTTGATACTGTAGGCAATTAATTACTTTAGTTGAGAGTAAATTAGTTGCAATTGATTATCTTTATCGCAGTGGATGATTGGCAACGAGTAGCAACTCCAATATTCATTGGACAATCAGCTTTGACTGTAGGTCCGACAGCTTTGCCCATGACTTTAAGTTTCATTGTCCTTATAGTTCACAGAAAGTACTGATGGACATGTTAAAATTTATGTCTGCAAAAAAAAAATTATGAAATTATTCGTTAGTTGTCAATCATCAACTGAAATTTGTTAGTTGTTATTCGTCATTCATTCTATCAACTCAATTCATTGAATCACAACAATGCATTACCCTTCAGTGATTGCTGACTCATTTTTAAGTTTCATTTTCAAATTAAATTCAGTCAAACTCAATGCATTTATTCATTGTCTCAACTCCTTCCACATAAGATAGGAATTCCATAGAAAACTTAAGCCAAGAAGTATCCTAAATTCTGTAGCTTAACGATCGTCTCAAACCCAATGCTTAAGGTCATCATACCCCCCGACTACAGCCAATCACATAGTTCCTTTCAATGAATATTTTTTTTTGAATTTTTAGATAATTTTGTTTACTCATGACATTCCGCTGCCAGTTGAAGAGACAAAGATCCCCTTCTTTGCATTTGAAGAGTATAAGCCACTACTTGAAATGCAGTCTATTAAATTGTTGTCATTCAATTGATGCCATACTCTTTCATCGTTCTCCTTGGCTGCAAAGTCCTGAAATTCCTTTTAAATAACATCGTAAATCATTCTTTATTCCTTAAATTTAATAAAGAGAAAAACATCACAAGTCTCTGTCTTTGAAAAGCAATTTCTTTGGTGTACTCTCCCAGAAACGATGTTCAGAATAACATTCTCTAATCTCACTGTAAATCAAAGTTAAACTTTGGAGCACACAGCTCCACTGCCCTACAGAGTAGCTGTAACTACACACTTTTGCCGGCACTTACCTCCTCGAACACTACCTCAGGCAGTAATGTAACAAAGTTAAAAAATCAAGTACCAACCAAACGAACACTAATACTAAATAAATCACCTTGAAGTCCTTCGTGGATGAAAAGTCAGGCACAGTGAAAAGGAAGCGAATACGAAATCCTTCCTAAGCAAACCAAAGAACGCTGTAAAATGCTGCTTCTTAGGAAGTAATCACTTTTAAATGTGTGCAGACTATTGAGAGTCGCAAGGAAGTTTTATGTGTCCCGTATTTCTTCGTCCTTCCTACGACCCACTATCAACAAGCTTGATAAAAAATGCATTTCGCTGTGCAACTTTACTAACTCAAAACTCCCTGGGGAGCAGTTGCTGCGTTCCTAGTTTCCAGCTGGGATAACAACAATGTTGTTTTGTACTTGAAAGATGTAATCAATGCTGGTGGGTCAAACACACAAACACATCCAGATACTAGTTGTTATGAAAATTAGTCTTGAAGGACACAGGTATCAGAGACTAGTTTCATGTCTAAATTGAGCTTTAAATCGATTTCTACCCACGCACTAGTCACGGACTAAGAACCTTCATAACCACAATAAGGGGTTGCTGGCATAATGTTTATCGCCATTGCGATCGAAGCTGGCAACCCTCAATAACTCGAGGGAGGTAAATTTCGCGTAAACGAATCTGAAACTGGAAAGTTTACCCTAATGTCAGTCCCGTATCAAAAGTAATAATCATTCATATATATGTATACGCTGAATAAGGGTGGTTGGTTATGGGGAAGAACTGCTTCCACTGCCTCCGATGGGTGTTCAAGGGTGGGCTAGCAGCGGGCGTGCATAGGCGTAGGCTGGTACATACTCGTACATTCCCTGAAAAGAAAATAAAATAATTTTCCAACTTGAAGTTGAAGTGCGCTCTCTCATTGCCACGTGGTGGGTGAGATGACAAGGTGGTGTGGTGACTGTCAGGCTATCATCCCTTGGTAGTGCTCACTCTCCCTTGAATTTCAGATTTTATTGTCTCCCTTTGGTATTTGTTTTTTTTTTTTTTTTTCTCGCAGCAAGCCTGGGGTGTGCAATTTACATATCTTGTAAATTATTCATGTTTTATACACCCCATGGTATGGTGGAGCGTATAAGGACTCTTATACGTTGTGATGCAGAATTGTTTTGTGTTTTTCCATGTTTTCACCTGAAATATCCGTATATTTACGCAAGTGTACGGCTACAGGGTGATGTTTTCTTAGGACTTCTTCGTAGATGTGTTTGTGCTTAAGTAAGCGTAGTTCATGCCTACATATATGTGTACACCTAAATAACTCATCGAATACGAGTATCTGTATTTTTTTTTTTTAGAAATCTTAGAGTCATAGATACATGCTAAAGTGTGTAGCTAAGAAATTGCAAATTCGTGTGAGGGGTATGCATCAGTGCATCTAAACTCACGAAAGGCATGTCAATATTTTTCATTCGATGACATCTCATTGACATTCACTATTTGAACTGAAAAACAGAAAGAAAATGACTGAGAAACTGTGACTTCGAAAAGTGAATACTTGACCCTTTGGAAAACTTTTCAAGGGAAAACAGCAGCTTGTTCCAAACTGGGTGGCTTTCTGCTATGAGGTTTGCAGTAAAAGATCAGTTAAACCACCCACCTTAAAAAATTCGGTCCCTGCTGCGTTTTTAGATTATTCCCAGACAGTGTTACCATATTCTAAAAAATTCAAAGTAAAAGTAACTTCTTTTGCTCTGCTGCTAAACACCTATTACGTGTTTTTGTGTTTTTGACATAAGGAACACAAATTTTAGTAATGCGACTCATAAGAGTTGGGGTAATAAAGAAGGGATAGTTTGCAGTCGAAAGTATGGTTTCTGCTTAAACAGACATCTTCAGAGGCAGCAATTTTTCTAATTCGTATCCAGGGTAAAAATTATGAAACACGGTAAAACTGAGATACCAAACAAAAATTAGACAATTTTCTCATGTAGATATCGTCGAAATATTATCGTTTGACGAAAGGAAGACAGACTCCTCTACGCCATACTCCTGTCAGTATAAACCTTTCGTGATGTCCATTGAGGAGCGCATCGCGTGTCCCAGTCTTTCTCCTAATGTTCTTGAGTTTATAACCACCCTGAAGCTGTAACGAATTTCTAGAAATCCCTCACAGATATGCCAAATATGTAAATCATAGAAGAAGTGTCTTCCAAAGAATTTGGGTATTCTATGGTACAAAACTTCAGCCTCCTCATCAGCTCGCACAGCTTGAGTTTTCCCACGTAGATTCTGTAGAGTATTGTGTCTTGTAATCACCTTTATCCACAGTAAAATTGTGGTGGGTACCAGGTCACGTAGGAGTTGACGGCAACGAAACTGGACCGGAATCTTTTTACGGAATATCTCATTCTGCCTTTAAATTTACCCTAAACAGTTGGGAATGCAACATGTGCATCTCCCACTGGAATAACTCCCAATGTCTCAGGCAAGCTAGAAAAGCTGCCCAACTCTTCCAAAAAAAGTGGCCACAAACCTGTAAGAAAAAAACAATCCTGCGAGGATATATAGGGCTTTCCCGTCTTTCTGCATTATTCTGGTTATGGCCATAACTTTTCTTCTGGAGATGCCCTGTAAGACCGTTTTTTTTATAACACATAATCCACAGCCCGATGTATCCTTGTTTCATATGCTGGAACTTTTATTGAGTGATCAGCTTGCTCTAGGCAGCAAATAAAACTTTTCTTGCCCCGTTGTGCCTGAAAACCTAGCTTCTCGCGACAGTTATTTCTCATGACAGTTGTTGCTCTCGGACGTCTGTCAGACATTCGCGAGATGTGGGACCTTGAGAAAAGTTTTTGGTGTTTTCTGGGATTCGAACCTCCCGCTCAGTAATCCAACTGAGTCATGACAGATACATGGAATACCTTAAAGTTATGCTGTTGGTATTTACGTTACTCCAGCAACTCCAATGCACAACTCCTTCGCAATTTCGTGCTATCGTGCTTAAGGTTGACACACATAAGTATGTGATGTCACGATCACTAAACCACTTTTTAAGTCTGACTTTAACGCCTTTGTATGCTACCAATATACGCCTTCTGGTCATTCCTTATGAGAGTTTTTTCGTGACACGATCTTTGTTAAAATCATGAAATATTCGCCGTCAAAAGTTAGTGACAGATCTCCCTGTCATAAAGTATGAGCAAATATCTGTTAAAAAAAAATCGTTTTCTTATAAGAACATTTTTAAGACGAACAGTCCACAGGCTTAAACTCTTGATTCAATTACCGTCCGCATTGCTAAGGCGAGCTTGATTTAGTTGCTGTATATTCAATACTATACAATTAAAAAAAGTCTACCTTAAGATGTGTCACCCTGTATTTCAAGTTTCCATACCTTTACTTTAGAAAAGCTGTGAGGTTGAATATTTTAAAGTCCTTAAAGTCCTACCAAAGTGTTGCATATTTACAACGCCATGGAGGTACCATGTTGTTTACCATTTTAAAAATATATGTATGTCTCGCTGTGGTTAATTATTTTGCGTGTTTTGGAATCTTTTTTTTATGTATAATGGTCTGCAACACTTACCTTGTTCTGTCAGAATATGTCAGAGCGAAGAGAAGGGTTTTCTTTTATTTATTATAATTATTATAATTTTTTTTTTGTTGGAGGGCAGGCCTGTTAATTTTTATAAAACTACCCCAGAAAACTAGAAAGTCTTTCATTTTATATGTCAAGTTCAGAAAGTGTTCTAAATTAAGCTGACAGCTTGAAACTTAAAACAAGGATAACACAAAAAAAAAAAACGTGTTGAAACTATAGTTTTAGTTTGAGAACAGAAGATGTTGAAGCGCATAAAAAAAAGGTTAAAGTGGGACATCAAGCACATACACATGTATGTGCATGTACAGAGTTCTTGGAAGTTATAAAAGTTTATTTCGTGAACATTTGGGAAAGTCGTTTCGAAATCCTTAGTACATGTTACGCAAAAGAAAATTCATATGTCAGGCAGTAGAAAGGGTGGCACTTTTTTTTCCAGTTCGTTGTCATGCATGTCAACTTTTGAGTTTTATTTTGGAATGCTCTGATGTACATTCAATTTCAATTTAAAATCTATTCCAATTTGTAGGAGAATTTATTTGGCTCGAAGGATCAGAATAGAGGACGTCTTATGCGAGGTTTTATAAAGAATCTCTTTAGCTCTCCTCGATAGAGTCTTGTAATTTAATGAATTATCCCTCGCCGGCTCTTGGAGCACGTATCCGATTGCAAAGTCTTACATTTTGTGAGAAACTGGGTAGGCTAATGCCAATATTTCATTTACTGCTCATATCGCTAGCAAGCACAGGCATAGTTCATCTCCATTTCACACAAGAGCTATATCTACATAGCTTTATCCTGTCTAGAGCATTCTGCGGATTCTCAATCAGTACGCGAAGAAACCTGCACAGAAAGTGGGTAAATTATAAAGCATTTCATTAGTGGACGGAGACAGAAGCTAATAGTTCATCCAAGAAAACGTCCTTCCAATCCCTTCGCGACACAGATGGAAACGTCTACTAAGACTGATCATGAGTCAGTAGTGGTGTAAAAAGTACTCATTCGGTACAATGTATTCGTTACTACCATGTACTCATTCGTACTCGTTACCTGGAAAGTTTTATAGGTGGTACTCGCGAGTATTAAGTACTCGTTACTTTTATCTGAGTACTTATGCAAAAATAACGAATGAGTACGAGTAGTCAAACGTATTCACATTTTACATCACTATGAGTCAGGTCATAATAATTCCACTTTTTGCCGCTGTGATAAGGTGACCATATCACACCTTGAATGTGAGCGCATTGAAGTAGAAATTTAAGGCACACAGTATTCACTTGGTTCAACTCTGTAAGTGAACGTAAAGTGCATTAAATGTAACTCATTTCTACAGTCACGTTGTTGACGAATTAAATGCCTGTAGGTTCGTACATACACATAGTTACACAACAAGCAAGTAGCTTGTGCCGCTAATATATTTTAAAGGCTGTCCGCGGTTTTGAAATCGCAAGGACTTCCTCCTTGAGGGTGGCAAGCTGTATATGGTTACTATGAACAATTAAACTTTCCGTGTGCGTCTTACGATGATTGAACTAGTACAAGACATGGATAGGTACCCAATGAGAGGAACCAATCTAGGCTCTAGACGTCAGAAAAATGAACTGTGAAAAGGTGGGTTAACCTTGGGGTTCATCAGACGTCAAAAGTCTCGGTTTTGTGACAGAACTCTCTTCCTGGGTGCCAGACGAATCAAGCGATCAAAATTTAGTGGAATGAATTTAAGAATGTGTCTTAAACCTTGCTAGTAAGGGGGAATAAAGGGAATCCTTCTTGTTTCACCAAAGACTGTGGGCTTTTTCAACCTGTCTCTCGATTTCTTCTCTTGATACGAAGTGAAACGATGGAGCTCTCTAAGGGGGTCACGTAAAGGCAAAATTTTAAGTGCCCTCTGAAGGAGGTTTAGTTTTTTTTTTCGAATTCGCCTCTGATTACAATCGGAAAATCATCAGCCCAACCTTGGACATAAAAACCTTCATCACTTCACGAAGTTCATTCACTACGATGAACCATAATAAAGGGGACAGGACTCTACCTTGAGGCAATTTTTCGGAGCAGTGCGTATGTGCTTATTCCTGGCTACATTGACATGTGGTTTTATCTGTTTTATATTGTATGCATCGGTCTATTCGGGCGTGTTCAGAATTGTCGAAAAACTTTCGATGTCAAGGTAGCATCTTACAGCGATCTCTGGTCTCTTTTTGATTTTTCGATCCTTAATGTATGTTTCTGAAGAGCATGTGCCGTTGGTTTTCTTGGTTATTGCTACTTTCTTAACTTGCAGCCAACAGAGAAAGTGTCATAGAAATAGGTTTGGGGCTTAGGTCCATATTATTTATATTTTATGGTTGTTGCCTAAACTAATTCCTAAATGACTACGAACGATGAATTTTCCTTAGGATTACTTCCTCCGCTTTCCACTATAAAAAGCGTGTCCAATAAATTTCAATATTTCAGTATTTTTGGTAACCTATTAGCTTCAATAATTTCAGGCACATGTCTGTTCTTATGGTCGTTCCGAAAAGAAGTCTCCACAACGGTACTCAGGAGACCCTTTATGCTTGCAACTCTCCTTCTTGACAAACAAAAGAACCGCTTATTCCGGGTTTTTGTAAAAGACTGTTATCACAGGTTGCCTAATTATCTCTTTCTGATCATACATTCCACCGTCAAAAATGTGTGTCATATTCTTCAAGAGGCTTTCGTAACATTCCTACCGATACGCCTGACGACGTCATCCATCCCAGCGAGGTAACGTTCCCTCGTCACTTTATGATTCCTATTACGTTTCTGTACTCAAATCTCTTTCTTAGCAATAAAAGCGAGTATAATTCAACTACTGTAAGACATTAACGAGCTTTATATGTTTTCATTTACCACGTTTAGAGCCTCCTGTGGTGAGAGAATATAGCCATTTCCGATGACAAGTTCCTCATAAAATGTAATCTCTTGCTGTGTATCCAAACGTAAACAAGTTGTAATTGTAATGTTCGTAGTGCACTATAAGGATATGTACATAAGCAGACTCATTATGGGAATAACAACAAAAAAAAAAGTTGCATTAAACTCGACTATAGCGTTATCTTCTTCGTCTGTTAATTAAGACTTGTTATTAGATGAAGTTCCTTAACCTCAAACAAAAACAAGAAATTTTATTCAGTTTTTGTGAGTTCATATTACCGTCGCGCGTATAGCACCAATTTCTTAGAAATAGAGGCGAAAGAAGAACGAAATATGGGAGGAAAAAAACAAAATATTTTATAGTCTGAATTTCTTATGATTTTCGCTTATATTTAGCGGTAATTTTATATTTTCCGTGGAACCTGTTCTTGTGCCTAATGAATTCACGATGCATCTCAATTAAGGTGGAGTTTTTAACGTTTAGTCGTGTTTCAGTGGATAAATTATAAAAGTCGTAATCTACTAGATGCGGCATCAACGAATTAAGAATTTATCTACGGGTATTAACCTTGAAAATTATGACAACTAACTACGACTGTTGAAATCCGAACACGGTTTTGAGGCTCTTTTTATTATTCATAGCATAACATACGCATGGAGAGAATCACTCACTGGAGATGGTCTGAATTGCGTGATATTTGTAGAACCATTGAACATAATTTAGATTCGCAGATGGTCATCGCAGTTTGCGACAAGTGACATGCACAAGCGTCTACTTGGCTCTGCTTCTCAAACAAATTATTTTTTATTGACTTATCCAAAATTCGATTCAAGGAAATTGAAAAAACGCCATGGAATTGTGAAAAGTGATAAGTACTCAGCTTATCAAATTTCCCTTTCACTAATTGCGTGTCGTGAGATAAGTAATTCTTACATTGAATAGCATTACTATCAGCAAAGCTCTTTAAATAAGTTTTTGTTCAGTTTGTGTCCAGATATTCCTACTTATCACTCTCATAAATTGATTTGATAAGTTCTAAAGACTTTGCTTAGATAAGTGTCTTATGTGATACCTACATCTGCATCATAATCGGCCTTGTTTTCGTTGGTTCTAAAACTCAATCCCATAAAAGGGCTTAGATATAATTCTTTGATAAGTCATGAGTAATTGGTAACGCTTATCACTTTCACTTAGCAAAAGCAATGATTTGAATTTTAATTGGTAAAACTTTTATCACTTGCACTCCTCAAAAAACAAAACACGCTGATAAATTGAGTCATAATTGGTTTAAGAGCATATCCCTGGCGTGAGTAAGGCTCTTAAGAGCCCGAAGGTGATCAGGTCCTGAGCGAGCATGAACTTGGACATCATAGCTTTTCATCGTCATGTTGCTTCGTTTGTTTTGTGAAACACAGCTAAAACCAAAGGAAATGCTTGTAGTCCTGTTACTATCCGTTTTTATTTGCTACCTTTTATTGGAACTGAATTCGAATGTTCTACAATCGATGTCAGTGCACGGTTGCTGAATTATTTGTTATAATGGGTCTCCTCGTGTGGTGTCTATCGAACAGCTCCTTCGACATTGTTATTCCTCAGGCACGAGCCTGTTCCATTAATCTTTATTTTCACCATCCATTAGGTTAGGTTAGGTAAGCAGGCTGGCAGAGAGAGAAAAGCCTTCTGCCGCACTAAGGTCAATGTTGACCCATTGTGTTACCCATAGGGGGGAAAGGTGTTCCCCCGCCCATTGAAACCCTGGAAATATCTAATCTACACTACTCTTCTTGTTTTCGAGTACAAACCACTTTGATGACTTGGCAAAGTTCAGCATCTTGTCTGTAGGTACGCCAGAGAGCTCTTCGAGGTTATAGAAGAAGTGTTTACCGAAGAATTTGTTTCTGGAATGTTGGAGTCTAGGACAGTGGCAGAGGAAGTGGGTAGTGTCCTCAAAAACTCCCTCGTCGCCACAGCCTCTGCAAAGTTCTCCTTCGGTCTGGCGCAGTTTCTTTATGTTGTACCACAGACTATTATGCCCCGTGATGATACCCACGAGGGAAGAAAGGGATCCTAAGCCTCTCGGTAATTGTTCTACCGAAGGACGGCCATAATTTTCTTTACACGTTGCCATGGACTTCCATCTTAGGTTCGCCTCTCTTATGACTAAATTCCCTGCTTCCAGCTTGAGCATGCAAGGCGGGATGCTTATAGAGAGATCAGTTGGCTCTAGTAAATCTGTTGAGCCTTTCCTAGCTAGTTCATCAGCTTTTTCATTGCCTGTGATACCCTCATGTCCAGGAACCCAGCAGGGCGATACCTTGTGCTCCACCATCCATTAAGCCTCTAAAATTCTCATGACGTGTTAATTTCTTCGACATGGCACTGCTCCTCCCGGAAGTACGGCAGACACAAATTCAGAAAGTGTTTTAGTAGACC
This sequence comes from Blera fallax, assembly GCA_946965025.1. Lineage (NCBI taxonomy): Eukaryota > Metazoa > Arthropoda > Insecta > Diptera > Syrphidae > Blera > Blera fallax. The sequence continues at coordinate 80,828,455 of OX337245.1, read as the reverse complement.
ATCTTAGAAAATCGTTATCTTCGTTAAGAGGAATTTCATTTCTTTCAACTTGATCACCATGAGATGCTCTCCATTTTAAATTACAGATTTGAATGAAAGAGACTACTTAGTTATCGCTCAAAGTCGTTACCTACTTCTCTCCTTAATCGCTCCTTTTGCAGAAGTATAAGAAAGGAAATCATAAAAAAAAACAAACACACATAAACCCTGAAGTTGTATCAGAGACCATCCGTTGAATTTCCCATGGTAACAACGGAATCCCTACATTGCGTTCCCGTCTCCCTACTGTTATAATCCTCGAATACTGAGAAATCCTTTTTGCTCTCTTCCATTATTGTTATGTATTTCATGCGCGCCAACATCACAGTGTGGCTTCGTTTCCTTTTATTCTACCTCATTTCTTTTAAAACTGCGTCCTGTATCCGTGAAGTACGCTAATGAAGATCCGGCACGAAACCATTGCCTCCGTTTTGTTGCTGCTGCCGCTGCCGCCACCACAAACCAACAAACACTCCATGTGCAACTCCGAATGTCATTTTCACGGTGAGTAAATCCCGCATCCATCCCATCAGCGTTTATGGGATTTTAACGAGCTATACACAGCGAGTGCGCCCGCTCGGTCGCTCGCGCCGCCCACAGGGAACGAGGGAACCGTCTTCGCTGTTTTTTTTTTTTTTTTTTGATGACTTTTAGTTCCCCACCGATGCGTGGAACCTGCTCGCTTTTACTATTCGCTTGCGTGTAGTCTTAACATTTAGATGCAAACTGCCAAACGTAATGGTTATCCTTAGAGAGAAACCAGAAGGAGCTAGAAGCCCATTGAATTAAGTGCTAGATGGCATCCTAAGTTGGGTCTCTTCCATGCAAAACTGTGCGGTGCGGGTTCTTTATAAAATTAAATTTTTATTGGGTCCTTATGACTGCCGAAATTGATGAAGTGAAGGCGAAGTATGTCCTTATGGGAAATTACTCAGCCTAAATAAATTATCTTCTCGGATAGTAGGTATGCCCCACATGAGTTGGTATGAGTGGAAGAGGGTGAACGCCGGAGAGAAATTAATATGCCATTAGAAGCAGGCGCTCTCTTCTACATCACATGAATATTAATTGGCTTCAATTGTTTCTGATCAACGTTCTAACGAACGACACCATCGTACTGGCAGAGGGTAAATTTTTGGCATTGATTGCCAATTTGCTGGCAATATGGTTGCGACTATTGCTTATTGACTTCAATTAGTTGAGTAATCATAGTTGTAGAGGGTAGAAAATGAAATGAGGAAGAAATACGTTTGGTTGCTTGTAGTTAAGTCTGATGAGAGAATAACTGGATTACAGGATACCTAAAATCGAATGAAAACAATTCCGCATCTGTAGGTGGGGGTGTATATCGAATGGAGTGACAAAGTTTCGTTCTACGAAATTAATTGGTAAGTCTGAGCTTAAATCGATAGCAGTCTGTCGGTCTGTTTCGTTGTGATTCCAGGACCCCGGTATCGATAGCTTAATTTGTTAGTTAGGAGATCGCGTAGGAAAAAGGTTTCGATCGGAAACAAAAACTTAATATATACGGATAGTTCTAAAACTAGCAAGGGTACGGGGTCAGGTATATTTTCAAGAGATATGGACCTTCACGTGGCTCTAAGACTTCCGGACACATGCAGTGTGTTCCGTGCTCTAAAGCGCGGAGCTTCTTGCGATGGGATCAGTATCCAGGAAAAATATTGCCATCTACGTTGATAGTCAGGCTGCGCTAAAGGTGCTAGAGTCCTGTTTCACCAAATCTGAACTAGTCAGGAGCTGCCGCACATTGCTTAGGGCATAATGTTCGCAGAACCGAGTCAGATTATGTTGGGTACCTGGACACAGTGATATAGAAGGTAACAAAAATGCCGACGTACTGGCCAAAAAAGGAGCAGAACTCCCGATAAATGACGCATTGATGGTATCAGACCACCAATGGCCGTGGTTAAGAGAAGTATTTTCGAAAAAATGTTCAATATGGCCGGCCTAAGATGGTCAAATTTAGAAGGGCACAGGGTTTCTAAGGCCCTGTGGCCTGAGTTAGATCGGGAAAAAAACTGGAGAAATAATAAAGCTCAGCAGATCAAAGTTAAGAAGTGTGATAGGGATACTCTCTAGCCATTGCCTCCTGTGGAAGCACGCTATGATATTAGCCTTGACGAACACAGACACTTGCAGGTATTACGATGACCTACATGTCGCAGAGGACATTACTCATCTACTCTGTGAATGTCAAGCCATTGCTCGGAGTAGAATAAAGTTCCTTGGCAAATACTTTTCAGGGATCTGGAGGAGGTTGGATCTTTGAACAAAAATGAGGCCATATTTAGGTTCTGAAGGGAAATTAAGTGCATGGGCGAATTGGATTAGGTTTCTAACCGTGGGGGTTCCCTAGGAATCGCGATGGGCCCACTATGGTGCCTAGTGTCTTATGATGAACTCATAACCCTATATAGCCTTACCTAACCTAGTTAGGAGAAGAACGTGTATACTAAGACCGATACGATGTTAACAGTCCATTAATACTTGAGTTTTGAGCAGAGATTTCCGTATCCATGACGTCTTAATCCGTCACCTTGTCGGTAACTTTCTCAGAACTGTTGGGTTGAGTTGTTTCTAAACAAGCAAGACCGTCTCATATCTAAGACTGTATTGGCTGTTATGTTCTCCATCCCCCCATGTGGCTGTCGTGTTCACGTTTCTGTAATGTTCTTTTCCATATGCTCTACATGTCGTACACTCCTCAGACCGTACACTGCGTAGATGAATTTTCTTCTTCGCTTTCAATCGGTACAGTGAGAGCCCCGTGGTTAAGTGTGGTTAGTGCGGTGGACTACTGACGCTTTGTACACCACATTCCACAATTCTAGTAGGCATCATTCCTCACCAATGCTTGCGGGAGCCAGCCTAAAAGAGTGCCTTTTCGTACCTATGACCTATGTGGATGCTATCCTAAGCAATTACAGAAAGCCCGCCAAACACCACTTTTATCCTTAAAGTGCTAATCCTCCGATTTCATAATTCCTACAAACAATGAACCCTTATCGCTTCTTGAAACTTGCATAACCTAGACTAATTCACCATAAACTAGAGCAAGTTCAGATGACTTGTCACTTGGTGCCTCTTTTGTTATCGCAATCCTCGATAGTGACGATTCATTAGATCAAGTTTCCTGCCAATCGTCATCGCTTAGTCCTTTTAAGGCAATTTCGATTTCTCCAACTACATAGAGGACTGGTTACATATTCTAATTTACGCGTAGCTTGTCGAGAGCTTCATCCAAAGTCCCAACTTCGATTCTTTGATGGGGAGAGCTGGGTAGGTTCAAAGAAGGTGATGCATGCCTTCTTCCTTTTCTTCGTCCATACAGCTTCTATAAAAATCGTTCGAATGTATGTACGTCAAGCCTGCATGCCTATTAGTCAATGCCCACTGATGACACCTATTGTAGCGCCATCTGTTGAGAGAAATCAATTTCTTTTACATGCAGCGTTGGCGACATCTGCTTTGTCGCTAGACAGGTTCTTGTATCTATTCTCTCGATAGTATCCAGCATAACTCTGTATTCTAATGCACTAGGTGGTCCATATCTGGCGAGTTCGTCAGCCTTTTAATTCTTTGGAATATCCCTATACCCTGCCACCCAAAAGAGGTGCACCGCTGCTCCGCCATCTGTATGTGAGACGATCGGTTTCCTACAGTTGCTAATGAATTTAGAGAGATCGATTCCAAGGATTCGATTGCTGTTTGGCTATCGGAAAAGATGCGGATGTCTTAAAGCCGTGACAATGAAACCAGGAGAAAACCTTCCTTACCAACACTACTTCGGTTGGTTATGGGACGTTTCGAATATTACGGTGACACTGGACAATGAGATACACAGGTCAAAATCATGCATGATCCAAAGTCTTTACCACTAATCATGGGAATACGTTCAGAATCCGTGTCGTGGACAGAGCCAGTCTACTCGTCGAATCATTGTAATTTCCCACTCGGTTAACAATTCGATATCAAACCAGCACCAAACTCTCTCCTCCGTAATCCTCTTTTCAGTCCAATTATATCTTTAACGAAGGCATACATGAAAGTATATTTCCCTCGTTTATAATTTATGACTCGTATCTACAAAATTAAGTGCTCAACCAATAACCACCGTCGCCGCAGCACACATAATGTCTTCAGATAACCTTTGATCGGTGTATGGCCATAAACCAAATCTCTCTCCCTCCCTCCAGCGCCATATCTACCTAGCACCTAACGCACAAATCATTCTACAGTCAAGCTCATTGCGTGGCTTAAGCATTTAGCCAAATAACTTTCAACAAACCTTCATTTAAATAAAATACCAATTCATTGTTGACGCCTCCTTCCACCCACAAAATTGATCCGGAAAATATTTATTCAGGCAAAATATATACAATTTGGTACCACACAGCCGGCACAGCTCCTTGTAGCCAAGTTAATTAAATTATAACAAAATAGCTTCGGTGATACCAATTTATTGGAAGACATTTGTCAGGCAATTCCCCAAGCTCTTTACAAAAAAATGCCTGCTTGTCCCTTTCGTTAAAAGATAAACAAATCCTTTGGCTGTGGAGTATCCTTTTTTTTTGTCATATTTGTTTGGTATCTATTTCGAATTTCAAAAGAATTTGTATCGTCGCTATGTGAAAAATAATGGAAATTCTGATGAGTGTGTCGTCCTGATAGCGATCTATTTAATTTCATACAAAAATTGTTTTTCTCTCTCTCCCAGGTGAGGGATGTGGGGATGTGGGGATGTGTGGATGTTACACACGCACAAGCTAGTAAAAAACCGCGTATCTGTGTGTACACAATTTAATTTAACATAAATCACGCAATTTACGCTGATTTTGTGACATAATGGGGATTGTGGTGCAGGGACGAATAAATACGGCGCGATAGGGTGTGGTTGCCGAGAGGATATCCTCTCCTCCCAGGGGGGGAATTTTAAACGATTTATTAAACGACCCAGAGTTGGCGTGGCAGTGGCATCCTGTTTTACACTTTTTTTTTTTTGTTGGCTTCTTTTTTTTTTAGTTCAAATTTATTGGCAATTATTTGTGCTGTTCTTCACATTGTGTTGCCACCGGAGAATGGGAGCGCACCAACGAAGCTGAAAGATACAAATTTGCTGGGCTTTACAAATCTATCTTGCGGTGATTGCCTTTCTTTTTGGCTGATGTAAAATATCGCATCTGGAAGGGGATAATTAATAAATATTGACCTCGTTTTGAATTCATTATTTTGTTTATGGTTAACGATCGGATGGGGAAATCTTAAGTAATGCATTTCCACTCGAGCTAATTGGGTGATGCCAGTACTTGGAGTGTGGATACATTTTTTTTTTTTTATCTTTTGAAGTTTTTTTTCTAGTTGGACAGAAAGGGCCAATGATCGTTTTATTCACTCATGAGTACTCAACCATTTAATTGGAGAATTTGGGTTAAGTGCGAAGGCTGCTGGAGAGGGTCATAGGAAATGATGTTGACCTCTGTTGAATTTACAGAAAAAGAAATCATAATGATAGGGTCAGCTCATTTATTTGACGATGTCTACAGTTGGAAGACGTATCGATGAATATTAAAAAATAATTGGGAGCGACAAGCCTCAAAGGAGGCTGACCAATTGTTTTTTGTTTTCCTGCTGGGCCGTGAAATGAAGAAATTTTCAATTTGGAAGAAAATCAGGGATACGCAGAGTAACAAATAAAGAACGAGCGATGGGTCGAGCCATGGGTTTATGATATAAGTCGGACTGCTATCCCTCGATCAATAATACTGAGCGCTATATGCCAATTGATCGTAAAGTCGAAGACTTCCACACATCAGTGCTTTCAAGGGGACCTGGCGGCACCAGACTCGAAAACTGGCAGCCGATCGACGTGGAACACTCCTCCAATATTTCGTGTGTTCGAAGTTTTGGAACAACCGTCATAGACTCGGACCTCAATTTAGCTACAAAGTCTTATGAAAACTGTAAGGGCATTTACCGTGAAATGCCTGTGTAAGCCTATAAGTAACTTAACCTTTAGAGAAATTCGAAGCCGGCAAAATCAGGTGAAGATGGAATAATTTTCAAAAACTCATTAGGATCACCGCTTGTGATGTAGTTCCATATAGATGGTTATGGCCCCTGGTTTGTTGACGATTGACGATAGGTGCATGCAATAAAACACACGAAACGGTGTTGCATACTAGGACGAGAGCCGGTCCTACGAGTATGCTCAATGAGCACAGAGAAAGGGAAGCTAAAATCGACTTCTCTGAAAGGAAAGGAAAAAGCATGAGAATAGAGCAATCGAAACCTTAGAGAGGTGCTACTGTAGAAAAGATGTCTAAGTATGCCATCGCTACAAAGCTCTATCAAAAGCTTGCAGAGACAATGATACTTCTCCAGACAGTTGAACGCCGAAAAGTTACCAAATTTCCAGACAGTGGCAGTGCGTCTAAAAAGTCGACTATAAAAGCGTTTCAGGGACGAGTTTACAGTCATGTCTAGTTTTGGTATCCCTTTTAGGATGACTTTGGAAAATGCACGAACGTTCTATAGAAGTCGAAATGTCCTGAGCCCTTTTATTTTTAAAATGATCTATGGCAAGAACACACAAATACCTAAGAAATGCCAAAAAGAAGGGAATTAAGTGAAGCAGCGAAATACTCACTTTGCAGTCCATAGACATTTCTCAACTCCAGATTGTAAAGCACGTGAAGTGTTCGCGCTGTGCTGTGCAAACCACAATCAAAAGAAGTGCTGAGACCCAAGCAGTAAAAACTACGTCAGTGAGAGGGAGAAAACGCAAAACCATAAGCAGAGAACATAGCCTTATCGAAAGGGAAACGTTGAGGAATCGTCGACAGGGAACTTCTGACCTAGTGGCTAGGCTAAGAAGTCACCATGGAGTCGATATTTCCTCTAAAACTGTTGGCGGACGACTTAATGAAATTGGCCTCAAAGCTAGAAAGGCCAGGCGTAAGCCTTTGCTTTCAGAGGCTTACAAAAAAACAAACGACTTGCTTGGGCGAAAAAGTATACGAATTGGACAGCTTCAGGCTGAGAGAAAGTTTTAAGGGCCGATGAATGTAATATCGAAGTAAGTTCAATGCACGATAGTAGTTAATAATAAATCACAATCTTGACTGGCAACTTTAACAGAGTTTTGGCTTGCTTCTTCTCAGCTTTTCGACTCTTCGAATGTAGTGCACGTACATACGTCGTAGAGTTGGAGGAGCTTACAATTCCGAATGTCTAGTTCCTACCATAAAACACGGGACAGTTTGATGATTTGTGGTCCGGCGGGGTGGGAACTCCGTTTATTTGTCGGGTACGTATAAACTCCGGGGCCAATATTCAGATGCTGGACCAAACTCTCAAGTCAAATCAAGTCATTTTCCAACAAGACATTGCTCCATGTTACACTGCGAGCAAAAGCAAGGCTTGGTTCCAGCAAAACGGGGTTAAAGTCTTGAAGTGACCCACTCAGAGCCCTGACCTTAACCCAACTGAACATTTTTGGGCTCATCTGATGAAAAACATCCGTCCCTACAAGTGCCGATCCATACCGGAGTTAGTACAGACCATCCATAGAGTATGAGGCGGTACAAGTCATTCGGTATGCAAACGGTTGGTGGATAGCTTACCCCGCAGGTTTCAAGAAGTTATCAAAAACAATATTGGACCGACGAAATATTAAATTATGTGTAAGCTTAATAATCAAAACTATAAGTAAGAGCTAGAAACATTGCATTTGTTTTAAATGGTTTTCAAATATAAGTGGAAATTCAGGGGTGCCTAATAATTTTGTCCACGGCTGTATATTATTTCGAGAGATATCGAATCAGACCACAGTTATGGGTTCTTTTCCATGATCCATCTTAGCCTGGGAGACTCTCCGGATTTCTCTACAGTTCTTCTCTGGCTTTGATTCCTCGTGTCAAAGCTAGCATCTGTTTAACAGAAATCTGGTTCTGCTTCTTAGCTTAGGTATAAACTCAAATAAACTTATCACTCCCTCTTCCTTTGAGGTAAGAAAGCAAATGAGTAGCGAAACCTTTACACGAAAAAGGAAAGAGATTTTGTGTGAACGGTGGTCCTTCTGTTAGTTTCTTTTTGAAACTGCCTTTAAAACTACACTACACTGATTATTGCTTTATTGAAGGGAATACACCCTCCGACTATGATTTCATTTGAATAGTTGTTGCGACTGGATTGGCAGTAGCCTGTTCTGTTATCCCAATTTTGCAGTATATTGTCAATAGCTTGTGACTCTATTTCGTGTATAACTCGATGGATGTGTTTCCTTAGTTCATCAATCGTTCATGAGTCGTTGGAGTAACAACAGCCTTTTGCTTGCTAACATAACGTCCGAGATTACAATTATCTTCAGCCGAAAACGTTTCCGATCATAATCGACGACACAAAGAAACAATAACGAAGCCGATGATCATATTGCTTCCACTCTTGACTGAGTTGGACCTTATACATAAGCAAAGAATTAGAGGTCTCTTTGCAAAATTCGGCTTGAGGAAGTGCAAGTGATGCTCACTTGTTACCCTTTACGACGAGTTCTTGGGTTTTCACTTACACTTTGGGCAACATCCGCAATTATTTCATCTGTGAGCACCGGACGAGCACACGGATAGCTTTTGTTTATCATACGCTTGCCTGACTTTCTATGACTTTTCTTATACAAGCCGCTGAAGAGGCTTCATTTCAACCTAAAATTATTTTTAAATTAAGCAGTTTCTGCGAGGGAGTACTCCTCATTACTGAAGATGGTTTGTCGATATTTCCTAGCGTGGTTTTACGCATTTCTTGCCGCGAAGGCTTTAATTGTAATTTTAATGTAATTTTCCAGACGCGTTAGTGCTGGCATCTTCGAAATAGCACGGACTTCAAGAAAAAACCAACATATTTGCCCACCCTTTATAAACTCAGACAATTTTTACTCGTGTTACAAGTGATGCACGATCATTTAGACGCTTTAAATTCCTGGGTTACTCTAAGTCAACAAGTGAAAAACCAATTTCGCTACAAAACCATCTTGAAGATCCAAAAAATTCACGCAGTTCCAGACATATAGCTCCATCCATCTGTTTCCGTCAGCTGATTGAAGTTGTTGGACACAGGATTTAAGGCCATCTCTGCATTAGCGGCGCAGGGGCTTCAATGCACCTGCACTAGCATATGATAGCATGACTCGAGAGAAAAAGTAGCATAAAATCATCCACACATGCTTAAGCGTAGCCATTAGAATTATTGAGAGCAAGCAACAGTGGGTCACCCACCATGCTCAATAGCATGGGAGACAGAATGCAGCCTTGCGGACGCCCATGTCTACCTCCGTCATAGAATAGCGACCACGGTGCTGTGATCCACAACACTAATCTCATTTACCCCACACGTTGTCCATCAGAGTCACACGTACAAGCATTATCGATGGCGGTTTCCACGTCGGTCAAAATACCTAAGGAAAAATCGTGACTAAACATTCGTCGAATGTCAAACCCACATGTAGCAAGCAAAGCAAGCGTATTTCTATTTTCTGGTTCCACCAATCCAAAGCGAATACCATTTATATAATTTTATTTACACACTTTTTGCTCGATTTTATTTTTTCTAAACACACACATTTCTCTCTTCTTTCCTCTTCCAGGTAAGCATCTCTAATCCCAGCAGCAAATATCATCCCATATTCGGATACCCACAAACCGTAAGAATAACGAAATATTGTTTAAGAAAATTGAAAATACCAAATCACTATCAGTACCACCATCCCCGCACGCCCCAAACAAATGACTGTCATTACAGTGATATCATTTCTCCCAATTGGCCAATCAGTAGTATAGCGATAAGGCCACCACCGACCGGTCTCTAGAAACACATTTCTCTCCCAGTAGTGTATCCATAAATTCTCCACCACCACCATCCATGGCGCGCATCAGTAAATCCGAAAAAGTTATTCCAATAAATCGAACTCAATTTTCATCATCACTGGCATACCCCCATCCCTTTGCAAGTATCCACCCAAATTCGTTATCGCCAGTCGCTATTGTTGCACCAATGACGACGACAACGTGTGCGCTGAGAAAGAACAAAAAGTGCCCAAGAATTGCGATAACCCCTTGGCTGCTGGGAGAGCTAGCTCCTTTTTTTTTTTTTTTCTGCCCAAAAGTAGATAAAAGGGTTTTACCACGTCTCTAAACAAGGATGAGCTAGATGCTCCCATTCCGGCTAACCTAACCTAACGAATGATGGGAGTCTATATTCCAAGAGAAAGGCAATTTTCCGCATGAGTTTTCATTCGACGATTTTTATCGTGAAAAATATCTTAAAATACAATACAAACACTCGACCATTTCCCCAGAGGGCCGTCGTGTGTATGCTTTTTTTTCGCCCGCTTTTCTCTTTCGACATCCTTGCTCGTCGTTTATTTTTCTGTTTCTACTCGATAAAATGTCCTCTTTATGAGCGATGTACAGTGCGGGTGGGTATTTGTAGCCTGAGTATTTGCTTTATTGAAAAAAAGAGGGGAAACAGAAAATCTCATTTTCGGTGGACATACATACACTTCCGGGATCTTCAAGGATAGTGGCAACGAAGAAGAATAAATGCTCATAAATGCTTATCTTTGATGTGAAATTGGATGTTTTTTTTCCCCTTAGTCGGTGAAAGGATATAATGAAATTTTTCTCGTTCAACTTATGGATTTTTAAAAAGGAGACAATTGCTGGTGGTTATTAATTTTTTAAAAATTATTTACAAAGTGGTTGAGGGTGTTGCTTTACTCTTAGAGCAGCTTTTCGTCGACACTTAAAGGATAATTAAAATGTGATTTTGAGGAATGATGAACTTCGGAAGGGAAACAGATTTAGGAAAGATTACCTCCTGTCTGGGGAGACAGAGTACTCTGTCTCGTTATTCCTTTTTTAAGTTTATATTCATAAGCAGCTGCTGGTTTAAGATTGTGTGTGCAGTCAACTTCTTCTCTCCGTTCAACAAGGACGAATAATCTATTTCTTAAACTCGACCTGTACAAGGTACAAACTATTTTAAGACCGGTTAGTTTCAAGCTCCAAATTTAAGCTATCGTCGACCCTTCATTAATGGTGTGTACAACAGGACTTATGCCATGGGACATCGATATAAAGGGTCCTTCATTAAGCGCTTCCTATCTTTAAATTTAAATAAAACAAAGTGTGTGTGAGATATCATCGAAATTTTTTATTCGTTTGAAAGACCTATCGATGCCATTAAGTATGGAATATAACATCGTTCAAATGTCCGCCGCGGCTTCTCTGAGTGGCGCGCATCCGAAATGTCCAATTTTTCATGACTCTGGCGCATAAATCAGGCTGAATTTGACCGATGGCATGGGTTATGTTGGCTTTGAGGGCTGCTGTGGTTTGTGGCTTATTCGCATAGACCTACGACTTCAGAAAACCACACAAGAAAAAGTCTAACGGGGTCAAATCGCACGATCTCGGTGGCCAGTTCACATCACCTCCAAAGTCAAAGTTCGGAAGTCCCTATTGGAAGACCCTTTATTTGGACACAGTGTAACCAGAGTTGTTCAATTTAATTTGCTCCACGGTTTCAGTAAAAATTAATTCAAGATTCTAAGCCACGTAATATTGATGCTCAGCACGCTTCCTTGATCCAATAAGTCAGCCCTTAAAAGTGAACAAATCGCTGCCCAAATCTCTATTATAGGGAAAGCCACTCATTAGTCTTATTTCTTGCCGGTCTTTTGTTTGAAGATTGACCATGTTTCGGTTACTCTAGTCCTTCGTTGCATTGGTCTTCCTAAAGCTTCATTTGTCCAGCTTTCCTGTTGATCACACTTTTTCTAATTTCCTCAATTGGGACTCCACTTCCGCTTAAGAAATTATGGGGCGATGTTTGCTGGCATTTGCCGCTTTTGGTGGCATTATTATCCTGTCGCTACTACAAACCGTGGTAGACCACCTCCTTCAAAAACCTTCTTCAGTTATGGTGATATTTATACAGCTGTTAATCGTCTACTATTTAAGTATCATATTTGCAAGGCGGCATCTAGAGCCAAGGTGAATGTAAATATTCGCTGGATCTGACCTACATCCTGGAGAATACTACAGTTCTTGTCTACGGATGCTATAGTTGTTATCCCTTCTCAAATATCTCTTCGGAAACACTGTCCATGTGAATGTGAATGTTTGCGCAGTTCGATTCTTAAATTTTCTCTCCGTAGGTTTGAGCATGTAAAACAACAACTACATGTCACCTCGTCTTCACGCCGAAGAATTTGTCCCCCAAACGCTCTTTATAGCCTCCAAAGAAGCGTGTATCTCTTCTAATGTCAAATTAATCCGATAGTGTCTACATTCCAACGTTCATATAACGAATTTTAAGCAAACGATTCAACTAAGATCGTGGCCACTAATTGGCGCCCGAATAAGGGTCTCTAAAAACCCTCAAAGCCAACCAGCAATGTGTACCCCTGCACCTCAACTAACGTGGTGATGATAATCGGTTGGTACAAAAATTAGAGAGCACAACACATGTCCTTAGCTTCCTTAAACCCTTTCACAGACTCGCTTAAAAACGCATCTTCAACCAAAATAGTGGTAAAAGCGGACGCTAAAAGCGCTCCTGACCTACAATTTAGATTGCATATCAAAAAATACTGCGGAATACCACAAGGTTGGTTGCACGGATCGGTGCTCTTCCCTCCAATGAAATGCAATCTACGAAACCACGAAAGAAAAACCAACGTTTTGCTGCAGTCCCGATACAGTGTTCTTATTTTATCCATACGTACATATATTCGTACATATTTATCCATGCATACATACATGCATATGCATGTAATCGTCCTGTGAGGCAACCGTTTGTTGCAGCATTGATTTGGTATTTTGAAGTAAGATCCAATTCATTTTGTTGCTTCGATACCCTAAATCATTTATCTACAATACTCGTACGTTCAACAAAATTCACCTGAAATGCAGAATACCAAAGGACTCTGAATACCCTTTCCATTGATGCAAAACCCTTACTTAACTCCCACTCCGCATCAATGCATTGCAAGGCCATGATATCAATCACGCAAAAAACTGAAGTGGTTTCAGTTCATCAGAAAGAGGAGAAACATTATGCAAACGAACGCACGCTTTTGCCAAGCATCCTTCTTCTCCTCTAATGAAAAGATTGAAAAGTGCGGGAATACAAAATCAGAGGATACCGTAGTCGGTCGTATATACCGCCGCGCCGCCCCCTCCTCAATGTCCTTTATGATTCCTTTTGCATAGACATTGTGCAGCAATTGATCCGAATGAACATTGTCGGTCCCCGTATATCCGTTCGCCCTCTCCTGTTATCGCATTGAAACAGAGAAATAATTGGTGAAAATTAATCATCAGAAATGTCCTTCCTCTCATCCGTTACCGTGTCGTCGTTGTCGTTGTCGTTGCATAGCCAACGAATGCGAACTGGTAGATGATTTTCGAAAATTGATTGCGAATTTTGTGGATCGAAATACGTTAGGCTACCTTACACACTCATCCATTGTGCACTGTGCATACCAGAGGGGATTGTCGTCGTTGGTAGTAAGTCGGAGAATGGCACAAGTGTTACATTGCATTGGAGAGGACAAGAGGACAGTAGGACGAACCAGGAACCGACGAAAAGCTGACGTTGATGAGAATCATTTCTGTATGCACTTGCAGCTTGGATTTCGTTTCCTTTTTTTTTGTGTTTACTGTTGGAATCGAAAGTCTGTTGGTATTGCGTTACTGAGAGAATGTCAACTTTGTTGTTGTGGAGATATTTCCTGCGAACTTTGACTCTATTCAAAATTGCCAGTTCAGCGTTTAGACAATTGATTGGATGTGCTTTATTAGGGAGATTAAATAGAGTACGAGTAGAGAGGACTTAGTCCTGTGGGAGAATTGAGTGCGTTCGACAGGAGTGGAATTGGAAAAGTAGGTGAATGCATTTTTTTCTATTTTAACTGATAGTTGGGAACAAGTGAAGAGAGTGTGATTTATAGTTCATGTCAACGGGTCATTCATTGTGAATCAGGTTGGTTTAAGAAAGTTCAGAAATGCATGTGACGATAATCTTTTGGTCAATGGCAGGACAATATATCGACTATAAATTCAACTGAAACAGGATTAATGGCTTCAGATAGATGTCGCGAGGTCTAGGCAATACAAACCACGCACCCAGAGAAGCAATCGTGGAGTTTAGTTACATCGAAGTTTGAGTCTGATTCAGAGCACGGAAGCAGTAGAAATCCGCGACATCCTTAATTAGCCTCTCAGGACTGCTGTCATTAAATGGAAGAGACATGGAATGATAACTACTAGCTCACGGTCGTCTGTCTCGGGGCGTTGTCATCAGCTAGGATGAGGATGAAAAAGTCTATTTTATTTTGTTTATTCCTTAGATTCAGGATAACGCAGAAAATGGATTTTAGACTTAGCTTAGAAAGGTTGATAATTAAAACAGAATTATGTGGAAATCTTTTAAGTTTTTCTAGCATAGAACCTTAAGAACTTCGTGAGAATTCCACAAAAATTACGAGACCGAGTGGGAACGTTAATTGATCGCAAACCTTTCCTGAGAAATTTTCTAATCAATGTACGCAGCAGTAGCCTTCGACTCCTTTGTAATTCGTCGTTCAATATAGACTACGTCGTTCTACTCAATATTTTATTTTATTCTTTTTTTTTTTTTTGATGCGCTGGAGGAGTGAAATCCTTTACGGATACTCGGTAGCCCGTGGCTAAAACATCCTCACAACCCTGTCTTGATTCCCCTACCGAACCGCCGCTCAAGGTATTTCTTTGTAAGGGTGGGTTCTGACATCATGTTTTCTCCTTATGATCCAGGGTTTTTTTTTTCCTTTTGGGCTCTCCGCCGTTGTATATGTGCCTATGTCCACCTGTCTGTACGCTTGCGTAGGTACATTCTGCGTATTCTTCGCGTTCTCTTCCTTCTTGCTCTGGTCTCCTTAACTCCTGGCTTACATTTTTGTCATAAAAGCTCACTGCGTTCCACATACATATTCGCAGATTCCAGCATGCGATGTACTTAATTCTCTGAAATGTGTGTTTCTCCCAGTAGTGCTTGTAGTGCTACTCCTTGTAGCACGTCTTCAGAAGTATCACTACACGATGGACAAGAGGGAGAGTCATCGTTCTTACAATTGAATAGATATGACCGGAAACATCGGTAGTCTCTATAGTTGGGATAAGGCGATAAGTCCAGCGATCCTCCAGCGTGTGATTCTTTCTGTTGTATCCGCTTCACAGTAAGATAGCCTCTCCTGTCCCCAGTAAATCGGCGGGCAGCATTTCTGCAATGAGGCAGCCTTCATGGTCCGAGGATGTTTTATTCTATTAGCAGGATACAAACTTTATCATGGTTCCTCGGTATAGATATCAAGATGCTGACCCCTTCTCTCCAGTTGATAGCCAAGTTAAGGCAAGGTGGGTGGGCTTTTAGGAATAGTCCGCGTTGTGTGTGTATCATTCCTCTTAAAACCATCACCTCTACCTCACCAAGGCATATTCTACCTACAAAGAATCCTATTTAGGAGAAACTCGTATCTTAAAAGCTCCAATGTGCGTGCATCGAAACTGCGTGTTTTTTGCATAGCAATACGTTTTTTATATTTTGTGAAATTTATCACAGCGTAATCACTTATCGTTCTTGTTCGATCGCTATAAACGCAAACATGAGTATACCATACAGATATCAGTCAATATCGTTGAACCATTGACCGGAGATACGAGTAAATCACAAGATGCAGAGCGCCATTTCCCAAAAACTAAGAGCATCGGTCCCAGCAACCAGCCTTGTGGCACCTATTTTTGTATCTGAAATAATTTAACTTGGACTTGTACAATGCACTTGAGTGCCCCTCTTCATGTATGCACATATGTGTGTATGGTACTCTCTCCATAAAACGAAACGATGGTTAATTTCAGATACGCACTTTGCAATTGCTGTTTAAACACAGCCGCAGGCAACGGATGGTGTGCATATATCGCATCACTTTCGTACACATCCTGTGACCTAACTCAATTGTTGTCCCGTTCACTTGACCACTTAAAAATCTTGCAATATTTATCGCTGCCAGTCACCTCAAGCAGAGCATGAAATCCAAAGCGTAATACCCCCTCACTCAAGTATTTTGAATACAAAATTCGAACAAAAAAAAAACATTCGAAAAAATTAACTTTTTCTTTGCAAATGAAAATAAATTGCACCCGAGGTCAAATTCATTTACAATAAAGAATCGACGTACAGTATCTGACTATCTGAGTATCTCTCTATCTACAAAACGGACAATGGCGGCAGTGGAGAGGAGATTTTTTTTTTTTTTTGCTTTTTTGTCAGCCTTCCTTCATACATACACAATTTTTCTTTTAGATTTTTTTTTGTTCTCTTTTATGTTTCTCGGTATCTTTCATTGGTCATTCTCTTTGTCCGATGAGTAAGTACACTGTGCGAGGAAGAAGATGCGAGTGTTGTCCAACTTTATTCATTTTTATTCGACGTTAAACGATCAACACAGAGGACTACACTGGTGATGATGATGATGACGATGATGACGATCATGATAATGATGAATCGTACACACTCCGTGTACAATGTGCGACGCATTGTGTTTATTTTTATTATCAGGCCAAGTTACGTATCCGTATCTCGTTGTCATTGCTGCCCAGTGGGTCAGACATGTGTTTCAAAACGTCGTCGAGGGGAATGAAAAACTAACAGAAACCAAAATATTTAAAAGCGAAAGGGTGAACTATTTTGAACTTTTCAGTGGAAAAGAGGCAAAAAAGTGTGAGACACCAGAGGTCATCAGTCTCGTTGTGGCTTCTTTAGTTCTTCCTTTGATTCTGTTTTAATTGGCAGTTTATTTAGACTGAATGTGCCACATGAGCTATGCCTCCATGTCAGATGCGTAAATATGTTGCAGATGAATCAAGATGTATTTTTATTGTGTTCGCGTGATCTCATTGAGACTGCTTCCAGCTATGTACACTCGGTTAGTGCTTGCGATTTGTGAGAAGTGTGGAGTTCCTAGGAAGAGCGTTAGTAAAATTTAAAGCAACCATCGTCGGGAGGAATGTGCCATTACATCAGCAGGGAGTGATGATCTGGAAACTGATGACAGATAGACGAAAAGATTGATTGACACACATGGTTCGAAGAGTGAAATGCTCATTTAAGCGTTCTAGAGATTGCCAACGATAAGGGAATCAATGAAAAGTATTGTTTTACTCCCGGGACATAGCATCTCAGGGATGCTGATGATGCTACTATCAATTGAGCTATGACTTTTCAGCAAATCAGTGTTGGTGTGGAACCCATATTTGCTCTTAAATAACATGACGATGCTGTAATCTTCCAAATACCCGTAAACAACACTTGGTTAATGGATCTAGACACGTCTCGTTTAATTACTTAATTTGTATGTACGAGGCCTTTCGTTGGGTGAATAGAAGCTTTATCAGCTCGTATGGAATATGTACGTGATGAACCCTCCATATCTAGTGTATGCCCCAGTTCATATGTTAAAGTTGAATTAATGAAACTCTCGAAGCATATTATCCTGACTGTGTTCTATGAATTTTCTGTGATTCCAATGAATCTGCTGCACTTGGGAACATCCTGTCGGAGTCCTATTTTGTCCCCAACTACATATATCAAGCAAACAAAACAGTTCATGGACCAACAAGTTGGGAAACGCTTCAAGATGTCAATGATTTTTCTGACACTTTTTCAGAGTTGATGTGTGGGCAACAATTTGTAGATCAGATCTAGACTAAACCACAGGCCGGTTGATAGCTTTAAACATTTGGAGCCATCACGTTAAGGCCCCGTGATGCCTCAAGAACTTCAAGAAGCTTTGTCAGCACAGATGACAGATGATTCATTTGCCTTAAGATTCCTACCAAGTGTACAGAAGAGTTGGTAGAAATTAATCATCGGTCATAGTAGCATGTGTGGCGTGCACTGTCCTAAATAAAGCAACCTATTGCACGACTTCCGGGGGTACCTACATATGTATGTGTATCACCGGAGATTGTGAACTACTCCAACTGCAGCACTAGATAAACTCCTGCACTTATTACAGCTGGACGGTAATCTCTCAGGGCTTCAGAATGTGTTGCTGCTACATACTAATCTAGGTCTACGTGACCGGGGCAGATGGACTTCATTAGCCGGAATCCTGAGTTTTAGCTACTAAATCACCGTAAATGGTCTTGGCTATTAATGCACCCAATTTTTATGAGGAACGTTCTACGTAGTTTGCAACGACAACCAAGCTTTGCTTTTAAGACGTAGAGAGCATCAACTGAAAGCTTCAAACTAATACAGAGCTATCGTGACTCACTTAACACTAAATGAGCAGAACAGCACAGAACTTTATCCTGTAAGGACACCTGGTAAGAGGCCTAATAGGCTGGTAAATGAGCCAGACAGCAGAAACACGTTTTTGTTTCGGACAATTTCCTTGAGATTGAGAATCAAAACTTTGATCGACATCCCAAACCGTAGATTGGGTGCCACACGTCGAGCTGGCCTCATGTGGAATCGTTAAAAATGCACGCGCATTTATACGGGTAGTAACTGGACACTGTGCTATTGGTGGATAGGCCAATAAACATGGAGTTGTCGCAAGCGCCTTCTGCCGTAAATTGAGTGATGCTAAGGAGCCTGCAATTTCAATTTGTTTTCTGTTTATGTCCGGTCTTATCAACGAAAAGACGTACGTGCATAACATTTAAGGTCCTTGACTCTTTTCGTTTAAATCTGAATGAGCCCCGGTGGTGGTCTAAGTACACCTTGCCTTGTCAAACCTGCTCTGAATTCGGATTCCGTTGCCGGTTACTACAAAACACTTGCTGTCCTTCCTTTTAAAGGCTTCCCAATTGTGCAACTGATTGATGCAAGTTCAATCTCGGAGTCGCAATGTTTCTAGCTACCAGGATTCGAGGCTATGAATGGTAGTTAGCATCCCCTGCTCTGTGGTCTCTTTAGCAATTTCTTCGAAGCTGGATAAGTTGTTTGAATGCTGTCATGATCACTGAGCTCTAGCCGTTTTCCATATCGGTGGTGGCATTCCTTGAGTTTCTTTTATATTCTCTCAGGCGAGCCTCTAACTCTGGGAATTGTGCCCTGAGATGCTTGCCTAAACCCGTTGATTCTGTACTTGAATTGAAGGTGATTGAAACCTTCTAGACGAATGTACATACTGACATACATCTCCTGGGAGTGAAGTTTAGAGTTTGCTTGTAGCAAAACAGATTTTGATAGATCACACCGCTTGCTCTTGGAATCCGTCACCCTTTGCCATGGTATCGCCAATGAATCGTATAAGAAGTATTTATTCAGCGTAGCATTTCGAATGTTGTCAAAGGCAGGCCACGTCTAAATAAAGTGGGTGGGATTTCTTCCTCCTTCTTATAGAAATAAGGCAAGTTGTGAGCACATGGTGCAGTGCCCGGTTATGACGGCATTTATTATGAAGATGACTCCTTGCCTATATTTCGCAACTCCGGTAGGCCTCCTCTGAATAAGTTTTGGCGATAGTAAGCCTAGTCTGATGCGTTATCGCCTTGAAGTTGGTTAAACATATGCTGTTTATAAATTTAAGGTCCTTATCAATTTTCTTTGACTGGTTAGTGATTTGGTAAACAGCAAAGGGTCACGTTGTACTATCCTGCTGTGGATCTTCTCAAGAGTCAACTTTCCTTTTTTGCCCCTGTTGAGCTCTCTCTATGGGTTCTGCTCTTAGTACATCCTTCATAGATTCTTTACACGCTCACCATGTCCGTTTGGTGGCTTTCACGACTTTGCCTTCTTTTTCGTTCCAGTACATATTTTTGGCGAAAATCCACACTGCATTCCATTTCGTCTCCGACTCTAGAATGTACCAACTCCACTAGATTTTCTGGCGTCGGAGTTCCTTCCAGTTCTCCTATCAGCATCTACCGTTAAGTGTAAAGCCGTGGGCACTGGAAGAACCCATGCTCTTGTTCTTCCACTGTGTCTGCGCAGTATTGGCGTAGTGCGTAATCGTCGTGCTTGAACCGATAGAGGTATGATCGGAAACAGCCTTGTCCTGCTAGAACATGTGTTACGTAGAAGTCTACTTCTCCATGCTTGCGTCTTATACAAATTTCGATGATAGGGATAAGACGTGAGGTCCATCGAACCTTGGTTGACAGATTTCAACGCTGCTGCCATATCCTGAAGCTCGCTGACTCCTCATCGTGCACCACTTCACCTTCCAGGCGACTCCTCTCATACTGTCTTTGACGTCATCCCCGTGATCGGTAAGATGACGGGGTGTATTCGTAGGATTTGGGAATGTCCAGTGCGTTGTTTTACCATAGTGGTTCTCAGTTTTAAAGCTGAGTTTATAGTCAGCTCTTTGCTTAAAATGGAACATTTTTCACGTCTACTGCCACTAGACCCAAACTTGGGTTTGTAAACCGTCTGAACTTCTTGGAATCCTGAACGGCTTCGAATAAAAACCTTTTATTGGTGTCAAATATGATCGCTCTTAGTAAGCCTAACAGCATGGATCACAAGTGAAGCAGTCAAGCATCACAGAATGCAGCCCTAGCGAACGTATAACACATAGTATAACACATAGCTTTGCCCTAGACGACTTGAACTTCAGTCTTGTAACCTTTTCATTGACAATCAATGAATCAACTATGCATCAAAACCATGGAAAGTTGGATGGAACTGTTGAAGCTGAATCCTTCTCGAGCTTCAAATGGACAAACACGCAAAATGTGTTATGCGTTCAAATTCCAACTGTAACATTCAAGGCTCTCACTGCACCAGATTCATGCCAAGTTCGTCGCCCCAAAGAGGCTCTTCCACTCTCCAAAGAGCAAAGTGCATTAATCATTTTGCCTTTTGAAGTAACCAACAGCAAGCAACGGATTATGGGATTATTACCAGCGTTCTAAGTGCAATACGCGCTCAATTGACTTTGTATCTAAGAAACACATTTCCCTGCAGTCCAAGATGCAGCAGCAGCATCTAATAAAATTTAATTACACATAGCACAACGGATGCAAGAGCAAAGCTTCGTTAAGCGGATATTAGGAGTGCAGCAGCATTAACGAGCATTTTAGCATTTTCAAGTGAATGCTTAATTTTAATAACAGCAGCAGTAGCAGCACTTCAATTTTCTGTGACCCCCCGGCTGCCTGTTAGGAAAAGTTTCAAGAGTTCCCCCCCACCCTTTCAAATGAAATTTATCGAAAATGAAAGGATAATACAGTCATTAAGTCTTATTCCCAAAACTCGTAGTGTACTTTAGCTATCCAACTGCAATAAAATCTATGCGTTCTCCTTGCTGCTGGCAGACATCATGACCGGGGGAGGAAGCAACAGGGACGATAATTAGAATTCAAATGCATCGTGCGAGCGTGTATCTGCCACTTAAATTCATTTCGGTTTCTATGTGTGGAGTACGAGTATTGCGTGTGTCCAAAAATAGATTCCCACAGGATTGGGAACGCACATGTGCGATGCATATGTCTGGGACTTGCCTTCAGCAGTAAATCTATTGATCAACATCGTTATTCTTGCACTCTTGGCGCAACGGAGAGAAGAAAAAAAAAAACTCTTTCCTTGGTGTGGTGCTGTTGTTTCCAGTGAACTTCTTCGTGGTTCTTGGTCTTTTTGGATGGGACTGCAGGCAACCCCAGACAATGTTCCTCAACAGCGGAAATATCTAAAATTAGTGGCAAAACGAAGTCACACATGTGTGCCCATGCATATTGGCTGCGGATCGAGATGGTTTTTAGTATCTGTGTGATCTTTGATTGCACAATGAGAAGATGAGTGTGTGTCTGGAATACAAAATACCGAAATGAAGTTCATGGAAATGGCGGATGAATAACAGAAACCAGAAGGCCTCTCAGCGGTCCAAGTAGCTGGGGTTTTTTTTGTGTGATTTTAAAAATATCTCAGCGCAGTTGCAGTGTGTTTTTATTTGTTTGGGGATTGAAAGGGGATAGTTTTTTGTTTGATGGAGAACGGGCCTTTATCCGGCGCATTTCTTGTTGCTTTAATTAGTAATTTTGTGTTCTTGTTAGGAATTAAGGAGTGAATCTGAGAAACAGACGCAGGAATGAGGTGGATATTAATAGAATGTTAGTGATTCGGAGATTTCTATAGATCGAGCAAAATGCGAGGATGTATCTGGATTGTGTGGAATCAGCTTAGGACAGCAGGTTTCCGTCTTTGTAAAAAGTTCTTAGTTTCGAGTTCATAGTTTGTCCAAACCTTAACGAAATTGTGTTCCATTAAAAGAATAAGGAACAGAAAACGTCAGGATACCAACTTGAAGCATAAATATTTTCGCTGCTTTCAAAGTCGACTACTCCATCAAATACTTTTTCTATCAGACAAGAAGTCAAAGCTTCTGACCAGGAGTCAGTGAAGAACGTCTACTGGCGCCGTGAGTGACATCCGTCTGTTAGAGGGACACATCCGTAGACTCAATTTCGGCCCGTGTACTACTGGTTGACCATATCTTTAACGTAATAAGACCACTTTTCAAAGGCATACTGATCTTGTCCCATAGATTTATCTCGCTGCATCAGGAGTGGACAACATACTTTAAAAACCCAATGAAATGTAACAATAAGTCTGAGAGAAGCCTATCAGGTTGTTGACGAAAGGTTTTGCATCTTAGACTATTGTCCACTGGAGCCGAACTGATAAGTTATCCTTTCACCTTAAACGGGCAAACGACGCAGAGATTTAGTTCATTAGGAACACAGTCCTCTGGCTGAAATGCGTTGATGTATTCCTTCTACAGGGCCATTTCCAACAATCCCTTCTGCAGCCTTGTTGGACTTGAGTAAGGATATGGCTATTCTCACCTCAGTCCGTCAGGTGGACGCAAGTTTCGGTTGTCATCGTCTAGGTTGACAGCGAACTGTTAATCTTCCTCCCCGTAGCAATTGTTTTTCCATATTCTCAACACCGACTGTGAATCTACTACAAGGTTTCCTTCCCCACCTCTGAAAGTCTCTGGGTTTTGTTGTGGTAATTTTTTTTTTTTTTATCTTTTAGTAGAACTTAAGGACATCATTCCTGGGTGACACTCTAGCATTGAACAAACACAGTGCAACATTTTCGCAGTCCTCTCAAATACGCCTTAAGAAAGTGGGCATAAGCCAACCTGGCACTTGCGGACTACGTCTTGAGGACACTGTAACTGCCGACTATATTATGTATGAATGTCCGCAATGATTTTCGCAGATTAAACCTTTTTACAAAGGTTTCACCACCCCTTCTGATACAATCTCCTCCTCTGCCCGAACAATTCTAAGCTTCCTTCGAGAACTTGACTTCAGCTAGGACACAACTAACACAAATGTCTCCCATAAAGATTGAAGATCACTCTGAAGATCCCAGTACTTTGATGGAACGCTTAAATCCCTATCACCCCACTCTGACCTTTAAACAAGAAATTTCGTCGATCGCGCGTTTTTCATGCTCTTTTCTCTCAGAGAAGTCGATATTCCTGTCGTCTCTTCTGGTCGTAGAGCTCGCGAGGATATCTCTTCATTCTTAGCAGAATCGCTTTTGCTGCTGACTGCTTCCCAGCATTCCTCGAGAATCCATGGGCTTGTCATCTGGTGAAAACCATCACATCAGTTGCATTTTCCTTGATGGCTTATTGGTACTTAGTGTTGTCGGCATTGGATACATCACGGAATGCAATATCGAGACGCCGCAACGATTGCTTTTTTGTTGCGTGATCGATATCCACATTCGCTCCTTAGCAACAAGCTAGAGGTCTGAGTTAATGTTCGCCACTCGGAACGTTTCCATATCCTAAATACTTAAGGCAATCAATTCGACTGCCGGGTTCTTGATCAAAAGACCGCCATGTTGTCCTGTAAATGCCTTCGAAATTTGCCCCAGATGTGCAGAAAGTGGTAACGCTAGAACAAATGGACCGAAATTACTCCTAACATTGCACCTTCAATCCCTTGCGGTCGATGGCAACACAGCATTGTGAAGAGGTCTCCACAAGAAAAAGTCAGTTAGAGAAGAAAAAGTGACCGGCAGAATAATGGGAGAAGTTCCTAGATTGATCCAAAACATGGCACCAAACTGCGTAGTACATATTCCATGACTCATTCAATACAAATCACTTCCGTTTAGTGCTCCATCTGATTGCCATTTGCACCGCTATAGCAGCATTAGTATGCCGTCACATATTTACTACCCAAGGACCCAATTAATGTCTCCACTGATTGCCTGCTAATTATCAATAGACTTCTGTATCAACTTTAATTTACAACATTCGAGACTAATTTACCCAAACACGTCGACCTCATTTTCACTTACCGCCATTACAAGCGAGATGATGATGGCGGACGGCCATTACGTGCCACAAACCACACCATTCTCTGCATCCACAGATGCAAGTAAACATTCCTCCGTACTGCGATCGCTTTTGATTGTTTACAACCGACACGATGTCTTTGCTCGCGCGACTTCTGTATGAGCCTGCGCCTAGTGTAAACATAAACTCACCTCTGTCTGTCTGTTTGTATTGCGTCTCGATGTCGAGATTTGCCGCGCACCGTTTGGAGGTCTTTTGAGGGTTCTCTCCATCCAATGCACACACCTTTGTAATGGTTTCCAATTTTAATTATTCGTTCCAATGAAGATGTGTGTATCTGATGAGTGCGTCACCTTCCTCCATGAAAATTGTTTTATGTAAATTAAAATTTTTATGTAAAAAAAAACAGAAAAAAAAAATATTTTACGGAACACAAAAGAGTCGATGAAAAGAGACTTATCAATCCGTGCGTTGAATTTAAATGCTTGTACTTTTTTTTCAGTTGTTTGCGTGTCGAGGTGTAAACATTTATTTTACTCTTTTCAAAGGGAAATTACTTGCTTTATGGTTGAGTAGTCGCCGAGACCCTTGGAAATTGAGTTTTTTGTTTAATAAAATTTACGGACCATGTGATTGATTGATTTTGACAGTCGACAGTGTGTTATTGATGGCGCAGCGCAGCTTTAGTTATAATCGTGTTTTGAGGAAAAAAAAAAAATAATTTGTCGGAGTTGGTCATTTGAATAAAATGTTGTTCGACAACATACATTGTCTGGTTGTCTATTATTCATGTACTCGTAGTATGCGCTTATGTTGGAGGTGGAGGAGTCATTGATTTTCATAAGCGTGTAAGCAGTTAGAACAGAAGGTCCAACTTTGGAAAGTCTTTTTTATTTTATAGTCGAGTGGGGACCAAACTTTAATTCATCAGAGATACGCACAAATCCACTCATTCAATGCAGATCTACAGGAAATTTTGCAGTGATGGAAACCGAACTGAGTAGACTTCAATGCGAGGAAAACCCAATTAACCATCTTTTTCGAAAAGAATACGTCCACTGTATGTCCAAACGGAAACCCACAGTCAATTCTGATGTAACATATCAACACCATTCCGAGACTCACGAGCTTTGAAGAATCTCTGCCACAGACAGGGTAGCCTTCCATCCTCGCCTATACCAAGCACTCTTCTTCCAGATGTCAAGACCAAACTCTTCGACATCCACAATAGCTTGGTCTTTAAAGCGGAAGTTCGGTCTTCCTGGTCGTCTCAAATTTGGAAGCTGGGATTCGAAAATCCACTTTGGCTGGGGCATTGTTCTCCAGGCTCTCGATGTGAATGAGCCAATGTCTCAAAGCGTAAACTGTGTTCAGCAGAAAAGTGGGATTGGATGCACGTCCAATTGCTGTCGAAGTCCTTAAATTATTGACCAAAAACTGAGTGATTGTGGCCAAGATCCTAATCAATATTCTCGTCAATTCTATTCGAGTATCTTAAAATTAAACCTTTGGGTATGCCCTTTAAAAGTTTACGAAAAGCTTACTTTCCTTTTTCGGGGTCCTGAATGACATTCAGTCTACAAGCAGTGGATTCTCTAACAAGAGGATTTTTTATAGATTGATGTTGACAGGATGCGGCCATCTGCAAAACGTTAGTTACGCCATTCGGTAGACACAGCTACAAACCTGAAAATACTCAGGAAATGATTCTGCTTGATGGGCAGAAACAGGTGCATAAAACGTCTCGCTCCTCAGCGAAGAATCTCGATGTTTGGAAAAATTAAAGCGTTTTTCCGACCTGATCCAAATGCGATGGGCAATAACACAGAGATATTTGTGTTTGGGTACCGTGGGCAGTGTGTTATACTACTGAGCGGGAAATCCAAATCCCAAAAAACACCGAAATGCCCACAGTTCCACGTCTGACAAACGCATGAGAGTAATAACTGTCATATGCAAGCTTTTACATCCCGCCTTTCAGATGTGGGAACAAACTCAAAGTGCCTTCCATTCATCCAAAAACACAACACGCACTTCAGGACCGTATACGGGTCTATTGGGTCAAATATTTTCCATTTGTTTTCATAAGCAGTCAAAACGTTGAAAAATCTTTTCGAAAACCTGTCCCATAAAACTTTCAAGCTATGACACTGAACTTACCCATCTCGAGGACTGTACGACTCGTGCCACGATGCTTTCCCGGCTTTCGGCACCATGAAATCCTAGAAATCCCATTCCAACTTATAAGCGTGACTATTTCTAACTTAAATCAAAGCTGGTGCCTTGTGTAATATGACATTATTCGAAAACATCATTCAAGATTTATTGTCAATTTATTACAACTCCATTGGCAAGTCGTCTTTCAACACAAACACATTCCACATGAGTTGTGTACACCTCCTCCTCAGCAACGTATGAAAAAAAGAATGCCTTCCAGTGCCAGAGAAAGAGATAATAATCGCGTGTCAAGCCTAAATCAATGCTGTTAGCAGAACAATAAAAAAAACGGAAAAACATTTTTATGTATGCAAAATTAAGGATAATGGCTATATACCCAAGTTAAAGGAAAAAAAAAGAAATACAACACCGCTCTGAATGACTGACATTTATCCAACACATTTTAAATGTTCACCAAATCTCCCCGCCCCGCCGCCAATCATCTCCAGTCACGCTATGATCCTTACCATACACATGAGGCGATATCCTGCCTGCTGTAACAATGTTTTTACTTTCAACTTCCAACTCGAGTTTTATTTTTATTTTTCAAATTTCAAATAATTGAAGGCATCAACAAGGAAATAAAAGAAAATATGTGACACAGTGATGTGCTATCATCCTTGGCTGCCCACCCCCCTCGCCTCCCATGACACTCGTCCTCCAGCAGATAATCGATACAAATTTGTCAGCATTTGTCGTCCTCCCGAAAATACAATAAAATCACAGAGAACCTGATACAGAGATGAAAAAATGTGTACCACTATCGAACTTTGACACGTCCTTCGATAAGGACACACTCAGTCGGGATGGTGTTAGTAGCAAAATATATAATTCAGCGTAAATCGTCGCCAGGATTTGTGACAATCAAGCGGGGATTTGCATACGAAAACTAAGATGATCGTGAAAAATTTGTTTTCTTCTCTGGAAATTCATTGAATTTAAAGCCAAGGGTTGGGGCTTTTAGCCTCATTCTATTCATAGACTAAACCAAATGACTACTGGCGTTCTTTCTCAATTCAAATTCATGACGATGAGTTCAACAACTCCCCATCTGACATACACACACACACGCACACACCATCGACATCCTTTTCGGGTGAAGTAGTAAAGAGTATCAAAAAAAACCAGAAAAAAAAATCTACTACCTGTTTCTGAATTCTGCACACAGTCGTCGGTTCGGTGGTGCCTCTTGTCTATTCATAGTTTGTGGAGAGTAAGTATAGCCTGCCTGCTGTTGCTGTTGCTGTTGCTGCTGCCGTACGTACATGGGCAGAAAATGATTGACTGTGGCTCTAATTGAAATTCGGATCACGCATATCCTGGAACAAACAATATTTACAGCACTTTTCCATTGTCTCGGTCGCCCAAGTGCCCCTCGCAGCACCACCACCACCAGCTTTTGGTCGAAAGCCATAGAACCTCGAAACTAAGTGGATAGAGGTGTTACGTGCATCATTTTGTATACTCTTGGTCTTTGGATTTGAATGAGGTGTATTCCTCCTCCCACATTCCTGCGGGGGAGGTGGGAGTGGGGCTACCCTTTATTTGGTGTTCAATTTCCGTTCGGAATTTTCGTATTTCGAAGACAGAAGAGAGTTGAGATTTTCTTACAAAGATAATTTGAATTTCGTTGCTGGTTGCGTACTTTAGAAAAGTCGGGCATACGCAGTACGCACAGTAAGATGCCTTGCGGGTATAGTAAACAGGAAGAGACCAGAAGGAGGGTAGCTACACCCTAATTAATATTTTAAAGAAGGCAAGTTGTTTTGCGAGCGACACGAGTAGAGGGGCAGCGGCAGGCTGCTCTGTCGTTTGCGTAGGGTGGGTGATGAAAATGAATTTACATTGTCGGACGTCTAATTTGTTTTCTTGGAACCTTTGTATGCTTGTGTTGAAGGATGGGCCTTTTATTGAATTTGACCGAAATTGAAATTAGAAAATTTCACCTTGATGGATGTAATTAAAAGAGATTTTTTTTTCTGTTTGTATTTTAAGTTGACTACAGGAGGGTGATGAATTCTGTGTTACATGGGGACGGGGGACGATGGAGGAGCCATTAACAAGAGTAAAGTCGTTAATTCTTAAATTTTAAAGGCATTCGACTCGTCCAATTAGCATACGCTAAAATAGGTAGATGGTGGAAACAAAAGAAAGACCACCGGAAGACCCCTAAAAGTATTTAAATAGTTGTGGAAGCTGTGTGGTTCTAGTCATGTCTGCCCGTCATTAAAATGTTGGGTGTTTAAGTTTTTTATATGCAAGCTCATATTCCTTTCAGCTTTCTGGAACGGAGAGCAGTACAAGTGACCAGCGTACGACCCCCAACACGTCCTTTCTAGCATTATTACTAGAAACTGACGACCTTAACTGTCTACAAGGTTAGGCCATGAATTGCTGAATTTCGGTTAAAGTAAGAGACAGCCACGTCCACTTTCTTCTAAGGGAAAGTCCTAAAAATAATTCTTTTAATGAATTTTTGGTGCACTGGGTTACTTATTGCGCGAGTGGTTGGTGGGATGGAAACCTTAAATTGCGTTACCGTCTTTAGACATTTGTAGACAGAGAGTGGTGTTGCAGACATTCACGAAGAGTAGCGTCGTTAAAAAAAAACATTGCATCAGAACCAGTGTCCTTTGCTTTGTATTTTTCCTAACTCCTGCATACACTACATAAGCTGCAGTGTGATAGCCTTCTTCTTTGTAGTATATCGAGTTTTATCGGCCCGACAGTCAGGCTGACTAAATCCGATGTCTCACCTCCACGACCTGACTTAGGAACTGTTCTGGTCAACTTCCTCATAGACGACACTACTCGACACGATTTATTAAATATGTCGAACAATCCGACAAAGGCAAACACTTTCTGATTGCAGCAGGTCACACGACATTATCGAATACCAAGGTCTGACATCGGACCAAATTAGACTGCCTGCCTAACCGAACCAAATCATGAATAAGAGGTTTAGAAAAAGCTGACTTCTGTCATCACCCCGATTAGAATTTCAATGACATTGCGCGACAATTATCCTTTGACTCCTACCGTGTGGACGCTCTGATGCAATGACACCAGAACTTCGGCTGGTGCGCAAATTCAAAGTCGCCTTTTTTGACACTCAAGACTGGGTCTGAGCCAGAAAAATTGTAAGCGAATGTTGACGGATCGCGCCAAAAAGATGATGACTTCCTTGTGAAAGATAGTATTAGTCTTCACTTCTCTTAAGACAGACATGCATCTGTACTCCAAGCGGAAACATAAGCTGTGTTCATGCCTATGAACTACATATATCGTGAAAAATAGATGCAAGAGGTAGATCATCTGCTTCTGTAGTGACGGTCAGGCAGCTTTGTTTGACCAACTAAGCAAGACCTCTCTAAATTATGACAGAAAACTGATCTCATCGAATCTTGTTTGGATTCCAGGTCGCAATGAGATTACCGGAAATGGCATAACTCATTAAAAACGGGTCAGTCTTACTTCTGAGGAGCTGAAAATAGCTGGTCTTCCTGCGGCCATTGACGACTGAGTTTCATCCGTAGAGCCTGTGATTGTCCAGCATGCAGACAGACTTAAGAAATGCTAACCTACAGCTTAGAGCGATATCCGAAAGGCGAATTGGGAAGCTTTCTCATGACAGTTGTTACTCTCGGACGTTTGTCAGTTATTCGCGAGAAGTGGTACCGTGAAAAAACGTTTAATCCAACGCATTATCCTCTAAGCCACGGCGTCCACAGAGAGAGTGGAACACTTCCTATTTTAATATCCTGCCTTTGGGGTTGGTATAGAGAATGATAATTACGTAAGATCCTCGACACTGAAAGCTCCTGCCAGATGGTGCAATGAAACAGTATTGAGTTTGAGTGCTGAAGTGTTTCTTCTTCCAAACAGAAAAGAGGTTGTCTTCATAGTACTTAGGTACTTAGTACGACTTACACCTGACCCTCCCTGTACATGTTCATAAAGTTGGTTTTTTGTCACAAATGTTAAGTAGTCAACTACCTGATTTATACTGGTGAGTCAACCTTAAATATTAGAGCTACTTGATTACCTGAAGAGTGACGAGGTACTAAGAAAATCGAGCGCAATGTCTGCTGCCATGTACACAGGCAATAGCGAGGACTTGTCTATAGAATAGTGATTCATTCTCCGGTCAAGGTTATTATTCGGAATAAAGTCGTACCAGAGCTTTTTCAAGATATCAAATTTTTAAACTACATCTTAGACAACATGACGAAGGCTTTTCTGTACCGATTCGGCTAGCAGAATCCTGTTCGATACAACTTTCGGTCGAGACAATTCTTCCAAAGTATTAAATTCTTTATTGTGTCCAGCAATATTTCAGCGAAAGAGTCATGTTCTTAACTTATCTTCAACTCTACAACCCTTGTCACCCTTCCACCTCCTTTAGCTTAGGACGGAAGTCCATCCCTGCCTAAGTCCACTTCGAATCTCGTACTCTGTTCTGTTCGAGACAACCCCTTATGACCTCTTTGTAAACGCTTTCAAGAGCTTTTTTGAAGTGGATCTTAAAACAGTGGCTGAAGTGGCGATCGATATAAAAGAATCTAAAGTGTTGATGCAGAAGGATGAGAAGCCAAAACCTACTTGTTCAGCATCGTGTTTGTCCATTATTGGCTGTAACACTGCCTTGAGAACTGTCATTCATGGGAAAACCTTGGGTCATCCAAGCTCTCTCTAAAAGCAGATTCAAAAGCCCAGCAAATAACATAAGAGTTCCCTAGAAATTTGGTCAGGTCCTAACAATTTGTTGATTTTGAATGCTCAGGTTCCGTTAACGATCTCATCCTTACTGAGTGCTTATTCAGGAAATTTGTACCTCCGATATGTCAGTCTGATTTGGATGCGTATCGCCGGTGAATATACGACTCATCCTTTGAGCTGGTATTCATTCCAAATGAGCAGAGACTATTGACTCGAACTGTGACAACCTGCTAGTTCCATGATTCAATAAACGAAACCGCTGTCACACATGCGAAATACTTCCTCAAAATATGGTTCGAGTAAAAGCACCTTACCACTAGTGTTAACAGCTTCAATTGAAGGTTTGGCTCTCGAACTACATCTGCTATAAGAAATTGCCGCAAACGTTCTTTGGTTTTCTTCGAATGGGTCGATAGATTGGTTGCCGGCTCTAAAGAAAGCCTATAACATCACCTTCAATTTGGTACAAAGCATGCAAAGAACAGCATGCATAGGTACCACAGGAGCTCTATGCTCAAATCCGTCAGATGCTCTTACAATCCTTCTGCATTTTCTCCTCTAGATCACTTCGAATACTGCAATTAGAGTCAAGCTGCTGGACAGCACCAAATAACTCACATTGTAGACAACCACCACTACTATCTACAAAGTGGCGCAAAATTAATCATCCAATTTTGTTTTTGAATTACTTTTTTACTAAATAAAAAAAAATGATTTTGAGTGATGGAAATCTTTATTTGGACCTTTAGAATTTTTTCTGTTAAGTGGAAGAGATGATATCCGCCAAGTGGCTGCCGCCAGTGTTGATACGCATTTGTGCCCATTTTATCGCAAGATCTCCGGTGATAACTGTTCGCATTTCTGTCGAATATTCTCCTTAAGGACTGCGATTGTTGGCATAAACCCGCGACTTCAAGTAGCCCCAAAGAAAGAAGTCTGGGATGGTTAAGTCGGGCTATCTTGCTGGCCATGCCAAATCGTCAAAACGGGAGATTACGCGACCAGGAAACGCTTCCTTCACAATATCCACTGTGGTTCGTGCTGTGTGTGCGGTTGCACCGTCTAGTTGAAACCACATGTTCACCAAGCCCCGCTCATCCAATTCCGGCAGTAAGAAGTCGTTTATCATGGCCCTGTAGCGTTCGCCCGTAACAGTGACCAGAAACGAAGATTTTGCTTATTGACGTAACCGCTTAAGTGGAAATGCGCCTCGTCGCTCATGATGATTTTCGACACAAAATCGTCCTCTTCGTTGTTGAGATTGAGGATGGCTTGACAGTAATTCACACGCGACTGATGGTCAGGAGGCATTAACTGATGCACTGTTTGCACTTTGTACGGGAACATGTGTAAGTCTTTCACTAAAATTCGCTGGAGGGTCCGTCTAGTGACGCCCAATTGCGTGGCCCGTCGTCTGGTTGATGTTTCTTCGTTCTCAGCGACATCTGCAGCCACAGCCGCGATATTCTCGGCCGAACGACCAGCCCGGTTTCGGCCACGCCCTGCATGGTCTCCTGTGGTTTCAGTCTGTTCGAGTCGAGTAGCTAAGCGCGGGAATGTTTGCCCAGTTGGAGCGACACGATTAGGAAATCGACGTCAAAATTCATGCCGTGCTAACACCACCGACCGATTATTGGTAAAAAAATCGACACAATTATACCACGCTCTTGCGGAGTATAGCGCTCCATTGCTTGTCTGTTTGTATACTGCAGCTGTCTAGTTCACAAATGTCAAATATGATTGACGTACGACGCCATTTGCAAAAATTATAACATCTTCCGATAGGATGATTAATTTTGCGCCACCTTGTACCTATCCACCTTCCTTTGAATCGTTGTGTACTTTCTGGAGTGAGAACTCTCTAACCGTTCGGACTAGGATCTTGTGAGACCTTTCATTTTGCCCTTTGCGTCAGTATTTGGTGAATAGTTTCAGTACTTTTTTGGCTTTTCTATGTTGAATGTGCAATTAAGAACAGCCCTCTTCTTCGTAACAATCTATCAAACTAGCAGTAAAAGTATTCTCTTAACAAAACGCACGCCTTCGATCCTCAATCCCACCGAGAATCCAAGCACTTTAATTCTTTACGACAGCTTTGCCAAAGATCAGCCTAAAAGTTTATTTATTAAGGAACAACTAAAATCTTACAAATCACATTAGACCCACCAAATCCCTCTCATTCATGCGCAGAATTGAAAGATTCGTTAAGCATTTCAATAAAACAAACA
Source organism: Blera fallax (assembly GCA_946965025.1). Classification (NCBI taxonomy): domain Eukaryota; kingdom Metazoa; phylum Arthropoda; class Insecta; order Diptera; family Syrphidae; genus Blera; species Blera fallax. The sequence goes on along the minus strand of OX337245.1, from coordinate 80,794,858 downwards.
GCCCAACTGACCTCCACCCCCTCCCTACCCAATCATGGTAATTATGCAAAAAAAAAAAAAGGATCTTTAACGCTGACAGAGCGCACACCAATCACCACTGCCAAGAGCAACGAAAACAAATCTTTATTACATGGTGATAAAAGTGTCCGTCGACTTTTATTGCATTTGCCTACAAATAAGATTATATTTACGACCTCCTCTCGTTCACCCCACCCTGACAGTAAACACAAATAAAAAAGGACATAATTAAGATATCCAATTTCCTTGCTGCTGTTACTTTCTACAAATTGAAGGAAAAAAAAAAATTAAAATAATACACAACACCGTCTATAGTATTAATTAAAAAAAGCTGGGGATTATTTTAATAAAATATTTACACGATGTGAAGCATTAAATAAATATTTAAGCATTAAAATGTTAAATCAGTGGGTGCTGGTAGGTATGATACACGTGTACACACAGTCCTCGGTTAGTGTTGATAAATAGGGGAAGCAAGACGTCCAGTAATTATATTTTTTAATTATAACATCCTTTTTTTATGAAAACGTGTCCTGTGTCCTTATACTCCATGAAAAAGTATTTATAACACATAATTAAAAAAAAAGGGGACACAAAAAGGATGTGGAACGTTCATTGAACTTTAATTACCTCAAAGTCATCAATAAACAATTTTAATAATTGAAGAGGTCCTGCGTGTGAGTGAGTGTTGCATGATTCGTGTGAATAAACTGTCACTGGAATGGGAATAGATTTAATTTTAATCCTTGTTAATTTGTTTGTCCTAGGTGACTAATGGCAGGATACTAGCAAAGTGATTAATTATGTGACGCCATTACGTGCGATTTATACACGATGAAGTGCATGTAGACATATAAAAAAAAAACGTTAATTTGATGGGAACAAGTCTTGAAGTAGAGAGGAGGGCTAGTTTTAGTTCCCACCCTCGGAAGTGATGACACGAATACGAGTAGGGTGTATGTCGTGACTGTTGAAAAATATTCTTAGTCATCAAGGTAAACACTTTGATGGAGGGTCAATTTCCTTCATGGAAGTCACGGCGTATGATTGAGGATACGAAGTCTAAAATTTTACAAATCTTTATGTTTATCTTAACACCCTTGTTGATATGGGTTTTATAACGCCGATTGACAGTCGTCACACCTACATAATTAGACGTTTAAAGACGTCGCCTGTCGCTGTAGCTGTAGCCTTTAAGTGCGATCGTAGGGGCTGTTGTACTTAAAGTTGAATATGGCGATGTGGGTTTTATTACGCCGTCACACCTCGTTTTTTAAAGATTTCTTCGGTTCGGTTAAGGTTATACTTCAGTGTCTTGTGGAGCCCTTCATGATTTTTCGAACTAATCGCTATTTATTACCAACTAGTGGACCGGTTCTAGTTCCTTTCTTATTATAGTCGATCCAACTCCTTTGAATTTTGTAGGTCTACATGTTTTCGGCGAATCTAAAACCTCGTTCACGAAGGTATCATTGGTTCAATTCTGTTAACTCCTCCTCTCTGCAGCTCCCGCAGATTTCGTTGATTTGTGGAGTATCGGTCCAGTGGCGGAATGTTTGGTGATTACTCTACATGTATCAGGCTTCTGCAGAGAAATAAGTCTTAGAGAGTAATCAGAACTTTATCTCCTTTTCCACGAGACTGTCGGTGGTGGTCCACAATTTCGAAAATTGCACTTTGGTGGTCATAATAAGGGCTGGTAGAGTCTAATGTTGCTGTGATGCTTTCAAAATTAAGTCGCATCCTTATGTTTTGTATCGCACTTAGTCCTAGTCTCAACGCTTCTTTGTCGCTAAGCTTTCAATTTATAAGTCTAGGACGAAGAATGTTCATTCCTTCTTGCGGCGTACATGTCCCTCACCTCAATGGAATCAAGTGTACTTTGTACTGCAGTTCAGCAGATTAGAGACTCGTATACACGTCATGAGTAATATGCGGTTGTAACTTTCATCTTTTTGCAAAGGCTTTCTTACAGGCTTTTCGCTTCCTTTTTCTTTGTCTCTGCAGCATTTCCTTCCTTGAGTGTTTCGTCGTCACTGAGAGATTGATTGCTGTTCTATCAACCTTTGGTAATCAGGAGCTTTTTTTTCCAGAGAATGGAACTAGGTCTGCCTTAAATTCTCTGCAACCGAGAATTTCAATAATTTGCTGATTGGTTGGCATCTGAATCTGCCTGATATTAACCTCAACCACATAAGTTATAACTTCTACTCCTCGTTTTTTGTAGTTTTTAAAAAAAGGTAAAGCAGGGGTCTTAGTATTCCTCCCTGAGGTATCCCTCTACTAATAATTCTCTCAAATAATCGGCCTTGATCGCTAAGTTGATGATTTTGCTTTGAAGTGCGTTATCTACTCAGTGCATGACACAATAGTTTACTTTTAAGTCTTCGGCAGTTGGTTTTGTAGATCCTGTTTATATTTAGTTGAAGGCTCCCTCTATTGGTATGGGCTCCTCGATGTAATTTCGACTTCAATTTCTAGAATAACTTCACGTTGTACCCTTTGCACACCATTCATGCATTCGTGTTCAGCTTTCCTAAAATTTCGAGAGTTAATCGGGTGTGCAGGTCCTTGAGTCCCTCAAAGCTTTTCAAAAGAAATTGTTTTTTTCTGTTGTGTAACTGGGTCGTCCTTTTTTTATTTCTTCTTCGACTCTTGAGTAGGCAATCTGTAAAGATTTTTGCAATGCTATCTAGTGACCGTTGTGGCATAAACTTCAAGAATTTCTGCTAAGATTCCATGAGCTAAAAGTAGCTCCACTGGGACAATTGGGTAGTACCTTTGCGACGTCTTGCGGTTGATGCTTTCACTTTTTATACTGCTTAAGACTGAGTGTAGACCCTGGGAATTTTTCGCTAATTGAATTGTTTCCTAAACATGACTACAGTTCTGTGGTTCAACCTCTGTAGTCTATCAGGAATATTTTCTTGTGAAATCAAGTGAAAGGTTATGTCAGGCCGTCGACTTGCATAAATGAGTAGAAGAAAACCTAGCACCGCCGTGACGCTAACCGTTTTCACTCTCAATACTAGTCAAGAACTTGTTTCAGTTGGGTTTTATAAACCTGTATTTCCATTCGAAGCATCGCTCCCATTAATTATCTTCCTTTTCTGATGGTGATAGAGAAATCCTTAAACCTACCATCTACCCCACTGAAACCTCTTAACACTTTCTGGTGTGCCTATGGGTACTTACAACCGGATTTAGTCTAACCAACACAAATTTCTACAATTCATCTTCCAGGACCATTAACAACAGAGTTCTTCCCTACGATACTCTCAACATTTGAAATAAATATAAATTTTCTCTATTCCACACCACAACTCTAATGAAGTTTTCTTTTCCGTACAAGGATACGGAAGTCTAGAGGCAATGCTGGGGTTTTTTTTTTTGGCGAATACCCCCTGGGACCCTTAAAGAAAACAGGACGAGAAAAACTGTAATGGCAGCGAGAAATCCACATTTGGAAATTCGATCATAAATCATAAATACTACTGTACAGTGTACACGTTGGTGTTATATTATCCAAATCCACCCTCCGGCGGTTCCTGTTATGTGGTTCAGGGGGTTTTCTACATGCGAAATGATGCTGGTAAACGAAATTCTGTGGCTGAACATCCTTTTCATCTTTTTTTTTTTTACGAGCTGAGTAGGGGTTTCTTCAGGGAACTACAAAACAAACAAAAACCGGAAGCAACAAAAACTCCAAGGATTGGCAAAAATACATTTTCTTTTGTTTGTTCTTTGATAATAATAACTACCCACCACTACCATCTTCACCACAGCAACACCGAAACGATAAAAAAAAATACAATATGTATAACTAATGGTGTCCTGAAAAATCCCGATGGAAACTGTAGCTTTCGGTTACCGTGTCGTGTGTGTGCAATGCCATTAGACCGAAGGAATATTTTCAGTGCCCTATAATATGAAAATAAATTTATGTCCTGTCAGGCATAAAAAATTCTGTATAATTGGTTCGGAGCAAAAAGAAAGAATAGCGTTGGCTATTCTTACCTGAAGATGTCGTTTTCAGGTGGCATTTCGAAAAGAAAATGAAAAGGGGGGAAATGGAGAAAGAACCGGAAACAATGTCGCCGGTGTTTGAGTTGAAAAAAGGGAAATCGCTGAATGAATGAATTGAATTTGGTTATTCCAAGCGAGCTTACTACATATTTACTCCAAGGAAACCTGCTGTGCGAAGCTGAATGAAAAGTGTGGAAAACTTTTGCATTCAAATGAGATTTGGTATCCTTTTGCGTGATGACATTTTTAGAACCGGAAGAAGCTTTTGCTGTCAATCTAAAATGACGGGAATCTTTTGTTACAAAATATTGCAAGGAAATCGGATTTTCCTAAAATTGGTCTACGCTGTTTCAAACAATGACTTCATTGTGTGTTATTGAAATATTTTGAAAGTCAACAAATTTTTCAATGCGAATAAGGAAGTGTTTTGACTATAAGATAGGCTTCATGAGGTTTATTTAACAGATAAGATGAAGGTGTCAAACAGGTAGGCGTTGAGTTCTGCTCTCAATATTTTTCATGGTGCCGAAACCCGGGAAACTCAGAGTATCTTAAGGCGCAGAGACATTGGAGTACTGCTATTATAGTTGAACATCCTAATTAACTTGTACTCGAGAACTAATATTTCGATAATTGACCCTTTTCCTAACTGGTAGCACAGAGTACTGAGAGGTCACTTGTAAACTGTCAAAGATATTATAGAACCTCCTGACTCTTATTCAAGCCAGAATAAGAAATATTTACATGTATTGGTAAATGCTGAGAGAAGTAGAGGTAAAATCCAGCCTTTTCCAAGACTGCGAAGGTGGCAAGAGCTTTGTACCTTTTCTCGATAAGTCGAGGACTCAGAAACTTATAGCCTGAAAGTATCGATTCCCTTGCACACAGCGCACACATTGCCTCTTTAATGCTGCAAACAAAGGACGAAAAAAATGAAAAGTTTAAGGAGGACAGGAGAGGTTCTAGTATCGGTTATAAACAACAGTTCCGAAAAGTGGACAGAAGCTCAAAATTCCATTTATGTAACTAAGAGTGTCTGCTTTCTCTCCAATTACTAACTGCTATTCGGCGTTCTCTTCTCGCATTTTCGCAGCAATACCAAAAACTTCTTGTAGACAAATATTAGTTTAGTCGTGACTACATCTTAAAAATGTACGCTAAAAACCCATCGTACATATACCAAAATGTAGGCTCTGACGAAAACAGCTATAAGCCGACTTAAACTTCTGATAATGTTTACGCAAAAGACTTTAAAAATGATTGCCTCTCTTTCTTTTTGCATTTTTTAGAACCTCTCTTACCATTCAATCTTTCCTTCTGTCCTTATCCTTTGCATAAACCTGTCTTTCTGACCACCTTTTTCAAGCACTTTAACGAGTTTTGCTCGAATCGTAACGACAAGAAGTATGCAATGATTTTTAAACTCCTTTATTCCATGGCATACTTCCAGGTGCCAGATATACGTACAATAACAGTCTGTGATGCCACAAAATGCGGAGAGTGTATAATTATCAAATTGACTAGCGACAAAAGAAAGACTCCAAAGGATCTGCAGTTTTATTCAATTGATGACCGTGGCTTAAAGTCATTAGTTTCATAATGGATGACTAAAAGAAGGGGCATTGGAAAGGACGAGAAATTGGATAGCCGGTTAAATAAAACGTTCACCTTTTTTTCCTACAAACTCTGTGAAACGCATAATTTAAAAAGAGGCCTGGTTTCTCCTTCTCCTGGTTTCTCCTTCTTCTTATGGAGAACTTACCTTCTATTTCGCTCTGTTGTTTTTATGGGTGTACCACTTCCTCCGTTTGGCGATAGAGGATAGATACTACCTTGTAAACCCTTTCCATGCAAGCAACACACATTTGCGCAACGCTTACGTCACATAAATTTTATTTTAATTGCTTGCTTTTCTAGAAAGTTTAAGCTATATGCCATAAATTTTAGTTCAAAACAATCTCAGATACATTCACCGTTGTTAAGTGAAAGTAACCAATCAAAATCTGTTGCCCAGCTGTCGAGCAAACAGATTTTGCTTTAATCCTGTCTAAAATTAGCACAAACTTTCAGCTGTTACCATCGAATCCTTTTCCCACATTCATTAGACCCTCCATCGCATAGAAACTTGATTTATATAAATTTGTTGTACCCTTTACTGTTTCACTAAACCAATTTATTTATTTTTTCCTTTCTTTTCAGGTAAGTGAACTCGACGAACAACTCGACGCAAAGTAACGAAACAGGTAACAAACAATGTAACTCCCCAAATCCCTCAAGCCTGGAATAATGTTGCGGATAACAGGTCCTAACAACCCGTAATCACTGGCTCAGTTAATTGATTGCACTTTCTGTAAAGCTAACCAAACAATAAACCGTATCTCCATCCTGTGTGTCGATGTAAAACCAACACAAGTCAATCATCACACAACCTGTCACTGCGCGTGGAAAAATTAAAGAAAATTGCAAGCAACTCTCCGAATGGTGCGGTGACTTTCACTTGACGCGGTACGACCGCGTACCACCTACTCCCCGCGCCTGAACTACGTGTTCCCTTGACCGGGTACGTCCTGGTTCCGGATTTCAGTCCAGTCAACCGACGCTTTGTCGTTGCTGATGGAATTCTCCATGTAATCATGTGCGCGCCACTTTTGTTTGATGGCTCTTAACACTGTTAGTTGGTGGTATCCGCCGACTAACAACGCTTACAACATTCAACTTACCTGCAACACGAGATACTTTAAATTCTTTCCTTTTTACGTTCGTCGTACTGCAACTATCCGTTGCTGCATCGATGTGTAATTCAATCGGGCAGTCACTGTGATTCACAGCGCTGATATTGAGTACAGCGAGTGGCGGTCTACTTCATTGAGATGTGGCCAGGGGAGGTGTCCAGGGAAGTGGGTCTACAAAGTAGTTACAGCACTGACGCGTGCACTTGTGCCATTGCTTGCACCTTTAGCATTGGACTGGGTTAGAGAATACACCACCGACGACGGTGGTATTTTAATCGATTTACAGGTGTAAATGAAACGAGGCGCTGGAAGATTAAGAGGGTGATTCGGCTGAACAGTAGATTAGGTAATAGGCGTGCGTACACACGATCTTGAATTAGTTTACGGATACTTAACGGTGACATTTTCAATTACCCAGACGGCTGGGCTGTTTGTTGTGAACGATGACGAGGCGGGTGGGTTTCGATTTTTTTGATTGATTGTGGCAACGTGCTGGTGGATAATTTGTTTAATTTTCTCTTCGCAATAACTCTTTAGATGGCTTTGAAGATACATACTTACCAAAGAGCATAATTTTATCCTTCCGTGTTTGATTGCATTGTTAACTATAGCTAAGCGTCTCGTGTAGACTTCCTTATGGTTATGCTAGGCTGCATTCATAGAGTAGTTGCACAACGAGTTGTGGAATCTGAAAACCCAGAAAAGAGTCCTAGCCGGAGTCTTTGAGACCGTATCGCACGAATGAAGTTCTCGATGTTCGCTTCCAGGACACAAAATAGTCCAGCGGCATCAAATCACACGTTCTTGGAAGCCAGGCCACAGGTCCATTTCCGGAGCTAATGGTGCCATCGAACACCGCCTTCGATGGTTTCTCCAGCACTATGGCATGTGGCACCATTCTGTTCAAAGCAAATGTCATGCAGATCATGTTCACGGAAACAAAAAATCGTTGATCATGGCTCCGTACCGGGCGCCATTTATGGTGACATTTCGATTTTCTTACTTTTTGAGGAAGTACGGCCCCACCGGTCATAGACCGCGGCAAACAGTGCATTTTTCTGGGTAGATCGGTAGCTGATTGATTCCCTTTGGGTTTTCCTCGCTCCAAATTCGACAATTTTGCTTATAAACAAAACCACTGAGACAGAAGTGAGTCTCAACACTGAACAAAATTTGATGGCAAAATAGTAGAGCGCCTTCCGACTGTTCAAGGGCGCAATCAGCGAATTCACGACGCAAACGATGATGGGCTGGCTTCAATTTTTGCAGCAAATTTCAGCTGGATCACGGGTAGCCTCCTTTCTCTATGAATTGACCTTCGATGGGCCATGCAGTAGGGTTAATTGCCTTTCTGATTCCGATACTCATTGCTTCTACTTCAGGCTGAAATATCTCAAGATCCACCCACTGTCAAGTACTGAACGAGCCTGATAATAACTAGTCTCACTTAAACCGCGCTTGCATACCCAATTTGCGTGAAATTCACCGTAATTTACCTCGAAAAATCTGCGGTAAAATTAAGTCTCCTATCCTGTATCCCATTCATCATAAGTAGCAAATTCTCCTGGAGACCCCAAATGATGACAACACGTTCCACAACGATGCCAATGAAAATTCCTTCGTCTTACTTTACTGTTAATAGAGAAAGAAACACACGAACTTCCCACATGCAGTCCCCCGTTACATCTAAATGTATTTATGTGTGTGTACCCCCAAATGTATATAGAATTAACCACCATTAAACAGCAATCGAGCTCAAGAGGATCCTTATATTGTATCGTATTCAAACTCCCCACAGCAGGGACGACGACTATTACACAACCAATCGCAATAAAATTTCGCGCATTTCCCAAAAATAAATGTTCAAAAATCCTTCCACTGGCGCACATCCCGGAAATAAAGTGTCCTTAACGATGTTACGAGAAAATTGCATATGAGATCGAGCAGACATGCCATAAATACCAGACTAATGTGAATCCTTTCCCTCCACCTCCCTCCCTCTCTCTCTCTCATATTCCCTTCACATATCCGTACATATGTATGCATGTAACTGTATGTTTTACTTTTGCAATTTCCTTTCGCTCCCAGGATACAACATCCTCGCTTTCAATTTCTAACTACTGCACAAAAGGCAAAACGAAAATATGATACAATCGCACTCTCTCCTGTCCTGTTTGTGGAACAACATTTGCCTTGAAAGTTGGTCGCCCATTCTATTTCAGAAAAAAAAAAAAAAAAATTACAGCAATGAAAGGATAATTCATTGAATATTTATAGTAGTTGACTGAAAAGTTTGCCATCCTTTTGTGTGTTCATGTGCCACCCTCTCTATTTTTCCTTCTCTTTGTTTGCGTTGAACTTATTTAAAAAAAAAAAAAAAAAAATTCATTGTCAATGTGTTGCTATGTATTAGTAAACAAGGATACCAGCCAAAGGTACGTATCTTGATTTCCTTGAGACACAAACTATCGTCCCGCTGAATTTCATTCATTTTTCTTGTGCGGGTGTTAGAAACAAATTTGGCTGTCAAGAGAATGGGAATAGTTAAGTGGCAGGACTTTTATGAGGGAGTCACTGGGGTGAGGATAACTGCTTTATAAAACGTTTTTTTTTTTCTGTTTTGTTGGCGAGTACACCACTAAAGTGCGAAACCGTATTGTTTGTGGGACTAGTAAAAACTAGTAGTGGAGTAGGTAAGCAAGTCCTTGTTTTGCTTGTCCTATTTTTTTTTTTTTTTTTTCGTGCTGCTGTTGCATGCATATCTAATTTTCGGGGATCGTAAAAGTGTCGTACGTGGATTCTGTGTGTGCAGTGTACAAAGAAGGCGATGTGAACAAATCACTTGGGTTGGGTATTTTATCGGGAAGGGAAGCTAACGCATCGAAAAAAGACGTTACTTGTGTATGTCAATTGAGCTCTACTGGCTGGTGGTGGTGGTGGTGATTTATTCTAGTTTTTATGTTGGTTTTTGCGACGATGTAAAGGACCGTAAGTGCTTTTAGAGGACCTAGATAAGGCATGGGGAAAAATCTACAACTTAACTTTGGGTATAATGTAAATAAGTCATTTGTTATAAACGGCGGACTTATAGTTGACGGTGATGGTAATGAATGGAGCTGCACTTGAAGTTTTATGAGCTACCTGAATGGAGGCTATCTATTCCTTTTGGAAGACTTGTCGTTTAAGTAAGACTGAAGATAGTATTAACTCGGGGAGTCATGAGGGCTGATACTTGAATTCATGTGAGATTTGTCATTTCGTTTTCATTATGATTCATAGTTGTCATCGAAATTGGTCCTCCTGGCTTAAGTACGGTATACTTTTCATAACTTATATCTAGACTTCGTTTGACCTTCATCGATTCAATGCATTTCCACACATCATGATTGTATAAACCGACCCACGAGTGTGTACACATGGGAGAGTTTCGATGGTCAATAAATATTATTTCATTGTATCCTTGCTAAACACAGTGCTTTTGAAATATTCTGTGTTCTTCAATAATTCAAGGCAACTGCAATGCTAAAGCGAGTATGTACATATATTCATAGAATTTATGGGTAAAATGTCAGCCAATCCTAATAATGGAGTCAACTGTTTAAAAGAAAAGAAAATGGAGAGCTTGGTCTGTCAGTGTTTTACTATTTTTCTCTAATTCCGATACAAATTGATGGGATCCCACAGGAGTCCATTCTAGAACCGTTGCTCCTTTTTTCCCTATCTTATTCAAACTGCTTTACAATTTAAACAGTAATACTTGTTCTTTGCTGCGTAAGATGTAGATAATCAATTCACGGCCGCTTTTCTCTATCCCATCTGCTAGAATTTGACGAGAATTGGCTGCCTTTTTCCGAGGAATAGATCTGTTGAAAGATTCAAACGGCTCAAGTAAAACCCGGTTCCAAATATCGGAAGACTTCTTAAGTCGATAAAGAATGGAAAACTTAGTTTTCTACGTGTCTCCTTGTACGAGTAGATCTTAGAGGCTTCATAAGCGGTAGTAAACACAGTCTCTAGTGATCTACTTCCATTACTTTCAGTATTCGTAAAATTTTCTGAGTTGATCAGCTCTTGTTTGAAAAGTTTGAAGCTTGTTCCAGTGCTCGAGTCATACAACACCATCGATTCCACATCTAGACGGAATAGTTGGAGCTTGATATTTAAGCTTATTGGCAACACTTCTCCACACTTTGGGGATTCGGGTGCTTACGTCCTGTGTCACTATCAATTGGGGCGATACTCCCAAGGTACCACAAGTCCACCACGATTTCTTGTTGCCTAGCAATGCTTTTTTGTATAATTGGCAGGCTGTCAGTAAGGCTAAGAATTTCGCTTTTAGTGAATGGTTAACCACTTCCACCAAAACGGTGAAAATTTTGCGCCTGTCTTTGTGGAAGCCAATTATTCTGAACGATATGAGGCAACGTGCAAACGTCTACGTATTCAGGTTTTCTTAGAGCACTGTAGAGCTCAAAGGACACAAAAAATGTCAATGAGAAAAGTAGTGGCCATAGAACACAGCCTTGCCGGTCATCATTTTGAATGTCCTTTGGCAGCGCACTGAAATCCAGCACGTGTTATTGCGCATATACGTAGCTTTCATACGAGGAAAGTAGTGGCCATAGTACACAGCCTTGTCGGACATCATTTTGAATTCCGCGCTGCATTACAATACGTGTTATTACACGCATACATATGTATAAAGCTTGCATTGAGAACGCCCACCATTTGTCTATTAATTGCAATCCATCCTAACGTACGGGGGTTGGTTGTTTGGTGAACTTCTCTATCATAATCCTTGAAGCTAAGTAGGATCGATCCAACGTTCAGCTTGTTCGAAGCACTTCGAACTAAACCCTCTGCAGCTCTTGACATTTTGTTTCATCTGGCAACCTCTACATCTTTGGCAGGCACATGCGTCCTAGTGCAAGAGATTTTCTCCAGAGATTCATGTGATATCAGAACAGACCTATCATTGGTCTAAGTGTGTCGGTCTTTTTACTGGCAGACACTTCAACCTAACCCAACTTACTGGATGCTTATGAGTTTGAGAAATTTTCGAATTTCCAAAGTTAATTACCAGATTGTCCTTGTCATTGTCAATGCAATCGTGCAGCTCTCGATGTTATCGGGCATATACATATGTATGGTGTCCTACCAGGAGGTTCTCAATTGCACCATAGCCTTCCTAACCCCAAAGTACATACTTTCCTGCACCTATGTATAAATGGAACCTCCATGTGATCTTATTGTTTCTTAACTATACCTACATAAAGAAGGAAAATTCAGGAGACAAGTTTCGGTACGATAATTAAGAGGATGTTAAATCACTATCAGGAAATAAGGTCACCATCGACGAAACCAGATGCGCTCCATGAAGGCGTCTATTCAAATCTATGGTAAAACTGAACCTAGGCACCTACAGCTCTCCATCGTCTGCATCTATCGTTGGGTATAAAATTCACTTTGACACTTTATCGCAAGCCACTGAAATGCCATCGATAAATTGAGATAACCAAGGTTCATAGGTCAGCAGGTCACCAGTGTACCATCACCTCAATTCAATTGAGAAGCTATAACATGCATCTTCACGATTTCACGAATTGTTCCCACAACCACGGTACACTGTACTACAGAGTGCCATTACTCCATTCTTCAATTAACTACCTTCAAAGATCACGTTTCCAATCGTGATGCAACGTCACTAACAACACAAGAGGTGCCATCTTCTTCACAATATGCAACAAGCATAAAAAAAAAACTTCATCCACTCAATGAACAGGTTCTTGGGACTGCTGCTACCTCGTCGTCGTCTTTTACACATTACACAATGTGCTCTTTGCTGAATGTGGAATGTATCTCTTGGATTGCTCGATCCATTGAACATTGAAATGTCATTCGTCAAAATTAATCAACGTAAAAGTTTCCCTACGCTACCATGTGTGCAATATGTAATGTGCAGTCGAATATCTGCTTTTTTTTTTTTATGACCTTTCAAGGATAGCTGAATGGGACAACCCATTGAATTCAATTCAATTTCATATTTCCTTCCGTTTTCAATTAAAATTTCAATTTGATTACAATGGGGGGTGGGGGAAGAAAAAACTAGAAACATTTTTATTTATTACCTCGTCAGCTGGAGGTGAGCTTGCAGATTCCAAATCGAATTTGCAGAGTAGTGAGTCCTTTCATTCCATGACGTGCAATAAACGGAGTTGAAATATTGCTCTTTCGGAAAAGGGAAGTGCTTACGAGATATAACGATCAACCATTTCCCCCCCTTTTTCCATAGAGGAAGATGGAAGGCAGTACATACGAGTATCTACGACCCAGCTAATAGAGATCACTTTTGACATTGACGTAGAGCTTCACAATAGCGCTTGGGGAAGATAAGAAGTAAGCTTGTAGCTAGTGGAGAATAATTCATATGTCAATCAAAGAAAAAGTTTCACTTTGAATGGCCGGGATTTTTGAGTTTGTGGAAGCTTCTGTGATGGGAGATTGACTGGGGGTTGGGTATGCTTAGTCATTTGGTGAGTGCTAAGTGGATTATAGAAATTTTTCAACGCAAATGGATGTGGATGTATAGCATGACAATGATAAGGAACATATACGCCTAATTGGTTGCCAACATGTGTACAAATAGGATGAGAAATCTTGTGTCAATCAGATGTAATGTTCCTCAAATCATTAATCAGCTACAAGGTCGAACCTTGAACTATAATCAATTTAAAGGTCCACGCTTCACTTGCTGCTGGTGTGTGTATTAATGAAACGATTTTTCATATGCTTCCAAATCAGCGGAAGGAGTTCTCTGGGCACTTAAGGTTTCATATCCATTTGTGAATGGTTTCTGGGATTTTCGAGGTGGATGACGATAGAAAGGCGGTTATTCCTTAAAACTTAACTTTGAGACAACTAATGTCACACGGTTTTAGCATTTCCAAGTGGACTGGGGTTGGTCGATATGTCGAAGGACAATGAAGCGAAATATATTTTTCACATATTGCGTAGCATGGTGTATTTAAAGTGACAAAAGGAATGCATCGAAGCAAGTCTGAAGACGCTCAAAGCTTTAAAATGAAAAAATAGACTAGGCAGCCTAAACCGGAACAAAATTCCCAACTTTGTCGAGAAATTTTTCGAACAAAGCAAAGCAAAGCTGCTGCCTTAAATAAACTCTCATGTGGACTCAGTCCATAAAGAAGGATAGCTCCCGATGAGAGCACTGCTTATCAATTCTCAATATGGGGCGACAAACATCGCTGAGGTGTGGTTGACCCACAATCTGCGTCCAGAAAGTACACCTAGCACTCTCTCCTCAAATTTTCTGATTTTGAAAAACTAAGCAGGGTCACTATTCCATGATGCTAGGCAAATAGACTTTACTTTGATCTGTATTCAAGGTACAAGTAAGCTCCTTTGATTTCAGAGTATGACCATAGATTGGTTAATATTCTTTCTGTTGAAGTTGACCACCAGGTGCCTAATTCAGCTTTTCCTTTTTTCAAACTCGAACTTACCACTAGACCAGCGCACTTCACAGTACAAACCCCAGCCGACAGAGAAGAACTTTCAAAGGTGACTGCAGTGATCTCTTTCTTAAGGGCGGATATGCGAGTAAGATTTCAGACAAAGGATTCGAAATTATTTTACCTCAGAGGCTTGCACAGCCGGTATCACAACCACAACCTCTCAGTCCATCACATTAACCACTGGATCACTGCACTTCCAGAACGCATACCTTTTTAAACAAATAATGACTACGATATAGGGACCCAGTATATTTAAAAATTGTTGGATAAGATTACTCTAAGACGTAACCGTTTCATGAGACAGCCGCGTACATATTGGAAGCATTCGCTTGCTTAGCAGTCGTCAAAATTTACGACACCCCTCCAAGAAATTTAGTCACGAATAAACGGTGAAAAGCCTTATCTTAAAAAAGACAAGCCGAACGAAGAGCTGCTTTGAGAAAAATTCCTCCGAACAAGCCCGTTTGGACGATGCTTAGAACGTCCACTATTGCAGAGTTTATCAGATGTCCATTCGTGGAGGTCTGTCCCTGAAAAAATTTACTATCGGGGGAATGTATATACCGCAAACAATTTTGGAAACATTTCGAGTTCTTGGTGGCAAAGCATGTCGATTGATGTCTTAATCAGGGCAGGACAGATCCTTTCGTAGAAACTCAGCACCGTATATGCTGCTTCACTTTCTATGAAAATATGTATCGATGCACCCCTGAACCCAGTGTTCAGATTGATGTTTCCGCATAAGTTGATAACTTAAAATTCGACTTGAAAAACGCTTGAGTACATTCCTCGTGGGCGCTGTGCTGCAGTAGTTAGTGCGTTAGACTACTTTCAACGAAACATTTTTTTTTTCACGAGCTCCCCTCTCCCGAATGTCTAACAAACATCCTAGACAAGCACTTATAGATCTAGAGAGAGAGACTAGAGAGATCCTTTGTGCTATCCTTAAGTTCTCCTAGTAATGGAGAGAGCAGTTATCACGAGCAAAAATCAAGGTCGTGGAGGAACCTTACGATCGTTTTTGTGGGTGACTGGTTGACTATGTGTGGGGAACTGAACTCCCTTCCTGCTCTTTGCCTGCTTCAAGCCGTAGCGGGACAATCGCACAGGATATGCTCGGCGATCTCTTGATCTTCCAAACAAAATCGGCACAGGTGGAAATGATAGTTGAGTAAACAGTGTCCGGTGAGGAAGTCCGTGAGGTGCTTAGCATCCCGCTTGTTCAGTGCGAGAATTTCCTGACTTCTCTTGCTATAGGAAACATTAAGGAACCTCTTCGCTGGATTTAACCCGATTGTTAAGTTCCATTTTGAGATTCCTTCTTGGTGATCCCATGAGTTAAGCTCCATTTTTATGTGGCAAAAGGGAGACGACTCTTTGTTGATTTTAGTCCCGACAATGCCGGCATCTGTTCGTATATTTGTCCATTTCTGAGTCATCGCCATATGTGTACAAAACAATACCCTTGAGCCAATTATTGGTCCCCCGTTTGTCGAAGTTTTGCAGTCTGAGGTCAATCACCTAAGTCGTCTACCAAATTGCAGGTACTTGACCGCAAAACCCCGTACCCAGGAAAACATGTTCAGCCCTCCAAGTTATTTAAGAATGTCCATAACCCTCTTCAAAATGTGGCATAAAATTGTTCGAACATTGCAGGTTGACTGCCCTTCACCTTGCTTATTTGACAAAGAGATGGAGAGGGCATGTCCTATAAGCGATACGATGATACACATGGAGTGTGAGACACTAAGCGCTTACGCTTGACTTGCTGATTGAGTCCGGTAGTCGTTTCTTTGAATTTCATCCACCATACAATAGATATGAAGGTTATGATTGATTTAACCAACCTTGTATATCAGACCCTAAGTTGTGTTGAGCATAAGACGACGGGCCGCCTTAGTAGTTAGTGTGGACTCCAATTACGTCGTGAATCTACGATAGGTCGTATACATCATTGGAAAACAAAGTTAACGTCGCATTTATATTGCCGGTGCTAAAGCTCAACTTATCTTTTGGACTGAAGAGTTCTAAGCACGGAAGGCATTTAGGATGCTGTCACATAGGTAGTTTGTCATCATTCTTACCCTAAACAATGATGACAATGGCACCAGTTTAGCAACTATCGTGATATGTTTTAATGGTGGAAGACTCCTTTACAATGAACAATCACGAGTGCAATCATGGATAGATAACTTTCTCCCGTTTGGGTTAGACTTTCAATGGATGGTATATCTACATAGCTCCTAAGTCTGTGGAGATCGGTCTACAATCCTGTTTTTTCGCCAAGTTTTTGCAGAGATTTTCGATATTTTTGCAATCAACCAGAGTACTACCTCCCCCACCCTCCTCCTGAATTATCTTATCCTGACTTACATACTTACGCATCGGTGGCGCTATGGCCTGCAGTTAAACAGTGCAGTTTCAACCATTTAACGGGTTACCCATCACTATTTAATTAAATGAATGAAGTGATTGACAAGTTCATGTAGAGTCCCAGTCCCAATCACGCAAATACTTTCAATATTTCAATGCCTTCCTGTCAATCCAGCAGCATTCCAATCCGCATCTCATGTGTAAAACCATTGAATTAGTCCAGAGATAGCATTCATTCCTACGACAGACCCTCTCCCTATCTATTTATATTTCAAATTAAGCCTCGTAAATAATTTATAAACAAAACACATTTTCCAATGGAAAAATCGCGACTAAATCTCCGCACGCCGATTTCAATTTAACAAAACAAACAATTTATCCCGATACCGACTGCATGCATCACACACACACAACAGCCGTCCTTTGAACATTTACGTCAATCAAATCGTTTGACAAATATTTAACTGCGTCGTTATATAAAAATCCATTTACATTGCGTGTGTATAAAATTATTTAAAAAAAAAAATATCCTCTTGTCGAGGCAATCTCTCTGATCCCAATGACATTACGTGTCAGGCCATAAGAATAGTGCTGCAAAAATCATTTTTAAATTCAACAAAATCGTGTAGTAAATATTAGCGAAAAGAAACAATGTTTTTCAATATTTATTTCATGTGCTGAGTATGTATTCAAAATAAAATTGCACGCTATGCGCTGCGTAGGCGACAAGTTTCCAACCGAATGGGTGCAACAAGGGGTGGAATGAACTCATTAAATACCTCGACACTTAGTTAATATTCTATTTCTGTTATAATCACTTAAAAATTAATTTTTCTCTTTTTTTCTTTTTGTGTATCTGTGGGATTTCTTATTTACATTTAATTGTCATATCGCTATCGCAGATGAAATCAATGTTTGTCATCGGCTGCTTGGTTTTCTCGAATAAATTATGAATTTCTGTTTGGAACTAAAATTTATCTTTAGTGGATCGTAAATTTAGAAATAAATATTTGTTTATGCTAATGATGACGAACATGGCCATACCGATGGCTGCTGCAGATGGTGGTTATTTTGGAAGCAGAGCTGATTTGTTGTGCATTGTAGAAATCCTCACGGGCGGCCCTGAGTCCCCTCCCGTCGGACAAATAACGAGCAAATTAGACCGCGCATTAGATATTTATGTTCAAAGAATAATGCACACAGTGCGGCACATCAATAATAGAAAATGTCACAGTTGTGGAATGCGTTTTTGACAAATTGGCGGCGAGTTTATTTTTTCTCTTTTTTGAAATGTCTACATTTTGTAGACAATTTGTTGTCCGATGACAACATGCCCGACAGAAATCGGCCGTTCGCTTTTATTTTTCAGTTTTTTTTTTTTTTTCCACCGAGTCCTCCTCCTTGGTATGCGGTTGAAGCCTCCAGCAGAGTCCCATGTCTCTGTGTGCACATTGAATTGCAATTGATAATGAAAACTTCAGTAGCAACACTTTGATTGTCACTTCTAAGAGTATTTCTTTGAATCAATTTAAAATGAAATGAATGCGAGCGAGCCGCATGTTGGGAAACTTATTGCATAGTTGCTTCTGACAGTTTGCTGGTAGGATATGTGCAATATTTTTTGACGGGAAAAAAATGCTCTACATTGCAATGTGTGAAAATGATTGGAACAGTTGTGACATGGAGCCAGACATACATACATACTTAATGAAAGAAATGTCTTCTGGGGAATTTTCTAGTAGAAAAATTCTTTGTGGGATGCCGTTTATTGTGTTCTCACCTTTAGTCCAAAAAATGGCGGCAGTCTTTTGGTAAAATCTGAGTCGACGGAAAGTTTTCAGGGAGGTAATACAAATAATACAAAACCAATGGAAAAAATGACATCTCTACTTACGAATGTTGAAATTATGTCAAAAAGTGTAGGTAATAGTATAGAGCCTTGAGATACCCCATTTTCTAACCACTGGCACCATTTTCTAATCAAATTTACTTTGTTCAGTAAGCAATTGTGAACTCGTTCAAATCTAAAAGAGAAAAAATGTTTTACCTTACTTAGGTGGCGTTATACTAATAGTTCGGAATGAACCTGGGCCTTAACCAACAAGTCACTCCAGTTAACCCGGTCCTGAGCTAACTGCCTCCAGTTGCGCACTCCTAATCGGTTGAGGTCGCTCCGGATTAGGGCCGGAACATTGATGTGTATTCACCCTACATATCCTAGTCATATCATTTAAGTGACTGATGCGTTTTTAAGACCAGGTCGATGCCGCTGTGCAACTCGTATATTTCGTCGTTGAGTCTTGTCCTCTAAACCCATCAACTTAAAGGGGACCGAATATCTTACGAAGAATGTTTCTCTCGAAACGACCAAGGATATCTTCATCCGCTTTCGACAGAGTCCATGCTTCAGCGCAATAATGCAGGACTGGGATGATCAAGGTTTTGTAGAGAGTCTCATTAGTCATTCGGAATAAGATCTTACTCCTCAATTGCCTTCTCAGCCCAAAGAAACAGTGATTGGCAAGAGTTATTCTTCGTTGATTTCTGCTAAAGTGTTATTGTCAAAATAAATAGCAGAGCTAAGGTAGACAAAGCCCCTTACTACCTCGAGGTTATAGCTGCCGACTGTCAAATTCTGTTCAATTCGTCGATGTTGTGTGTCGCTTCTTGTTGACAGCATACATTTGGTTTTGCCCTCATTTACAGCTAAACCCATTTTGGCGGCTTCTGTTTCGATACTAGCAAACGCACCAGTGACAGCCCGCTGTGTTCTGCGAATTATGTCGATGTCATCGGCGTAAGGTAGCAGTTGCACAATCTTTTGAAAAATTGTGCCTCCGGTGTTGACTTATGAGCTTCGCACAATTCCTTCAAGTATGACATTAAAGAAGTCACATGACAGCGCGTCACCCTGTCTAAACCCTTTTTTGACATCGAAGGTCTCGTTGAGGTCATTACCGACTTTGATGGAGCAGTGGGCGCTCTCGGTCGCCATTCTGTAAAGATGGATGAGTTTGGCAGGGATGCCAAAACTAAACATGGCTCGTTTCTATACCTAAATGCTGTCATATGCGACCTTAAAATCGATAAAAAGATGGTGGGTATCGATTTGGACTTCTTGAGTTTTCCCCAGGATCTGTCGAAGTGTGAAAAACTTGAAACCACACTAATAGGAGGTAATCAGGTTGTTGACGACGGGTCTCGGGTGCTCACGCAACATGGCAGATTTAACGCGATGCTCAGAAGACTGATACCTCTGTAATTGGCGCAGTTAAGGGCGTTTCCTTTCTTGTGGATGTTTTTCCCATAAAATTTACTCCAAACTTCTGTTTTACTCCTCAGTTTTTAAAGAACTGATCACCAAGTATTTTGTTTATAAAAAAAAAAAGTGGAACCAAATCGCAGACCAGTAGATTGGTCTCGTTTCACTTTTATGTTTGGGCCACAGTTGGTATTTGTTTCCGGGCGAAGGTCCAACCTCCTCCAGTTGGGTGTCACAAGCAAACAGAACTTTCACTCGTAGTCCCCTACCATGAGTAATGCTAGTTAATTTTCTGTTGTATGCAAGAATAGCTGAACCGATTTCCTTACAGTTTACAGAAGTTTTAGCACCACACATCAGGACATCAGGACTCGTCTTGCTCTTTTACGTAGGTGCACGAACAAATTAAAAAGCTCGAAACGCTTGTACAAACTCGTGCAAATTCAATGAACTATTCTTTGTTAATTAGGATCTTAGTTAACAATCATTTCAAGCTACAAATCGTATTTGTACTTTATGTTGAAGCAGAACAATAAACAAAGTAAAATAGATATTTGCATCAAATCGATGTCATGAATTTCGACACATGTGATGCGGTGTATTTTCGTTGGGTGAGTTTTAATGACATCGATCGCTAGAGATTAGTTTTATCTTCCTTTTCATGGGTCTGTATGAGCTTAAAAGAACGTCTCTTGGCAGACTTTTTTTAATGGTTTTAAATACTGCATTCGGGATGTCATCTTATGTGGGAGACAGACTGCTGGTATTGATACTATGGTATGAATACCATGGTATAGTGAATACCGTAACCCCTGACAGACTGCAATGCGTAGTATACGTTGATTTTTGCGTTACGTTGTATACTTTGACGTTGCGCCTCGTCCAGGTCGTTGCACATTTTTTGCAACACTCCAATATTGCGTCTTGCTCGCGCGATATAATTCCTCCAAACTTCTATTACTTCACTGTTTCCAATGCAGATAAAGTTCTTCTCCTTGAATCCATTTTCAAAACACGTAGTTATAATTTTTTGGAAGCTATGAAGAATCACCAACAGAAAGAAAGTGGCGCTGCAATCAATAAGATGGTGGTATACAACCCGGTATCAACACCAGCAGTCTGTCTCCCACATAAGTTGATGTTTAATTTTATCTATGAATGGTACTGTATCACCGGAACTAAGTCCTTTACAGGAAGCGTGACTCTCAAAGGATATGATAATTTCGTAGCCACGGAGTTTTGGGTGCAAGAGTATTGTTAGAAAGCAAAAATGTTTGCCCGGCATAGAAGTGAGTACTTGGCAATACTTGAGACCATTTCTCACTACACCTACATATAAACTTTGTAAAAACTGAAAGTAAAGCTCAAATCCAGCCTGCGGAGTTGAGGAAGTCGGTGATTTTATTGAATCTTAAGTCCGAGAGGTCATTAAAGGACGGTTTGCTTAGTGCGCAATGTGTAGCTTTACCCAATGCTCAACATCTGCAAGGAAAATAAGACAACGTTTCATACAACCATAATCACCATTTTCCTTTGAATGAGGCTCGAAGCGAGGCTATCAGATCTGGCGCAATGTTGGGATGATATTAAGGTGACATGAAACTGAATTGTTTATAAACGAGAGAAGGTGTTTTTGAGTTTATAGTTAAGTTCTTACAAAAGGACAACGGGTTCAACGAAAGGGCCTACGCTGACGACGTGGTCATCTCTGCTTCGGGTGAAAGGCTCTGAAAACTAAAACAGTTTTTAGGATACATGTGATCAAGAGGTACGAGTATCTTTCAACTTGAAATCAGGATAAATTTATGGAAAACCTCGAAGTTTCCTCTGCTTCTTGCAGGAATTATAGTGTTTCACACCACAGAACGTGAAGTAATAGACTTCTTTACGAGGTTTACAATAAGGCTTCTTATGTCAGAAGCCTTTAACTTACAAAAAGAGCATGTATCACAAATGAATAGGAAACCTACAACCTGAACTATTGTTTGTATTCGCAACTCACAGAGAAAATCATTTAAAATTTAGTTCAAATGACAGAATGGCTTCAATTCAATTAGGTTCCCTTAAAAGAACTTAATTAGTCATCCTCTTAACTGCCAATAGCCACTGCGTACAGCAAAATATGGCAAGTGGCGATAGAACTTAAAACCTTAGGAGAAATAAATAAAAAAAAAAAACAAAGCAATCAATTTAAATTGTTCGCCATTTATTATGCCATATTAAGATCACTTAATGAAATACTGTTGTCGACTGTTTTTGTCTGGCTGTGTGTGTGTCTGTAGTTGGATACGTAATTCCGTTCGTCCTCCTTCTGCTGCCTCGTTTTAATCACTAAAAACTAAACCCCAAACCAATACAGACAGACAGACATACAGAGAGAGAGAGAGAGAGAGCAATCTCACTGTGCATTTAAATATAAATGTGAGCTGAGCACTCCCCGCGACGCCATGTTGTTGATGATGATGATTTAATGGAACGTAGAGAGGCGAAGTAGCCCAGTTTCTCGGCGAAATGTGACATCCCCTTTGCTATTGCTCAATCGCATCAACATCATCATTGCCATCCCAGAGTAGCTGTGGAGTACAGAACGCTCTGTTGTCTCGCACACGGGACCCACATGGACCAAATTAGACCGGAAATATTCAATTGGCGTGAATGAAGCTTTCATCTGTTCTGACTCTCTACACCAAGCCAACAGAACAGACAAACACGCACACACATCCGTACATAGCTGTAGTTGGCTCACGAGGAGTAGATTGTGTAGTATCCCGTGTATCTCTGGAGGGTACAACTAGGGGGTACACCACTACACAAAAGTGGATAACTGATTGAGATGGAGCTCCCTCGGTGCGACATAACACAAGTTGTACGGCTGCTGGATAGCGTAGCTCTGCTCTATACTTGTGTTGGAGTTATAAGCTTCCATCATCGCTCTGCAATGTTCTGTGAAGTTGATTTTCATCTTCTAATCGTTTAATTAGTTTCCATGTGATGACATCTTAAGTTGAAGACTATACCCTCGTATGGGGGAGTGAGGAGCGAGTGCGACATGCTACATTAGTTTCATATTAAAATAAAGTGCACCGCCGATATTCGCTAATCGGTGACAAATTGGATTTGAGATACATGCTTAGGAATTATCGACGTCACGAGGATGTGTTCCGATAATCTTCGAAATAAAATTGCTACTCTTAGATCGTGTGAGACATGGTTGAGTACCTTTCAGTTCTACTAGTCGTGTAATCTGTGGGATTTTGCTCACGATATAATGATGAGTATTTAACTAATTATGACATTGCTTCTTCCCAGTCGTGAATCTCATTTAACGTAGTGGAAAATCCTGTAACAGATTAACGATAACCTGGCGTTATTCAAGCGACACGCTGTCGCTGTAAAGTGAGTTAGCAAAGAAATATGTTTCACTAGCCCCCATCCATGCATAAAAGTGTATCATCGAAAGAAACTGACAAAGAACAGAGAAGGGAGCTGATTTTCCAATTACAACTCCGCAACAACGTCAAATACCTGCGTCTAGTATTAAACTCGCAACTGACCAAGAACTGAGTGAATCCGAAAGCCTACAGATGTACATAACTTGCCTCGTAAAGCCTATCATTCCCTTTAGTGGAATAACAGGCAAAAAGTATGCACTTTTCTGACGAATGTATCTGTACCCCAACCTGGCTTGTTTGGACGTCACTGCGTTCAGAGGCACCATACCAACCAACGGTCATGGAAGTGATATTAAATATTTTTTTCGACTTATCTGAAAGCAAACATAACCGTGGGCTTCTCTTTCAAAAGGCTCAGAGTCCTCGGTTACTTTGACGAAAAAATAAAAACAGGACATGAAAATGATAAAAGCAACATTGCTTCCAATCGAATGTCTAAGTGACTTTCGGACCAGTTTCCCTTCAAAGGACTGCGCTGATATCCAAAGGGATATTGTGCCAATCGGGAGATTAATTAAAGGACGGGTAAATTCGTGTCTGTTTGAACAGTGAAACAGCCAAAAACGCTCTGTACAACTGTAGGACTAAACTGAAAAACCTCGCTAGTGTTACAAAAAGTTTCCCTCGTCTATGTATGTATTGGAACACAAAGGTGAAGCGGATAACGAGAGTTCTAATGAACGTAGAGGGTGAAAATTGTGCATCGAGAACACAACTCCTGAACGATATTAGTTTCGCATTAAAAACTGAACTAAAGAACTTCTACATGACAGAAATGGTGAGCGACTCGCCATGCTTGTTGTAACACCCTGCAGTAGGCTGTTAAAACTGATGTCCCACCAATTAGATTAGATTGGTTATAGGGGTGTAGGCGCACAGCGGGCTGAGTAGATCTATTGGTCTCCTCGGATTTGGAGCTCTAGTCGATGCGATACTCGTCTTAGAGCACCTCCCGCAGTCCAATTTCCTCTACGAAACGGAGTACTTCGAGTGGATCCAACAACAGTAGATCTTCTTATAGTTGGTAGGCATCCAGGTGTTTTCTTTCTTTTGTGGATCAGCGCTCCTTTCGAAGGTACAGTCTCAATGTTGCTCTATACCCAGTTTCTTAAGGTGCACCTGAAATCTACAGTAACCCATTAGGAAGCTTGTAAGGATGCGCAGCCGGTTTTAGTTAAAATTTAAACAGATGTTTCTTTTTTCCGGAGATTGAATTAAGCGCATCTTTCGATTGCGTAGATTTCCGCTTGGAAAATACTGGGCTATGTTCCCATTCCTTTCGAATGCTTGGTTTTGGGCCCGTATACAACTGTTTTCAATCCGTCCGTATACCACTTTATGGCTTTCTTTTTATTCCCACCATCTCATACCACCTGTTATGCAAATGGAAGCTAGCCTCCTTACTTTTTCGGCTTACCAAACCGATTATCTGCCCCAACTGCGAAGAATAAGAGAAGACACTCTCTGGTCATCTCAAAAACCTTCTAAAGTCGTCTCGGCTATATTTAAGAATATCTTCTGCCTCATTACTAAAAGGTAAGGTAACTCTTTAAGCCTATCTGAGTCGCTGAAACAGAAACAAAACCTATTCCTTTCCCAAAAGCTTAAAATGATTTTGAAAAGCAATTTTGAGCAAAGGTTTGAGTTAAATAAATAACTTCGAGGAACCCATCCTAGCTAGCTGATGACCGACTTCCTTATAAACATACATGTCCCGATACTCACCAAAGCTTGACGTAACTGCGCCTGGGTAAATAGAAACACCACAGGACTTATTTGGAGTTGATCAAGTGAGAACTCGTGCTTTAAGTGCCATTTAACTCTTCGTGAGTATATGAAAGGCGGCATTCTTAAGGTCAATAGCCTTAAGCTCACATAACATTCACATGTTATTTCATGACAATTATTATCCCCGGAAATGGTACTTCTTGGTGTTTCAGATTCCAACTTCAATTATCCTGCTTAGAAGTCCGAATCAGAAAACAGTGATCGTGGATGTCCTAGTAATAGACAGGCATGCAAAATGCTGCCTATCACGATATAAAACAGTTTTTTCTTCTCCTAACTGCAAGATTCATACACACCCAAGCAAATTTTCCAGTAGAAGCTAATCCTTATGATTTCAAACGCAAAGTTCAACCGCCCAAATGGAGGCCTAAGCCTAGAGCGGCAAATTTAGCCTCTAACCAACAAAAAACATGATAAAGGTACGGAAAAGGCGCAGAATAGTGCATGCAGATGGAAGCACTTTTTTGAAATATGCAACAAAACTCATATGCAAAGGCAAAAGGATAAGAAAGCCACTATCAACCTTTCTCCGATTCCACACAACGGATTTATGGTGCTCCAAACAGTTTGAGGAATAGGTATACTCCATGCCCATACTCTGGAACTGTGCTTAATAAAAAAAAAAAAAAAATGGTGATTTCGCAGATATAGATAGAATCGACCTAAAAATGGATTATTCACAAATTTCCACCCGATGATGAGAAATAAGGCCTGATCTAAAAGCACTATAAAAAGTGTGTAGTCGGCGGTCATAGTGCACCTGGAGCTCGAAGCAAGACTATATGGCTTCATCCCGGTCAATAATGCACTGCGAAATGAAATATTCTTGCCGATTGTGGACAGACGAATTCCGCCTCTTGCCACCAAAACAAGTCCTTAAAATAGTACATTGCATCTTCTTTCCTAAAATCATGTCACTTTCTAAAAAAATGGAGTAGAACTGAAGTGTTTTTATGGGACTGCCATTGTGGCAGGCACTTTACTCAAAGACTTACCCCGATATGTTAAAAAACCAAGTCAAACTTTTCTTCAAAATCCAATCTAATTTGGAAACTGTCCACTACCTTAAGATACCTTCCACGAGGATGTCCTCGATTTGTCGAACAACTGTAAACGTTAAACCCTCCATAAAACTTCAACCCAAACCAGAGTCTAATTGTATCGTTTAGAAACATCCCACGATGTTCAGGACCGATTACGGATGGACACTTCTACACTTCTTAGAATTTCATCTGAATCCGTACAATTTTAATTATTTTGTGCATCCATTTTCTCTCCACGTACTGTGCTCTAAAAATGTTTATTTCCAGAGTTCTCTATACGCACCGAAACCTTTCTAAAAAAAAATTGCGAAAACAAAAAAAAATTAATCAAATGGAAGCGAATTACAAAGCAGATTAAACCGTTTACGACTGGCACGTGACCTACTGCCTGATTGCCTCGAATTTGAATCTATCTTCAAAAAAAGAAAGACGCGAAAGCATTTATAATCCAAACACACTTGGGTGAAGTAACAGCCCATGCCGCAACCTCAACTGGATGACAAAAATTGATTTTGATGAATAAAACCGCAAAAAAAAGTGAAACTAATTGCATCACCTTTAGGTTAAAAACTATTACAGTCAGCACGGCGACGACAGGAACCTAACTAAGCGACTTCGGCAACGCATGTCAGCCCATAGTCAATTTGACATTCCATTTGCCGACGACAAGTCGCAATGGACAGAAATTCAGTCAGACAGTGTTTGTTTTTTTTTTTTGTTTTCTTTTTGCAAATTCCCAGCACGTAAGCCTGTTCAAAAGTCAAAGTCGATTGCCATTCGTATTCACAGACGTCAAGCCAAACTCTTTCAACATTCCCCCAAAACGTCATTTGGCGAGGCGCGCACACACACTCGCAAGCACATATGGTACAAGAATCCAAAACTTTGAATTTCAAAATCATTAAACTTAAACTGAAAGTTATATATCGCTTTTTGATACTCACAGGCAGGCACACATCCTCGTCTCCATGTATGACCTTTTTAATTCAATAAAACTTATTTTGTCTTTGCGGGGGAGAGGGGGTCTGTAGATTCGAATTGGATTCACCATCTATTCTATAGAAAAACTTTTAATGCCACTATATACATACCTATACAAAGCAGACATATGGCAGAGATTTTTGGAAAATTTTCCAAAATAGAATTTCCAACTGAACACAAACAGTTTTGCTGTAATGTTTGGGGGGAGAAGATGATCACGTCTACTGCTCACACACTCGGCCATTTCGAGTTCAGATCGATTTAATTGATTAATTAAAAGTTTGACTATTTCAAATAATGGATTTCCAACTAAGTACAGAGGAACTACCTATTCATCGATGGTTGTTGAGGAGAATTCACTTTTAATTGCGAAGTATAAAGAGTTTTCGAATAAAAACTGACGCAAAGTTTTATCAGAACTATAATATTTTTATGGCTTTTATGAGACTTTAAAAATGTTTAAAACTTTCATAAATTGTTCATAAAAGGGGCATTAAGTCCACAACATCTTTTTCACAACAAAAACCGTTGCAATCGTTTGTAAAATTCAAAGGAAAGGTAGGTGAATGTCGAAACCACTAATGCAAGTTCTTTAAAATACTAATAAGTGCATTTCGTAAATAGGTTCGAACGATTTCAGACCCTTAATTAAAACAGACACGTCATAGGCATAAAGGTCGAAGAACCTATTTTTGGGGACTCCATCTTGGAAGACGGGACTGCAGAATTACTTCGATAAGTGATTGCCTAGAAGTATGCAATAAATGTTAAATATTTCTTACGTCTAAAATAGAGTTGGGATTTCAAAAAAATTGAGTCAATGTTCGTATTTTACTCTACAGCAATTCTCTTTACTTACAAATTAATTTCAACTACAAATACAAATATTTAGCGCAACGGACCATATGTAGTCCAGTGTCTAGCTTCTCGCAGCCATTTGTGTTGTGCGTGCTATATTTTTCCACACAAATGGAAGGGGCTTACAGCTTAGAGCCATATCCGGCTTTGTTTTAGAAGCTTTCTAAAACTTTGTGGTGTGTTCAAACACACTTATCACTGAACTACGTCGACCGGATTTCAACTAAACCAAAATAATTTTCCTGCTTCAGATTGGAGTGGAATTGGACTTTAACCATCAAACCTCTTCAGAAAACTGAATATTCGTCTAATGAATCAACCCTCCGATTGGGTTTGGAAAAACTCATCCGCTTTAAATATGAAGAAGAGAGAGAATGAAGAGAGTACACGATTATTTTTTAAAAATAATTTCACTTAAATGACTACCGCGGGAAGCTAAGTAGTAGCCCTCCCAATCAATCCAGCTATCCAGCACATCGTCGACTGTTTATGGCTCTATTTGGCGAATAGCTCGATAGATGAATTGTTGCTAACAGTTCCTCATAAAAAAAGGAGCAAGGGCGTCAATGTCTTGCAATTCCAAAGACAACCTTTCGAAACGTATAATAACACAGTAACTGAAGTTAGTGCCCAAATGATCGAGTGTGCTGCATGTGGCGCCATCTTGGCGGTAACTAAGTCTATCTAAGTCCGAATTGGCTAATTGAAACCACAACGAGTTTCAAACAAGTTGCTGGCTTCTATATTTGAAGAAGTGCGGACTACATTAACTATTAGCTTCGAGAATACAGTATTTTGTTGTCTGTAGAAAACGCCCCCAAGAATAGGCGTGGCCATGTATAGTATGATTATACAGGTAGATATTGTTTAAATATTCTAATAAAAACCAATTTTATTTGCTGTAAAAATATTGGAAAACTAAATTTTTTTGGAATATAGGCGTGAATTTTATAAAATTATACTGCTCTGGATTCCAGAGATGTTATATTTCGAATCTCATCCCCTTACCTCAAAAATTCATGGCCTAAAAGTTGCAAAGTATGGGCATTCAGACACAGATTTCATTTAGTACGAACTATCTGACTAGACTAGGCGGTAAAGCGATTCATGATTCTTACACCTATCATGTCTCATCCTAACGACGGTTGACCACATTCATGTTAAAACCCACTAATTTGTCAAAGAATGGCCATCCCTGCTTGCTAACTGCCTTAGTAGTAATTAAGATTATTAACGCAATTGTCTGCACGCAAGACTGAGCACATCTTGATGCATAAATCTTTCGAAAAAAAAAAAAAAACGTCGCATGCTTTTGGTTTTTCTGCGAGTCTTCACTATTCTTGTTTTAAACTTGCACCCGAAATAGATGACCATCAAAATAGCGTTCAACTGAATTCAATGCCACCCGTGTTCAATGATCTTTTGAACGCATCCATCAATCTGTCAACGGTTGTCCTTTATTTCTCTGCTCACATCGATGGCATCAATAACACACAACCAATTTATATTCTTTTTTGTTTCCTTTTTTTTGGGTTCTTTCTCGTCATACTAATGTAATTCCTGAATTCCTTTCTACTAGATAACATTATATTCACATTCGGCGAAGGTCGTGTTCAACAAGAATTGTTTTTCTCCTCTCTCGTCAACTTTAAGTCGAATCTTTTGAGTTTTCTTTGTTGTTATATGAAAAGCGGTTGTTTTTTATTAAAAAAAAAGAAGGTACGTAGCCTTCCATTCGATTTACCATTAAACTCCGTTCCGATGCTCAATCGCCTCCTCCGTGGTTGGGTTACCATCAATTTGTGGTTTATTACGTATCGCATGGTACAAGAGACGAGGGAGAATTATGTAAATGCTAAGTTCATCATTCTGTGAAATCTTAAGAAATGCGATTAAGTTCCGTGATACGAAGTTCAAACGAAGACTACGTAAAGATGGAAGTGTGTATGGGGGAAAAGAACTCTTTTTTTTCTACAAAATGAAATGCGATTGCATAACTACATTGGTAGGTAAGGCAAATTTACATTTCGATGGAGGGAAAGGTAAAAGAAAATCAGCTAAGAAGGTCGAATTGTTGAACCGACTACTGCAGGATTGTTAGTCGTAATGAGATTTGTCAAATGAAGATTGATCTGCTCGAAGGCAATAGATTTATCCTAATTTGGTGGAAATTGGAAATCACTGTGAATGTTGTAGAAATTGGGTTTTCCTCCCCATACTTAATGTGAAAGCAAAAAAAAAAAATCGCATTCTTATTCATTCCCTCAATGCCACCCCTGGACATCGACCATCTGCGTTTGAAATCAAAACAAACCATATATCACAGAGAGGTCATTAAAATGAAAGAAGTTTTTTTTTTCTTGCTATAAAACGCCATAATTCCAATTTCGAGTCGACAAGTATCCAGAAAGAAACTTGAATGCCTGTACAACTTGTTTTGGCCAATTTCAATGGAAATGTGTGTCGCTGCGGCACCACTAACACCGCTGAATGTGGCAAAGGAAAACTTAAAACGGCATTTTTTTTCTGTCACCCATAAGTTTATGGTTATTGAGTTTTCTACTACTGCCTGCTGACTGCCATCGCCATCATCATCGTCGTGCTGTCGGTTGTCGTTCTCGTTGGTTTTGACCTCAAAACTCGATAGTTGACAAAATATTTTAATGTTTTATGGATGTTTGTTTATATTGCGCGCGCGTTTTGTATTCTACCGATGAGAGAGATAAGTTCGGATAAAAGAAGCGGAAATTTCATGAGTTATTGGAAGATCGCATCGAAAAAGATAAATGTTGACAAGTGGATAGAGCTATGGCAATAACGAGACTCGATTTGTGAATGATTTAGTAGACTGAATTGTTGGACAAAAAATTTTTGTGTGAAAATGGAGGAGCACTTGTGTTGGGTTTGTTTTGATTTGTATGTCATAAACAGTGATGCCAAAGAGTATGGTAAAAATATCCATCGAAGCGTATTGAGTTAATGGCTCCATTGTCAAGTTTTGAAGTAGATAGCGGCGACTTCTTTAGAGACCTTGAACAGAATTCAATGGCTTTATACAAGCTTTTATAGGCAATAAACCGATACAGATATAAAGTCGTTTTAAAGGATAAAACCATTGCCAGACAGAAATGATTCGATATAAAAACAAGAGCTATGCGAAACACAACCTCTATTAAAAAGATGAAACGACGTCTGATGACGACCTACGATTTCTTGTTTATTGTCTCTAAAAAGAGATCGATAAAATGTTTGAAAACTAAGAGATTGTATCTGGAAGTGAGACCTAGAAACCATGGTACATTCACCTTCTCTTGTGAGATGGTGGATATTGATAGGAAATTCTGGTACTTTCTAGAGAGGATGTTGGCGAATAGCTTTACGAGAGTTGTTGTGGATTGGATTGGAAATTGAAAACCGATGTAGTTTTCATTCTAAATTGGTACTTCCCCCTTAAGCAAAAGAATTTTTAAAAAATGAGAAAATTTAACGATAACATTGCTTTGGCTTTACCATTTCTTCGAAAGCGGTCTGCTTCGTCCATGGTTAAAAGTTTGATCAGAAACCCTTTTTGGTCGACCATTGTAATTGTATCTGCACCATAAGCAGTGGCCGCATGCATGCAAACGTAGAGGTTCATGTCCCATCTGATATAGTTTGAGATACAGTTGGGTCATTTGAGCTTAGTTTTTGAACTGAGCACATTGGATGCTAAAGGCTTTATCTAGTTGCAACACCTCTCCAAAATCAGTGTTTGAACTGGAAGTCTTACGGAATAAATTTTAAAGACGCTGCATGTCTTAAGCCTTTAAGTATTTTCCAGTGTTCAAGGCGGATAAGTCTATCAAGGACTCTAAAACTATACATGGCGCACCATAATTCTAAATTCATCTTCCTCAGTCGTTAACAGTATGTTTTTCAAACTGTTCGATCCCGTAATGGATATCCGATAAATCTGGTAGATGTTCCTAACAATTTGCTTAGCTCTTGCCACACTCATTGAATTAAGTCCTTCCTTTGCTTGCAGAGTTCGAATCTCGTCAAGCCCAGCGTAGGCACACTTCAGTTCGGAAGTACATTGCAAGAACCTCAAAACATTTATACATCCTATAGACAGGGAGAGGGTCCGTCGCGAAATAGTCATCTGCTTTTGGATGTGTTATGATGCTGACTATGTCTCTCTTCCTGCATTGTCATAGAAATAGGTAGAGACTCAAATGACGTGCATAGCTCTACCATTGCTTAACCGAGATGATGCAAATGTTGTATAACTCATCCCCAATGCGGACTGTTCTCAGTCATTTACATGCTTAAATGGGGGAACACTCCACATCTTGCTTTAGATTGCGTTCTGACAATCCATACCTTTCTAATGAAATGCACGGTTCCTCAAACGCACTCCTTTCCTTCGTAGTTTATGGATATCAAGGATGTTGATCCGCCTTAAAGCAGTTGAGGATCTCCACCAGCTGATCCATTGTGCACAATCGATTCACGACACAAAATTCTCACGTACAGTCCCTAAACCGTTGCCTCTTCTTCTCTCTTGATGTCCAACTTGATAGTTTTGATCTTTCATGGGCTGGCTCTATGCATGGAAAAGGAAATACATTTGCCTTGCTATGAAAAATCTGATCACAGACATAGTTTTTCCTTCAATCAGTCGCTGTTTCTGCTGAAATGCAAGGCGATCTTCAGCTGAACCCATTGCTGTAACGTGTCCGAAGTCGTTTTATAGGTTTTACTGTAGCGCATCCGGCAATACACACATTTCACTACAATTTCAGATCCCTCCAAAGATTATCCTTTTTGGCTTCGATAGAATCAGCTCTTCAAGTCGCCCGTTCACTTCAATGGATTTCCTTCCTAACATCCTCTAGTACTTATCAACCCCTCTTGCTCTTATTTTCAACATGAAAATCTTCCAATTATATTTAAATGCCAACACACAAAAAATCTATTATCCTTCATATTTGTGTCAAAAAAAAAACCTTCAAAGGATTATAGACAACTAGACGAGAGTCCTCTCATATTAAATGGCATACCTGTGTGCCATTCATGCGCATAAATATATGTGTGTATCACCCAATAATTCGATTTCAAAAAGGATCTCAATTCTGTGTTACAACCTCACATAACTCCAACGGTACAAATAATCTGCGAAACATTAAAACTTTCACATTAGCATTTTATTGTAGTCATGACAACATTAGGATAATGGGATATTTCAATACCTGGATACGAGCGAGCACATCCCTTACGTCATTACATTAAAAATAAATATCCTTTTACATAGTTACACACACACACTTTCACCGATTCCACTTGATGAGATCCTCTTTTACATCCACGATGCTGTATGGATGTATGCATGTATATGCTCTCAAATCGAAGTCAATCCTTGTACCAAAATTTTTGTCGTTTTACGACACACAAATTCACTCACCTGTGTCCTGTTTTCTTTTCTTGTTTTTTTTTTTTTTTTTTTTTTACGTGCAAGAACAACAGAAATAAAATAAATAACCCATCCCATCGCTGTAGAATCCTTTTATGTTGTTTTTTTTTTCTACTCAGTGCTTGCAATAAAATCGATAAATATCGGCAAAGGAATGAAATAAAAAAGAGTCGCTTATTTTTAGTGTGTTCGTGGGAAAGGAAAAAGGATACGCAACAGCGATATATGGTTAACCAATTTAAAATTTAAATGGAGTTTCACCAGGCTCCCGGCTCGTGATTACATTTGATCCTACTCGCTCCACCAAACCACACGTTGATGATCGCGTTTCATGGGTCCTTTGAATACACCTCCATGTCGTCCTTTTGTGTGTGTTTTGTCATTGCAAATCCATCACCAAAAGGCCGGGGTGGCTTAGTGATGTGTTTTCGCTTCTAATTTACCGTGCAGGCGTAAAAGCGTTTAGGCTGTGACGGTCAGACGCCAATAGCTGTGGTGTACGGCTAAAAATAGACCGCAGAATAAATTGCCTGCACTACTGATTACGTGCATCCAATAAAAATGTCGAAAGTCGTTCTAATTAAATTGTGCGCCAAACTCATTTTACCCCGCCCTAATAAGTGGCTAATAGAAAATGTTGCGTATACGAGCGAGTGCATTTCGTTGGCATGGCTTGTCATCAGCAGACAAGTTCGTATGCATGCAGCTCTGGCAGGAAATCTATTTGAATCTTTCATATGTGTCCTTTTTAAGGACCTCTCTCTCTCTCGGTGCATCCATCACGATTGCATCACATGTGCTGCTTGCTGCTGCTGTGCGCCTGATGAATCTTGGCACTAATTAATTTATCTCGAGAAAAAACAAGAGTAGCAAACGCAGAGAGGAAAAAAAGGATCTCCTCTCGCATTCTGTAAATATATGATTCTGTGTGTATTCCCCTGACATGGCATCAATTAAATTAAGAACACGACGTATGGCGAACATGAAATGGAAATGTCACTCAATGCAGATGAAATATTTACACCGCGCGCGCTCAATGTTGCACTACGTTTGTATCTTTTCCTTTTTTTCATGTGATTCTGAGGTTTTTTTTTTTTATTATTTTTAATTGTTGCAACTCGGTGTTTATTGCCAAATGGTGTTTGTGTGTGTGCGTTAATCTTTACAAATGTATTTGACTCTATTTTTGGGGCCTTTGTGACCATCGTTCTTTGATTTATTTAGAAAATATTTGTTTTTTGTTTCGATAGATACACGATGCACATTTAGTTGGGTTAATGGGTATATCGGTTGCCGGAAATGGCACTTGAAGCTAAAAATACACAAAAAGAGAGATGTGTTTTGAAAATATGTATAAAAAATTACCCGTGAAGAATGAGCAGCTAATGATGCTTCACAGATACGTGAATTGTTTGTTGCGGCTTAAATTGATTGCATAATTCTTTGTTGGACTGTTAAGTGCAATGCGGATAATAGACCTGCATCAGATGGCCTGTAATCTGAAAAAACAAAGGCCCTAAGGACTTCAATTTCTCAGGAAAACACCAGCGCCGCTCGACTCAACATTGTCGAGAAAGTAAACAGCTTCCTATATTTAGGAAGTATGAACCCCGCAGATGGACCAGTAGGGATGCAGTAAAGTGGGAGGGTTATGATCCCTATAATCCTGATCATAACCTCGCCGAACAAAAGGAAGAGGAAGATGGTCTCGGAAGACGGTGGTACCGAACTGGATATAGACAGCAGAACTCGTAGAGCAAAGGCTGTGTTTGGTTTGCTGTCTAAAATATGGAAAAGCAATGTTTTCAGCAGAAAAATCCAGCTGAGACTGTTCCGATCAAACGTGGAAACAGTGCTGCTTTATGGGTGCAGTACCTGGAAAGTGACCAACACCGTCACAAAAAGCTGCAAACCTTCATAAATAGATGTCTTCGCAATATCCTGAGGATCTTCTGGCTGAACTGTATATCAAACGACCAACTACACGCGCTATCGGACCAGGGGCCAATAGACGTCAAAATACGGAGGAGAAAGTGTCAGTGGATTGGTCACACCCTACGGCGGTAAGACAGTTCCATTGTGAAGTATGCCATGAAATGGAATCCACTTGCCCAATCAAGCAGACGAGTGGACAGACATGGAGAAGGACAGTCGAGGTGGAATCTAGATCGCCGGCGATGACTTGGAGGGAGCTCAAGCGTGTTGCAGAAATCCGAACAGAATGGCGCGCAGGCGTTGTTAACGCCCCACGAGGGGTCAGGGGACCTAA
The DNA here is from genome assembly GCA_946965025.1 of Blera fallax. NCBI lineage: Eukaryota > Metazoa > Arthropoda > Insecta > Diptera > Syrphidae > Blera > Blera fallax. The sequence goes on along the minus strand of OX337245.1, from coordinate 80,759,069 downwards.
GTAAGTAAGTTGCACTCTCAACTTGGATGAGATCGTTTTCTACTTGGTCGAGTCAGATTCGAAGCCGGCCGGACTCTTAGAAAGTTACTCCCAAAAGCGACTGAATAACCTATAAAGCATGACCATCTTAGATCGATTTTCCCGGCACTACTAAATTTTGTAATTTCGCTCCTGAATACCCAATCATTGAGAGGAAAAGTGATGCTTTCAAGGAACGTTTCTGAAACTCCTCGAAAGGAGGAGCACAATTCCTGAAACTCAACATTAAAGTTATTCTAACTGATTTCAGGGCCAAAATTGGCAAGGAGACGATTTCCTAGACAGGACACATCACTAAATGGCAGTGATTGTTGGGTAAAAGTTGCTCAAATGATTGGCGTTTCAGCACCACTTAGCAGGCTGTCCACCCACGCCAACTAAAAATTAATTAAAAATCAACACTGCCTGGTGCCATATATGATTAAATGGAAGCTTATATCTATGAATTACCGGGCCTTTCAGACTCCGAGTCTTTCACGAGACGAGCTGTATCCCATCATATCTGGTTTTGATGTCAGCTTTGTGCTGTAACATCAGGCATCGCTCCTGTGTTATGTTTAGAATTTCATACTACAAATCGTTTATTTCACAGGAAATTTAAAAATTCAAAGCTCACAGGCCAGGAATGGCTCTTATTAACCTCACAAAAACTGCCCGTTGCAGACATGGTAGTCTTCGTCAGTCTGTGAGACGTTGTTAGACGTCATTCCACGTCCCGATTGTCAAATAGTTGATGTCTTCAATATTTATTTGCGCAAGGATTGCCAGCACTTAAAACTATTGTATCCGTCTTAATACCCTAAATTTAAAATTCACAACGAACGAAGGACATGGGATATTTCTCCCAGCTCCAAGACGAATTTCGGAGTCTTGTTTCATATATCCTTGCTAGTGCTACCTTGAATCTCATTTCTTTGGATCCAAGTTTGAATGCAACAATCAGATTAACCCTTTCGTGCCAAAGCTAAGTATCACTTGCCAGAGAAGGCCATAGAATCATGTTTTATGTGATACATTGGTCAATGTGCTTTGCATCATCGCATTCTAGAAATAAGCTCTGCCACATTAATTGCATTACGAGTATTCACGTCTCAACTTCCCATCACCCTAATCTCTAAATAGAATCTTTAAAACATTACCATATATTGAGGCCAATGTTACTTCCAACTAAGCAAGTGTTTACGATTTTCTACGGTATTGACAAGATAGTTATGTGATCAGCATTGAGTGGTAGAAACGAAACGCAACTTCCAATCAATTAGCAAATCTTTAAAGTCACCATGAATAATTTTAATGACCATCCATCGACGTCTGTCTATCACTTAAACCGATGAAAAACAATTAATTGTTGTGCTACTGCGTGGATCTTGAACTGGGGAAACATACTATACATGGTTGCTAGCTGTATTTGTTGATAACAGCCTTTCGATGTCAACACCCATTGATTTTTGAAATAAATCAGTCACCCAGATACTTTTTTTCTGCGACCATTGAAACAGGTCTGTGGTTAAATGGGACGTTTTCTACAGGACAGATGAGTTCATATCGAAGGCGCACCATCGAATCTTTCGATATCTTTGATGTAAACAGTGGAGTACCGCAGGGATCTATACTGTTACCAACTCTATTTCTACAGAATATCAATGAGCTATTGGAGTCGAAAAGCAAGCAGTCTTATAGTTTTGTTAAGAACAGCAATTCAAGAGCGGAGCCCATAGACATTTGCATGCATATCGGTCTGTTATCCCAGCGTTAAAGATTTGTATCTTATTTGTCTCAGGCATATTTTTTATTCAACAATTCCATGTTTCCGAACAATTAAATGAAAATCTCAGATGTATCGAACGACAATTCTGGCATAAATCTATCTACAGCAACTTTCACAGAGGGGTCCACACTAGAGATAAATGGACCTGTTAAGTATGGTACTTCTTTCTCTTCGATATTAGAATTCATTTTTGCTACAGCAACATTCCAAAGCGTAATGATATCGAAGAGGAGAATTTAATTTTTGTTATTTTCGAAAACAAAAATCCAATTAACTACACTCTCACTCCGCTCTCTGCGTCAATGCTTAAAATTGCATCTGTGCACTTAACCGACCGCACAGCTATGCAGTAGCAGCAGCATAACAACGCAAAACCCTTGGCAAACTATTTTTAATTAAACCAAAAGCAAGTACCACCACCGATTGAGTATATGTGTACTCGTAGGTAGAACTATCAATACGAATGCATTCTAGATACTAAACACTCGACGACGACGACCTTTGGGCAAACGAGACGAGAGGTGGGTGCAGATACTCGTAGAGTGTGCGGCGGAATGCGCCAGGCTATCGTAGAAGTCCTCTGATGCAGTGCTCGTTGTATTCTCTGTGTGAAGGTGATAAATGATCACGTAATTAATTCAATTCACAAATTAAGACATTTGTAGATGCCAATGCCAATTGCACAACATCATCTCGACTGTCTGTTGCCTGGGTGCCTGAGCGCCTGATGTGCATCTGCATTTCGGTTGTTTGATAGAACTTCAAAACCCAACAAGAGATGGAGTTGAAATTGTTCAGTAGGTGGTACGGGTGCGGGTGCGGGTGCGGGTGCGAGTGACTTGTACAAACTCGAACCACAACCAATTTTAATTTCTTGCCTCTCTGTGAAGTATCTGTGTCTGTTTATTGCTCATTTCAAAGTGAATGAATGAAGGAGTGTCTGTGAGGGAAGGAGTCGGTTGAAAAAATGTCAGTCTTCCTACGAATAAATCTTAATTTAGAAGTTTTTTTTTTTTCTTATCAGCTCCTGCTGCGGTGTTATGGGAGTTATTCCTCGGAAACACAGCGAAATGCTTTCCATCAGAATGTAATTAATTATCTCCATCAACACAAACAACAAAGATACAAACAAATCTAAGTTTTCAAAGAGAAATTCCATACATTCCACGAGTGCCACCCCCTATTAGCCCGAGGGGGATGAATGATGAAAGTTAATTAAGCCCGAATGAATGACGTGTAAGAGTTTCTGGTTTTTATCTTAAACCACCAGCCGCAACTAGGATTGCAGTACTCTTTCATTGTTCAGAAGGGACAGTTAACCAGAGAACTTTCCTGACACAACAAACAGTTGAGAATGGGATCCCATCTGAAGTGTATATACCTGCCTGTCAGTTAAATGTCATAAACATGATGAGAGATGAAAAACTGAAGCTGTACACTTACTACTGTGGTCTACTGGAATTCGAATTGAAAGTTGGATGGGAGTATCTACGAAATTGTAATGTTTGCAAATGTATTCATGAGTTGCGTCCCGTTCAGTAGGTCTTACCGGTTGTCGTTGTAGCTGCGTAACGATTGCACAACGTTTCCTCAAGGAACATTATTTTAAATCAACCTAATTGCGATGCGCATAGATAATTGGAAATTTTTCGTTCGTTTTTTGTTCTCCTGCATTTGACTGTGGGCGAGTATCGTAGGTACACTGATGGTCGAAAGTTGTTAACAAAATTAATTGAGGGCCATTGTTGCAAGGGTGTAATGGGTTTGACGCAAGAACGATGCCTTGAATACTATGTGTATGGAGAACAACAATTTTGTAAGTTCATAAAAATATCAGACTTTTGATGGTATTTACCTTGGAAACCAAGAAATATCGTCAGCAGGTGCCACGAAACTTTTTAGGTGTGAAATATAACACCATCTTCATAAGTCGTAAATCTAGAAGTATCAGTACCCTGAAAATCCTACATAGCGTGCGAGCATCACCTGCTTTTGATCGGGGTAAGTTTATGTGTAAGTCAATTCCGGGGAGAACGACACTGTGGCACAATGTGAGCAGTAAGGAGAGCAAAGGATTTTCCGAAAGTCTGTTTCAATTTCGTTCGGAGAAATGCTCGTAACTTATCCAAGAAAAACGTTTATTAGAACATAATTTGACACATAAATGCGTACACATACATATGTACGTCTGTAGGCTATATTTAATATTTACTGAATAAAACTGCCTTCAGGTTCGATAACAGTACCAATTGGTGAGCATCCCTGAATTAAATGGTATTTTTTGATCGCGGCGCGTGCCGTGGCTTACTGGTTCGTGCATTGGACTACTGAGCGGGAGGTTCGCGGCTCGAATGCCTTTACAACCAAGTTTTTTGAAGGTCCTACCCCTCGCAAATTTCTGACAAACAACTGAAAGCTGTCATGAGAGACTTTTCAATTCGCCTTTCCGAGCGTAGATGCTTTCCATTAGTGTGAAAACGCACAGCACGAAGAGGTCGCGAGAAACGAGACCGTCGACTCCTGTCTGTTCTGCTAAATATTCTGTCATCTCTTGTGCAATGGCATTCTTTAGAACTTGCATCGTATTCCAGGTCCTGGTGAATACATATTTGTACTTGATGAACAAGTTCCGGGCTGCCTGTTGGGAGCTTTTAACATTTTCAAACAAGCGAGACATCGTCGCCAGAAGCCTCCAACCCAATGCGAAGCTTTTGAAGAAATGAATGGGCGACTTTCGAAAATGACGATATTTTCAGATCATTGTGATGACAATGACGGTGTGTCCTTGCACTTCCTGTGTTGAATATTTATTTGACATTGTACCTCGGAAAAACTTAAGACGTCTGCTATCAACGCGATGAACACTACTACTGAAGAAAGACATGTCGCGGAATAGCCTCCCCACCCTGCAGTACAGCGCCTGTTTATGCTCTTTAAGCTCATACTCCTGCGATACTCGTAGCAGTCGTGTTTCCGAAGATGTCCATAGAGCAAAGCGAAAAGTACTCGACTTGGCAGTGAAAGACTTTGTTTGCAATTCCAATTCAATTCAAAATACCCATCTATGACTGCTATCGTCTCTTTATCAGACTCAAAACCTTTTCCAGGTACAAATTCCTTTAGATTTGCAAGATAGATAGAAGTCAGAGGGAGCCGAATCTGGGAAAAAGGGTCGATGTTTCAACAATGCGTACTTTAAATCCTTTGTGGGCACGTGCATTGCCTTGTATTTGAATATGTATTGATCCAGTTGACCCAAAAGACTTGCATAGTATTCGCCAGTTATTTTTTTTTATCCTTTTGAAAGTAATAAATAAAAATATGTGATGCCTTTTATGGTGCAGAGCCACCGACCTCCACCCACTGCTTTGATTGTTGTTTCTTTTCTGTCGTCTAGTGGTGCACACGTCCACAGTGCTGACTCGGTATACAAAATTAGTGCTGAGAAATTCGTTTTCGCATTTGCTTTTGCTTTTGGGCAGAATTTAACAATAGCGACAGCCATCTTGCACAAAGCTTTCTCACATTCATAAGCCTATAATCACCGATCGTCAAATACCACCATATCGTGCACGTTCTCAAATATTCTGATCTGTGATTGCAGTTTTTTGGGTCGTCTTTCACGTGGATCTTTGCCCGCCCATTTTTTCATAATAAACCATTACTAACCTTAAATTAATTTTTATTGATGATAAATCGTCCAAATCGAAGAATTTTATGACGTCACGATGTGTCAGTATATCCACGTGACACGTGTACTAACATCCCAGAGCAAAATAATCAAGAGATAGCATTGCCATCTCTGTACTCGATCGATAACTTTTCTTGCCCACTTATAGTTGCATAGTTGCAGGGATGAAGAGGAAAACGATTCTATCTGCCACTTACAATGTACTGTCGTCTCAAAGAAGAATACCGACTCTTGGTAGTTCTTCACAGAGCTTTTGTAGACATGGAGGGGCTCCTACTTCCATTTGAATGTGGAGCTGTAACTTTTTACGTCTTATCCTACTAAAAGGGACCACCTTTACTCGGCAATTTTGGTGACGATCTCGTTAATTATTAGTTTTTGAAGGAGCACGGAGCACGAGGGAGTTCCTACTACCATTCGACTGTTGAGCTGTCAATTTTTACCCCTTATCGTGCTTACTCTTTAGGTATTGAAGTTAAGTGTTTTTCAAAAACTTCGACTTTTCCGCATCGCATTCTCCCTTTCTCTTCCTTGATTTAGGTAGCAAACAAGGATTATTTTAAAATTTCAAGAATCCACATCCTAGACGAATTTAACTTACGTATGTTCATTCAGCAACAAAAGTCTCTAATCACAGAGCAGTACTCCTCTCTTCACATCATTTTATATTAACTGGAAACCTTCAACTTTCCATTGTTTGTCGCCTCCTTTTGACAGGACAAAAACAGCAGATGCAAGTATATTCAAAAATAGAACCGCCCCACTTTTTTCTCTGCCACTGTATACCTCGCGTTTTCGTATTTCATCCTCTAACAGTAGAATAAATCACCTCATTAGCGTAGGATATTTCTTCGTAAAATTTTATTATCCTCTCCAAATGATACATATCCTTCATGGCGGCAGCGGGCGACGGCAGTCATGCAACCAAGAAGATACATTTTAGCAATAAATTCCATTTTATGTTTATAAATGTTGAGAAAATATTTCATTTCGTTTCATATTCCATTCCGTGATGTTTTCCGTGCCATAGAGTCAGGCATCAGGGAAAAATAATTAACATTAAAATTAACGAGTGCCAGCAGAGCACCTTTTATTGCTGCCCGATGCGGCATTTGGCTCGTAGTACTGTGAGCTATGCTAAGACAACGATGACTTTTCCAAAAAAAAAAAGAAAAATTACCAACGGAATTCGTTATTTTTTCCTCTGAAATTGTATCCACTTTCGGTTGTTAAAATCCACGGAAACGCGCTCGTTCATCGTTAATTAATTATTTCCTAATTATGAAAATTGATATTTAGCAAATTAAGGAATATCAGAAATGCTTTTGAGTAATCATAGATGTTAGGCGAATAGATGGATAGATAATAGATACTTGGGAGGAGTTGTGAAACTGTGTGGTTGATTAATTTTAATTAGCATGCGGTTGAGCTTCAATTTAGTTGCAGTAATGACGGGGATGCATTGGATGTGGGTGTATCATGTTAATTTTAAATTGATCGATGGGTGTTAGTTATGTGCAACATTTTAGTTCATAGTTTCCATGGAATTTGATACATTTGGCTTGATGGAAGCCAATTTATTTGCCAAAGGCGAGGTAGGTTGACATGGTTACTTGTATCTCTTGAGTAAGATTCAGCGTCAAATGACAGAGGTTTTCTTATATCCTCCTCTTATGACATTTAACTCAGGATGTATCATCGAAAGTGGTTGTGGGCACTGCAAATGTCACATGCACACCTGTAATGTCAGCCGTTCTGTTCGTGACTCTGAAACGAAAGACGCTACAGTCGCTAAGATTTATGAGAGGAAAACTGGTAGAAGGCTAAATCACGGTGTGGGCGCCTTGACTCAGTGGTTAGTGAGTTGGATTACAGAGCGGGAGGTTCGACCAGAAAACGCCAACACCGCATTTTATTCTTTTTTCTCTGTAGAACGTTGAAGACAGCCTAGATCTTTGTCTGACGAGTTTTAAAATTTAACAGAAGGTGGACAACCCCACGCATTATTTCACCTAGAAGTACATGACTATATTTGCCCCAGTCCTATTCAACAATCCAGTGGATCCTTGCTTATTGGTGTTTAGCTGTAGAGGCTTTCATTGAGACCATCGAAATGGTAGCGACCTAGTATAGCCTTCTAAATGTTAGCAAGTACAGCACACGTGCACAGAAAGTGAAGGATTATTTCTTCTTCGTCCTCGTCTCTGCAACTCAAAGTCATTGTAGGAGATACCCGACCTCAGCATGCCTGTCTATCATGTAGTGTCCGGTTATTAAGTTGATTATTGTAGAGAGGGTTCCTCACTTATGCTTAAGAGATACGCGGCAGTTTTTCACTGTCTTAGATGCTACGATGCTTCATATGAGGGACTTGATAACTGCTTGGCTACCGCCAGCCAGCGGCTTTGCGAATCGCAGGACTTCGACCTAAAAGCCTCGTCTTGGTTCGGAATGTTAAAGGAGAGACGGATTCATAAGTCTTCCGACTCCATCTTGGATTTTGGACCCATGTGTGAAGATTAACAGCGAACCTTTGTAAAAGACATCGTGTTGCATCCACTCTGATATCTCCGATATCGAGTGTTTGAAGCCCAAGCTGAAGTCTGTTTCAGGCAAGCTGTCGGTAACCTTGAGGAGATGAAGATGTATCACAAGTATGCTGGCGAAACCAGTGCCTTGGTCTTTCCGTAGGCATGCGTTTCTCAGTCGAAGAACAGAGCTGGGAGCCATTGGCTTGCTGATGTCTATCGCGCACCGGTGATGTTGATGCTTTGTTTGCTTCTTTGAGCTTTTTCCATTTGTTTCACAATAGAATTCCACTTCAAGGCGGTCCAGTACATGATTATGTCGTACAAGAGAATCGGCCGTACCACCGACGTGTATAAGCCAGCACATTATGTTGGTTGTGCGCCCACTGCTGTTTTACATGAGTTCAGGGCACTTTGTACAGATCATTTAAAAACAGTCGTGGAATTTTCGAAAATCTTAAAAAATTGATACGCGCCTTATAGGGAACTGTCAATTAAATTCTCCTTTTTGGAGATCGCGTACAATTTCTGCTAATTTTCAAACGAAAACAACATCATTGAGATATTCCCAGTGATATATTCGAAAACATTGAAATGATGCCTTAATATCTTGTACAAAAATCCATAACCAAACAGTATCGACGGAAAGAATTTGTCTCTCAGGAAACATGGTTTTCGAGATATGTATTTGCATCCAAAAATGGTTTTCGTTATCAATTAAAGTCAGGTTATATCGGGCGAATTGAGAGATCATCTGTAATTTCCGAAAATTTTGAAAAACTAAATCCGCAATAATTAATTTTTTTTCGATATATGTACCTTGTTCGAGATATTAACTCGCAAACCAATTTCCATTACCCATTGACTTCGGTAAATGATTTTGCAGTGTTTGCAAAATTTGAAAAATTAATTGCAACATACATCCACCCCGAAGAAAACCCAAGAATTCAAAATTTTGACGCAATAATTTTCTGCTTCCAAGGCCTTCCCATCTGAAAGCTATTTCCATTAACTGCAACCCGAAACGTCAACACACATGCCTTTCTGTCAACACCGTACAAATAAAATGCAAATTTTTATATGAGCGCTCAAAATTCGGGGATGTAGAGAAGCTAATAAAAAATCCTATTACCCATGCTCAAGCGAATTATCTCGTTGAAATATGCACACCTTTGGGACAAGTTAAAGTGATATTCAGCTGAGATGAGCACGTGCCATACTTCTGCTTCCAGTCCATTATTGGAATGGTGGTTCGCAATCCAGGATTTATTGTGCGACAACCTTAATAAAAGGCGTTGTTGTCAATACTATGGAACATTGCATCGTGAAAGCTTCCATCGAAACAATTCAGAGAATACTTGACGTTTTTTGTTAAATGAATTTGATTGGGGTTTTACGAGGTTGAGTGTTCCATAGGTGAAGCACTCCTGCTGTCGTGTGGGGTATTTATAGAACTATTTCAAAACAGAGAATCTATAGATGGGGCAATAATCAGAATTAATTAGTTTACTTGATCTAGCAAATATAAATAATTCCCATTCAAAGAATGACATTGAAAGTTGTGGTCTGATGCATGGGATTGGGTGTGTATGACTCTATATTCTGTCTGGTGCACGAGGCTTTTTTTTGATTCTCTAAAAATTACCATCCGCGGGTGTGTTCAGTAATTTATTTGGCCTCTGCTTTTCACTTAATTGTATAGTACCAACGAAAACGTAACTAACACGTAAATAATTTGAATTTTGGAACATACTCGTTACTTTGTACATAAAATAGTGGTAACCTCTGGCCTCGGGAATACAAATCTCTATCGCATACATACTTATACATAACTGGTCGAAAACTGACGTCTTCCATTTCCACCATACGGAGGTTCAACTTCATAAAAAAAAAAGCGGAAAAGGGAAATACACCACCGCACAAAATTATCCACTCATGCAACGTTGACTGCGATGGTGTGATTGAAAGTTGAATTTCTCAATAAAATCTCGACTCCATGCTCCTGCATGTCTAATGGTCTAAAAAAAATCCTGCTATTGCTCCGTTCTGTTTTGCCCCCTGCGGTACCGCAAGTCAAAGCATTCCTCCGCAAGTGCAGGTATGACACTTCGTCACTTCCTTCTTAACTGTCAGACCTAACAGTTTCTTCGTTTCTTGCGCTTCTCGTTGCCCGTTTTTCTATGAGCATTTACTCCATTACTTTTGGGATTACTTCACTTACAGTCTCCCAAGCTTCGCTCGACGTCAGCATGAATACAACTAGGCTTCTTAATGTCACTGACCCGTCAATTTCCCTTTCCAGAACGCTTCAAGTCCTGGTATACTTCTGGCATTGCGTCAGCACCTGTTTCACGTTCGTGGCCTACGTTCACAATGGGTCATCCACGTGCTTGTATTTGTGAAGATACCCCCGAAGCATCCATGCCTCGACAGCAACTGCGTGGGATGATAATTAACTTCCCCGCATTTCCTGCTGATCGACTACCCTGTGTTCAGTGTCAGTGTATGTGTATGTTGCCCTTGAGCTTGAATGGCTGCAATGGATCTTCTCTTGTCCCCTTGGTCGTTCTCTCATATTGCCGCAGACTTGTTGGCTTATAGGTTCATGGGTGTTCGGCCTGAAATCTGGCATTAATCTGCACAGTGCCGCCACTGGGCGCGATGCTTTCTCGCCTGCGTAGTTTAAGTGTTCTCTAAAGTTGAGGCTCCAAGTTGGTTATAGGGACCACTTTAATTTTTTGGTCGGCAGTTCCAGGCCTGATGTTCCTGATCCCTCAGTTGCAGTTCTACGTCACTTTTTACCAAGTCTTAGCCGATACCTACAACTGAACATTGCTTTGCATTTACAGCTAGAAACTAGCTAAAAGGTTTCAACTATTTCTTGGAATACGAAGACTGGGGTGATTCTTGACATCTTTGGCACGTGAGTTCTGTGGATAAAAAGCTACGAGTAAGTTGCAGCACATTTACATACATAAGTGCGTCCCTGGAAAGTACCTCAGTTCTCTTATTCTCAGTCATCGGTCGCACGTTTAAGCAAAACTATGAAAAGCATCTGCTAAGGGTGCCTTCAGATACCTTTCACCATTTCCAACTTATCCCCATTTCACTCAAGACTCTTTTTTTCTATGTACATACATATGTAGTCCTTATTAGAGTGGAATAGATATTTAAAAGGATCACTATTACCCTGGGACCAATTTGCGTCAATTAGGAAACTGCTTTAAGCAGGACATTCGACATTAGCATTATCGAATCGGAAAATTCTTTTCTCTTTTTTTTTGCTCCCTAATGGTCAAGTAATAGACTGTATTCCTTTTTTTACTGAAAAAAAAAACGGTTATTGACTTCATTACCAATTCCAAAACCGAAACAATCCCCAATTCCCCCTCAACAAAATATGAAAGCCTCTTAGGGATTCATTCCGCACACCCACATAGGAAAGATCGATTTTTTTTCTATTCTCTGCGTGGGACAGTCACATAGGAACTACGAGTAGAACACAAAAAAAGAACTCTCTAAGGGATTTTCGTAGAATGTCCTTCTAACACACACACAACCACACCGTACAACTCGTGTAAATATACTCCCGGTCATACATTAATTGGAAGTCCTATCGTATGAATATATCCCCATCCGAAGGACCATAAGCATACTCCGTTGTGATGATTCTGTGTGTCCCATCTCTACATATACAAATTTATATTAAACTTTCATATCCTGTCAGCCCATGAGTTCAATATGGTGGCTGAGCATCAATGGCATTAGTTATACTTTCAATCCCTTTTTAGTCAACCTCCTCTCTAATGGTAACTTTTTCTATTTTTTTTTTTTTTTTTTATAGCACATGGTGCAGGCTGGTGTGGGCCCATTTCCAGGTGCCCCAACAGGATATCCACCGGCACCGGCTAATGTCGGAGCTGCTGATAGCCTCTCGATGGCAGTGGCTGCTGTCAAAGCCGAGCAAGTATCACAAATGAAGCCAGATGGTGCACCGCCGCCTGTGACTTCAGCTGCAGCAGCAGCACAGATTTATTTGCAGCAGAAAAAAGTGAGTATCTGTGGATGGTTTTTTTTTTAAAAGAGAATCTTTTTTTCTATTAAGTTTGAAAGTTTTTAGTTTTTTTCATAAATTTGGTGCTCCAGGACATTGGAGGATAGTTTTTGTTTCCTCACACTACTTTCGCTCTCTCGTTCAGTAAATTATTAATGAGAGTGAAATAGGTACAAAAAGAAAAAAGGAATTAAGATACATTCTACTTCCTTAGGATGTCCTTTTTTTTAGTACTATTTGGTTTCATCATTTCTGTTTGTATTGCGAAAGGAAAAAAATGCACAAAGAATAAAAAACACTGCGCGCTAGAAAATGCATGCGAAGGGAGTTAGTTTTTATTATCCTTCCGTTGTTTGGTTTATTTAATTTTTAAATATACATAAATATTTGTTCTTTTATCACTTGTATCTAATTGTACCTAATGCAAAAAAAAAAAAAATAAAAAATTTATCAGAGAAGAATATTTTTTTTTGGGTAAGGTGAAGAGGATATCCTTTTCGCTAAAGGCTGTTGGTGTAAATAAATAATAACTATAAGAAAATGTATTAATTATAAAAGTAAACGTTTGCAGAATTGTTTCTATTTTCTTTTAACTTAAATTGAAGCTTTGAGATGGTTTTTTTTTATATGTATGAATTCACTGCATGGAATTAAAGAAAATCAAAATAAAAAAAATAAATTGTTATGCTGTTTGAAGTGAAGTTGTGAATATAGAGCTTTGAATATTGGAAGTTATAAGTTTTAAAATCCATTACTTGTCAGTTTGTGTGAAGAAAGAGTTTAAAAGAGTTAAAGGATTATGCTGGTAAGGGGTCCATTCATTTTATTTCTGTGTAGTATCAGGAATCAAATTTGATCCTTGGATATGTGTACCTCCAGATAGATACATATGGACGTTTAAGCTTAAAAAATTCCACATTTTCAGTTTGAAGACTACGGGTGTATGATAAACGACATCTTTGCAATACCAATCCTTTGGTACTTATTCAGATTTCTTAGTGGCCCGCTGAAATGAGATTAGGACTAACTAATCTATGAGAAAGCTATCCATCATTAAAGTCTTCCTGAAATTCGACAACTCTATACCTACATTTGTCAATTTCGACTTCGCTGTAGAAAAAATCGACGGGTATGTCATCCAGCTCGTTCCAACGAAGAATGGTCTTTCTGGGAGACGGCTATAAAGTTTTCAAACTCTCCTCTCTGTGCTCGTAGATTGATGACCTTAACCTATCATAATGTCTTCCTTTTTTCTATCACAAATTTTATCCGCTATTTCGTGTCCATTAGTGTCATAATAACCTGAAAACCATTTAATTTAAGCACTCTTCTGCGTGTTTCGAATCTGAAGCTCTACGCCACTTTTACTATTGCGGGAGCCATCTCCCGGTTTCTTTCTAAAATTTCTATTAAAAATTCGCCTTTTGACATTTTTAGACGATTGTTACTTTATTGAAGAGAATACACATTCCGATTATTTATGGAAAATAATTTCATTCAAATGGCAATCACAGCTCGCGTGGCAGTAGCCCATCCTTTCAAACCACTTTTGTTGTATACTTTTCATTATTTGTGGCCTTAAATATTTTCCATTCATGATGAAGGTTTTCCTTTAACAGTTCTCCATAAAAAAAAAAATTCAACTGATGGCACAGTTACCAAACTATCGGGAGTATATTACGGATTCTAGATAGCTGCACACGCGGTCTAGTTTTAGAGCCCCAGTAATGAGTCAGTTCCAGATATTTCGGCACTTCTTGATGCAAAATGGACTTACACAAAGTCTCTATTGGCATTTACCAATGACTTTTTCTGGAAATAAATTGCTTAACATATTTTTCAGGATGTTTACGAATTAAATCCTTGAAAATGTCTAACATAAACTGATAGAAACTAGTGTCTATTAAATGACCGCCATGTTGGTAAGTGCACACATTTTTGGAACTTTTATGGCCTATTATGGCAACTTCTTCGCCTATTTCTTCAGCTGCTCCAAAGTTTATTGGCATAAGATTTGCCCTACAAACAACGCCAAGAAATTCCAAGGATTACTGTCACAACTGGCAACGTAAAATCGAATGAGCTTGAAAGCCTTATGGCATGGACCAAGACGACTTGGAAGCTTCAAATTGTGTACCGAACTAGGTGTTTTGTAGCGCGCGTATTTTCTCCAAGCCCAGCTTTTCTAAAAGGCTACCTTACGTCTCAACATATTGCTCTGGTCAGTGACGATAATTGCGTATTCTGGGAGAAGTACGGACCAATCACCCTACCTTTACTAGCTCCGCACTAAACAGTCCGTTTTAGAGTACTTAAAGACCTTCTTGTGTGAGTTTTTAACTCTTCAAAACCGACTTGCTTGTTGACTTTAGATGAACTTCATCCCTTATGATGAGTTTCTCCTCAAGATCTAGCAATTTCTTCATTTAGACTTAAAGTCTGTGCATACTGCAATTGCAGTCTGGTGTAGCTGATGAGTAACCTACACTTTATGCCGAGGATTTCCATTGTACGTGACGTGTCCTTTTGTGTACACATATTCCTGATTGTTGCTCATCGTTATCCCGCACCGCATTCATATTTCACAGCAAATGGTTTGATTGCTACATGCAACGTGGCTTCACATCTGCCAAGAGCTAGTCGTTGAGTTGTCTTCGAATCTGTAGGCGCAAGATAACGGTATTTTCAGCGGTATTTACGATGTGTCGGCAAAATTGACAAATTATTTTGGACATCCAAATTCAAAATCACGTCATCGATACTGTCCCCGACGTTTTGATTCTGGACTGGAAAATTCGTTCTTGAGCAAAGTACAGTTCCAAATTCAAAGTCTTACCAATCAGATGATCCAAAGTCTTGGTCACTTACTGTAGAAGTTCATGACAAAAAGATGTCTGCGATCATTCATTTGAAGGATCTCCATTGTTTATTATTGCTTTTCACATCCTTCGTTGCATAATATGCATGTATATGCAAGCAAAAAACATTTGTTGTCCTTTTCAGTACTCTATTCACTCCTAAATGGCTTCCACACGACATGTCCGACATTTTTGAATCAGCTGGTCCAATGTCATCATGGCAAGCTTAATTAAAAAGCAAAGAGTATCATTAATTTCCCTCCCTTGATCATGTTATCCAGTATCCAAACCAATTAAACTTTGAAAGTAACAACAAATTTCCTCTTGGTATCGCTGCCATTTTGAATCGCCCCCATACTGCCTACCACTCGCAATCTCTTAGACATTTGATCTCCCAGATGTTCTTGACCAGTGGCTGGAGATTGACTAGAACGTGGTTCTCTCTTAGCCCGATGTGACGGTAGTCGCCCAACTTGGGTGTTTTGTCTACAACCTGATATTCATTGGCCCTCCACAGTATATGATTATGTCTCGCGTTCCATTGGGGTCCATCACTCACCGGACCAATTTTCATTCAAGGAATTTGGCTTTCTAAGAAACCCGAAATTCGTTCAGCATTTCTCTTCCTGATTCAATTAAATTGGCCATTGAATTGAGTGTTGCCAGGTAGTGATAAATCTCAGAACTGCCTTCAAATAGACCCCTACTCCTCGGAAACACACTAACTCTGAGTAAAGTAATTTCCAATTGAAATTCGCTTAAAATAATGGACTCCTCTTGCCACATAACCTTAAAACAAAAAACATCAATTTCCGATTTTTTTCAAAATGTCTGCCTTATCATTGGAAAATGAAAGCCTAACTCTACACTTGCAATGCAAAACAATTTGGATGACATTTCAACCAGAAAATCTCAATTTTTTTATGTTAAATTGTTTTTCAAATAGCAGGCTCCCTAAAGCCTCGTTTGCAAAGCAAAAACATCATCCATCCAGCATGAGTGTGTGCGTCCCACTGTTATCAGTGACACTATGGCGATGGGTTCAATTGGCAGTTCAGATTGCTTCTCTTTGCTTCGGTTTGTTATCGCTTGGAATTCGAAAAAAAGACACGAATACAAGTGAAATGTTTTGATTGTTATTTTCTTATTACGATTACATTGTACATAAATTTGTTTACTTATTTTAATTCTACTAAATTAAAGAGAGAGAGAGAGATGAGAAAATTAATATTTAGGTATAGTGCATGTAAACACCTAAAAATAGATCGAAGATTGTATAGCTAGCTACATCCAGATACTTTGGTGTTGGGTCAAAGAAATTCATATTTTTTTGTTTGCGTTGTTTTCGCTAATCCTAAGAAAACTCAATTGCAACTTCAGTTTGCCTTCCTTGGTATTGTTTAATAGGCAAGCCTCCAGCAGCAGCAGCAGCAGCAGCAACAACAACAGCAACAGCAACAGCAGCAGCATCACCACCAACAGCAGCAACAACAATCAGTATCACAGTATAACAGTTCCACATCAGTTTTAGGAATCCCTCCACAGCAGCAATTAAACAATATTGCTGCAACCTCAACAGTGCCATCATCGGCTCAGCCCACCACATTAACTCTTCCGCTTTCGGTTGCCAATAGTATTACTAACGGAATTGATTCCCAGCAACAACAACAGTCGTCCAATGTGCAGCAACAACTGCAACAGCAACAACAGCAGCAACAGCAACAGCAACAACCGACTGTCAGCATAGTGAGTCCTTCCAAACACAAGAATGATTTAAAAATAATTTACAAAGCAACAGAAACCGTTTGTCTTGTGTGGCCTGTACATTTTGTTCCTTGCAACGCATTTTTGTTGTTGTTCTATTTTTTTTTTCCATGCATTTTGGAAAGTATATATACTTCCTTCTTGAAGGACACTGCACATGTTGTTTGGTCGCGGGATTGTAATGTGCTTTAGAGTTGGACTTGGTTTTAAACTTTTTTTTTCTTTTCTTTTTTTCCTTCCTTTATTTTTATTTTTCTTGCTTTCTTGTTTGTTTACAAACTTAAAATAAAAAAAATTCGCTGCAGTTTGTTTTCCTTGAGCGCATCATCATAGTTTTTTTTCTTTTTATTTTTGTATAAAACTAGCAAAAGAAATGCAAGAGATTTGACAAATGAATGTACATAGTTGTGTACGATAAATCGAAAAAGTTTGTGTTTTGAGTCCATCACAAGAAGGACACAATAGGACTGTTTTCCTGTTTTTTTTTTTTTAATTTTGTTTTTCTTCTGTTTAGTTGTGTTTTCTTTTGTATTTAAAAGTAATTTTTAGGATAAAACAAAAAAGCATGATGTATAAAATAAAAATGAGATAACTTTAGAAAATAGTTTTCTCGAAGAACGAGTTTTGGAAGCAACAGCATGATAAAAAAAAAAAGTTTTATTCTTCCGATTTTATTTTATTGGTTGAGGGATTTGTTTCGTTTCCTATGGTAATATTGTTAAACTAAATTTTGTAAAAAAAAGTTAAGAAATTGTTATATTTAGGGCAATATATGCAATTGAAGCGCATGATCAAAATATGCTACGGGCACTGCGAATAATATTATACAATTTTATGTTGTTTTTTACGCACATATTTAAGTGAAAAATGAAAGCAAAACCAAAGCTATTGTGGGTATCTAGATATAAATGTAAAGGTGTGTTCTGTGTTGTAATATGGTAAATGAAAAACGATCCATACTTAGTAAGTTGAAAAAAAAAAACAAAATCTCTATTGAAGTACGGATTTGATAGATTTGAATGGTACTAAATTCTATTTTTATTGCTTCCAAATTATATTCAAAATTTACGACTTTATAGGATAAATATTAAACATCGAAAATCGTCTACAATACATAGAAAAATCGGAGCAGACATGCGGTAAAACTTGAATAGTATTTATGGCAGAGATAACTGTCAAACCGGGCTGTCATTCTGTTCATTCTTTTTGACATTTACTATGTTCAGTGTAGTTTGAAAAATCATCATGAATCATCACCCTTGAGCAACGCAGCCAAATTGTCCAAAAAATCGTAGACGACTTCATGATTTTTGTAGCGTCCTGAGCAAGCCATACATCGAATTATAGGTACAAGAATGGATTAAATAGTTTTCGTGACGTGACAAAGAAAACGTATTTGTTTGCAATCTACTTTTACTTTCCTCGTGATCTCCTTTAGCCTTAGTCTCCACTGGAAATAATTCATTGCAAGAAATGTGTCATGAAATTGAAATTTCCAATGGAGACAGCAAATTCTTGGAATAATTTATGACATCAATTTCTGCTTTTATTTCTTGCCATCACTGTTGACATAAACCCCAGAAGTAAATTTGACAGTGCTCGTCAGTTTGAGCTTTTCTACAAAGAAAACATGGCTGATTGGCGGATTTCACAAAAGGAGACCCTGTAGTAAATTTTCCTAACCATTATGAGTGGAATTACTAAAGCCATTTATGCGAAAGGATATTTAAATATAGTCCTGGCAAGAAATTTAGAACCAAATTCAAATTTACAGCCATTCGACAAAAGCTTTTGTAATCGGATCCATCTTGCCACAGTACATCATGCAGCAAATTAGTTTCCAAATCATGCAACTGTCATAGATTAACGCAAAACCAATTTTCTAATTTTTCAACTTCATTTCAATCCCTCAAGGTAAGAATTACTTAGTCGCTGCTTACTCTTACACGACATGATTGAAAATTGACAAAATTTGTCCACCCAATAGAAAAATAAAAGTTTCTGATGAAGCCTAACATTAAGTCTGAAATAAATGTCTCGTGGAGACTAAAGCCATTACACCAGGTTTGCAAGGCCTTCAAAAACTATATATGTCGACCGTTTCATTCGTTGAAAAATGTCTGTTCTCCCAAATATTTTTTTCTTAGGTTTGGGAAAAGGGTGTAAGTCACACGGAGTCAGATCAAACGATTAGGGAGGAGTGCCAATACGGATTTCAGCCATGGTTTGGTCTGTTGGTTTGCATTATCCCCGTAAGACAAATTTAATTTTTTTGCCACAATAGTAATCAGAGTTAAATATTGGACCCTTGTCCATGGTACCATTAATTTCCGTTGTGTCCCACAAAACCAATGTCATTTCCTCAAATTTATCTTTTTTTGCGGCTTGTGATCCAGATCTTCCCCATTTTTTTCACTCAGCAATAGAGTAGTGGAGTCCAAGTCTCATCTCTTGTCACAAATTTAGTCAAAAAAACATTCTAAATCTATATGAAACAGCTCCAAACACTACCGAGATATTGTAAGTTGCGTGTGTCTGCGATCAACTGACAGCAGTTTCGGAACCCTTCTTGCAGAAAGCTTGGAGTATTCAATGATATTTTGAGTCCATACAAGATGTCGACGGTCTCAGCTTTATATTTTATCTTCAATCTGCGGTCTCTCATGGTCAGGTCACAAATTTTTTCGATGTTTTCCTCTATAGTTCAAGTTGATGGTCTTCAACATTGTGGGCCGCCTTATCTACGTTTCAATTCGGCTGCCGATTTTATAAAGGTTGTTTTCAGGGAAGATTCCCTAAGGTTGCCACTATAGTCTTAATTATTTGTGTCACTTTTTGTGGCGGAGTGTGTTGATTGTGATCATTTGGCGTTATGTGCTACAATATGGAAGAATTATTTAGATTTCCACCTACTTCAAGAGCAATCCAATTTTGTCGATGAAATAATTGCTTATCGACACGGTCAGGGGTCCTAAACTTTACTTTTCATCTCTACAGTTTCTGCTGAAGTAATTGGTTACAATGCTTACAATTTTCTGACGCTGTCTTTCGAGAAGGAAGTATCTGGTGATAACGTTTGTGAAGTAATTTACATTTGACGAAAAACGGGCCATAATGGCGCCATACCCTTATTTTTTGCTATTATTTGTGTCATGCGTTATTTATTTCTCACACGAATTCAAAGGACCGATTAATGTCGTATCGGGAAGGTGGAATTAAGAAGCTTTCTGATGACAGGTGCGTACATACAAATGATACAAATGAAAGGGACCTCTAGCCTTCTGCCCAGTAACCCAACACACTAGCCACTGAACACCAGCCCCCAGCTAACTGCATGCAGTTTGTTTAATTGTGTCAGCGCAACGTATGCAGATCCTTGTTGATCGCCTTGAGTTCGTGACTCTTAAGTGCAGGGTTGTCGAATCCGTGTTACCAAGACTTGCACTTGTTAAGCCAGACTACGTTTCTGAAATCAGCCACCATACGGCTATGCCTCAGGTATCTTAGTACAGCCAATTCATTATCTTTGCTTGCATCCACCAATCAGGACTTACAGTGGAATGGAGTTTAATTTTTCTTCCATGGCAGATTCCTGAACCCTGATCAGCTTCAGGACAATATAGCTCATGGTGTTCGAGAAGTTTGAACTTGAGAGGCTCGTTCTGTTCAAGAAGTTTAAACTTGGGAGGCATTATGTTTGGAGTTTTTTTTTTTTGTTTTTGCTGATTTAGCCGGTTGGAGGTTTAGACCATAGTTCCCAATTCATTAAAATAGCGGGCAAAATTAAATTTAAATACTGGCTTAATCTCCCAAGGGAATAACCCGACGCTGAGATAGCGTCGTCAACCCTACATTCCGTGTTTTCCACGATGAAGAAGAGTTCCTTTAGAATTACATAATGTCCCACAACAATGGAGACAACACGCCTTCTTCTGGTGTACTCCAAAGTGTTTTCTTTCTAGCAGAACTAAGTATGACAAAAGCTGGCATCTGTATTTCAAGTGCGGCTTACAGTTGAAGAGTCCTGGAAAATAATAAAATACACGCACCAACGAGCATCGTTATGTTTTCAATAATGAATAATTAAAACCCACTGTTATACGCAAGAGTGGTAGTATCACGCCTACTCAAAATGTCCTACACTCAGTCGTTATAATCGCGGAAAATTTACTGAATAATTCAGTCGTGCGTCACGAATTTGCACAAAACATTGCAACAACGTCCCCATTTGGATTTTACGTCTGCCTTTGTCTACCTAACCACACTGTTTGTCCATCAAAGAAACCCCATTCACCATACACCACTGAATTATTTAACATTACTCACCGCCCCCAATCAAATCGAACACCCTTGCCGCAACTACTATTGGTATTTTCATTTTTCACAGGCAAAACAAGACATCACATCTCTTCCCTTCCCTTTCGTCAATTCAAATCCACTAGGCAGCCAACCACACCCTTAAAAAAAGGAATCAAAAACTCTCTCTCATCAACCACTCACTGGCTGGCACTCAAATCCTCATATCTCATCGGCAGTGCGTAGGAATAGTAGTAGAACAACAGAAGCGCAAATCAATTCGCTTGAATTTGTTGTTTACGAATGTTGGGATTTTCAGGCGATGTCCTCGTTGTTATGCCATACACTGAAACGTATCCGCTTCGAAATCATCCTGCCAGATAAAATCGCAAGGACAACACATGGCACTGTTCACTCATTTTGTTGTTGGTGCGTTTCGTTTATCCGGAACCGGATGGAAGGAAGGGAAGTGATATCTGTTTGCTATTTTGTTGGCCTGCTCGACGATTCATTAAATATTTATCCTGATTTAAAATTTTCAACAACGAATCCTTGAACGCATTACACCGTGCCGCTCGTCATGTGTTTGTGGCGGATGTTTCCATTTCAGGCTTATCCTCGCAAAATGGTAGAGGGCTTTTCCCCCGCAAAAGATAAACACGACTCAAAAGGGAGACATAAACTCCGATTACCGCTTATCCTGTGAGGGAGGAAGCTGGTGTTACAGCGATGTCTAAAAACAGCCACAATAGCCACAGTTGCATTCAAAAAATTCAACGTGTTTTTTAAAGTTTTCGGGACTGCATTTCACTTAAGCAGCTTACGTTGTCCTTTTTCTATTTACTTAACTCCTAAAAGGCTTTATTGAATATTAAACGATTTAATATAGAAAATGATTTACGCTATAAATATGTAATAAAAAAAAGGAGTAAAATATGTACGTATAAATAAAAACTGCAAAATTTTATCGAGAGGAAACTGCCAGGATGGGATTTTGCTCGTTTTTTTTTTTCCTTTTACTCTTCCACTGTGTAGCCTTTTTCGCAATGGACGAGGAGTGCAGAAAAAAAGAAGGAATTTATGAATTATAACTTCAGCATCAGCTGCTGTGAATTTCTGAAAGCAACCTCATAAATTTTCCAAGCAGGGATTTCTGCTGGCATCATACAATATTGCAAGTTCATTAAATATTTGTTTGGTTTCAAAAATTATTGTTTTTTTTGGTTCAGAACGGCTGTGGCGGGTGGCGTGTACGTAATATTTTTAGAGCTGATTTTGCGTTATTTTGATGGTGGTTTGGATAGGTGTAAAATGTTTATGGAACTAAAATAGCAAAGCCAGAGTGGGCAGGATAAACAATAACCTGGTGAAAGTGATGGAGGAGGTGGTGACGAGTTTCCTGTAATTTTGGGGGTAATTAAATACCCTGTTTAATTAAAAGGTCACTACGTATACACTGTTGCAGTGTGATTAAAGCTGAAATAGATTGCTTGAATAATATTTAATTATGAATTGTTGGTCGATGAAAATTGTGGATACATATACAACATATACATAAATAGTTCTGGAATGGAGCTTTCGAAAACGAAAGAACATCAGGTGAAGTTCTGCAGTCCAATAGTGGCAGCGACATAGTATTTTTCCTTGAACTTCCAGCTACAGAGACAAAAAGGTGTACTAGCTACAGAAGGTGTCCTAGCTAAATTGAGAGACGCATGTCCAGACTTCACTTCACTAAGATTATATGAACCTCTGTCAACGCTCTGGCAATATATACTACCTGTTTACATATACATACTCAAGGCAGCCTTTCAAAATAATTTCCAGTCAAAGTAAAATAAGATCCGACTTTGACTGTATTTAAGTCAGGACTATGCCATCCCGAGTCACCAAAACTCTGAAGCTACATTTTGCAGAGATAACTTTTGTCCTTGTTACCATATTCGTTATATATTATCCGCTTCAAAAAGGCTTGATTGTACTGAATATTCACAAAATCATACGTTCTTTAACGGATTATTCGCAACATGTCTGTAGCCCATCTGATTTCTTTAAATATTTAAACGATCTGATAGACCAAATCTATTAGACATTAATAAGTCTCCAAAATCGAGCTTCTTTCTTTAGTTGTTGTATGCTTCGAGGGCCTTTTTGTAACACTTTTGATGTTGATTTTTTTTTTTTTAAATTTCTTTTAAGAAAAAAACTTAATGTTTGTACCCTTGAATGGTGGTTTGAATCCATCTAAAGCATCGGCTCCACATTTAAGCACAACTATTTTCAATTTATGTTGAAACCTTACTGACCTCGGTTGCAGTTAATTTGCAAAATGGAATCTTGGTTTCCCCAATTTGACTAAAGTCAAATTTAGTCGCGCCTCCGACTTAAACTCTTGGTTTCAATCCTGGAGTTTGCTTTGCCTTAAGCAATTTTTTTTATATTCTTCTGTCAGAACCAAATACTCGACTGATGAAGAAGAGTGTTTTCGAATGCACCTCCGGCTGAGGCAAAAGCTTGTACAGGTTAATGGGGACCACTATACACAATCTTAAGTCGCACCTAGAAAGAAAAGAGTGTGAGAAAAAGTTAAAAGTGAGATGCCTTCCCCCCTGAACGGAATTTTTTCGTCCTTAAATCGTAGAATTAGTAAGAATGTAGTGTAGTAATGTGAAAGGGTAGTAAAATCAACCGAAAAGAATCTTAGTGCCCATCAAACGAACGTCAATGCTTTTTTGTTGTTCACACGAATAGTTGGGAAAAGTTTAACCCTAGGTCATGTTTGGACCAAGTTTATCATTCGTTTTGAAAGCAAGTCTTGAGAAACCAGCATGTCCTACACCAGGTCATCTATAATTACAATGCGATTTAGTATAAACCTTTTTTGTAAGGATAACGACATGTAAGATTTAATGTGCTGGCTTTATGGTTAACCAAGAGCTTGCAGAGTTTCAAATGGCCCATGCGTCTATTCTACGAATAGAGGAAGCATTGTTTCACGACCAGGTTCAGATGACTTTGTTATTTACAAGGTTCACCAGGAGATTGGGATAATTTCAGTCCATCTATAATCCCCACAGGATTTAAGAAACGTGAGCCTCGGCATAAGATCACAACTTTAAGGCTAAAAAGATTGGCTGGTTTAGTAGCATTCCCCTTTTCGTACAGCCAGATGAACCAGTTAAGGATGTCTGAGGTACCTGCAGTGGGGAACATTTCAATTTTCCGCGTAAATCTCATACGGGTTAGGTGGCCAATTACACTTACAAGTAAAACTCTACTTCCGCCTCCCTAATCACTGTAGAGATGTAGGGATCTCAGCCTGGAAGACGCGATAAAAGAAGCCTAGTCGTGGATAAAGTATAATGTGATATCTAAGCGGGATATTATCATTCTTACTGACAACCAAGTCACTATTGAATCTCTGGAATCCGTCACCTCACCAACTTTCCTAAATTGTTGCCTGCCTCTTAAAGAAATAGCTTAACACTTCAATATCCACCTCATTTGTGTGCCGGGCCACAGGGACATTCCAGCAAATTGCATGGCCGATGAGCTCCCCAAGTTGGGTACAACCTTATTGTTTCTACCGGACAAGGCGGGTCTTGGTATGCCTATTGCTTTAGTTAAATTGCTACTCAAGCTCATCACAATTAACTTAACCAATCTTGGATGGGTAGATGACACTACGTGCCTTATCGCTAGACAGATCTGGCCTAACGTGAATCAGAAACGCTCCAACTGTTTTATTAGACAGAAAAGGGTGCTCATTTTAAACATAGTACATGACACTGCATTATCGGCAGGCACGCCACCAAGATGGGCCTCTTTGCAAACGTCTTCCGCAGAAGCTGTGTGGATGAAAAAGAGGAAGAGACTATACTACATCATCTTTCCGCTTGTTGGAAACCTTATTTGGGAGCCCACTTTTTTAACAGCCTCGGGGAACTGGCTAATGCAAGCGTTAGTAGCATTCGCAGCTTTGTCACAAACTCTTCTGGTTCAGTGGGTAGCTCTTTGGAGATGTTTATTCTGTGGTAACACTATGGTCCAATTGGGGTTGCACCTACTGTAGCCTGCCACGATAACCTATCCTTGCAAGTAGGTCAGCAGATTATTCCTGCAACACGATTGTCGGCCAAGAAGCCTTACTGACATTTTTTTTTAAATGTGTGTAAAAATTTTATCTGGGACTCCAAGATACTTGCCTTCTTTCAAAAGTCGATTGACATGTTTTCCAGTTTCATTTTTTCGAAAATTAGTTTTCTATTGATAAAGGTACGAGGAGAGTTTTTTTCCGGATTGATTAGGAAGCTCATACAATTTTAAATGAAAGGTACTTCCCACCAAATCCGAAATCCCTGAGGGATAATATGGAGTATGTTGAAATATATCATATTCCTGTTAAGATCTCGAAAGGTTCTCGAGCAGTCAACGTGTCGGCTTTGACGCAGTCTCTTCGTACACAGTAGCTACCTTTCATAGAACTCTGCTACCTTTCCTCAGTTAAGTTCTTGAAGACACCTTGAACTGTCATCTACATCCACCATTTCCGTATAAGAATAAGAAATAACACTTATTTTGAGCATCACCAACAGTGGGATCCCAAAACTGAGTACGATATCGCTACTGGATTTACCACCAACCAACTTATGAAGCATATTGCGTGCGGTTGAATGGATAGATAATTCACGTTGAGCTCTGAAAACGTTTAAATGATCCGTTCTGGGAAGGAAAAGCAATTACAAGTCCTTAAACGCATTTCGCCACTTAAAGGGGGCAGATGGATGGCTCAATTTCAAAACCCATAAGTTACTCTGCTCCATACCCTGTGTGAAAAAAAGAATTAAACTTAATTTAAACAGTTTTTTTTTGGTTGCTTGTTGCCCGCAAACAAAAGCCATTTTGTATAACTCTTCCGCAGATGTACGAACATATGTAATTAAAATTATATTACACTTACGTATGTATATCCGCACCTGGGAATTTTTGTTTTGCGATACCATATTTTACAGGAAAAGCGCGCGCGTCTGCCGTTGATTGCGTTTCCATTGTATGGGAACATATTTCAATTGGAAAGTTTTCAGCGTCCCCCTCGCAACCGTTGAACGACTTTTTAATTACCCGCACATGTTTTACCCGCACTCGGATCCCCTTATTTAAACCAAAAAGTAAATTCAACAATTTTCCAAAACATTAAGTAATCCCAGTTAATTACACGCGCGCTGTCAAAAGAATTTACAGCGAAAGTGAAAAACTCCATTACCCTGGGTCTGCCCTCTCCGCCCAGCACTTTAGTTCGGCACCTGTACCCAACCTACAAACACCTACAAATCACCACAAAAGTGCGGGGGCGTCGGCGGTACTGCCCTGCGGGAATACCTTGGCATTCCAAATAGCAAACATCCACCCTGAACCCCTAGTAACGACGACACCAAATTATATCTAAGAATTATGTGCACACACTCAATTAAACCGAATCTTGTGTGCAAATCCTGAACAGAAAATCCATTTGCGCCCGAAAAAGGATGTGCGGGCAACAGGAAGATACGCAACGCAATGGATAGATGGGTTTATAAATATGTACAGGGAATGTGATTACAATCACACTTGGCGGCGAGATGCTGAATGGGCCACCCACCCCCTCCCCCTCAATTTTCTGTTAAATTTGTTGGAACCAGAAAATGGCGAAAATATGCTAACAAGGAGGCAGACAAGCGAAAATATATTTATGAGCGACCAAGCATACGTCGTCGCACGCGGAGAGGCTGTGGGTGGGTTATGCCTCTGGTCGTAAGGCATTTTCATGTTTAACAGGGGATGCACTCTTCTATCATCATACAGCTTATGGAAGGCAAACAGAAGCACAGCAACGAGCGGCAAATGATTGCGAATTTATATGGAAAATACAGGAGTGCTGCGCGGCAGGAGGACAGACCACAGCTTAAGCTCCCAAAATAGGATTTTCGGATAGGAAAACACAAGTTTGTGTTTTGCGGAGACATTTTCACGCTAATCTGATGATTATACTCCCAACAACGGTATGACAACAAAAACGTTCTCGCAGGAATGGTATGCAGGACTAAATTAGTGACGCGACAAACCCAGAGCGAAAAGATGAGAGGTGCTTATTTGAAATTCATCCCGCATATGCAGTGTATTTTGGAAAAGGCCTCTCCTGCTGCTACTGCCGCTTGAGGACATTCCACTGATGGAAATCGTAATTAGGTTTACATACGTGAGAGGTTTATGGGCATGGACATGGGATTTATGCAGGCGATAGTTTAAGAGGTACGGTTTGATACAAGAGCCTTTAAGCAGGATGTGGTCGACAATTTTAAGTGATTTTACACTTGATGTCTTTCTAGTTCTATCACTTGGCGTGATGATCAGAAGTGCCTCGTTTCGGTTTAACTAATTAATTGAACTCCAAGGACCTACTTCCATTTGTCGAAATGCAGCAATTCGAACGGCTCTTGGCGTGATATTGAGGGCGATGGATGTCGTCAAGCCATATACATATAAAGAAGTCGACCAATGCCGGACTCGCGGAATCTTCCACTCAGGCCCGAGTTGTCCAGCTTTTATCGCAAAAACGCTTTCTGTTGAAGGAATGGAAACTTATTTCCCCAAACTAAAAAGTGTGCATCCAGTCAGAAGCTAATCTTTCAATTGATTAATTTTTCAGACGGAATGGGTTATACTCCCAGAATTGTCTGTCGGGCTTCTGGCCCAAGCTGTGTTTTGCGCATTCACAAACCGACATCAGGTTATTTTGTGGCGCTGTAGAGGGGGAATTCGGGAGCCTAATAAGTCCAAGAGAGTTTCCTTGATTACTGTCTAGATGCACAAGCGACACAAAGGTATTACAACAACTACCGGTCAGTAAAACTAATGATGGACGGCTCTGGGATACCAGAAGCTTTAGTTAGAATTGTAAAATCCATTTACGATGATTGGAAAACGAAAGTTAAGTACACAACGTGAACAGGGGAACCCGGAGTAAAAGCATAATTCCACGAAGGATACTGTCAAAATCCCTTTCCTTTCATGCCGTACAATGTTTTTTGTTGAAGTGACACATCGATGAAACTGAAGGGACTTTCCTTCTTTTTACCGACAAAAGCGCTATTATTAGCATGACAGCCATGCAAAATTCAAGTACTTTTGATAATTGGATTAAAGCATTAGAATATAAAGGCTTAAGAGTGGGTCACATGAAGACAGAAAATTTGCAATTGCCGCTTCTCCGAGTATTGCCTTGGACGGTGTAATCATTCCGAAATGCGATAAATTTTAAATCCTTAAGCTCAATCGTAAACGAGCAGGAAAATTGTGATAATTATATCGCACATAGAGCGAGAGTGGGTAGTTGAAATAAAACGCAAAAGAAGATTACCAACGATGAAGACGAATATGTTAATATGGATGTCAGAGAGTATCAAATCGGAAAGTACACGAAGCATCAATGTAAAGAAAACGGGTTAGAAAGCCTTAGGGTGAGCGCATCAACTGGCTCTATCCTGCAGACCAATATCGTCGGAAAACCCCATCCGAAAAGCAAGGCGACAAACTGCAGCCGAACATGTACATACGTCAAAAAGACCCCAAACTAATCCCGTTCAATTGTCCTCTGTTAACAATTCAATATTAAATCAATAACGACACTTGTGTACCGTAGCGTACCACCATATACTTCACGTATTTACCACTAAATATTTATGAATATAGTCACTAACCAAATGCCTTGATAAACTCAGAAAACAACCATTTTCCCTAAAAGGGATACCATTTTGCACACCTTAACCAAATCAATCTACCACCGGTGTTTAGCTTCAAAAATCGTAAAGTAACCTCTCGACTAAATATCTTAATTAATCCAAACTAACCACGGAAAACAAATGTCCTCGAACTATAACATACCACCAGAATACACTTTCAAACCTGACACCAACGGGTATGCAATGAAATATGAACTCGTAGTATTCAACACATATTTCTAGGCTCTTAGTCTCAGTAAAATTTCAGTTACCCATGCCATGAAACCCTGCATCGATAAATATGGATCAAAAATATCAACTCTTTGGGGTTTGCGACATATCTTAGTACCTCCTGGTCATTTGGAGATATCTAGAATAACCCTTCTCATTCTAGCGGTTGGTTTAAAATATTAAAGTGAAATCATCTTCAAATTGATGACGTACTCAGAGCAGGGCTTTTGTTGTTGATTTTACAAGTTTACGGTGCCTAAGTTTATGTCAACCAATGATACCCGTTCATGGACTCACAAAACAACTGTCACCCTTGAATTTACGACTCGAATCTAATAAAATGCTTGAATAACCTTTGACAGGACTTAAAGTTCAGTACATAACGAGTGACAGTAACGTCTTCGGCCATGGGCTACAATTTTATGCGCCCCTCAACTATCACTTCTGTAAAAGCCCCGATAGCTTTATATAGTTTCCAAGGTTATGATTTTTTAAGTACCATTCCCGGGTTTATTTGCCTTCTAACTATTTCACTCCATGGCTCAATCCATTTAATTTAATTGCGCACATCATCCTTAGAGATAGAAATAATCCATTCTGTGAGTAAATAACGAAAAACGAGCCGTGTTGTGCCCCTTTCCCAGTAGACCCCTTAAAACATAATTTTTTTTCCAGCTCCTACCTCTCCTATCCGGGGAAAAAATCACTCGAGAATACGAAATTATTTTTTCTTCAAATTAAAAGTAAACATATTTTTTTTGCTCTTCATCTTCAATAAAAATAATTTTTTCCTGCTTCCGCCAAAGGTGTCTTGGGATTACTATGTACCTACTTCAAAGTTTTGATTTGGTACAGGACATCTCACCCTCTTTCCTTGAGCATACACATTCCGCATCCACACTCTCGCTATTCACATTGTGTTGGGCCGTTTGCTCTCAAAAGGTCAATATGTGTGCCATCAAAGAGAATAATACGTAATATTTGATTTTCTCGAACCCTATTCAGAATTCCTTTGTGTGTCAAGGACCCGTACACCCCGGATAACAAGCTTTTAAATTGCAATCATGTCACACAAGTGTAAGAAATCTTAAATTGAGTCATAGGACCGACCGACCCATCATTGAATTGGATTTATATGTACTTGTTGGACAAAGGCATATAATGTATTATTCCCGTAAGAAATGCGTGTATCCTTGTAACCAAAGGATACAATACGAGAGGAGAAAACAAATATTAGAATACAAGTCTCTTTTGTAGTCGCATAGAAAGTCCCAATTACATATTCCATTGGTGCTATGGACTTTCACTCTTCTGTCATGTCAGGTTGTCCTTCTGTGCTCAGAGGAATCTGCCGAGTCCTAAGTATAACAAGCAACAGGATTATTACTTTGTTTAGGATGATAAAATTCTAAGACTTAATCCAAACACAGGCAGAAGGTGAAAGGTCAGTGGGAATTAAAATTCACAGGTTGAGATACTTCTTCTTTTTTTTTTGTTCTCTCTCTTGATCCTGTTTAAGTAAAGCAATTAGACTAAATTGCTGCAGCCTCAGGATATTTTGAGTTTGTAATTTAAAAACTGTTTAGTCAACCGTAATTCATTCTGCTGTGCTCCTTAGAGAAAGGGGAACGTTCGTGGCCCCAAAAGAATTTCTCAAACTTACTTAAAGTAATTCTCAGGAAATAATTATTAATTCAAGGAAAGCCTGGTAGTCCGATGGTTAAGGAGGGTACTTTTGCAAAACAAGGACTCCATAGAGAAGGAATACCAAACAGACACATACATTCCTTGGTTATTTAGCCACAGCCAGTCACTGCCACTTTGGAATGTAGTTACTCAACTTTAAATTGAAATTCTAGAGCTCTACATCGTCGTCGTGCTATTCTGCATTACGAATGAAATTAAATGCAAGGCATTTTTCAGTTTTTCCTCCTTTTTTGGTATGAGGGCAAACAGGGCAGGACACAACACACAGAATTGGAATTGAATGAATGAGAGAAAAACTTTGTGTTCAATATTGATTCTCTCATGTCAAGAGACTTTGAAGGTTCTTTTGGAACTAGGTGCGGTTCTGGGTTTTTTTGCATAATTTTTTTTTGGAAAAACCATGTTTCCTGGTTTGGATCCTTGAACTAATACTGCATGAAGGGGTGATGTTGAGAGTGAAATGAAAAGCAGGACGTGATATAGGTGATTTCCACACGGGGTAGTGTTGGTTTGGGACGTGCGGACTGAACAAGGATACGTCTCGTGAGTCTTAATGTGGAAAAGCTGTCAATAGACATTTAAATATATTTCCGATTACACAAATTTTCGAATTACCTCTGCCATGTCGATGGATTTTCGTGCATCGAAACACTTGACTGCTGGGCTTTTTAAAACACATCAATGGGCGTAGTGTCAAATTATCGGCTTTCAAGGCTTTCTAGATGCACCTACACACTCATCGTTCTACATACAAATGGCGGGGATAATTTGAAAGTTCTTTACAGGCACAGTAATCTATTTCTTTCTGATTCTATCGTCCCTTAAAATAGGCGTTGTGGACGTTGTAGCTTCACTATTATTCACGTGATGTGTGTTATATTTGAAGAAAACAGTTCCCTTTTACCTTCGAATCCGAAAAATTTACAAGCTTACTTTTAGAGGTTTGCCAGACATTCCAACCTTTGTGTCCTGAGTTGCGGTGTACAAAGAGTTCAAGCGGAAGTGTAAATGAAAAGATAAAGTGAAACGTTTCATAACGCAACCGTAACCATAAAACTTTGTAGCTACGATGTCCAGTCTGAGTAAGTGAAACCTAAAACCTTTTCCCTGAAGCGCTCATTGTGTCCCAGCTATTGTAATCGACATGTCTTGGCTATTTGAACTGCATCCACATCTTGGTACAGCTCATAGAATTTGCAGTTGTTTCTTCGCCCTTCTCGCACACAGGATCAAAAATTCGACGAAGAATTTTTCGCTCGAAAGCTCACTATTTTTGCTCTGCTAACCTACTTATCGTCCAGCATACTTATCGTTTTGGCATACCATGGTAACACCAGTTTCCAAGCCTTAGTCTTCATCGAATCTATACTAAGGTGAAAACTGTGGAATTGATGTTAACTTCGAGGTCGATGAACTCCTCCACTACTCAACAAAGCTGTCCTACACGCTGGACAGATGATGTTTTATTTCTTGATCGCATTGGTTTGGTTTTGCCCTCGTTCACTTTAAGACCAACTCGTTTCGCCGCGTTCATAAATTGTGATAAAAACCCCATACTACGGGAGGCTGGGAGTGACTGATGATATAGATATCGTCTGCATATCCCAGCAGTTGAACGGATTTGTTGTCCTGCCCTATGCACTATTAACTCCAGCACCAGAGTAAATCACATGATACCGCATCTCCTTGCTGAAATCCGCTACACGTTTGGAATAATTAAGGAGAACTACTTCCAAGCACCACAATTTTGGCAGGATCTCGAATTCAGCCATTGTCTTATAGAGTTCAAAACGATGAAAGATATCATATGCGGCTTTGAAGTTGATGAAAAGTTTTTGTATCTCGACTTGAAATTCTTTGGTCTTTTCCAGGATTTACTTTAGTGTGAAGATTTGGTCTATCGGGGATCTGTCGGGCCGTAATTAGGCCTTTGAAATTCCCCTTGACCATAGAAACTTTTACGGTGAGACATTAAGTAGACATTGCAAGTTGTAGATTCCTTTTTGACTTTTTGAGATCAGCAACAGCCCTGTCCATTATTGTTTACTTTTTAATAAGAGCCTCTGATGCAGAAATATAAGACCCTAACCTTACGAAGGTTTTCCAGCGCCTGGAAGAAGCGAATAGATTCCATTCTCGTTCCTATAATACTGGCCGTAGTCGTTGTAAACTACTCCGAGACTACATGTCAATGATACAGAGATGTCAGTGAGGATTCGAGCATCTCTGTGACTAAGTTTTATCAAAGTTCTCCTTTTATAGCTGCTTTTATAGCTGCGACATGGTTTTAAGGTACTGCCAAATAGAATGCTTAAAAAAGTGTCGCCGAGTATTCCTCTGCCCCAGTTCTTGTAGCATTTTGCCAGCCTTTATTTAAAGTTGGCCTTAATGACGGTGTAACCACCAAAAAAGTTAAACCACACCTTCAATAGCATAAAGGTCACCTCAACTAAATTCAGAAAATAAACTAAAAAAGTACCTCAGTTATAGGGAGAATTTAACAAGCACTTAAATCTAACTGGAACTGTCGGAAACCCATGTTACCATGTAGCTAATTTACCCTTACCATGCCAACATCTATATCACCGTCCTGCCTAATTTGACAAACAAAAAAAAAGAAACCCATCTAAATCCCATTGTCACACCTTTGCTTACAATGCAAGAAAAATTATATATATAGGACAATTTAACAGTTGTTCGAACATACCGATGATAGCTAAGAAAAAAAGGACACCAATTTTGGACAGCCTGTGCCAACAAAACGACGAAAAAAAAGGAATAAAATTTCATGTGATATTTGAAGTCCAACAAAGGATGAACAACGAAAAACCGCATTGAAGCAAAATGCCTTGAAACGTGTTTGGAATAAGGATTAATCAAGTTATTGGTCCTTTTTTTTCTCTTGTGCCTCAGGCTCCCTTGCTCTGCATTTTTCTCCCTACTTAGAAGGTGAAATAAATGAAGTCCTTTATCGAATTTCCTTTGGATTTAGCTTGGCGAAATGTTTGCAGAGCAGAAAAACGCAAGTAAAAAAAAATGAAAGAAAGGAGAAAATTAAACCAATGTCCTTTTGTTTTCCTTCCCATTGTCCCATCCACGTCTTCTTAGTGTAGCATCAGCTGAGTGCTCCTGTGTTAATATTGATGTTTTTTAATGAAATATCCTTACAAGGAATTCACACAATGAAAGTGGACTAACCACGTTCGAAGGAGTGAGATTTTCTTCTTCTTTTTTTTTTTCTTATCCTTCCAACAAATTGCTATTATTGATTGGGTGCCCAATGAAAATAACATAAAGACCCAGCTACCCACTGTTCTGGTGTCATTAACTTTGGTGTTTTTGTGTGGACAAAGGAGGACTCTATTATTTTCATTGAGTTATCCTTACTTCAATCTACACAATGATACAAGGTACCGACATGCGAGTACTAAAAGAATAAAGAAACGACAAAACAGGTGAACATTAGAATGGATTCACTCAATTATTCAGGATTTTATTGCCACGAAGAGAGCTTAGAGGTAGAATATGTACAAAAGGATACAAAACATCCCCACGATGATACGGAATAACATGAAATTAACTTCTTCATGGGTAGCAATGGGTAGCGCATAAGTGTAACAACAACGCATTAGTGTTTGTTCGGTTGGTAATTATGTTTGCAAAAGGTGGTTGTTGCAAATGAAATGTGTGTGTAAGAAGTTAATTAGACGAAAAGGAGTGCAAATATAGTTTCCTCTGGAGGTTCTCCATTAAGGCGATGTTGGGATTCAAATTTCTGCGAAACTTTTGTTTATAAAGTCAAGGCGATTGAATTAGATTTGTATTCGTGGGGAGTGAAGTATAAACTCTTCTACGTGTTTAGCATTTAAATGTCTTGTCATTAGGTAAACTCCAAAAGTTATTCTATTCAGCGGCCATTTTGTTTCAGAATGGGAAGGAACAGACTCAGTTCTTACGCTCTGCAGATTTTATCGAAATAAGATAACTAGTTGAAGAGGACAGATATTTGAAGTCGTATGACAGTGGTAGTGATTTTCAAAAGTTTCCTGTCGCGCATATTGATTCGTACAGTTGAAGGCGAATTTATATTCGTCCAGGATCAGAATTCATGTTGTTTCAGTTGGGCGCTTTCGGTTGGATTTATTTATTAATTTTTTTGTAAGTCACTTGACTCTTAGACATTTTAAAAACAATGTCCACATATCATGGGTAATAATGATCCCCACGCCTGTACCATGGTAGTCCAGAACCTTGGTTAGATGGTAGTGCATTTCACCGAATCATTTTTCAATCCATTTTTTCCGTTGGTATCCCGGAAATTTCTAATATCTTCCTCAGTATTGGCGTTGCTACTCGTTAGGCAGGGTGTCGATTAAATGTAATTTAATCCTGGTGGTCTTGGCTCAATTTGGTGCAGCGTACTATATGAAGAGGTCTTCAACTATGTCTTAGCTCTTCTATGAATTAATTTAAGCGTCGTGTTCGCGTTTAGAAGTTACGTGTTTGTTGATGAAGAGTCCCGTATCTCCATATACATGTACATACATATGTATGTAGGTTCTTGATCTGCATTAAGATATCATATCATAGGTAGTGTGTTTGCTTGGGACCTGGCTGGTGTGAGTTCAAACTCCGCAGAGGAATAGCAATCACAGCCAAGCACATCAGAAAAACGAATGAAATCTGAGTTTTTCCAACTACTGCACCAAAAAGAGAGTTACTGCCTGGTGGTAAATCATGGTAGACCGTATCTGAGTTCTAGGATTTGATTGATCTTTTTTTATTTAAAAAAAAATTACCGCCGACTGTAATGCTTCTGTCTATTTCCAGACTACTTATGACCAGATTTGTGTTAGGCTGTTTCGATGTTAACCACTGCCACCACCCTGGCTAAGTGGTGGTCAGCCTCAGAATGTGTGCCCTGAAAGAATTTTTGAACCACCTTAGTGGAAAGCTTGATCGAGCAAGTACCATTTCTTAACCATAAACGATGATCGAACAAAATGGTCATTGAAATGCCAATGGCGTCTACTTTCAACGTTCAAAGTATTGAGTAACACTCGAAACGGTTTGAAGCAATGCTTGCAGGGAAGATTGGTCTTCAGACCTGCTGACCATGTGTAAAAATGGAGAAACAGCAGGATATACAGAGCGAGCGTTTGATATTAACTGGCAGTGAATATCACTGAGTAGCGAATAAGCCATAGTAGTATGTAGCTTTAATGCGGGGAATCTATGTCCGAGAAATTGTATAGCAATCCAAGCATATGTACCTCTGGCTACAATAAGCTACGAAAGAGACAAAAAGTGTGCTTTCATTCGGGAAATCTTTTGAAACACATACAATAAAGGGTGGGCTATTAGTTGGTTTCTTTTCAAAGTACTTTTAGTTGCTGGCAGCAATAACGCACTGGAAGTATTGACAAATATATCGGTTCAAAGTTCCACGGTAAGAAATGAACAACAACGCTGGGAAATATTGAAATTTTCCAATTTGAGTGGTGTGTTGCAGACTGTGAGAAGTTTTAAAAAATATTGCAGATCGAAAAGAGAGCCCCCTCAGTGGCTTCTGTTAAAATATCATCAAGAAGGGTCGTAGAGTTGTCGAACGAAGCTTATTTTTATCTCAGAGACTACTGCAATGGAGTGTTGGCGGATCTTATATAACAGAGTTGGTGATTTGACATTATTTTCCAATTCAAACGCCTTTTTTAATTCATCCATGTGGTTTTGTACAGTGTAGAATGAATGTCAAAATGTCAAACAAATGTAGAGATTGCTCGAGTAAGCGAATCCCATCCTCGTCGCCACATGTTCGACATTTAACAATTTAATTAAGTATTTATTACTTCCGAATTCATTACAACTTAGACTATTTAACAATAATACAAAGAAAGTAGGAGAAGTTATGCTGGCGGGAATCTCCATGCAAATGGCGCGAAGAAAACTCCTGTCATTTTATGACGGTTTTGAAGTGGCAGGGTTCAGACATTACAGAAGGAACACCTTAATAAACTGGGCCTTTACTATTGGAAGTCCTCTGTGCATATGGATAAATAATATCTCTACGCGTATTCTGATTGCGGCGTTAAATGCTACATTGGGGATGCCGTCTAGTTCTTTTGCTTTTGGTCCTCTACTTATGTAGTTGCAGGTCGCGATTGGTGAATTCAACTGTAGTACCCACGACGGTATTCAATGCATCTGCCGATTATATGTTCTTTTTAATGTGAAAGCAGTTCTTTAAGCAGGTGAATATCAGTGTCATGTCTTCGCGGATCAATCTCTAGAAAACACTTCCGTTTGCTTAATTAATTGCAGTTTTAAACCGTAATCTTTACGAACTTTCCTTAGAGGTTGCTTTGTTTGCTAGAAGTGGAACTCACAGGCCACTTGAAGACATTGAGTCATTGCGTCAGCGGGCGCTTCCCGTCCTGCGTACAGATTCTGCCGTTTCGGCGTCTTTAACGAGGATTTATGACTATAACTCTTTATCAACAAAATTTCATCTTTCACATTGCTCTCAATAACATCGCCCTTTCGTCTACTTTAAACATTTTCTACCCCATCAGGCACCTGCTATTGTTTAAAACACGCTGTCCTGATGTCTTCATATTGAGCTGTTGGTTTCTGAGCAGCCCACATGTTTTAGTATATACATAACTGTTTGAGGTTCACTGAACATACATAGTTGCATCGCGCTTTTCTTCACGTGCATCGCTCTACGTCTAGGAGTCTAACTAGCTCAGTCGTCTTCTGGTCTTAAGAAGATTTCAGTTCTTAAAACCTAGCTTAGGTACGTCAAAAACGTTTGTGCTCATAAGTAACTTCCCATACTTTTGGAAACGACGATTATTTCCTATCAGTTAAAAAAATTCATTCCATTTGACTACCAAAGCAGAAAATATTTGAAGGACATTCCTGCAGTATTTTAACGAAATACAATAACGCTGAGGACACCAAATCACGACAAAGATTCAGCAAAAATGTATTTTTTTCGAAATAAATAAGTTTATGGTTCATTTACAGTATTGAATTTTCTTCATCAACTTTTCAAAAAGCCATCGCAATCAATTCTTCGTCGTAAAATTAAATTCAACAGGACGAGAAGGAATCCTTTTTTTTTATGTAGTTCTCTGCTAAAATTTCACAGGAAATTGTCTCATCGCTGAGTGGATTAGTTTAATAAAGAGAATAATTTTCTCTGCCGTCATTTTGCCAAGGACTTTCGTTTTATCATAGCGAAACTCCTTCCACTAGAATAACTATCGTCTAGCGGTGATCTGAAAGTTTTACTAGGTGGGAGTAGAAATAATCAAGAGAGACACTTTATCTTAAAATGAAACTTTTTTTTTTTTTCAATTCATTTAATGGATATCTCTTAAGCATAACCACAGGGATACGGTTGTGTGGATGGAATACGATATAGCACGGTATACGATATAGAACGTACCTTTACTAGCAATTGTGTCAAGGTATACGCTGTGGTGTACCTTTCTCTTGGCTCCTACGTGATGTCCTGTGAAATGTTCACTCACAATAAAACCATAAATTTACGCGAAAAATTGAGAGCGGATAAGGGAGTCAGGAAGAAGAATGCATTTATTTCGGTGGACAGGCTGAAGGAGCAAAATGAAAAAAAATAAATTATAGGTACGAGTATAATAGCAGCAAACAGCAAATGTGGATCAAGTGTCAGTTTTGTGTAGCCTAACATAACCCCTAAAATAGGCCACTTTAAGTCTAACCTCAGAGTTGGCTGTAAAGTGCGTCACGTTTTGGTTGCATAATTCCATACTTTGCACCCCCAACACTATTCTGTGTGCTACACAGCTCACGTTAACTATGTGAGAGAGAATTTTTATTTTTAATTTCCAAAGTAGATTCCATCCATCCCGCCTGCCTCCTTGAACCAAACAAGCTTATGCCCCAGGGCACAAACAAAGTTACTCAACTGAGTGGGATTTGTCACTGCATTTTCATGCTCCACTTGCCATCCAAATGATGTGAATGGATGGAGCAACCGACACGGGGCTGGAAAGTAATGTGGCCTCACGCTTCTGTGGATGGAATAAGTTTAAATTTATACTAAGCAAAAGTGTGAGCGAGACAGAGGGTTTTTTCTATTTTTAACCATGGTAGAGGTATAGAAATATAACAGCAAGAAAAAAAAGGTCCTTGAAAGGGATTCTTCTTCTTCTGTGTGCACCTTTAGGGTGTGAAATGGTCAATAGCAGAGGAATTTGAATCCCTTTAACAGCTTTCTTTTAGGATACAAGTAAAGCCGGTTGAAAGGATTTCTCCCTTTTAAGACTTTCATGAATGTGACTTTGCATTAATGAGTATTGTGTTATCGTTTTTTTTTCAGTCCTTCAATGGGAGATGAAGAGAGCATTGAGATTTTTTTTTTTTTTTCTTAGACCTGCGGGCTGTTTATTCCAGATTGTTCTACTTATTCTCTTGGTATATATGAATAAATAGAAGGACATCATGTAGGATCAGGTAAACCAATAACTTACGGCAGAATTAGGAAATTCTATAACTCAGGGAAAATTTCGTTCCATTTTCCAAAATCTGGGGCAAACACTTTGTATGTCGGCAAATAATGTGGGGCAGTAAATGTCTTTCAACCAGAGGCTTTCATTTAGAACACAAATACACGATTTTTGTTAAACTTGAACGCTAGGTCTAGCTTCGAATCCATAGATTACTGCCTTGAGAAGCTTCCATTCATAAAAAAAAATATGCGTAAAGCAGGGATGGTTTCAAGAGGCTGGGTCCTAGGCCTGGTGTTCACCATTTTTTTTAAGTCCTGTCAGTTAAGTTTCTGGGCAGTAAACATTTTATGATCGCATCATTGGAGTTTAATTGAAAATACGTTTTTCTATAGTTCATCTTCTTCATACGCTTAGATGGATTTTTCGGAAAAACCAACCCGGTTAACCCCACTGTACAGTCCTCACATTTTTTAGCCTAGAAAAAAGCTACTGTGCCCATGGCTTTTTCAAACTAATCCGAGGAACTCAATCGAAAGTGTCTTTTTTCTGCGAGAGATTTAAACCGTAAAATTCTCTCCTACGCCCATTTGCAGAATCACGGAATCCTCATGAAGCAAAATTCGATCCTTCCGAGACAAGTAAAATGAAGTAAACGCCCGAATGGAGTGATGTGGTTCCACAAGTCCATTTTTAGTAGGAAAATTCGATCTCGAATAACCTTTCTGATTCGATTCTGAAAACTCGATGCAGAGAACAGAATGAGTAAACGATCCCCACATTGTTGAAATACGGGTAGTCTTATCCAGAAAATCCTGATGGTAGTAAGCCACACGTGAAAATCAATCTCCACGCTTACGAGTCATCAAAGATACTCTGGCAAAAGTAGGACAAAAACAGAAAGTTACTGTCAATGCTGTTGGGTACACTCACCCGACATAACCTGCTAAAGCATTACGCCTTGGAATTGAAAATTATCTCAAAAGACGACAACGAAGGCAGAAAAATTTAATGAGAATGCATCCAAGATGCACTTTACCATTTCGTGTGCATGTTTGACGAACAGTGAGGAAGTAATGCAGCAGAATATTCATTCTTGTTGAGAAAATAGTTTCCGTCAAATCCACCACGCACAACCAAGAGAATTGAGGGAATGCAACTGGAAACCTTAGGTAGTCTTTGAAGCGTCGTTTTTCTACCTTAAAAACCGAACAAAGATTTGATATTTTCAGGACATCAAGAAGTGTTTTGCAAAGACAACCAGATCACTGGGTAAAGATAGGAATTAATTAATTGTGTTGGGATTAGGTACAGAATTCGTTTTTTTCTATTCTGAACACCTTCAGTGTTCTTCGAAAATGAATCAAGTGACATTAAAGGGAAAATTGTTTTCTATTATATAAAATCGAAAGCAGCCCAAAATTATGCACAGATTCAAGTGTGTTGTAAAAATCAGAAACGTCAAAGGACACTAAGGGTAAAAGAGTTTCGAGTTTGCCTGTTCCGAACCCAAAGTCAAAATTTTAAGCTTTAAAATGTCGCACGAAATTTTGAAAACAAAGTTCTTACACACAAGTACATAATGGGTGAACATCATCAATTGCATACTTTTGGGAGAAACGCTTAAAGGCGGGTCGTTATACACTACTCTCTCCGTAAGAAAAACTCACTCTGGTACCGGAATGAAGCCCAATCTTATTCGACTGTCGTACAATTTTCGAATTGTGTGTCCTGAATTGTCACAAAAATTAATTAAACCTACGAAATGCCCGGAAAATTGGAATCACAAAGCAAGTTATACGCCACCATTTCCATTTCGTGCGCATGGTTCTTAGGCATGCAGACTTACTGTCATCCGTGCTTGAATGCCTGAGTACAAATAAACATAATCATTCCCCTGATTTCCTCAACGGCTGTAAATACTTAAGAGAGAAATGCTTCGTGATTCCGAAAAGGCTTAACTTTTCTCTGCGATGACGTTAACGTATCAAGTAGTCGTGTGGATGAGAAAACTTGGAGATGCTCTGAGGAAATCTTGGACTGAACAGTACAGATTCAGGACAAGTGAAAAGAATATCAGATTCTATTATCCGACACCCTCCGTCAGAGTGTGCAATCCCCAATTCCCATGCACAAATCCTCATTGCACTTGAATCTTTACCGAAACTCCTGCCACAGTTTTCAGATCGCAAGTCTTTAAAGTCTCGTTAAAACAGTAATTTAACATAATTTTCTGTATCTTTCATAAGTATGACATCTAAAACCATTTCCATTTCAATCTACCGCCAATATTTTGTTCTAATTTTTAAAAATGCGCTCTCCTCCCATTTACACTTCAAACTTTCCACATAAATCTTAATCATCCCCATGAAATATTCTTAAAACAAACAGAAAAAAAAAATAACCAAAAAACCAAAGCTTGAAACAGACATTAAGGAACTTAGCCAACGTTATCCATTGGGAGTATACTTATCGCATGTTAGAATATCCATTAACACTGAGAAGGAAAACAAGACCTTTCCCGCATAGGGAATAAGGATTTAAAAAAAAAAGTACTTTGAAATGAGACAACAAAACAAAGGAAACAAAGTTTTTTGTTTTTTTTTTCCTGTCCTCTGGGAGGGTGGCAGTAGCGAACGCTCAAAGATACACATTCAATTCTTTTACACTTCCCTCTGACTGAATCCGTACACACGATGCATGCGACGACAGGGATCCAACCCCACCACAAGAGCCCATAATGATATGCTAACATCCTAGCATTTTAATTAAACTGAAACAATGTTGCTTCAGTGGTGCTCTCATTGTATCGTTCTCGAAACGAGATGATAAGAGCTGTATTGTAATACGCCGAGATGACGTTGTCGACGATGGCTTGGGCGACCTCTATCCCTCTATCAAGCGAGCATCCTTTTTTCGCTCTGTTTTCTTTTTCGTATTTCTAATATCATCGGTGAATGTAGATATATTTTGTGAATATTTGCTTTATTCAACTTTTTCGAGAGGAGCAGGAGCTGGAGTTGTACCGGTTACGGTCGATTTTCAGGGATATGATCTGACAATATCTGGAAATTGGTGATGGGT
This sequence comes from Blera fallax, assembly GCA_946965025.1. Lineage (NCBI taxonomy): Eukaryota > Metazoa > Arthropoda > Insecta > Diptera > Syrphidae > Blera > Blera fallax. Next base: position 80,716,797 of record OX337245.1, on the reverse strand, counting down.
ATGAAGTGAGAGTTCTTGAACAAAAGTGCAACCCTCTTGACTGAGTTTATACGGGGTTAAGTTGGGGATTAATCTATCTTTTTTTTACAGCTTGTATAAATTTTTTTTTTTTCTATTTTGAATGATGTGGAACAATATGGATGAGTGATAGCAAATGTATCTGTCATGATGACAGAATGAGTTGAATTTCAAAGTGTTGAATGAATATATGACTTCTATGATGATGTGAATGAACTATGTACGTAACGCGAAGTCAAGCTGGGGAAATAAAACGAGGGTGAAACTGAATGATGGAATAAATTTTTGATGTCGGGAAGCTAAGTGTACTTTTTAAAGTCGGTTTCATTGCACAGTTGTTAGATAGAAGAAATGTCTACGAGTACAATCATAAGACAGGATAACGAAAAGAGGGGGATACTGAACGGGAAAGTGGAAATGGATTCTTGATTTGTGAAGCGCTCATAGAGTGATTCAATTGTGACAAAAATTTCGAATTCCATTTTCGTCAAGATTGTTATGAAAAAAAATTTGAGACTCAGGGTTATGAATAGGGCTTTGGAGCTCTTGTCGAAGAATCCATTCGCATGGATATCCAAGCAGACTTTCAAGGCACAAGCTTTGGTTTCTATTAGCTGGTTATTTCTTGCGACTTTTGTATGATTCTGCGCATAGTACAGACGGACAATTTCGAGATTTTAGTACATGCCGACTCCAACTATCAGTTACCTGATCATAGTGCTGTGCTGATAAAGGCTGTTACTTTTGTTATTATTATTACTCAAAAGCACGCAGTATAACGTGCGATTTATTTAGCTGGAGAGTGATGTATAGCAAATCTCCAAGAAACCGATGTTCGTTTCTAATGCACAAATTAACACTTTTCCGACCGCGTTGCCAATTTCTACATTTTTTCACCCCTTAAGTACAAACTATTTCAGTAGTTACTCCTGACATTTGACAGCCTATTGTGGTTAAGTTTGAAGTGACAGCTGTCACTGAATCAAAGATTCAACAACGAGTCGAAATTGTGAAAATTGTGGTGTGCTCTGTTTGTCAAACGATGTGCAGCTTCGTAGAATTTTAATCGGCAGGACCGTCTTCGGCGGAAAATTGCATAACTCAAGAAGCTAACAATTGAGCAGTGCATGCTCGTCACTGTAAAAATTCCTCCATTTTGTATGGTGTGTACGCTTTTGGAAAAAGAATACGACAGTGGAAATAAGAAATCCAAGAATTCCTCTCATCCATACGCATGTACATACATAGCAAAACAGGACGTTACTGTAACGGAAAAGTTTCTTTCATTTTTTTAAAGTTCAGTTGAACGAGGACATTTCCGCTGTTTATTAAAAGTGTACGTGAAAACCGAAAACTTTTAGTTTTTACCGGGGCTCACATTGAACGAATTGCTTGACAAACTTGTTTGACGATGGACCAAATCGTTCATTTTGAAAGCTCATCAACTAATTCAGTCAATCTGTATGGCTGTTCAAATATTTCAACTTTTTGTCTTACTTGACAGATATTTCATTCAATTTGAACGCTTGTCGTCCAACTTATGAGCATTTTTAATTTTTGTTTGTGATTTCGATGAGTAAACATCGAAGCGAGCCAAAAAATATATTGTCGAGCGCGAACAAAGAGTTCGAAATCTCTATGACAAATGAGCAACCAAGTCTGTCAAGCAAATCGTTCAATGTGAACTTTTCGTTAGCTAAATGGGCCCTTTTATAGTTAGAAAAAGATCCCACTTTTGGTGAAAAAGTCGTTTCGTAAATAATAAAACAAACAAAACAAAAATCTGGGATGATTCCGCTCCGCAACAGTTCCAGGAACATCCATTACATCTAGAAAAACAGGCTATTGGGTGTGGATTGTACTCAGGCGGCGCTATCAGGCCATACGTCCTTCGAAATAAAACATGCGAGGCAGTAACTGTCAAAAGTGTAGAATATAACCGATTTGCTTGCGTGTTATTATTCTTACGTTTCTTACGTTTCAGGTTGTATTTTCGAAAAATGAATTAGTTTCTCTGAAAAACTTAAGTTTACAGTTCTGGGGTATTGAAAAACCGTTATAATACTCCCCACTTTGACACATCGCTAATATACTACCTTTTTTAAATTTGAAACATCATTAGTGTCCGAGCTTGGGTTGGGGACACCGTACAGATTTCTTTATTTTAATAAAATCATTTTTCCAAAATGATTGATTCCTAGAATTGTTAAAATTATTCTTAAGAAACATTTAAGGTCTGAAAAGTTACTCTTGTGGCACTCCAAACAAATCCATTGTACGTACATAAATATAAACCAACTCAAGCAGGAAATGACTCCTTTTGCACTTTGAATTCGTGAAACTATAAATTCAATAAAAAAAACGTCCTTACAATACATATGCATAGAACACACCTGATTATAATCCCCGTTTGTTATGGTACTTTGCTTCAGTTATTGTTTGTGAATTTCGAATTTGTTTATTTTTTGTTTCGTTTACTGTGTGTAGAGCTAACATTTTGTGAATTGTGAATTTATTTATTTTTTTATAAACACTCGTACCTGGTGGCTGGAAAGTAAAGAAAAACGATTTGATTGATTAATAATAAGAATTGTATCCTATTCGACATCGCATGCATTTTCTAGAATTTCTCATAGGAAACTGTTTGAATATAAAACTTGTTCGTTGGTTTTTGTTGTTTGTTGTTCACATTCTCACCTATGGTGTTTATTTTTTTGTCAGCAGTGGAATGTTGCGCTTTTTACCCCACACCCACTACCCCTTAACTCGAGCACTTTTGATTTTTTGACATTTTTTAATGATTCTTGTTTTCTCTCCTCAGTCATCAGTATTGATCAAAACCGAACCAGAGCCAAATGCTGGACAAAACAGCACTGCAGGCTCTGCTGGCGGTGGTGGCGGTGGAGGTGGATCCACACCTTCTAGCAGCATATCAGCAGTGGCAACAACGTCAGTGGGCAGTACAAGTCTTGTAACTGGTATCACCCTGGGAGTGAATGCTGCAATATCCAGTGCAAGCAATACATCACCGATAGCTGCTGCTACAGCAGTCACTCCAACAACAAATGGCATCGTCACCAGTGCTGCTGGAGGTCTACTTGATATGAACAGTGCAAATCAGTCAGCTGTCACCACACAGATGATCCTCAACAACACGAATGCTGCTGCTGCCGCAATGGCAGCTGCCGCTTCACAGAGCAGTAATATGGCAACTGTTACAACCAGCGCCCAACAATTAACGCCAGTCGTTGTTAGTGGGATTACAGGCGTTGGTACCGCGGCTGGTACATCTGCCACAACATCGTCAGGACTCGATACTGCCACAATTGTGTCATCCATTGTCAGTGGTCTTCCATCCAGTTTGCAGGCAAATATAGCCGGTCCGACTGCCGTCTCCTCCAGCACCGTAGCATCACAGACAACATCACAGGTTATAGCGTGCTTAAATGCGGCCGCCAGTGGAATTATGACATCCGCTGTACAGACAACACCCGCTGTATCACTCGCCTCAGCTCTAGTCCCCATCGATCATAAAAGTCAACCAAAGAGACTGCATGTCTCCAATATTCCATTCAGATTTCGTGATCCCGATTTGCGGGCAATGTTCGGGGTAAGTTCTCAACATTCTAGCCGCTGTACAAAGCGCTCCCCATCCCCCCAAAAAAACAAATATAGTTACTAGAGAGTACATAGAGTTACAAATGTTTTCTTTGGGACTTTTGAATGTTTTGTTGCATTCGGAGTTGAATTTAAACATTTCGTTTCTTTTTGTTTTTTAGTTCAATTACTACTAGTTTTTTCTTTTTTTTTTTTTAATTACTCGCTCTTGATTGTATACCATTTGTTTTAATATTGAAACTATTTTCTTTTTTTCTTTTTTCATTTTTTGATCGTTCCTCCCTCAACTGAAATAAATAAAAAAAAAAATCGAAAAACAAAACCAACCCCTTGATTTGTGGTCGTTTTGCATCCGTTTACACATCCAAAAAAAAAAAACAATTTCCCTCAAACAAAACTGAAATGTGCCCAAAAACCAAATAATTAGCAATTTGGAACAATACTTGATGTAGAAATTATATTCAATGAGCGTGGCAGCAAGGTATGTATTGTTTTTATGTTGTTTACTTAAAAAGATCCTTAATGAACTTGTTTTCTTTTTTTAATGTTGTGATAAATTAGAGAGTTAGGTGTGTTCAAAGTTGTCCGTCTGTTTTTGACTTAATTTTGAATTGGTATCAAAAGGGAGAATGCAGTTTTTTGTTTTGAATTTATATGAAAGCTGAAAAGTACGAGACTTCAATTATTGTCTTCAGGGAGAAAGCTGAGAGATTGAAACCTGGAGTTTTTCTGAGGTGTTGAAAAGGATCTCCAACGAAATCTTAGATGTCTCAACAAGCAGCCACAATATTGCAAGCCTTTACGGACAGTAACGCCTAAGAGTACTAAACGTCGAAAAGACAACTTTCAGCGCTACTAAAAAGCTGGTCAAATAAAGAAAAAGGAACTAATTTTGAACAAGAAGACAAAACAACTGAGTTCGAAAAATATAATCGACATGAACACAACTTTTCGCTTGCTATACACTTCTTCGGACATCAGCCCAACACAGACTGTATATAACATCACTTCCTTACACACAGAATAATTCACAAAAAAGGTTTTACATAATTTCTCATCTCTCACAGGAAAACAATTACAACACGTGGTGACTTGAACCTGATGGTCAAAAATGTTAAAACGTTTGTGAACAACTCGTTGATTCTTAATTAATTTAAACGTAAAACTAGAGCAAGTATTGGCTGACATGTACTTTTCTTTACAAGGGCTCGGCGTTCATCAACACTCAACATATGTATGTAGGAGTTGCTTCTACAACACGCTGCGCACTTAAAATCACGATATAATGTAGATGACTTATAAGAACAGAACAAAATACTAAAAATATGCAGCAACATGGAGCTATGTATGTTTCAGTACGATGGAAAAGCTTATATGCTTATATTTCTATCGACGATACCAGAAAATAAGGCAGATGCAAAATTTGCATACCAGGATAGTTCTAATGGACAAGAAAATTTCGCAATAATGTTTCTGATTCCAAATTATGCAAATTTATTCAACTGTTTAGCACCTGGACCAAACAGAGCTAATCAACAATCATAGAGAATGGCATTGTCTTCAGTGCTCTTTAAATCAAGCAGATGAAAGCTTGCTGTCGTTTAAAACTGTGCAACTAAGCACAAATACATAAACGTTAGAAACGTAATTGTTCTCACGGATGATATATACATAGATCGATGATATTGAACAACAACAACAGTAACAACAAATGCACTACAAATTCTGGACCCGAAGTATAATGCAAAGAATATTGTAAAATTAATTGATGTCACAACCACCAGCCATACATGATCGAACAGGAGACGTAAGGACTATAGTTATATTACAGTGCAAACAACGACTACATTATAATTTAGCTAACGCCGTGGATTAAACAAATCCCTATCAAAACAGTCAGTCTGAAAGACGCGAAGCAACGCATCAAATTTCATGTCGTCAGTATCTTACTTACTTACAATTCGGGGTGAACCTGGGCCTCAACCAACAAATTTCTTTAATTAGCTTGGTCCTTAGCTAACTGCTGGCCATTACCCATCACGATGTCAAGTTGCAAATTCTTACACACATTTCCACACAAGCGGAAACAAATTACTCGTATCTACCAGAAATAAAAAAGCGCGAGCATGGACTACTACTGATGGTTTTTACGAAGTTTTAACAGAAGCATTGGTACATCATTAGCCAAAAAAAAAAAAATTTCCGGACAGGTCACAGTATGACTCAAATTGAGAAAGTGAAACATGTCCGAATTTAGGGGCAACTAATCGTACCAGTTCCAGGGACATTAATTTTAACTGGCCTGGTAGAATTCTGCCTAGAACTCATTGTCTGGAATTTGACTGTTATGGGCCATCGATGAAGCGAGTATTTTAAAGCATTGAACCAATCGAACTAACTTATCAATGAACACTCAATCTAAGAAAATTCATAATGGAAAACATGAACGTGAATAAAAACAAATTTTAACCATCTTCATATAGAAAAAGGACAAATAAACCAACCACAACTAAATAGAAAAGCTAGACTTTTACAAATACTTATGAATAAAATAAAAATCAGCCCAAGATGGTAATCTTCCGGTCGCACTCCACTTTTAAAATCTCTTCTTTTCGAAATTTCTCAAACAAAACAAATAAAAGACTGCATTCCACCTGAGAAAACACCACCCATTCATATACATTTTTTGAGAGGATTTCTTTTTAGAAATATAAGTAACATATATACATTCATATAAAAAAATTAAAATTATACAATCTATCATTAATTTTCCATTAAAACCGTAAAACAGAAGCAGCAAAGCCTCAAACTAATAATGCTTTCTTAATAAAAAAATAAAAACGAAAATAAATTTCTCTTGCTTTAAATTTATTATAGACACTAAATAAATATAATGAATGTATATATCAAATATTATCGTTATTTTTCTAATTTATATTGAAAATAAAAACAAATGACCGATTTCGCTTGAAAACAATTTGCAATAAAAAAAAAAAAAAATAAATATAAAGGTGTATAACAAGATGTTAAGAAATATTTTCAAAACATATACATACATACATATGATTATTTTTTTTACTTAACACAGTAGTTAAAAACTGAGTTTTATTATTAAGTTTTATGTTCCAAACATAATTTGGTTAATTTATGTGAAATTCATTGATTCTTATTACTTTGCCTTTTAATTACTTTCTATCCTTTTTAACAAATAAATCTTATATTCTTTTTTGGAATTAAAATTTTGAATAAGTTAAATGTATATTCGCTTTTGTGTTTGCAGTAAAAACAACAAGAAAGTGTTTTTTTGTTTGTTTCCCTTGAGGAAAAGATTTGTATATTTGTTAATGTTAGTGAAAGTCTTTTTGTTCGGAAAAGGAATGTTTATTTATTATTATAATTTGTTATCTATTAGTTGTTTGGTTTGTTTAATATTTGCGAAACAAGAATTTACATAAATGTTTCTGTTTCTTTTTTTTGAGAATTTGCAAGATGAACACAAATTTGTAATGTAAAACTACTATAGAGCCAGTTATTTCAAGTTAAATATTGTAAAACATTAATAGAGTGTGTAATATAAAATTAATTGCATTTTATAACAAAGTATGTACATATCTATACATGCAAATGTCTGTGGTAATGGTGGCTTACTTTTTTTTAATATAATTTTACTGTACGACAAAATAATAGGAACGTATCTGCACACATGTACTCGTATCACTAAGAGTAATAAATTATGTAACTGCTTCATCTTAAAACACGAGTAGAGTAGGAACTTAAGAGAGATATATGTACTTAACTTTTGAAGTAGCCCCAGCAAAATTTATATTTAATTGAACAATGGAACGATAAACATCGCTTATGTACTCATATACTAGTGAATGTGAAACCTTTGCACTTTGCATGTTCAAAAAGTATTTCAACATATTATACAAAGACATATGTGTAGAACACTTTTACTCCTTCCTACAAGGAGTCAGCCTCATGCTTAAAATACAAGAGAAACGATTTGCAAGTCATAGTACTTATTAGCCATGTACGGATTGTTTTGAGTTGTTCGCAGGCTCAAATACCTCGTTTAACTCCGCTTCTTCCACTATCTGACATTTCTTAAGGACGTGCTCCGGAATTTCTTTGTTTTCATTGGAAATTACATATTCCACTCCTTCCTTTTCTTGATTGCTATATCTACCCATTCTGCTGAAAGCTTCTGTGACTGAACCGTGTTGATCTTGATCTCTCTGCCATCCTATCGGCCTCCTCAAAATTATTCACTTCCACGGTAGACTATACAGTAACTTTGTATATCTTAGCTAGGTTCTTGACAGCAATTTGTTTGTCTAATGTACCTTTTGCCAGGAAGGTAGTAGAAAATTGACACATTTTTCAGGTGCATGTTTCCTGATCTAACATTCCTTCGACATTCAGCTGTTTTCGATCTGTTTGAGTACAATTTTCTGGTTTGATTGCATACATTATAAATTCACCGAGTTATTCTTTCCTTATGCTCAGCGTCTTAAACTACGCTGTATTTCTTTTCCTTATAATCCCTCGGAGTTTTTGTTAGATGTGGTACTTTGGGCGTATCAGGTTCTGAGTCTGATGCATTTTCCTATTTCCTTTCTTGCAGCTTTCAAAAAAGATATTGGAACATCGTTGTCATGCACCCAAAGAAGGTCCTTGATTTGTTGACAATCTTTACAAAAAACTGTTCTCGTCATGCAGTGGCACTCAAAAACAATTGACATTCGTAACCAATTGCATTCTAATTTTTGGTCATGAGTTATTCTCTGGAGTGTGTGTTACCCAGAGACTTGACCTGTAAATTTTAATTGGATATTATGCAGCGCCAACGTTGAACTTATATTAATGAGCCAACATTCGTTCAACTGCAATCCTGTGAGCATGTGGGACTTTCTCTTTGTATTCTATTTAAGTCCAATCTTCTTAACTAAGCTACTATGGTTTCCATTTTATGACATCTGATGTCAATTGCTAGTCGAAAAGTCAAATTAGAAGGTGAAACGCTCATGTTTGAGATAAGCTACCACGTTCACCTCACTCCACCTACGGTAGAAAAGATTAAATTAAGAAGTTTCAATAGCTTGACATTTCACTTTCAAAGTTCAAAGACCACTCCTACACAGAATTATCTAATATTGGGTTTCTTAAAAATCCTGGAAACCCCCGAGCAATACTCGAAAATCACAGATGAACCCCTATCATCTCCCATGACACCATCATGCCACCGACACCACTATCTCAAAACGAATTTTAATATGAATTAGTTTGATAGTTGACTTTGTATCAGAAGGAGACACAAGCCATCCCATCCCATCTCATATGATTATAATTATTCTCTGTGGCAATGGAAAAACTTTTTACTCAAAAGTTAATATTTTCCTTCGGAAACCTCAAATCAAATAAAACCACTCGCACACATCTGTTCTGGTTTACTTTTCTGATAAGCTCTCCTCTCATTCCATTCTATTACTTGGTGTGGCAGTGTCTCCAAACCAAAGGATCACTAGAGCACATCTTGAGCGTTGTCGCCGCATAACCAAGTCACTTTTACTGTGAAGAAGTTCTTAAAATTTACCATTCCTTCGTATCCTTTCGTCCCTGAAGTGACACCACCACCATTGCTGCGTGTTTAATAAGTTAAGGCTTAAAGTTTTCAGAAAAAGCAAAGGAGAGCGAAAGAGAGTGCTTTTTAATTTCGCAATTAAATTTTTGCCAAAAAAGAATAAAAACAAGAAAAGCAAAAGGATGTTATAGACATAGACGATGAGAGGAATGAGGGAAAAAAAAGGACTCACAGCACACTAATTCCATTTGCTCAGCAAGAGAATATTTAATTGAAGATAAAGACGTTTGCATAATATCAGAAGAAAATATCCATTCAGTATGATTTTTCCTTTTTATTATAACGAGGACGAGGAATATGATGATGATGATGATGATGATGGGGATAGAATAGGAAGAGGATACAGTCGGAGTGTAGGACGACAAGAGTGGAAGTACGCTCGTAAAATTTTATTAAACTATTAACATTTTAGATGATTTTTGTATGGGTGGAGCGTGTATGCAGGCTTGGGAGTTAATAAAATTAAGGATGTAGGCAGGGATATTATAATTACCGCTTCCTTGAAACAACACAAAAGTTCCTAATATATGCAGTGTGTTTGATGCGAAAAGGAAGGAAGCATGTTGCGTTGCATTTGGGCGAATCTCCAAAGAGGATGTGAAGTTTCTTCCTTTTACTGTTGCAGAATGTAAATTAATTTAATAGACAACTGCGTTCCAAGTTAGATTGCAGAAGGAGGAAGAGAAAATCGAAAATGTTTTGGAACTTTTGTAATCCCAGACGTAAGTCCATTTAGATCATGGACCAAGAGATTTAATTTGTCAGCCATAGAATGGGCATAGAATTTTGCCAAGGATTTTCTTTACTAGAACAATGGGGCTATAATGAAGGAAATAAAAGGATATGGATGGCTAGGGTGATTTGATGCAGGGTGAGCAAATTCTTTGAATGAACTTAGACAAGAAACTGAATAAATTATGAAAGGCCATAAAATAAAACGTGTCGATGTAATACCCTATAAGGTCGTTGCAGAGCAAAGAGCGCTGGTAGTGCCAGAATGTTTCAGTGTTGAAGGAGAGTAGGACAGTACTGACCGTAATTAAGCTTTAATGTACTTTGCCTGGCTTTGGCAAACAATTATTTCCTTGATTTTCCCATGGAAGGGTTCTAACAAATTTTTTTTGGTAGATCAAGATCGACAGGATCATTCACTGGAAGATTTGAATAAAATTTGCTTTACTTACCAATGTGCTTCGAAAGGTTCTTTCAGTTGTAAATTAAATATCTAACAGTATTGAGATAAAGACGCCCAACCACATGTCTCATCGAATCTTTGATCTTACTGGAGCCTAAGCTCACATCGCACTACATAAACGTCATCAGCTTTCATTAGCATCAGATTTCTGGACGATTAGGTACTTGTACGTGAAGGATGTTTTTAGATACAGTACAAGTTCTCACCTTATTTTAGCCGATAGTGTAACCCCATTTCCATTCATTACTGTGCCAAACGTAATCATTTTTCAACTGATTCTAAAAACTCTTCAGATAATCTGTCGGCTTCCTTTAACCATCCGTAGTTTTATGGCACTTAAAACATTAACCTATTTTTTAAATCTTCAAAGTACCATTGAATCCTTTAAGCTCATCGATTTCATCTCGCATTTAATCTCCTTAACGTGGAGAACTATTTAAATACCCATTCCAGATGTCAGATATCCGGAAAAACATCGATAAACAAACATAAAAATTAAAAAAAAAGTTCGTCTCCAAAACTTCGGAACTAATCCAGACATTCGAAAAACAATTGAAAAATGAAGAAAAATGTTATTCTCCCTCCTGGTTTCCTGTGGTATCCTTTGGTGTATGTATGGCTGAATACATCCTTTTCCGTAACTGACGACGATTCTACAAAATTAATCTTTTTTTTCTTTTTTTGAAGTGAAAAGTTATCCCCTTTATCTCATCGTCGTCGTCACATTCCTCGACAAAAACTTCGATATCTGAATATTTTTGTACTTGTGCCTGCCATTTGTTCAAGGATATGTCTAAAGTTTTTGGTTTTTGCGGCTGGCTGGCTCCTTGTTCTTTTCTGGATCTGTAGATTTGTTAGCAATTTTCGTGTTCTTCTTAATTCCTGTACTCCCTATGCTGTGTTTCGTTGTATCTCTGGATTTTTTTTTTAAGCTTCTGAGTTTTGGTTCGTTTGAAATTTTTTCAACCTATCCTGACGGTATTATTTGCATCCGAAATGGTAAAGACTGAGCGCCTTTCCTCATCTTTTTGTTGTTTGTAAGAGATTATATGGTGTGTGGATAAAACATGATACACATGCAGGATGTGCAACAAAAATAAATACCGCTTCGTTATTTTTTTTTTTTGCTGGTCCTTTGCAGCATATAAACACTGAAAGATGATGTATGTGCTTTGAAGATAAGGATTACTCTCTTTTTACGTATATTTCGTTGCGCTTGCAAATTGTCTCCTGATAGGTAATCATGTGGAAAAAGGAATATCTAATGAGAAACTGCTCTGCAGCCGTTAGGATAAGTTTTTTTTTTGTTTTTCTTTAACTCCCTTTTCTATCAGGGGAGAATTTAATTTTCTTTAATGTTCTTCAGAAGTAAATTGGAAGCAGGGCGTACTGCTTTTGATTTGGGTACGTTCTCAATCCGAGAATGTAATGTAGAACAAGAAGGACAATCGACCTGAAGCCGCCCGCCACCCTACATATGTGTGTATGTAAGACTCTTGACTGGATGTGTCTGTGAAACAAGCAGTACCGTACGGGTTGAAGATGGTTGCCAGACACGACCTGAATGTTAGAGAGGGCATAGCCAAGATGATCAACAGCATTGTACTCGTAGTAGTAGCATGGAGCATGATGCTTGTTAGGGCGGGAGTAGATTGTACGACCATCTACTCTCTGCCTGTGAACTTTGTGAATGCGCTGTTAGGCAATTGAATATTCATAGAGCTTCTTTGTGTGCTCTGTGTTCGTTGCTTCCTGACATTGATGTGTAATTTGAAATGCATGGGCATGCACATGACAGAAAGTTGAAATTATAAGGATTTTATGTGATAGCTGACGAGTATTTCAAAGGTCTGGGTGTGAGGTTCAGACGAAATGCAAACAAATTATGAAGGGAAACAGAAGAGTGCTACAGAGTTATCATTTTATTAATATCAACTAGAAACTCTTGAGTTGTCTAGTAAATTATAAAGAGGCTAAATGGTACTGGTACTGTCCTGAACTTCAGGAATATCCGCTGTATTTGATCATGTTCATATGTACAGTCGAGTTAGATACTTTATCGCAGGAGTGTTGTTATGAATAATTGCCATCATTGAATTGGCCCTTCTGGACTTGTTGGTTGATAAAAGGGATCCCATATGCCGTCATATGCTTTATGGTGCATCATTCACTTTATCAAATTAATGTCTGCTACAAACACAACACAAAATGGTGAAAGTTGGACATGGTAACCGAAATCCAAGGTGTTTGGGTCTATTAATTCTTTTTCGACTTTCGTAAGTCGGATTGATTGCATTAGCAATCTTACTTTTTGGCACTACTGTCTGTGGTGGGAATATTAAGTCTCCTCACAGCCCATTCGATCGCTGGCTAACCGACTCCAGGTTTGAACACTAATTTCGGTCCTCAAAACGCTTTTGGCATGCTTTTTTTCCCTGCTTTTGTTTGTAGTGTTCGCAAAAAGGTTTCGGTCTTCTCTGCAACTGTTCCCTTGATTTACTAAATGTGCTTAACGATACTCCTTATCAAATCAAAAGTTTGTTGAGTGGTGTAGTGTTCGAATCAGCTACCAATGAATTTCTAGGCTTCCAAGATATTGTAAGGCATGAACCTGAGCTGACTGTCATCACCTTTGTCCACACTTGGTTCATTTTCCTGGCACTTTCCATTACATCAACCAGTGGTTTTCTGTCATTTTTCAAAAGTTCACTGGTTTTGGCTTTTACCGAACCTTTATCCACTGAATTCTTTTTTGGGAAATTCTGTACACCTTTGTCATTCTTACAACAGAGGAGATAATTGGGTTTTAGATTAGCTTGTATCTGCTTCCAGAGATTGAATAAAGTTTCCGAAGTTTTCTATATTCAAAAAGAGCTGACCACATCTGACTTTTTTTATTGCGAATTATTAATTGGCATGCACTTCTATAAGCATATTTGTTAGTAGTATAGCCACAGCTCAAGGTAATAAAAACCTTGAAAGTAGGTAACTAAATGTCAAAAAACTAACGTCTTCCATTCCCGTCATTAAAACTCGTAGCAAAATACGGGAGTAATTAACGCACACAATATGGTATCCCCTCATGAAAACTGATAACAATAATTTGATGAAAAAATCTATTTTACTTTGGTTATTACTCAGCATCCAGATTGCGTACAGAGATGTGATATAGCTTAAATGGTGTGGTAGCTAAAACCTAAATCGATACAAAAATTTTCTTGGAATCAGGAAAATTTTTCCATGCGACGTGAATTCGTGTTAAATTGTTCACTTTAGAATAAGGAGCAAGGTATATAACTAACCGCCAAGAAACAGCATCGAAATATATTCAGTGACTCACGTTGCAACAGAGAAATAGTTCACTGAATTTTGTATTATAAGGAAAATGAATGTTGCTTTCGCTTTACATGTAAAAAATAAAATATTTATTTATTTTTATCGAAATTTTAGAATTAAGCATTAAAATAAAGAGTAAGCCAACCACCACTATAATGCTATTCAAAAGTAAATTATTACATATAAACAATATTTTTGTTGCACGTTGTTTTTGAGCGGAGCCTGATATATATTTTTTGTTTAACTTATTATATTTAATTTATTTAAAATAAAAAAAAAATGCGAAAACTAAAAGCAAATGTTGATTTATCACTTATTAATCATATTATCGAATCTATACAGAGTATTTATATATATTTTATTAATTTGAAAGACAGCAGTATAATGATATTTAAAAATAAAAAATAAAACCAACAATCAAAATTGCATGTATCTTTGTTCTGTCCTTTGCATGTAGGGATTCGGTTTTGTAACATTCGCTAATAGTAGCGATGCGGAGAGAGCACGCGAACGTCTTCACGGCACTGTGGTTGAGGGACGCAAGATTGAGGTGTGCATGAACATTTTTTACTTAAATATTTACATATATATAAATAGTATTTACATATATTTTTTTTTAATCTATAATAATTTTTGTTTTTAGTAATTTTCGTTGACAAACATTGCAAAAAAAAAAGAAACAAACAAACAAAACAAATTTGTTTGATATTTAAAAAAAAAAAAAAAACAATTTTTATACATATATACTTTGAAATTTTAAACAAAAAAAAAATTATGTTGTGGAAGTTTTTTTGACATCAAGTATTTTAAATCTTATTTTAATTAAAAAAAAATACTTCTATGTAAGTCTCTTACAAATTCCACGTCGCTATTTTAAAGGACTCATATGCTTAAACCAAGGCAGTCTTGGGGGAAGGTTACACGTTTTCCTTTCGAATAGGATTTTTTTTTATTCCTTAATTAATTCCGGGCTTTATATTCACCTCGCTTTTGATGACTGCATCTCACCAAAACAATGGCCTTCCTTCAACGGACAAAGTTGGGATGCAATTTTCAAAAGGATAAACTTTATTTTCCAGTTTCACATTTCATTCATAGAAATATGACGGTTTTTTAATTGCAGTCTGGCCGGAGATTCGCACTTTTGTGCCTTAATTGGAGTTTCATTTAATTATATTTATTCTCCGAATTACAATTAACCACTCATAGGTGGCAGGATTGGCTAAGAGCATTAATTTGCATTAAAAAGAGAAAAAAAAATGTTTTTTTTTGTTTATTTATTCTCGGAAAACTTTAATTTGTTTGCGTTGTTCGATTGTTTTTAATTATTTCTCTCAACCCGTGAGCGCACATCGTCCGCCCACTTTAGGATAATTCCCAACCGTGGAATACAACAACTCGTGGCGTACACTTTCATCATTTTTGTGCACAATGAAGGATTGCTTCCGGTATGGTGAAGAGTTGCACCCTCAAAAATGCACATAAAAAATGAAACCCAGTACCGGTTTGAATGTATTAATTATGATGGCAGTATTGAATTCGCCGTGCGTTCCATGCAAAAATCCATATGAAATATGGTGGCGAGAATTTTTATTTTTTATTATTTTGTCGATCCACAGATTTATTATTTTAATTGCTTGTGGCAAGTTGCGTGATGAATTCCTGGGTGTGTGCTTCTGTTGTATCTTTCATTTTTCGAATGTGAATTTTAATTAAATTAGAAATTGTCTGAATATTTTTTGGTCTATACTATGAGCGTGTTTTGTTTTTGTGCAAATTTGTGCATAGTAGATTAAAATGGGAATCGATTTGAAATTCATCTCTATTTTGTGGCGGAAAAATAGTAGAACGAATGGAATGGCCATGAAAACAAACTGAGCTTCTTTTGCGAGGGTTGGGGTTGTACGAGTGTGAGTTTGTTTTTTTTTATTTTGCTCTCGAAATAATATTTGATTTGCATCGGTGTCACTATCACTTAAGGTCAACAAAGCTGATTTGATTTCGTAAGGGCCCAATGGCAATCTATTTAAGATTGGTACCAGTGTTATTGTAAATAAAATTTCTGGAAAACTGCTTAGTCAATTGGGTGAATGTAATTCGGTTTATTTCCGTCATAATTTTTTTAAAATCACTCAACAAAAGGAGGCTCGCAGCGATTTCAGTCATCAATGCGTTGAAATGTCAACAATGTTTATATTTCTAATAAAATTCCTTTTATGGTACCGAAGAAAAGTGGGGGCGAAGCTTTTCATACATTTTTTTAGGTTGTTCATTCGCCGCGTATATATGTACATATGTACTCGTATATGTAAGTGTGCCGTCTTTATTGACTGTTCAGAGAATTCACAGGGCTATTGAGTGCAATTTGACTTCAAAGGTTTTTAAAAATAATTAAAAATGTCATCGTTCATCAGCTTAACTCAGCAATTAGTGCGAGTAGATGCACCTCATTATAAAGGAAAAATGCATCAGATGCAAGTCGGACTTCGCACTAAATTAACTCTGTAAACGGTGTATGGACGAAGAAGAGGAAGAAACCACCCTTCACTTTTTTTTGCACATGTCCAGTTTGCATTGGAGCTTATTTCCTAAACGAACTAAGTGGTTCCATAAATGCAAATATTGGAAGCCGCCTTTGCTTCAGCAGAAGCCCCAATTGGTGGGTGGGATCACAATTGACGTATCATTCAGTAAACAAATTATAATTATTTGCAACTTTTGTGTGTCTACTTTACGCTTCCAAATATTTGTCTTTTTTTAAATTAAGGTACATATGTATGTAGGAGGAATGGTCCCAGGTTAACATACATTATTGGGCCTACACCCCACCGTTTTGGAATCACAACTCTGGGACCTATTGGTTTAAATGTAAATGAATTTGTGTGGATCAGACCCAAGCTGTCAGTTATATACTTACCCTACACAGGCGGACCAATAGCGATGCAATAATCCCCATAATCCTGATCATAACCCCTCCGATCAAAAGGAAAAGAAAAGAATGTGTGTGTGTATTCATAGCTTGTTGATTGTTGGAGCAGAAGTAAACGCCTTTTTTATACGTAACCGCTTTAAGGTGCATGACCTGGTGGGGTATGGTTCAGTCCGCATAGCAACTTTTTGATTTTTGAGTCTGATTGTCTCGAATATTCACAAATGTGATGAGTCGCTTTCGCAGTTCAGTATCTTTCTCAAGTTCTTATTATTTCATTCCTTGGTTCCTCATTGCCGGTGTCTCATTTCAAAAGAGTTTTTTTTTTTTTTTGAAAACTACTTGAAAACTACTACTGTGTACTCCCTTATAAGCGGACACCGACGGTTCCGAAGAATTTGTCCGCCTATGAAAGGTGTCCGGTTATGAGAAGACATACAAATTACCTTTAAAGGAAATGTTCTTCGAAATCTGTCCGATTATGAGGGGTGTCCGTAATGAGTGAGTGCACTGTACTTCTACCAACGTACCAACCTCATAGTCAGATCATGAAAAATGGTATTTTGCTGAATGATTTGTCAGCATACAAGTTGGATTTATCCTTAGCTCTTTGGCAATTTATTTAAAAATGAGTGTCTTAAAGCTTAGGTCCTTAATTCTGTGGAAAAACCTCAAAAATAACACACATCTCCCAGGGGAAGTTTTGGGACTGTTCAAAATACTTTCTTGCAACTTGAAAATTTATTTACGACCAAAGTTGGTCTTTCTGTTCTTTGAAAATTCACTAACCCCATGTTGCTGTTACATTGCCAACAAACAATTAATCACATGATAATATCCAAAATTTGAAATGAGAGTTTGCTATGTACAAATATGTTGATACTGATTTTCAAGGTTAAATTCATAATTAAGGCTTCAAAATTATTTCTTTGAAATTCCTAATAAGAAAACAGGAGAAATCTGTAAGACTTTTTCGATCCTTTTGTGCGACTTTATGTAGTGCTATGGAATTATAAAACTAAATTTCGATTGCATTCTGTCCTGAAAAACGAAAATCGACTTTGAATTCGCTAAGGAAGCTTCTAAATCAGAAATTTCAACTTGCACCAATCTGTCAGTTCAATCGGAAAACTCGTTGGCCATCTTCCGCACACTCTTCCTCCTTCCTGCTCGGCGAAATACATAAGTTCTTGTATGTACATACATATGTACATTTGAATAGGATACAAACAGATTCTTTATTTCCTAAATTGTTGTTTTCTTGTACACAAAAATTAACAAACCATGTAAGTTTTATCGCAACCCTTTGGAAGAGCAGGAAAAAAATGTATAGTACAAAATTTGGTTTCCAGAAACAGAAATATGATGAGTCGCTTTCGCACTCGAGGGTTACTATATGTATCCAGAGTTTTGTCGTTAAAAAAGTTTTGTACTCAAAGTTGTAAACGTACAGGGTCGCATGTTTTTCGTACAAATGTTTCATTCTGTTACATGGAAACTAACCTAATTTTATTGCACATTACTGTGGGCCCAGATAACATTTGGGTAAACCATTCTCCGCCCAACTTTTCACTAAACATCCACAGCAACATTGATAACCCAAAACCAACTGTGATGAGTTTTTATCCTGCCAGCCTAAAGTCCCCGTGACACCGCATTTATCGTTTCAACAGCGTTTATTGTTAAACTCGGTACTAAATTCGGTCATTCAAATCTCTCTCTTTCCAGCTCTATAGAATCCCAATAAAAGATCTCTAATGTTCAGAAAGGCAGCAAAAAAAAAAAGACCTGCCAGCGCTCTCGAATGGACTGCATTTACATATCAAATATGCCCCGGAACATGCATGTACACTGTTATTTCATATATCAGCAACTTTTGTGGATAATACAAAATCATCTCCAATAACCAGTGCCTCCGCGCCACACAAAAGAGTTTGTGTGCAACACAGCAGCAATAAGTTGAGCTAAGTGCATTTTATGCATACGGCATGGGGGTGGCTAACGGCTGCGAGAATTTAAGGATAAAATAGCTTATCCCTAGGAGTTTTCCTCTTATTTTTTTTTTCCTGCCCAAAGTGTATATTTTTCCCGGGGACTGAGTACTACAATAGACTTTATGCTCCAAAGTGTTGGGGGCGGAGAGAGGGTGCAAAGCAAAGGCGTTGCATTTGCATTTTTTTTTTTTAATTTTACGCAACGTTTTTGAAGAGGAAAAGTTTAATTGAATTTCCTTTAATTGCTGGAAGAGCATTATTTTTATCCGTCATTTTTCGAAAGCATACAAATCCGTTAATAGCAACAAACTTAGATTCAAATTCAAATTCACTTCGCATAAGATACTTAATTTTATATCCCACAGACTTTTATGGTGCAACGCCAACGGAAAAAAAGAAAAAAGATTACGTATACGTCCCGTGTTATTTTATTCTTTTTTTTGTATTCTTATTTAAGAGTCAAGATCAATTTTTGTTCGAAATTACGTATTCAAAACGCATAACGTGTCGCAGGCAATGTATCCGCGTGTGTTGACTTTATTGAATCCGCGAGTTGGAAAATGTAGAATCAGGTAAAGGAGACGCAGAGGGGGAAGGTGGATGGATTGGATATACCATCAAATATGCATTCTTAACAAAGTCTCTGAAATGGAATACACGTTCGCTATTTTCTTATCAGGTTCATATTGATTCGGGAAGTAAAGGTGGCCCCTATCCTTGGGGTATGTAATGCGGTTTTGCTAGAGGTATTACTTCACATTTTGGTGACAATGTCGGCGGGACGCGATGAAGGAAATGAAATAAGGGAGGAGAAGGAAAAAGTTTTTACATCAAGTTTCAGATAAGTGATGTATGATTGAAACGAAGTCAACGTCCTTTTGTAAATGGAAGTCTAGGGTGGATCTTGACTATGATGGTGTGGGGACAATGGTGTATTGAATCAATCACGATGAAGGAAGATTCAGGAAATTGACGTCTCCAAGTTTCTTAAGGCAAATTCCTTCTCTTTTTTTGTTAGATTTATGGATGCTATTGGAAGTTTTTTTTCTGAAGGGACGGGACGTTGCCGCTTATGCATGTAAAGATAACTTTTTAAGATAGAATCTTTCGGGACTCAATTTATTTTATGGAAATTTTTCAGATTTGTTAATAACGGCAGCCATTTACCTACCACACCTGAAAAAAACACGGTTCATTTTCTTTATTAGTAGTACGAAATGGTTTCGGCCTTAAAGGTGGTAAGGTCGGGGCTTGAGTATTTGAATATTCTAGGGAAATGAAGTTGTGGTAAAACGGTCTTCTATTTGAAAACTGTAACATTAATAAAAGAGCTTACATGCGAAGGTTACAAATAAACTAATGAACGTTTATGTATTAACGAGAAGGACTTAAAAGGAACTGTCAAAGAACCCGAGACAGTCACCTCTTAAGGCTAAATTCAGTACTGCGACGGTAACATAATTAAATCACAATTGTGCTCATTAAATTTTCTTAAGTAGAGAGAGTTAGTTAGACTATAGGAACCTAATATATGGGCAATGCCGACCTCGTATGTAGTATACAGTCTCAATGATTGGTGGCATTTCGCGGTTCTCCTGTACTTGAGGAGTAGTACTAAGCGTGCTTGCTTTCTAAGCGTCCATCTTCCTATTCCATCCTTCAGAATGAAAGTTAAAATTTCAAATACTAGCTTTCTGGAATCTATGTAAAGCAGTATGAGTGCAATATTTTGAAAATCCACTCATAAATCCAATTTCTTTTCAGTTTTTTTTTCTGTTTTTTAAAGGTCTTAACGGTGATGATATCGACTTGCTTTGTGAAAGAATGAATTCGTGAGTTTCCATCTAAGAGACGTCTTAATGAACCAAATTTTTAAAAATAGTACTCGTCCTTCCTTAGGAATAGATTGAATAAGGTATCATTTGATCCGTCCCAGATGGAATAAAGCTTTTGTGTTTTCAACGTTCAGACTTTTTTTTATCTACATATGTCTCAACATAGATTTGCAAGGTGTTTCTAAATTTTTCTGAACAGGCTTATAATTTGTCTGTAATTTACGACTCATATTTACTTTTTTAGTATTCTACATTACTTATGACAACGTTCCTTAAAAGTATAAAACCAGAGGCGAAGTAAATTTTAAAGCAATTTTGAGTAAAGCAAGTTTTTCAGCTTACGTCTTAGATTTCTTAATAAAATTTTTTTAAATTCTTGTTGTGCGCCTGAAAATAGTCTTTAAAATGTAAGGATCTGCGGTAGATGGTGCATGTGCCTTGCAGCTAACAAGCTGGACAGTCCTAAAGATTTCTTCTAAGAATAAACAAAATGTCAGTGTCAAAATTAAGACGATGTTCAAGTTCAAGTGAAGGAATTTGACAGTAAATAGTCTAATCGCCAATAAAGCTGAACACAACCTGGTAAACTCAAGAATTTTGAGCAAGCTCCCACTCATATACGAATCTTATTTCTTACGAGCGTTTTATCTGCAGTTAATAAAACCCTAAATAATGTTTTAAATTTCGATGATCGATACGTAAATTATAGAAACAAAGAAAAAATGAGAAGTCCTTGAAAATGAGAAGTCGTGCGAATGAAAGCCGTTTCCATTCCTTGACGAACCTGAGAACCATACTAAAACCGCCTATCGCAGCATCTGTGACATCCACAAAAGGTCCGGATTAACATCAACAGATGCCTGGCGTTGACACACTACTGATCATTCCACACAATATTCTCAGCTTGATCTTCCACGCATACAGCTAGCATTGGCTGGCATTCAGACACAATCCAATTAAAATAGCGACCATAAAACGTCTTTTTCATCTGAAGACTATTGACATGTCTCATCCTTATCATACCTCAGATTATTTCCCCATAAATGCGACCTCAAGAAAAATAAAAAACTAAAGATTGATTTTCCTGTCCTTTCTCCTGATGTAATTTAAACAGAAGCATGTATAGTTGACCATACATTTTTCACGGATAATCACCTGACTTTTTGTCGTCCTACACGTGAGGTGAGTTGAAATTCACTTGATGCTTCTCACCACCCCATTGTGCACATTTTCATCTGCATTTCCTGGAGGATTTTCACATTTTGCACCCTCATTTATGCTGTATTTATGTGTACTGTACAATTTACGACATCCTGCAATTTTATGAAAAGAATAAATATACCTTTTTCGCGTGCATCCTCTTGCAAAGGCGAGGATTCTCTATTACTCATCCTTATTTCTTTCATCTCACTTATTGCCTCCTACCATCGTAAATCTAGATTGTGGACGGAGAGAAAGAGTGGTCCTGCATTCATAGCTTTTCAGTGGTTATACGATCTACCTACAAAACAAAGCAAGAAGAGAGAACAGAAAAAAAAAGGATTTTTAAAAGAACATTTTTTTAATTATATTGGAATTATCTGGCAGTGGTGCAGTTACCGCAGACAAAGTGCATACCTATGGATACTCATATACTCGTAGTACAGAATAACTTTTCTACGTTCCAACGGAGAAGTAGTAGCAGCAGTTACTGAAGCAACAAAAGCTCCTTATTACCACAGATTGATATTTACTGCCAGCTTAACGTTGGGTGGAAGATGAGGCGGCATTCCTAGAACAGGATAACAACCTTCTGTGGATTATCAGCTTCTACTCTGTTTTTTCTCCTTCTTCTTCTTCTTTTTTTTCGTCGTTCTTTACCGTCATTTGTTTCAGTATACTTCAGACTAAAATCGTATTTGCCTAAATGATAGCTTGTACTTGGTTCATAATTTAATTCACTTAAATACGTCGTATGTTTTGTTTTCGGTTTTTGTGGCACAAAGAGGTTAACGTCCTTGCTGAGCTTGTTGAATTTTTCGTTTCGTTTTGTATTGTTTTCTTTTTTTAATGTTTTTTGCGCCGAGATTTTCTCTTGTTGAGGTTAAATAGAAAAACCGTAGGAGTAGGAAGAAGCTTATGAATTGAGGTGAAAATACTTTGAAGTGGTTTCTCTTCGATAGAAATCGAGTAAAGGAGTAATTTTGTTTGATATTTTAAGGATATCTTTGGTTTGCCAGTTTCATGTTGACTTTGCGTTGCTGTT
Organism: Blera fallax; assembly: GCA_946965025.1. Taxonomy (NCBI): domain Eukaryota; kingdom Metazoa; phylum Arthropoda; class Insecta; order Diptera; family Syrphidae; genus Blera; species Blera fallax. The sequence continues at coordinate 80,693,983 of OX337245.1, read as the reverse complement.
CGTTTGGTGGAAGGGAACGTTTTGAAAATATACGTGGAAATTTTAAGTGGAATTTAGTTTATGAAATGTTGTTTTACAGATGCAATAATGCAGTCTTCTGTTTTAAGGGTATTGTTTGATGAATTAGAGGAACATTAAAGGTAATTTCTGGAAATATTTTCCCTTGGAAATGGAAAAGTTATAAATATAGAGAGGAGAGCTTATGTTTCTCGAATTGAAAGTCGAGGAAGTATTCACTGAAAAACTGTTTGCCAGATTGCAACGTAGTTTTTGTATTGGCTCAAGGATCATTTGGAATTGGACTTTCAAATTGGATATTGGAGCTCATTTAACCTAGTTCTCTACGTTTGCCAGTCATTGTTATTTGATAAGTATGTGAGGGGGCCGATGCAGACTCTTTATAAAGATTTTGCCCCCACAATATGGTATTCAAAACCGATCTAAAATTGTCAGCTATTGGTATTGTAAAGAAAACTAGTAGACATTGTCCCCCATCAGCAAGGACATTAGAATGCAGGCCATGCACGACTAGTCTTCCATGGGGAAAGACTTTAAAATTCAAGATTTTAAAATGCTGTATACTCGTACTTTGGTATTTTTTTCTCCAAAATGGCAACGAAATACCAGATTCTTTCTAGCACTACCAGACTACATAGATCTTCTTCGCTTCTTTTTATACCCAGTGACTCAATTTGGCAACGATCGAATGAAATGAAAGCGTCCTCTTAATTTCCTGATTTAGTCGTGAATGGATATTTTAAGAAGTGTCCTTTCCACTTAAATTTCAATTAAAGATCGTTGCCTACGTACATACATACAAAATGTGGTTCAGTCGGGAACTTAAGCCTGAGTACGATAGATACCTGTCGCCATATGTTTGCCAAATGAATGTTAGAGCACAACACAGCAATCCAAATTTTTATATCGATTAGCCAGTAGAGTGGTCTTCTAGACTCGTACACTTCAAGGGACAAGTATTAGTTCCTTCGAAAGTTGCGTTTTCGAGATCTCATTACTGGGCAATATTCTGATCCTTAAACAGACTGTGCATATCTTATTACGTCATAGGTGTAGATATGAATCCACAGACTATAGTATTCCTAACCTGGACACTTAATCGAAGTCGGTGTTGATTCTTAGCATACTGACAAGGATCCCTGGGTCTTAATTCTTTTCCAAAATGCTATGCATTTAGTACAATTCAGATTGCAGATGACTTAAAAGCTATTTTTGAGTGAAATATTGTTCAAAGCTGTCTTATATGGGTACCGGAAGCTAGCGGAATCAAGGGAAATGAAATCTCTTTTGTCACTTGCAAAGGACGCATCACAGTCTGGAAGCAGTATGGTGTTAGTTTTGTTAAAGTCTTATACTGGATCTATTCTCATATGGTCTCTAAACTTGGTGAAAGATGGTCGAGCCGGGGCTCATACAAAACCTTCAAGTGTTTCGTGGGAGGGAATAAAGCACTGCAAAAGGAAGGACTTGAAACTTCGATCATAATCTCTTTCACTGGTCGAAATTCTGCAGTTCACTAAGCACGCTTTTGGCTAGGTGGACAGAAATAGAAAACGTTGGCTTACTACGTTGCGGTATATCGGTGATTAATCCTTCAAGTGTAAAAAGAGAGGTTCCTACTTTCTACAGAAGTCTGCTGGTTTTTTACAAGGAACGTGCGATTTCCTTGTGTTTAGTTAACTTTTTTTTTGTTTCTGTGGGAATTTTATTTATATTCAATATTTACTCCGGAGAAGCGTTAGATGCTTGTAGACAAAAACTCGTGATTTAGAAGTTCCTGCTTATATGGCTCCTTGATAGGGAGATATATCCACGCGATTACGTTATGACTAGCCTTAGCGCTGTGTGAAGTTGGACGCTCGAATTCCACATTTCTCGGGTTCACTCTTCATTTGGTTCTGCGGAACATCTACTACGGTAGTAAAAACACAAATCCGCTACCAAATTTCGATGAGCTACTGGTTCGTCTCTGAAAGCTGTTGAGTAGAGTAGTAGAGAATGTCTTGGAACCGGTCTCCAAACGTGATGATTTGTGGAGTGATCCCCTCCTTTTCGTTTTTATTGAAGCTTCTCTTTGCGGCAGTTTATCAGTCTTCTAATTTGCTGATATTCGCTATGACCATGAGCCCAGAAGTACCTTCCATCGTATTCCAAAAATTTTAAGATCTTCGTGATAGCATTTCCGAATAAAATTTTTTTTTAATTCTTAACTGAAATTGTTTTATTGCTACCCGCCTGTCAATGAGAAATGTAATTTCACCTTGTGCTATTACCCTCATGGTAGCTTCCTGTTTAAATTTTGTCGCTGCGATCGTCAGAAAGTCAAATTGAAGTGGATAGGCTAACGACTATGGATTAAGTGCTTCATATTTTCATTTTATCATGCCGAGTAAAGAATTTAAAATGAGATGTAATATGACTTCTCCGCACTATTCCTTGTGCTATATTTGTATTCTTACTTCTGCAACTTAACTATTCTGTAAAGCTAGAAAAATATTACGTTAAAGTCAAGCAAATAATGTTGGCAGCATTGATACAAATCCCAAAGAAAAACTAGTTTAGGTAATTATTTCGGGAACAATTGAAATGCACTTAAATAATATCTTTTAAAAAATAATAATTAATTAAAATACGTTAAAAACTAAAGGAATACAAATTTTGTTTTGTTTGTAAACACAATGAAAGTCCATAGTCTTGTTTTGTGTTATTTGGTAGAATACTTAAAGCCACAAAGTAATCAACCCTCCATCTGTTGTTCCATTAGATACTACTTCGCAAAAAATAAAAAATAATAAAGTTTTTGTTGTCGAATGCATCGCATCGCAAAATTTCTGTTTTAATTGTTTAATCCTTGACTCGAAGCATGAATAGTTAAGTTTGTTTACAACAGAAGAACATTTTTAATGATTTTATACTTGGGTTATGGGCGAATATTTTAATTCCAATTCATTTATACATTTCGCATCGCTGTAAAACAAAAAAAAATAAACTTATAACCAACAAACTTTGCTTTAGTAAAAAAAAAAAACAATAATCTTTAAATAGCAATAACATTGCGTGCATTTGTTGTTCCTTCATGGTGTTTTCTAGTGAATCGAAATAAATAAGTAAAAAAAAACTTTTTAATAAGTTTCCTCTTCTGGTGGATGTTCTTGAATGTGTATATCTCTAAATAGAATGCGCAACATTGTATTACAAAACAGCAAAAAAAAAAAACAAGTATTACGAAATTTGGTTTCTAACATGTTTTTATTGCAATTTTATTACATAAACTTTATGTAGCTGCGAGTATGCATACTGTCAGTCAGAAATATACAAAAAAATACGACACTTCTTTCCTAATCTTTTCTCTAGAGCTTTGTTTTGTGTGTGTGACAGCCTTAAACAATTTATTTTTTTTTTTAAATTTATGTTGCATTGAGATTAAGCAAGGAAATATTAAAATTTAAACATAAAATTATTTGTAACTGTTATAATTGTTTTTTTTATTTTAAGTTTTTTGTTTATTTTTCCAGTCATTTGTCGAATGTGCTTGCAAAGATCAAATTTTTTTTAAATTTTGTTCATTCTATCATGTTGCAAAGGGTTTTTGTTTGCCTTAAATTTACTTGTAAACAAGAAAATTTTTTGTAAGAAAAACAAAGATTTTTAGTGTTTTTCTTGTCTAAAAGGAAAAAAAAAACACATTTTTTGGTACATCTCATGCAACCGATAGAATTTTTCGCCTTTCTTTGTAACTTCATTGTTCATGTTAATCTTTTCTTTTAATTTATATTTAACAACTAACACATATAGTCTTATATTTTTTTAAGGACTAGGATTAAATAGAAATCAAAAAAATATTTTTTTTTTTATATAGAGGAACTTATTTTTAACTCTTTAATGAGTTTGATGGAAGGACCAAAAAAATATATTTTTTTTTCTTTCTTTTCTAATTTATTTTAGTTTATTTAGTATTGAGGAGAAAATGTTTGTGTAATTCATGTGGTTAAAAACCTAAAATTTCGTGCGACTTGTTTTTGCATTTATAAGAAAATGCAACAATAGAAAATTTAAAAGCGCATATAGGACAGTGATGCATTGAATTGAATGTTGTGTGAGACTCCGAACGTTAAAGGTAAGAGAATCGTTCATTTGCACGTAAAGTTATAAACAAATAAATTGTAGGAATAAATGTGTTACCATCCTTCTATTTAAAGATGCTACAATAGTTTCTTTGCCGTCTCAATTAGTCAGTGTTTTATGATTCCCAATAGTATCAAAAATCTTTTTTGAAAGACTAAAAAAATAGGATTTTATACGAGAAGATTTTTATTCAGATGTTGATGCACGACTCCTATACTTCTACCAACATGAATTTTTCAAAAGACGTAATGTATCGATCTACCACTTATGGCGAAGAGTACACTACTCTCTGGATTTCCCCAAACATCCACCCTGACTATTTTTTTTCACTTGAAAGCTCGTAATTGCCTAAAAGTTATCTGCTCAATCCTCTGGTTTTCTGGCAGTGATAACCCAAGATACGTCCTTATTTTAACGCGAATTGAGAAACTTTGTCATGTCAGTTATTACTCCCAGATTTTTTCCCGAGACGTGGGACCGTGAAAACCTTTTTGGTATTTTCTGGGATTCAAACTCTGAAGCTCCTACTCAGTAGTCGAATGCACTAACCACTGAGCCACGGCGCACATGCCCTTAAAAGTTCTCCATAAAAAAAAGAAGTTCAACGGTGGGCGTTCAGGGTTCTTCTTGTTAAGAGATAATAATATGGTTAACGAGCTCTGTTCACAAAATATCGACCAGGTTGTACCGGCCAGAAAAGTAAGTCACCAAGTCTCTGTAGCTCACTGACTTCACTCTAAACCAACGTTGCAGCTTCAGCTTCATTTAAAAAAGTTGGGGCCAATGGTGCCACCACTCCAGAACCCGCCCGAAACTATTACTCTTTGCTTCTCTGCGACTACGTGTGAATATTCGAAGCCCTAAATCCTAAAGTTTTGCTTCTTGAGATAGGGTCAAGTGGGCACAATGGACACATCGTTAGACGTTGACAGTTTGCTCTATCTACCTAACCTAGCCTAGGCTCCAAGATAAAAATGAATTTCGATCGAAAAAATAGGATTTGGCGACCGGAATCGATGTCATTTTTCAAAGCAAAATAAAGCAGATAGTTTCTATATGAGAGCATTTTCAAAAAGTTTTACTCTAAAGCGAGGATAAATACTTTCAGTTAAACTAGAAAAATAAAACAAAATCGTTTATAAACCGAAAAGCAGTTGACAGATGACGTTTATGAGGAGTATGTCATAGCTTTACTCCTTAAGACCGGTTTTAGTATTTAATTATCTGAAATATCGAAGCATGTCACATATAAGATATATCGAACTCTTAATGCAGCCTCCAGCCTAAAGCGCTCACGCTTTATTTATTAGAATACTGGGTCTTACTGTCGTTTGATAGGAGGGGCTTCGAGCGCAACGCGTGTACAGTAATCGCAAATTTCATGATAAGTGAAAAATAGGATTCATACCATGATTCCCTGTGGTTCTCCGAATAGATTTGCATTTGTCAGTAGTTGAATGAATTTTGAAAAAGTTGATGACATTCTACTCCCCGCTCTGTGTTCTTAAAATTGATCACCCCTGTGTTGTAGATTCCTTACTTCTCGTTCTATTTGTACATCTTGCTGCAAATGGTTTGTAGCTATCTTTGTGTAATTTATTCAAAAGTTCTGATCCCTATAATGCAAAGAAAGAGTTTCAAACACTAAAGTATCGTTTCGATAGATAACCTCGAAATATCTACGAGTAGATACCGCCTCCTGACAATCCTTTCTTAATTCCGAGCAATTTATATTCCACACCAACCCTAGCAGTGTCCATTTGTATAGGCCCCTATTTAGCATTTACTTTTCCCATTTAAATATGTGTGTATGTACGCATTTATTTATACAATTTTTTTTCCTTTTGTTTTATCCCCTATCGCACAGGAGTGGGAATCCAAAAATTAGTCGTGCAAATCCTTAGCAATAAATTTAATTATATCGTTGTGATATCTTAAGTGGCCCAATCTGTCCAATGTAATGTCTCGCTTACACACAACGCCGGTTGTTACGTTATGGTCATTTCTTTAAAGCTTAAGAGCTCCTTTTTTTGTATTTTAGTCCTTTTTTTCATTCCTCTCTCCCTCTTTATAAAATAGTATCTTGTAGTAGTAAGGATACCCATTACTTTACTACAATTGGGTTAAGCTGTCACAGAGTCTGAAAATTAGAAGAAGTTTTTCTACCGCACACACTACACTATTCACAGTTTTAACTTGCTAATGGAGTCCTTTCGCGTTCAGTGTACACAATGAGAAATTTCCAACAATAAGGATCACCTCAAGAACTCACAAGTCAATTAACAGTTTAACTATAGTTACCCTTAATGGATTTTTTGTTATTCTTTTTCTGCTCTTGTCTTGAACACACATCCTTGTTTTTTTTTTTTTTTTTGCTGTACACGCTGTGTTAAGGAAGGAGGAAATGGTGGAATGTTGATTGAGTTGAGTGAGAGTTGAGAACAGAAATCAATTAAACACAATAAAGAAATACGTTTTGTGCGATTGTTACGTATAACAGTTTCATATCTATCCGCAGATGAATGCGATGTATACTCGTGCATTGCATTCGGTTCTTAAAATAGAGGTCATTTTAATTCCACATAAATGGGCCTTTGTGGTTGGAGGAGACTTGGTTGTGGTTGGGGGGGGGGGGGATTGTGCATTTCATTAGAAAGAATCAATAAAAGGAAATATTTTAGAAATTAATTTCAATTCATAACACAATTCCAATTTAAATTGTGAATCGATGTTGAACGAAGATATTTTTAATTAAATCTGAGGTTGAACGCATGCTGATAAATTGAATTTATTGATTTGATGATGACATGTGGTTTTGTTTGTAAGGACGTCCTTTGGAATTGTGCGAAGTTAGTGTGGTAAAGCCATGAATTGAATTTGAGAGCTGTGTTCAAATGAATTGCTATGTGAAAAGCAAAAATGTGACTGGTAAATAACATTTACTTTTGCGAAACACTTTAATAGAAGTTGTTAGTTCTCAATCCACATATGTATATGGGAATATTGCTGTTTGTGTAATCGAGCCTTAAGGTTGAAAAGTTTCCATTTGAACTGTACGCACGTGGGCACTTTTGATACTTACTGTACAGGATGTCAGTTTAATTGTCATAGAATAAAGTGATTGTGAATTCGGAACTCGTGGCTTACTTCAGGTGTCATTCGACTTTTTTTCTTTGGATGTCAGTTTCCGCACTCCAGTCTCCTATTCTTAGGACGCAACTGTCTCCTGCAAGCGTCTGGTTAAGCTAACTGACTCTGAACTTACGAGACGATATACATACGTATCTGTAGAGCATTTGAAGACTCTCCGTGCCGAGGGGGCACAATTGACCCTAGCCGCCTCAAACTGGCACGGCATGTTGATTTCGTGAATGCAACCGATTTCCTTAGATTTCGTGACTGAACCTTCTGCGTTACTCTTACTCGTTCGCTTCATCAATACAATTGCAAACGAAAATCATTCATAGTATCTTCTTTGAATGCAAGCAAAAAATTGCACCATTATGGAGGATTCGTATGATGAGGTCCCTATATGAAGTCTTCAGAAAGAGCTTTATGGGCTTCTTAGTCTAATAAAACTACGATTGCTAAGAGTAGTTTCTGCTTTCGTCCTTGGACTGGGGGTATCTTTTTCGACTTCACTGGAGTGGTGAGTGTCTTTCAACGGCACCCTAAAAAAACAGACAAAAACTTAACATGGCTCTGCATAGTTGGTCTCTATTAACGTCACCACATGAGGGTTCATAATCGATCAAAAGATTGGCTGTTGTGGAAATACGTCATCAATGATGGGCTAATTTGACTGAAGTCCACATTGATGCGGACTAATCAGGTTGTTAACGAAAGGTTTTAGGCATCCTCATAAGCATCAGACAATTGAGAAGACTGATCCGTCGTTAACTACCTACCACAGTTTTGAGGGTCGCCGTTTTTGTGAATCGGATTAGAAGAAACTGTGATTGATTCTATTGTTTTGCTTTCATCCGGCCAAGTCTTGCAGATGAGATGGTCTGTTCTACGTACTATAAATCACTATCAGGGTCAATAGCCATATCGGCAATCAGCCTAGATATCGATAACTCTATGTTTTTTGGTTCTGGTGCACGCAAATGTTCTCTGTAATCGTTTATGATAATTGGTTCGCCCTTCCTGACAAAGGTATCTTTGTCATAAACGTTTAAAAGTCTATAGAAATTGTATGTCCTTCTGCTCAGCAGCAAACAAGACTACAACTATTTTTTGTTCTTTGTCTCTACAAACTTCTTTTCGGTCTTTAAAGCCTTGGCATGCATTTATTACCTTCTGGTAAAGTTTGCAGACCTTTTTCGATGTGGCCATTCTCATGCTTTTCAATTTTCAACTGGAGATGTTGATGTTCTCCGCTTCTCTTCAGTTTATAAAAGTCGCCCTTTATGCAGCCCAGTTTTGGCAGGACTTATAACTTGCTCCATGTACGACACTGTTCAACTTCATGAAATTTTGGGTTTCTTTGTGGTGGCAGTGCTCTTGATGCATTATTATATCACGACACCAAAATTTTCTACTCAAGTTGGCGGTAAGAAAAACTCATTTGACTTAAGTTCTGACGACTCTTGCGACAGCAGGCGTTCGATGTTGGCTAATGGGAAGGTTCACACTTTATTTTCTGTCCAGTCCAAGTCTTCGTCAGGAATAGGACACTTGGAAGCTATTACTTCGAGAACTGTCTGATATCTCGCTAACCAATCTTTCCAAATTTCTGAAGACGTCATATGGATGTGTCGAATCCCCAATTTAGACCAACGAGTTTTGGGAAGGATTACTCCCTCAATTGGGCATCACAATGTGTCCAGAGGGACCTAAGTGCGATGAGGTCGAGTTCGTCTCTTCCCCATCAATCCAGCAACCTGGGATAGTTCAGACATCTTAAATGCTAAGGAAGTTCAAAAATGTTTTCTAGGCAATCTGGTTCACGATTTGGGCGGTAAATTTATCCTTCATGTCACATATTTATTGTTACCAGGCGTTCGCTTACACGTCTTAAAGTCTGGAATCACTGACTGAGTCTTGTTTCCTTATCTTTTTTTACAGCACACACCGTAGTGTGTGTCATAGTTATTGATCCTTTTTTTATGCATGTGCAGTACGTACAGTTTTCCATCCTTTTGTTGCCTGCACCAACCCTATCGCCCTTCTTGGATGGTACTAAAACTCATTTCTGGTTTCATTCGAATACATTTTGAATCAACGGTGCAATCTGCATAGTAATAGTCAGCAGCTTTAAAATATGCCAGTTAAGCACTTTTTTGAATATCAACTGAAAACCTGATTTTTTTTTTTTGTTTTTGTATTAATGTCCTTTGTCGCATTAAAATATTTAAAACCAACAACTTTAATTGAGACCAATTAAATTAATTTGCCGGGTTTGGTATTTATTTAATTTCGTGTACAAGGATGCTATTACAATGGGATAAATGAAAATTAAAATAAACGAATTGCTTTGTGAGACTTAAAAATCAATCAAAAAAAAAATCCTACAACGCTAAATAAATGCAAAAAAAAAATCAAAGAATTGCTTGAAAAATGAAAATTAAAAACAAAATCACAATTGTCGCAGATCCCCTTGTGTCCTTTCAGCCTAAAGCCACCATTCAAACGCAATCAAAAGGGTGGGTCGAAACATTGAAACGAATTTGTTCTCCAATGGTCACTGTGTCCGGGTAGTACCTTTCTTTTTAATTGATCCCGGACGAAAAAGTTGGATCGGTTTTATTCGAATTTATTTGAAACGCGCTGCAAAATAAGTCGATTTAAAACGATTCGACTTTCATCTGCAATTAAGGTTTTCAAAGGTAAATTTGTTTCCAATTTTTCATGCTCGCTCTTTTTTTTTTGGATCAGCAAATACAGGGTTAAACACCCACCCACCACTCGCCATTCGTTAAAAGTGGATTTTATGCGAGATTCTAAAGCGAAAAGTGTTATCCTTTTGTAAATCTTTTGCGTTTTTTTTTTGTACGCTTTTCTATTTAATTTGAAAAGTTTCTCTTATTCTGTGTTTAAGAATGTCGTCGTGGTGGAGAAACGACTAATGCCAATCCTTGTGGCATAACGAGATTTTCTCCTCCTTTCCACGTCTGTTCATACTAAAGAGGACTATTTATCCAATAGATACGCCACCTTCGATGACACGATAATATCCGTTTCTCATTTAAACGAGATAACAGTCTTGTAAAACAATGTTGATGTTTTCCAACATTAATGGTGGGGGGAGGGGGCTGGATGGTTGGCTTACAGCGCAACATGGAATGAGAATTGTTTCCCTGACACTAATCCCAAAGTAAAAGTTCTACTCAAAGACACGAATGTTTCTCATCCTCTTCCCCAGAGTTTCACTCTCTAACAACTTGAAATGAATGTTTTATTTTTAATTAGTTTTTGCTTCCTACATTCTAAGCCGTGTGCCCATTTTAAGGATACACAACACACAAACGATAGGTGAATGGTGGTGGAGGATATGCGATTGCAAAAAGGAACAGAGAATAATAACGAAATGAGAAATGGAATACATTTACGAAAAAGATGCACGAAACAAAAAAAGAGGGAGAAAAAAAATTCGAACAAGAAAAGAAGTGAAATAGAGAACATAATGTTTCCGAATCCAGACAGAAAGGGAAAAATTTTACGCTCTACGAGTTTTCTCGTTTTAGTGTTTCCGGGATATGTTTTGAAAGTGTTTCGATATACATATGTACTTTTAGCACATGTTGGAAGGAGCTTGTTTCGAGTTTGACAGAGTTTTTTGTATGCGAAGGTCAGAAAGGCAGAATCTCTGAAATTGGTTTTCTTCAGATGATGAAATTTAGACGAGACTTGCAATGCAATTTGGTGTGAGAAGCAATGTGCATATTGGCGGGCAGGGAATATGTAAGGATCAGAGGGGGTTACGTTGAGGTTGTGCAAGGCACTTACGTATTAATGAAATTAGAAAGGGCAAAGACGTCGGTATGTACACATACATATGTGTGTCGGAAGAGATCGACTGGACTTAATTTACAGCCGAAAGTAGTAAATTTAAGTAGCAGCTCGTCTTGCTTACCGACTTTCAAGTTTCTAGCTCAAACTTCGATATCAACATGAGCACGTAAATCAAGGAAATAGACTACGTGAAGGCTTTTTAATTAGTCAGTCCCTTTGCCAAGGGAGGGACCTCAAATAGGCAGACTCATTTTATTTCTGATTTCGGCCATCTTATTCAGGTAAACACAAGATTCAGTCAAATAGAAATTTCAAACAGCATTTCACAGTGAATAGTTCGTGATTTTTTGCTGGAGCAGAAATGGTGGCAATGGTGTAGTGGTAGCCTCATCGTTTGTCGAGCTGATGGTTCACCGTTCAATCCCTGATGTCAGCAAGCATTATATGATAAGAGGCAGTCCGATCAATTGCGAAAGTTTGTGACAACACTACTGCGAATGCATAACACTGGCAGTAGGTTTGTCATTTGGAGAAATTGATCGCTCTGTTGATAATTGATATGCTCATGACATCAGGTGGATCGGGAAAAAAATACTGTGAATCAGAAGCGAAGGCAAAACAAATAAATGATAACAAAAATCTCCCCAATTATCTGGACACCACCCCTGGAACTAATGTGTGAATCCTAATACAGCTGAGTTTCAAACCACTACACCAATCTCTTTCTCTCTCTCTCTATCTTCCTTTCAACGCCCGCACTGTGCATAAACACTGTACTCGCACTGTGCGAGTAAATTATAAAAAAAAAAAATTTCCCGAATAGCAAGGCTGGATGGTAAACTTCTCAAATGAACGTGTCTGTATTATTTTCCACCAACATTTGGGCATAAGAAAGCTATTGACGAGTTGGTTGCAAACTTTATCGACAATTGACCGAAAACAGAATTCAGCAACCGTTTCGAAGAAGTGCTTGGACATATTCAGCAGAATCCGCGTGGCTTTGTGTAACTTTTGATGAGACATGGGTCAATCACGAAAAAGTGTATTTTTTTTAGCGCACTCTCCACGCTAGGAAGAAGGACAAAACAGTTCCATCGACCGGAAAGTTTTTTTTTTTTTTGTAAATAAAACGTCAGCTGAATCCCAAAAGCACTCTATTCGATCAATTGTACTATAAGGCAGTAACCAGTACCGGATGAACTGGCCAAGGCATGGTCACATCTAAACTTCTCGTAGGCCCTCCACGGAATGGCACATCGCTTAGTTCTTTAAACAGGTCTATCTTCCTGATAGGTCTATATTTGTTCAACGAAAAAACTAACAGGCATTGGTATCGATTAGGTACATGCGCCATAGCCAAATCGGTATGGCCAGGAAATAGAATCCATTCGTCAATAGCTATGCGGTTGCCCAGCAGTAGCCACCAAAAGGAAAGAGTTACTTCCTTGCCGAGCTAGATAATCTTACCAACATTGAGCTGAACAAACTCCTGAGATTCATACACATATCTGCGTAGATTAGTTCAGCCGTCGATCCCTGAAATTTAGGTTCTCAGGGGTCTGCTATTGGGCACAGCTTCCTATCAACTACGGCACCCATTTACCTAACCTGGTAGTTGGGGAAACTAATACTTCACTTCTGTGTTATGCTTAGTGGCTGTCATAACAATTCCCCGACGGAATTCGAACTTACAAGTGTTCAGTCACAAGCATGCACACTACCTAATACACTGTGGCCACCACTTGGCCGGGAAGTTTTCTGATATTCATGTGGCATAATTTTTATCGATGCCTTTATTGGATAGATCCCACTGTGAACTAATGAAAAATCGACTCCACTTGGCAAGAAAAAAACAGTTCTCTTTCACCACGACGGTACCCTAGTTCACATGTCCACAATTTCGATGGCCAAACTTACGCTCTGAACTGCTTCTTTATTCACCCTATTCTCAGCATTTAGTTCGTGAATTATTCATATTTCCAAAAACATATTAAGAAATGGATCTGTGCAGAAAGATTCACATGAAAAGGGGAAGCCATTGCTGAAATACACGTTTATTTTGAGGGGTTCCAGAAATCTTTTTTTGGTATTAAAGTGTATAAAGCATAAAGGGGACTTTGTTGAAAAAATTTAATTTTGGTTGGTTAGGAAAAATCGTTCATTTAAAGGCCACTTACTGACTTATCAAACCTACTTACTTACTTACTTACTTAGATGGCGCTACAGTTCGGGGTAAACTTGGGCCTCAACCAACAAGCCTTTCCAGTTAACCCGGTCCTTAGGTAACCGCTTCCAGTTGCGCCGTCCTCTTGGTTGGAGTCCCCTTCTACTTGTGCGCGCCACTTTAGGCGAAGTCGTCCTCTACTCCGTTGTCCCTCTGGGTTAGCGAACACTCCTTGTATGTACATATGTACATACTTGCAGCTACAAATTTGGTTGTTTTATTTAAAAAAAAAAAAAAAAATATCGGAGAAATGTCCGGCGAATTTTGGATTTTTTACTCGAAAAAAAAAATTGCAAATTAATTCAATGCAATCTCCCCTTTAGGCTCAATACTCTCCAGTGGTCTCCAAGGCCATAGTTTTAAAATGTCTTCCTTTTTCTTTCCTCAAAAAGAACGTTTACTGCAGCTTCGAGATCTTCTTGTTCGTTGAAAATATGTGTCCTCTCAAATGTTTTGGTTTAAGCAGATGACCCGACCGGATGCGACAGTAATTCAAACCCCAAGTTATGTTTTTCAGACATCTTTTGAGGTGACATGTGTTGGCGCGTATTGTCCTTGAGAATAAAAACTTTTTTCCGCAAAATTTTTCGATGATTTTCTTTTGCGACCGACGCAAAAAACCGCTATAGTAGTCAACCATGATATTTCCCTTTGAGTCCAGAAACCGAACATTATCTAGCTTTTTTTCGGGGCTGATGATCCAGATTTTCTCAGTTTTTTTGCTTTCTCTTTGCACTCAGGGCCAAAGTAAACAACTCAGGTCTCACCTGTCGTCACACATCTGGCCAAGAATCCTCTAGACCCGTTTGAAACAGCTCCAAAACCTGGCGATACATCGTCATCGGAAAGTAGCAATTTTGAATTACAACTATTCCTATGGAAGGTTCATTCATCGTTTTGACACGAAAAAGTTCAGGGTTGAACAGTTTCCAATTGCTTCGGTCTTCCCGTCTTGGGAATTCTGTACCATCAATCCAGTTACATCCCAAATACGAAAGCGTCCCATCGGATGTCCAGTGCTACCGCATAAATAACGTTCATTCAATTCTGTTTCATTTTCAAATCCCACGTCAACTTCCCGCGATACAATCGCAATTCACTATAATCTCTGACTGCACGTCCAATCTATGTAACCGCAAATAAACATTCAAAATGTCATGTTGTCATTTGTTTCAATTACCATATCATCAAATCTCTTCTGCTGTATGTGGCGAGAAATAATTCCACTCAACGATAGTATTGCCCCTCAGTTAATTTATAGAATCATCAATTTCTCCATCCACACACAATACGCACGAATTACACGATAAATTCTCGTCTCAAAATTCCCAAAAACTGAACCAGTAAAAAGACCAAAAACATAAATTCTGCCACTGGGCTTAATATATTACACAAAGCATTGGGGAGGGTTTCAAAATATCCCTTCAATGTTACCACAATACCCAATTGAACATTTACAAATCTCTCCATATGTGTACTCGTACATTTTGTGCAACTTATCGGATGCACTGCACCGCACTAGAATGACAAATATCTAGATTTATATAATTTTCGTTAAATGTATTTGATACGATATGGGAAAAAGGGCTTGAGAAATGGTCATTTCAATTTTGAAAATGTACCTACACACCAGTGTTAGTTAGAATACCTAAGCATCCATTATTTGTGCACATTTCTACTTTCTATGTGACCCCAACAATGACAGTCGATTAGGGCGATACAATGTACTCGTAGTTAACTACAAAAAAAAAAAAAGTTTTGTGGTGGTATTTGGTAGACCAACATACAGATGCTCACCCCAAAAAAAAAAAAAAAAAAAAAAAAAAGTGGAAGGGGATGATGATGAGTACAACCATTATGGAAAGTTCTTCATTTTTGTGGCGTGAGGGTGGAGGAGAAGTTTGAAATTGCAATTACGTGAGGGGTATATTGAATTTTGGAAACTGTAGACGGGGCACTGCAGCATACCAACAGCATCAGTGCCATCAGTATAAGCCTATTCTACTACTATTACATCCATTGGTGATTATTTTAATAACAAACGATGTACTATGCGGTTTTTTGTGGGTGAGGGATGATGATATTCGTTTTCGTGTCCTGTATATCTCTGGTAATCCAGGGTGAACTTTTGTTGGACGCTATCCAACGAATGTTACGAGCGGAGATGCATGTTTTTGAACTGAACCATTAGTTTATCAAATATTTAGAAATTCAATAGGAAATTTCTCAAGTTATTTAATTATCTGCAGGGCATAAAATCCAATGATAGAGGGAATATTTGAAAGTGTAATGAAATTCCATTTCATTGTTAGATTATGTGGATTATCAGAGGGTACGGACTGTTGTATGGCTGAAAACCCAGTTCATTGGAATTGTTATGAACTTTGATAAATGAATGGCGAAGTAAGATTCGGGAGGGGAAACAATCGACCTAGAAACAAGTATTAAATGTTATAGAATGCCCTTGACAGTAGGTTACTTTGGTTAAGAGAGCAATTTCCATTTATTTACTCATACGAGTACTCGTATGTGCTTTGTGGGGGGTCTATATTTTTGAAATTTATAGTTTCTTAATTTACTTGAGGTGACACAGCTTTTGGAAGACGTTTTAAAGATTCACTTAGAGCACTGTTGAGTCCATCTCTGCTCTACATAATATATAAATTTATAAATTTCGTGTCCCTGATGCTGCAGAGAATTTTGAACTTGTTTGTCTTTTACTGTATCGGAGTTAGGAAATCGTTAATATTTAAGCTCTTATTTTGAATTCAAGTTTCTTTTTAGTTTGCCTTATTTAAAAAAAAAAAACTCAAAAAAACTTTGCTCACAGCAAGATTTAGACATTTGACTTCTGCTTTGGTGGGGAAAAATCTACTGCAAGAAAGTTGCGCTCAAATGGTACAAGACAGCGGGAATTACCGGTGAATTTGAAGTATAATTAGGAGTACACCAAGGCAGTTGTTAAAGTCCCTTTCTTTTTAACATCGTACAAGATGTGTTGTTAAAGGGACACACCGATGAAACAATGACTATTTCTTTTCATTTCGCGATGATAACGTTTTTTACAGCTGGTAGTGGCAAGTTGACCCATCCTGCGAGAATCAAGTCCCGTCCAATTCTAAATCCTCCAACTGCGATTACAAGAAATAAATTATCGTGTCTCCGTTCACCATAAACTTGCCAGCTTGGACCTTTTAGTCAATATGATGTTCAGTTTGCGTTAAGTTAAGGTTATTGGGTGCACTCTACACAACCATCAGAAATTACTTAACCCGTATGCACCATACATACCCATTTTAAGAATTCTTTTTATGAGAAATTCATTTCCCTCATTTTGATCAAAAATTCTTTTCAAATTTCGCACAGTTTGTCCAACACTGCACTCAATAATTTTTCAATATTTTCCAGGGTTGTTCAGGCTGGAAACCATATATTTCCAGCCATTTCCATACATACCTGTCAATATCTTAAGCGCGTTAGTGTTGCCAGCATCGAAATAGTCGGTCCTCTTTTTATGTATCCAAGTACTCACTGCTTACTTAGTGGTTAGAGGCAGTGATGGATTGCCAGCAAGCCTGTTGATTTATATTAACTGTCACCATTTTCATTTTCTAGGATAAAAGAGGACCTTAGTTTGTGCTCTATGCAGCGGAACCAATGCAATTTGTTTTATTATATCTTTTTAAAGCTTTCGATTTACTTAAATACTTTCTTTTCGAATATGACGCTATCTAGTTTTTGAAATGACGCATTGGCTTGCAAGAATATGATATTAAATGTTCTCGTTTGTTTTTTGTATTCAAAAACCTTTACATATCTGATATATCTGATTGTGAAGAGGAACGTTAGAGCTAAAATTTACATAACTTTTTGGCGAAGTGTAAATTTCGTACGATTACGTTAAAAAAACAACTCCACTTTAAAAGAGTATATGTGTATAATTCCGTCCGTTGTGTCCGCTAAATAATTTTTTTTTTTAAATTTTATTTTCTTAGTATTATTTTGTTCTTATAATAAAATCTCATTTCTTACAAATTTACTAATCTATTTTATTTCTTTCTCCTTCAAAAACAAAAAAATAATCATAATCAAATAAATAATTAAAAAAAAAAATAGGTGAACAATGCAACAGCTCGTGTACAAACTAAAAAAGTGCCAACAGTTCCAAATGGTAAGTTGCATAAAATTTTTTCAACAATTATTTTAATATTTAAGGTTTTTTTTACGAATTGTTATCGGCTTAATTGCAATTAAGATATTTTTTATATTTTATTGAATTATGCATTTTTTTTATAAGAAACTTTTTTTTTTGTTTTAAGAGAATTTACTATGATGCTTGATTTTGTCTTTTTCCCCGGAATAATTTAGTTTTATTTATAAAAAATTTTTTATGATAAGTAAATTTTTCCTTGTGATTTGTTTTATTCATTTTGTTTAGTTTTTCTTTTTCAAGTTCTTGGCTTTTGAAAATATGTGTACACACGTCCATATCGAGAGTTAAGATATTGTGCAATGCATTTGGTGTACCTATTATATAAAGCGAATAAGTATTGAGTATTTCTGTACTTTAACTTGCTGCACTAATTTTGTAAGACCGTCACAATTATTTATGTTTTTCTAACTTATCGTCTCGAATTCATCGAATGTAAATTTATTTTATAACAACCTTCCCGCACGTTTGACGCGCGTTATCAGTTGAATACTTTTTTTGTCTAAAGATTATCATTTAAAATTGTTAACCTTTTATATCGTCACGTCAAAATGAAATTGTCTCTCCTTAAATGTAATGTGTTCCATATGTTTCCTAAACGTCCTTTTTCCTTGAAATAACTTTTGTAAATTGTCTGTCGTCTTGATGTCATTTATCTGGCTGTTTGATTGGATTTACAACTCCTGGCTGACACTAGAAGATTTTTAACTTGAAAATCTTCTTGGGTACCTAATTAGATGTTGTTATCCTTATGTATAGTCTTGAGATTAAGATTTTTCTCATTCTAGGTACTCTGGATCGTCGAATCCATTGTCAATCTACCATGAGTGGATAATTTATGCATGTTAGTGCCTTTCGTTATTTACGCCCCTCCTAAATAAAGTTATCAACTATTGCACCCCTGTGTGTATCAGTGCTTCCCTTAACGATTAAAGATTCATTTCTTTAACTCCAAAACGTTACAAAAGCACAAAAAGTGGACACGTAGCAATTTAATGTCTCTCTTGATTCAAAACCATTGATTCATTAAACCACCAATCATAGAATAGAAAGGACAAGTTGCTCCATTCATTCCAGGGTGAATACTTTTCTCACTGAATTTACTAGCTTATCTTGAATTTCGAAATTTAAGGTCCCTACCTTCGTACAAAGGTCTGTGTTCTCCACGGCTATACTCTCGGAGGGTGCACGTCAGCCTTTTTGAAGCTAGTGATGGACCTCCTTGAAGTATGTGATTGCGTCTGATTTGTCAGGAGGCGTCCGATACTGCACCTTCCCATTGTAAAAGTGCCTGCATCCTGCGTTTGCGCTAACATTTGCCTCAACCAATAGAAATATCGATACCATTTCGATTAATCAGGCTTGATCTGGATCTTATATGCCAACTCATGTTGTCTTAAAAATTTCCTTGTTGCAGATTTATTTTAAGTAGTTATTTTCCACAAAATTCTAGAAACTCTAGTCCGATTCTGTTGATGGCTTAACTTGGACTCAGTCAATAGCACGACTAGTAGTACAATCATCTCGAAGGATTTTAAGCAATGAAAACCTGCGAGTTTTGTAATTGCATAAATATTTATCTATAGATCCCATCCAAAGTGCTGCCAAATATGTGGCTCATCGCTACAAGCAAGAGTAAAGGTCATAGAATGCATCCTTGTGGGACCCCGTAAAATAAGTTACCCATGCATAACGTTCCGTTCCTGGCTTCGGACCTTTTACCGTCTAGTAAGCTTTGAAAGCTATGTTTTCTTTATGTGACACGTTTTTTTAGCATCTCCATTCCGATAGTTGATTTCTGGCTACTTTCAAACATTTTATTCAACACAAGCTACTGTCTTATATTCTTTGAGGTTGTGAATCACCTCGTTTGAATATCTTTTCTGACACCAAGTTGCATACATTTAGGTCATATTTCACCATCTCATTTTTCACTCGAAGTTAACAAATTCCTAATCATCTTCCGAAGGATGTCCGAGACGGTAGTTATACATATCTCCATCAGTTTCGTAATGAAGTCACCTCGATAGATTTTGACCACAAACCCCAAATACGCTCCGATAAACACTCGTCTCATAATCACTACAATTCCGTTTGCAAACTACTTTCTCACCCGGTTCGGTTACTGCCCAACAATTTGTTGAAATACCTTAATAACAACAATTTTCCCCGAACGACTTTCAATTAATTCTCACAGACGTACTCATCCAAATTGTTATGAACCTACCCAAACTATGGCTAAGTACCTCTCTTACAAATAATAGTCAATTTCCCTAAGGGTGAAGCTCAATGTCCGAAATGAATGACAAAAACAAACACCCGTCCCCGAATACCAATAAGCCACGTTTAACTACGACACCCCGGCAAGGAGACATCCTCAAAAGTTAACTTAAAAGATTTATGCATCAATGCGCCCATTTACTGAGTCTATGTGATGAGAGTGTGAGCCCAACCGAACCCAAGACGAAAAAGCTATTCACACGGAACAAAAATCAGAAAGGCGTTGTTCGTCAGGGACATCCCAGCACAGTCCGACAGTCCACCAAACTTCGTGTCTGGCATAGTCCTAATGGGATATTATTCGTTAAAGGAAATGAAATCATTTCCATTTCGCATTTTTCATTCCAGAGGAAAGGAGAGATTTTGAAATCAGTTTTTTTTTTTCATTTTTTTTTTGTTGGCGTTTCCTTTCGTGATTAAATTATTTGTACACAGAATTTTGTAATTTGAATTTTAAACAGCAAAATGGTGGGCGCTAAACAAAAGCGTAATGTTTTTAATTTTTATTTAATTTTTTTTTTTTTTTTCTGCAACGCTTGGAACCGTTTTGTAAAGATTTTGAAATTCCCCTGAAGCCATGCGGAATTACATTGAAATTAATTTGCGTTTACATCATGGGCCTAATTAAAGCGACGTGGTTGTTGTTGGCATTCGCATAATGAGAGGCAGTTGTCAAATTAATACCACCCACAAAATTTGAAATTTAATTTTTCGAAAATATTTACATTAATCGGGAATTCGAAAATGGGTTTTTTTTTTTGTTGCGTGCGGTTAGTAATTTGCATAACCACAGTAAAGCTTTTAGGGTTAGTTTTGTTTTTTTTTTTTTTTTAATTCTTTAGTGCAGCAGGTTAATAGAATTGATTACTGAATATTATTTAATTATATTTACTATTATTAATTATAAAATAGAGGTAAGCCCATGTTTGTGACGGTTGATTGGTTTAAATTGGGTTTACAGTCTGGTCAATGGTTTAAATGGATTTTTTCTTTGTCAATTAAATACAATTTGTGTGTGTATATGAATCGAATAGCGTCTACTTAAATCAATTAAGGAGGATATGTATCCTTTTTTCTTGGTTCCGTTTACGGAGTTACACCTCCATAATTTACTCCATTTGAGAACCCAATCTGTGTACGTTTAAGGAGTAGCGACATCTGGTCTCAATTTTATCGTTTTTGTAAAATGTCCTTCCAAGATTGTCCTATATGTAGGTGTGTCCATTTGAGAGTAAAAACACTGCAAGTAGCTCTCAAGCTGCTCTCGAGAGTATTTTCGTAAGTGGACACAATCCTGACAGCAGCTCGCGGAGAGCTGACAGTTGTACTCTCAATATTTGAGCTTTTTGGGCGTAGCTGTCAAGTCGACACATGCTTTAATCACTACCGGAGATTTAGTCGAAGAATTCCAACGCTGTATTTTATAGAACGTATTTTGAGAACATCTGTCGAAACCTTGGACATTTGATCTACCGAAATGTTTTGGAAAGCGACTGAGTCTGGATTTCGTGATAGAAATAAAAACAAAAAGTTCAATTTCAAAAGAATTTGTGGAACAATTGTGGTGCTCTAAAAGATTTTTGAATTATTGGGCATCTTCAAAATTTGAAGCTCTCCGCACAGAATTCACTTCTGCTATCGGAACAACATAGCTCGATCTTGAGCTGGTGGCCTCCAGTTTCGCACGCCAAGCTGCCAAGTTGGTTGAGCTTCCCTTCCACTTGCGTGCGCCACCTGAGTCGCGGTCTTCTTCTACTGCGTCATCCCTCGAGGGTGGACTCGAATATAATTTAATTACTACACATATAATCAGCCTACATCTGCAAGGTAGGTTCGTCTGCGAAGGTAATTTTGCTCCAATCACGATCGACATTCTCTTAAGCCCATTTCAGTTGTTCTTACAGTGCTCTAAAAAGAGACAGTACTTTCTCCTCTGATATTACCATTTTCACTGACAGCCAAGCGGCAATCAAGTTTCTGGATTTATCCGTTTATCTTTTACGGAGATAACAGAGCATTTAAACATTCACCTATGCTGGGTGTCATTCCAGGAAACTACATGGCGGACGAGCTGGCCAAACAGGGTACTACTCTAAGGATTTTGCAAGATAGGCAAGCTCTCAACATGTCACATCTCGGGACAGATCTGACCTAAGCTGGACCATAAACGTAGTGCCGAGTTTGTCAAACTAAAGCGATCACAGATCAGCTGCGTTATCAGTGTTCTCACTGGACGCTGTCTTATAGGCCAACATGCCAGAAAACTTGGCCTTTTCTCTAACGACTTCTGCAGGAGCTGTAGGGACGAGGAAGGAGAAGAAACCATCCTGCACCTCCTATGTACTTGCCCAGCCCTGTCGCATAAAAGAATGTTCCATCTAGAGTCCCCCTTCCTTAGGCGTCATATGCATCCATCGCCTTATCAAAAGCTCCGGTCGGTTTTGTAAGTCCCTGAGTGGCCTAATGGTTGATCCATGGTATCACAAAGGACCTTTACTGGTTTATGTGTGTTTGCACTCTCGTGCCGACACCTAACTTAACCTAACCTAACCTTCTCCTATGATTCTGATTAGTTTATGATTCTTCTTGAACACTTCCAGGGTTATCATGTTTTGCCGTTGACGATAGCCACGGAGCAGTAGGCAAGGTAGTGTGTTTACTTGTGACCTGGCTGGTGTAAGTTCAAGTCCCACCAGAGGAACAGCAATCACAGCCACCAAGCATAATATAAGAATATCTGAGTTTCTCCAAATAAATACTACCCCAATAAAGGAGTTTCTGCCTGGAAGTACAATGGACTCTGGGATTTGGTTGCTCTTTTATAAAAGAAAAAAATATTTTGTCGTTATGAACTTGTCCGTTTGGATCATCTACTGGTTCATCATGTTTTAAATTTTCTTTGCAGCGCCTAGACCGTCATTGTAGTTTCCAGCTACTTTGCTGCTTTATTGTACTCCATTTAGGTCTTCTAGGATGGTGTGTTAGAAAGGAAGCCTAGAATCGTTTCTTGTATTTCGCTCTAGTCGCTCTTATAACCCGTGTATGCTAATAAATAAAATACCTCTCAGGATTCGAAATGAACCCATTTACATATCCTTATACATGTAATGGTTTTTATTCATGCGTATTGGATAGTACTCGTTTTGTAGAACAGACCGTATTTGAGATGATTCTGTTTTGAACTTTGTAAAGCCCCATAAACACAGCGTACAACTCTATAAAATCTTAGTAAGATATATTTCCTCCACAAAGTCGACAAAATCGATTCACTACAGAACATAAATTTGTATTTTTTTTTAGTTCGGTCTAATAATATGGTCAGGTACTGTAAACTTCGTTAAAAAAAAAAAAGGAAAAACTCAACAATGGCTTACAGTAGGCGATCAAAACACGTCACTGCTTTTTATTTTTGCTTTAGGCTCTAAAAAAAAAAACTATAAACAGACTTAAGTTTATTGTAAATTGAATTAATCACTTAAAATTTTATTGCTTATTAATATGTTAACCTATTCTTTGCGTTAAGAACAAAGTTTAACCAACATTCATAACAAATTGTATTTCATTTTATAAAAGAACAAAAAAAAGACGTTCTTTCAATTTATTTTTGTTTAATTTTATTTTTTTTTCTCTTAATTTTTCCATTTACCTTCGTTGATCACCTTACATCAGTTTGTCTAACAAAAGAAGGTGCCGTAGCGGCTCCAGCTCTAGGTGAGCAAAGCAAACAACAATATTATTGTAATTAAATTTTGTTACTCTTAGAATGGAAAAACCTAAAACCTAAAACAAAAAGAAAATAATAATACTATTAAATACTACTAAAATTATTAACAATTTATATACATTTAAGCTTATAACTTAAAACTTATTAGGTTCTATGTTGACTGTGAATGCATAATAATTGTACAACTTGTAGTAGGCATGTGAATTCTAACGAAGCACGATCAAATTTTATTAATTTCGTGAATGGAGAATGTGCATTAAAATTATTAAAAAAAAAAAAAGCATGCTATATACTTGTGGTTATCCTTGGTACTGTTGGTGATGGTATAAAAAAAAGTTAAGAGGCTATTAAAAGAGCTGTAAAATAATCGCTTCGCCTTTCAGATATTTCCAACAAGTTAGACGTCTTGGCCTTTGAAAAGGACGTTAGAGAATGAGAAAATACCGTGTCCTTTCTAAGCTTTCGGTTAAATTAAAGATTCCTCAAAGTCTCAGACAATTACACACATCCTCCAGAGGAGGTGTGTGAGAAATCAATCTCATCGCTTTTCTGACAACTTTAGCTGCAAAAGATACAGATGCGAATGTGTTCGTATTCATAAGGAGATTTAGTATTCTCGTGATATTTTCAGAAAATATGATTTTCCTCTCGCAGGTAATATGACACTTTGAAAAGTATCCTTAAATGATAAAAAGGAAACTTAAACCGAACTACACATATCATTTTCACGTTTAATCCCATCATATGCTCCATGCTGCTGCTATTCATTCTCCTTGTGTGATATTCGTATTTTTTTTTTTTTTGTTCTCACACGGAAATAGCTTTTAATCCACGTGTGCAATGCAGCAGTATAACCAACCATGCATCCATATGTTGCACGGTAGTACTTCGCTACCATATGTGTCTGCAAACTAAAGGTGCTGCAAAACTTCACACTACCATCGCTTGCGCCAAAGGATAACGAGATGTGGAAAATTTTTGCTACCAAAGCAGCAGCCAGCAAAGGACATATACGACGTTAGTCAACTTAAGTAATATCCACGCAAATTGTCCTTTGGGTTAATGGGATTTCCATAATCCTTTTGGATCATATTTTAACTTTATTCAGGGAATGTGAAAAGGATATGAGCTCGGCTGAGCTTGAGAATCAAGTTGATTCAGGAAGCTTGACAAAAATGTGACGTCAAGTGAAAAAACACATAAACTATGTTCAGCATCTATACGAGTATGTAAGGAGATTAAAGTTTCCATTTCGTCCAGTCTGTTCCAATGGTTGGAATGTATTAAAGTTGATTATGAATGTGTCATTACAAGGACATCGAAATCCATCTATTACCAATATAAGTACACATGTTGCGCTCAAAGCTAAATTTTAATGAATGCCAAGCATGCTGACACTCAAGTTTCTATATACAAGAGATATTTTCATTGAATATGCATGCAAAGTGCATCAGTATGGGTCATGCTTAGCTATTATCGTAGACATAAGATTATTTTAAAGTATTTATGTATGTTTATTTTATAGGGTACTGGATAATGGTACTGGTAGTTGTAATGTATATAAGAAAAGCTTAGTTCGAATGTGAATTACTTGCTTGACATTGAGCATGGAAAAGAACTCATGGAACATAGTGTATACTACAAGTCAGGACTTTCGAATTGAGATGAATTTATTTTCTATCAAATTGTAAATAGTTTCCTATTTTTCCAGGTTATATAGTAGACAAGGATTCACATAGTCTAAAAATGTATCAATAACTATCTACCGATCGGCCTAGCCGGCCAATACTTCGAATACTTGCATTTAAAGAAAAATATTTCGGTGTTCGTTTGACAGTCACTTCGAAAATGTATATGCGAAAACAAAATTAACTTTATTGTAACAAAATGAATGTAAAAGATCTACACGAAGGGAACGTGTCTTAACGTAGTTTGCTAACGCTTCTCCTAAAATCGTCGTTTTTCCTTTTGAATTTTTGTGACACTTCTCTTACGGTACGTTCTGAAAAGGTTGCGTTCGGAATTTCAAATTGTTGGCGGCGTTCAGCTGACAAATGTATGTCCAAAACCACCTCTGGACAATTTGAACACGATCGGACCTTACCCATAAATGTAGCTGTACTGACGCACTGGCAATTTTTAAGTCATTAACCTTCTTAAGACAGACAAAGCTAGTCGGATCAACTACCCTTAGTTAAGAAGTGGTTTTCCTTCCAAACTTTTGCTTCTACAACCGTTAGTGTTTAAAATTATTGAAACATAGTCGACATTAATCAAACTAAATATATCGAAGAAATGGGACCACAGGTGACTACCTTAAGGCACTGCAACTCAACTGCATTGAAATTGGCTTGAATCCATTAAACCGAAAAATCTAGCTCATGAAAAATATGAAAAGAAATTCATTTTAAAAAGTAAGTCTCCCATTATTTTGGAACTTACTGAAGAGTAAATAGACTGGATCCCGTTTTGTTTTTTTTTTCATTTATTTCCTGATCAAGAAGAGCGTCTCAACACCATTCACAATCCAAAGCTTAAAATCTAGTTTGAAAATTGTCAACGTAAAGATCAAATAAAGCTCTTTAGCTTTTCCAAAGTTGCCATCAGTGTGGAAACCGCACAATATAATGCGATCTGCAGAATCTCTTTAAAAATGATCTTACTCCAAATATGACAATTTTGCTTATTAATAAACCCGTTACCCAAGTCAAAAATTAGCCTCGTTGCAGAGCGAAATAAAACTACGGGCCGAATCAGGAAAAGAACGGCGGAAATAATAGTTTTGTAGCATTTATTGCTGCCAGCTAGATATAAATGTGGGCCAAGATCTTTGCGCAAAATTTTCCAAATAGTGGACGGATAGAGCCCAAATTGCTCCGACCGACAATAAATCGATGAATTCTGGTCTCCTTCCATCGTTTTGTTTATAATGGATATATGTGTAGTCTTCAGCACCCAACTCCTTTGACTTGTTAGTTTTTGGTACGCAATCTATCCAATTTTGACGGATGACATATGTACGATTACGTGATCCAAAAAATTCTCGGATGATATTCACAGTAAATTTAGATAATTTGGTAACGTTATTCAAATGTGAATCTATTCGTGATGATTTGTTACAGTCTAATTATTAACAAAAATGTCAAAAAGTGGTTAAAAAGACAGCCCAGTTTCATATATTGCTCTAAACTGTCGGTCCCTTCCGTTTGTGTGAAAAACTATAGCACACACAACACGAATGGTCGCGAGAAGTTAGGCCCTGGACTACATACGATCTGCTGTAGGCAGAACAGCAAAATAGAGCACATGAAAATCATCATCTGCTGCACTGTTTGCATTGGTATTGAAAATCTATTACCATAATTTTATAACAATATCTATTTTACTTTGCTTATTACTTAGTTTCGGGAGAACGGACATAGATAATCTATAGTTTAAAATGACCAGCGATCAAAGCCCTAATCAACACAAAAAAAAAACGTTGAAGTTGGAAAAGTTTTTATAGGCGTTTTGAATGTATAGCTTAGAAAATGTTACTTCGCAGTGTCGTGGACTCGTCAACTTTTTCGTAATGGAATGAGGTACTTTTATATCGTACATAGTTGTTGCCTAGTCAACAAAGGGCACAAAAGGGCAGAGCGCGAAACAAATAAATGGACTCCTTAATGGTATCCTGCTTAGCAGTTTTAAGTGCAAGAAAGAACAGAGATTACCCAGTTCTTTACTTTAGGCAATTGGCTTGTAGTGTATAATATGTAAACAAGTAACGTAGGAAACATTTCTTAATATACATACATCTATGTTATTTATATTGCAAGTGAACGTTAAGATTAATAACAACTGCTCCATGATATGCAATTTGAATGTCTTTAATACAAAAAATAACCAAAAACATATTTTCTTAAATTCTAACCTTTTTCTTTTATTATCACGAACTAATTTAAAAATAAAATTCTTCTCTTTCTTTTATTTTCTCCTGCGGCTCACACAGTTTGCGTACAATGGCCAGAAGGTAAGACTTGTTAACAAACCAAAAAATTTCCATTTCACTTTTATTTAGTTTTTATTACTTAAGGGTTTCTTGTAAAATAAAAAAAAAATAAAAATAGGGCAATGCTAACACTTTCCAGACTACTGTAGGCTTAAATTAACACTCAAAATTAAATAAAAAAAAGAATGTAGATATATTTTTTGTTTTTAATTTTCAAAAAGCGATCTTTATGTTTTATTTGAACTTTTTTGCACCGTGACAGAAGCCAATATGAAAGTTGTGTTTTAAAGTCTTCGTTTTTGTTATTTAATTATTTTTTTTTTTAAGAAAATTCATACAATTAAATTTTATTTGGATTTTTTTTTAGAAAAAGCATACTTTCTTTATATAAAAACCAAAAAGCATCGATTTGTTGAGCAGCATAATATATATATACATATATATAAATATAAATATATTTATTTATTGATTTTTAATTTAATTTTCTTAAGAAAATATATAAATATTAATTTTTGTGTTGTTTCTCTTTGTTAACTTTTTTTTTTTCATGTATTAATTTGTGAAAAAGTTTTTTTTTATATTTGTGTTTTTTTTTAGTAAGTTTATTTTGTCTTTGACTCTTCTAATGGATTTTTTACAATATTTTTTTTTTATTTCCTTTTAATTGAAGTTAAATGGTTTGACGGTTATGTTGAGATATTTTAAATGAAATATAAAAAAAGAATTAAAGAAAAAAAATTAAATTTAAATAAATATGAAATTGCTTTTAATATTAATTGTTATATGAGTTGTAAAAGTTCCTTTGTAGGTCGCATTATAATAATAATAATCGTATGTTTATAGTTTTTTTTACTTTAATTTATTTGTTTAAATTGTTTACCTTTAAAATTAATACTTTTTTTTCGAGTTATGTTTCTCTTCTCATGCATTCTTTTAATTGAGATAAACATATGATTTCGAGGTTTGGTATTTGTTTTGTGTTTTATTTTTTATGTTATAGTGTTTTTTTTTTTTAGTTTTTTAGGAGGAAAGTAAAGTTGGGTATATTTCTGTGTTAAAGTATAAAATTAAAGAAATAAATTAGAGTGGAAGGTATAGTGTACCTATTATCGGATCAATGATCAATCAGAGAAAAAATTTAGAAATCTAGGTTTCGGTATTCTTTGCCTTTCTTTATATTGATTTGCTGTCGTGGAAAGCCAAAACTGTAGTCAGGCGAAAGGGTCGATGGCCAGAATTTAGTCCTTAGCGGGTCACTCGTGGTCGTCAGCCATATTCTAATATTTGAAGCTACTGTTTGCACTATCAACGTGCTGCAACCCTTTATTAGAACTCCTTCCCTATTCGGGTTGGACTGTTGTAAGCTATATACATCCCCTGTGGTGATAGTCTCCCATGGCTATAGTCAAGTACGAAAGGAGCAGAACAATATCAGATACGAATTTCGTAAAAATGTTTCCAAGAAACGGTTAGTGCTCGAACTCCAAGTCAGCTTCCTTTGCCGAATTTCTGGAAAATAGAAGTCAATTGATATAGACCCACCCGCATAAAAATCCTGAAATATCTTGGTCATCTTTAAAATTCCACAATTTCTGCATTTAAATTAAAACGATAGTGTATCTGTGTGTTCTGCTCCTCCGTATGGCTCGGCGAAAGTGTATTTTTCATAGCTTTTGTTATTGACGTCCAAAACTACAACGCAATGCACTCGTTATAACATCACCAAAAAAAAAATCCGAAGTATCAAATTAGATGTCAATAAATATATCCAGTACAGAAACAATGACAAAACTGCACTGAAAGTGCTTTATGTCCAGAGAGTATAAAATTTAGTTCAAAAGGCTGTGGAAATGGAATTAAAAGTACTCGAGTATTAAGAGTCAATTTTGAGTTATAAATGGTGTCCCCTCTGTTGTTTTTTTTTTTTTTAAATTACTATCAAGACAACATCGTCCAATATTTTTCAATGATTATTGCTTTGTTAAATAAGTCCAACCTTCCGATTATTTATAGAAAATAATTGCAGCCAAATGACTACCGCGCCTGGCTTGGCAGTAGCCCATTCTGTCAACTCAATTTGGCAGCACGTTGTCAAATGTTTGCGGCCTTACTTCGTGAAAAGTTTGATGAACTTTTTCGTTAAGTGTGTGAATTGTTTGTGGATCGTTAGATAGCAACAGCCCTTAACCCATAAGAAAAAGGGCGTCAAATCGCAGCTGCTTATAATAAGTTACCGAACTTAATGCGCAAAACATAGATTGTTTTAACAGCTGGTGTGGCAATTAGTACCCTCATGCTGGAACCAAAGGCATTCCCATTTCAAATGGTCAATTTCGCTCACTAAAAATTAGTTATAACTACATATGTATTTATGTCTCAGTAAGACAATTCGTTCACCTGATCGATGTTGCCAGCTTTTTTCTTCAAAGAACTAGAGAGCAACAATGCCATTACTCAAAAACCCACTCCAAATAGTCACTCTTTAAGGATGCAATGCTTTTCTACTACCTCGAGTAGAAGTCGAGTTTCCGGAATCCCAAATCCTACAGCTTTGCTTGTTGACTTGAGATGAAAATGAGCTTCGTCCGAAAAGATAAATTTTCACTAAAACTAAGATCATTTTCCAGCTCATTTAAGGTCTTGCAATCAAGTGAAAAATTCTCACCTTTTTTAACGACTCATTTCTTACCGCTGAGGCTTAACGCTACATTCTGTCAATATATTAAGCGCGCTGGTGTTGTCAACGTCGAGATAGCATACACTTTAAAAAGAAACCTACGGATGGAACACTCTTTAGTAAATTATTCGTCGAGCCTTTGACTAGAGCCATACAAACTTATTTAGATGCTAGCCTTCGAAAGCCTGTCCGTTTGATACTGATTAAGTGTATTCCGCGTCGAAGAAGCGTCTGCTAAGAGCGCGTGCCCTTCTGCCACGAAAAATGCCAGATTCAGCTATGAACTACCCGGGAATAATTTGACCACTAAATGCAGTGGAAAGCTCAGACATCCCTGCGACTAAATTTTTGCTGTTTGTTGCATTGATTGGGAACATTATTCGTGCCTTGCTTGGCTGTGATATCCATGTGCATGAGGCACCGTTTTGGGTGGTAATTTGTCTTAAGTAAAAGTTTTACCAGCGTCGGTCTAAGCTTTGCTGACTTCAGAGCCTTAACCACTATCTGATCATCAACTGCCTTAACCATGGCTGTGATCAATCATTTGTTATCCTGTTCGAATACTTCAGTGGAAAACGCACATGCGGTTTTTGTACTTTTTGTCGGAGATTCTAGCCATGGACTTCTTAAATTTTACTGTCAGAGCCAGATAGGGAGTCGCTGAAATACTCTACCGCAGGTGGCGTTACAGCAGGAGTCAAAAAAATTTGATATTTAACATTCAGCAAGTACCGCTTTTGGTCAGTGAGGCGTCATGGTACATCACAGGACTTTTTGGCATAAACATTGACGTCTTTCTTTCAAGCTTCGATTGCCGCTGTCAATATTTTTAGATTAACAACCAATGTCAGCAGGTTTAAATGTGAGAATAAATATTTTTTTTAATGAAAAATTTCACACCTCGCTGTTGAAAGGAATTAACAGTTTGCCCTTGCACTTGTGTAAAAACTCGTCCATAAGACACTCCTTTGTTGACATTTTTTCAACAATTCAGCCGAATTAATCGCAGTATGCCTAAGCATATACCCAATTCAGCCACGAAGACTCTCAAGTTGAACCCTGTGCAAATGGCTTAGAGCAGAAATAGCCCTTGTCCTGCAATTTCCTGCCAACTTCCTTTGAAATACAAATTTTTGGTTTTGGTGATATCGAATCTGTTACAAAGGACTTGTCTTCATCCTAAATCATGAACTTGAAAGCATTGGTGAGTTCCTTAAGTGATCGTTAGCAGTTAGCAGCAGAAGGCACCCTTCTACCCAACCTAACCCTTCACTGGAAACTCGCACATTGATCCGATAAAGGTTAACAAGAGATTAGAATAACAAACATAGATTTCGTTGGAAACACATGACGTATACGTAACATTTTTTGCAACAAATTTATGTTCCTAGCAAATTTGTCCTTTTTTTTTTCATTTCTTTAGTTCATTCAATTACTTATTTATTTTATTTTTCTTTTTGTAAAATTCTCAAAAACAAAATCTGTACAAATAATAAATGTAATATTGTTAAAAAAAAAAAAGGTTACCGACTACCGATGACTTGGCCATTCCTAGGCGCTACTGTCGGTGCTACACCCATGAATCCAACAGCTGCTCCAGCTGCAGCGCCCTTAGCTCCGACAACGCCACTAGTATTAGCACCACGTGCCGCTACACAAAGACGGAGGTATATAAAATACAAATAAAAAAATTAAGCGCTAAAGAGAGACAAGAACAAAAGCAAAATTCAATATTGTTTTTTTTTTACCAAAGAAAGGAAAATATATATTAAATTCTTATTTTTTTATTAATTTATTATTATTTTTAAGTTACTTTTTATTTTTATTTATTTAAAAAATTTTATTTTTCGCATAAAACTCAGAAAAAAAAATTGTTATGATTGCATTTCTAACCCCCTGTCGTATGTTGAATGCTAAATGAAAATTGTTTTTTTGAAATCGATTTTCGTTTTTATTTTATTTTATCGTTATCATCAACGTGAATATGAAGCTTTGTTGTAATGAATATTATATAAAAAAAAAAAAAAAAAAACTTCATTGAAATATCTATTGTGTGGTCTATATATATAATTTTTTTTTTGTATACTTTTTTTTGTCTGTAATCAATGAAGGAATAATGTTATAGCCCATTTTGCACGCTCTCCATTAACATTTACATAATAGAGCATAGCCAGCAAGATACAAAAAAAAATTAATAAATTGAAATAGTGTTCTGTGTAATTCCCAATTTTAAACGATGGATTTATAATAAAAAAAAAAATGAGAGAAAAATGCACGAATGCATGGTAATTGAATAAAATATTCTATATACATATATAAATATAAATAAATGTTCGATACGATTTTGATTGAAGCGATTGACCAATAGAATGTAAAATGCAATTTAATATTACTACACATACTACTTATACTTTATTTTTCATGCATATACATATATAAAAAAAAAATTCAAAAATTGAGATTGATCGGCTGTGTGGTGGAGGGGTGTTAATTTACATAATTTTTGTTTGAAATTCTATGACGCCATTGTATTCGAGTAGCGGAGTATTTGATTGCAGCAGTGTATAATTTTTGCACTAAATTTTGTTCATATGTATACGAATTAAATCGGCTAATTAGTTCTTTTAATTATTATTATTTTTTTTATTAATAATTAATTTTTTGTTTTTACTACTTCATTAAATCGTGAATATTGAGTAAGCAGAAATTAAATGAATTACATATGTGCATCAATGGTACTCAAAAAATCGATGAAAGCTATTAGTTTTGTATATGTAAGTGGCAGGTAGTTAAATTAAGCTGTGGGGTAAGGATAAGGATTTTTTCAACGCGATATCTCTCAAGTTCAATACACTTCTTACTCTCTAAGGTCTCTAAAGGCATAGCAATAGTTTCAAAACATGTTTCGTGAATGTCCTCAAAAAAAAAGTTTACTGCACCTTCAGCAACCTTCATTCTCTCTTTTTTTACATTTGGGGAGCAGATGAAATTCACACGGCAGGATCAGGCGAATAGGTAGGCTGCATAAGTTATTCAAAGCCACATTTATGGATTTGGCCATTGTTTGATGCGACGTATTGATGGCGTACATTGCCTAGTGAAACATAACCCTTTTCGTCAAATTTCCTGGACGCTTTTCTTTATTTTCTCTCGCAGTCGAGGCAAAAGTCCGCAAGAATAATGGGAATTCACAATCCGAACCTTGACAAGGTTATCAACCATCGTATTTCCCCTTGAGTCGAAAAACACCTATGCCGTTACCTTATCCGCCAATAATTGAACTTTAGTTTTCTGTGGGGCTGGAGATCCAAATTTTCTTCATTCTTTTGATTTTGGGCGCTGTGGCTCAGTGGTTGCTACGTTAAATTACTGAGCGAAAGGTTCGAGTCCCAGAAAACACCAAAAAGTTTTTTCACGGTGCCACCTCTTTCGAATTAGTTGAAAACGTCCGAGAGTAATAAGTGTCATGTGAAAGTTTGTCAAAAAAAGAAACTTTTCGGATGTGGCTCTAAACTGTAGGTCACTTCCATTTATGTGAGTTGAACCCTATGCTTGGAGCAGGTCGCGATATAGTGGTGAACTTTTTGTTTTAGCTCAGATCAAAAATTTTTGTGAATACTTTCATCTGTAACTCAGGTGAATGGTTTCACAGCGTGGGATTCTTTAACGCTCTCTAGTCCACGTTCGAGTTGTGTATTGAAAATTCCTATTATTTCTACTTGCACATGAAGTTCTCGCAACTCGTTCCTTCTTGCATGCCTCTTTTGACTGTTCTCTAACTGTTAGTCTGTTTTAACCGCGATGAACTCCAAATCAGGAACTTCAGGCCAGGCCGTGAACTGCATACGATCTGTTACAAACAATATGTATTCAATTTTTGTTTTCTTTTTTTTTAACTGCAAAACAGCACGTTTTTCTATAATCGTGTTGCTTTGACGTCCGATTTCGACAAGGATGTCACAACTGTACGAAAAATAAATGATACCAAATGTTTGATAAAGTTCTCAGTGCTGCCACAATGAAAAGAAAATCCTGTCCTCAAATTACATTGGTAAAGGCCAGTAAGGTGAACTACATATGTTTCTGTGGTATGGTTTTTGCTTTCTTAAAATATAAAAAATGAACACAAAATTGGTGATGTGATTTTGCCGAGCACTGCTGCAGAACAGTGTCGCCCACAGCTGGTTAATATCCTTTTCAAATAAACATGTCTGTGCATCTTGGAGGATAAATACATTGTGTTTGCTTCATCTAAAAATATCGATGAGATTTTATTGAAGTTGACACCACATACCAATGGATCCGATATGTCGAAAACATGAATGACTGAAGAAAAGGCTCTTGTCCTCGAGGTTTGTTATGTTTTACATTGTGAAAAATGAAGTGTTTTTCGCCTTAATCCTTTCAATCAACTCGGCACACAATTCTGTTCCAATATTCGATCCAATATGAAATTGTGGTCGCCAGGGCACAGTAGTTATTGTATTCGACTGCTGATTGGGGAATTTTACCGCTCGAATTCCAGAAAGCACAAGAAAGTCTCCGTCTCGGTCTCAACTTTCGCGATTTCTGACAAATATCCGAGAGAATTGATCGCCTTGAGAATATTCTCTCTTCTCTTTTCTGGTCCTGGTCGACATGTTTTCGTCAGAAAAAAAATCAAAGAAGGTCGGGATCTTCCAGATGCTTGTGGAGAAACCGACTTTCTTCGGCGTGCATACTTCTTTTTTCGTTTCTTCTGACAGAATGGCCAGTTTCTGTCTCTGTTCTCATGGCATAAGAGACTGCGAACAAGTCGCTCAGACACTTGGAGGTTGCTTGTATTTGTCCTCATCCACGTTCCTTAGCTCTGGTCTATGTGATGTTGCATTTATCGATCAAGTTTCAGACTTTTCTAACTGCACAAACGCGTTAAATGTCTTTTACGATTCGAAACACCATCAGAGTTTCTAAATCGACGCGAGGACGAATGATCGGAAAACATTCAAAAAGTGCGGTATTTCTACATCACGGCTCGTCTTTTTATTTCTTCTGTAAAGTATTTACCTATCATTCTATTTGGGGAAAACTTAAACATCTGCCATCAACGCAATCAACAGTAAGACTGAACAAAGACATGTCCTCCAATATTTGCGACAGTCTGAGGTGGTCAAAATCCCTAAAAGTGATCGCAATTACAGGGGTGGCGAGCTAATTAGAACCCCTTGCGATATTTTCCTATTTTTTGACTGTTTTACTGCTGTACTTCGGGTCCAATTCCTTGTTAGATGGACATCGTACGTAGGTTCTTCCATCGGGTTCTATCAGATGACAGAATTCCAAAATGGCTGACTTCCTCATACATGACTTTTGTCGAAATTTATACGTTCTCTCCGACTTACTTGGCTTCTTCAAACTTTCGCCTCGAGCTCTTATTGTCCTTGACGACACCGTTACAGCATAATTTGCTTCCAATCGAGCTCTTATTTTCACTGAAATAGCAAAAGGATTCCTTAGAGAATGCTTCGTGTTTTTCTTGGTCTGGGTCGTTTCCGATTCACAAATGTGGCAAGCTCCTGAAAGTGCTTTAAGGCATTCTGCACTTTTTTCCATGAACAGTCGGTATTCCGTTCGATTTTTGAAATAATTTTTTTCTTTTTGATATCAATTCTAAATAAGGCTCCTTTCCTGCTTCGTGGAACTCTTATACGTAAATCTTCAACAAATATACGAGCAATAAGTGGAATGTGAAAAATATTAAATTTGAATCACGTGCTACATTGAAACTTACCGGAACCGTTGGGTGTGCTAATTAAAATGCCACAGCAAACCAGACGCTAAAACTTGTATATCGCGAGATGGTGACCCCAATCTATAAGTATTTTACAATCAAACAGTTAGTCATCGCAAGATCTTTTAAAACCTCGTGAAACTTTAATCTTCGTAGTACGTGGTGTTGTAGAAAAAAAAAACTTATATGAATTTCCCTAGGGGTCTACTAATTAGCTTACCAGCGCTGGATATTGTTCATTAGCAAGTATCTTTTTTATTCAATTTACATTATCGTCGTCATGTTTGTTGACTAAACTCCTGAATCTTATCTTGAGCGTTTGGTATGAACTTGTTACGTCCTTTCTTGGATTCCTGCAAATATATACGACTGGTACTAAAGATACGTACGTACGTAATAGTCTCTGTTACGTTTTACACAAAACACTGCTTAGCATTGCCAATTTTATTAAAGCTTTATATACCTACATATACATGTATATATATTGATATAGAAAATATTCAAAATTATCACACTATTTAAATACTTATACTAACTGCATGTAACTAATTGGTTTCCTTCTTCTTTTTTTTGTTTCTTTTTTTTTTTATTTCTTTTTATGTTGTGTCCATCTTTTTTAACACACCTGCACGATTGTTCTTCATAACAAACTCTGCGAAACAAAACAAATAAAATACACTGAACATGAAATCAATTAGCCGCTGCAATACGTGGAGTACCCATACAAAGAGCTGGAGGCGCAAGAGCTCTATACCCATCACCAAATGTTCCCTCAGCTGCTACTGCGGCTGCAGCAGCATTTGCTGCAGCTACCGGAAGATTACCAACTCCAATGACTGCTGCTGCAGCAGCAGCGGCAGCAAATGCTTTGCATGGATTCACACCGTAAGTAGTAGAGATACGAGTACACCTCTCCTAAAGAGATACAGAGATATTAGTTATGTGAATGCACACAATTTGCTTAAAACAATATCAAACATTTTTATTTTTTTTTTTTATTAATTTCAACAAGATAGCACGAAATCAAATAGATACAATTGCACACTGACAATCTATGCATGGTAGATGTTCATTTATATTTTTTATTTAATTGTTATTGTAGAATGATAGTTGCATTTGCAAATATTTATTTAATACAAATAGTTGGGAGTTCGTTTGAGTGCTTGCATACAATGGATTGTTGGTTGTTTGTTTTGGTTTTTTTTTTTAACAAATTGTTTATTTTAGAAACGAGTTAATCCACACAAAATACACTTTAGTTTACATTTACATTTAGTTTTAAAAATAATAAAAAAAAAGGAGAGAAATTCAAACGTGAAAGGGATTATAGTTGGTCTCTGTTGAAAGGACATGTACTACTCATGTGGCTGAAAGTTTGTTTTAGTTTTCAATGCTTGTTGCTTAACAATTTTTGAAATATTCTTAAAAAAACATAATTTTTGCGCAACCTGCAATAAGTTTAATTTCGCAGAGAATGCAAAGATGTGTAGGTTGTCAGAAAACTGTGGGAGGGAACTTGTAATTTATACAAATGGGTTTTAAAAGTTTTTTGAAGAGTTGCGATAGTAGATGAATATTGAGTGACTAGCATTCAACAGCAAAATTGGTTACGTCTGCAATTTAGTACATTTCTCCCAAGCTGAACTTATAGACATGTCTCCGTAGGTTTTTCAAACTGAACCTTCATACACCGTTGCATCAAAAGGAAGCTGAATACGAGGGTGGATTAAAAAATTCCCGATCTAAGATAGGTATAAGAAAAAGCAATTAGTTCCAGAAGTGGACAATGTGACCGGCCTGTCCCTACCTAGTGGCAGCACAAAGTGTACCTCATCGAGAACCAGATCAACCAACCAACAAACATAGAAACACTTTTTATTCTGAATTGGTACTCCTCCCGTCGAAGACCGCCCGCTCTATGGAAGTGCTTCAACCTGAACTTGGGATACACGTCCACTCTCCAAACCATAGTTTACCGTACAATATTCGGACCCAAAACATCATTTAAAACGA
Organism: Blera fallax; assembly: GCA_946965025.1. Taxonomy (NCBI): domain Eukaryota; kingdom Metazoa; phylum Arthropoda; class Insecta; order Diptera; family Syrphidae; genus Blera; species Blera fallax. The sequence goes on along the minus strand of OX337245.1, from coordinate 80,655,994 downwards.
ACTTGTGCTGTCCAAGCCTTTTCAGGAGGAGTTCTGCAAGTGTCTTCAGAACAAAAACGCAATCTACTGACGATGTGTCACAAGTATTCAAATCTGTTTCAAACCTGTTCAGACGATTTTTTGACCAGATTTGTGGCGACAGATGAGATCTGAGTTCATCACTATAACCCTGAGACTAAACAGCAGAAGATTTGGATCAACGGAAAAGGTGGCACCGGATTTTTGAGACCTAAAGGGCATCGCCATGGTTAATAACATTGTTAAGCTTCGAAGAATGAACTCCGATTACCACTGCGGTTTTTGCCTCGGCTGGGAGAGAAAATAAAGAAAAGCGCTCAAGAATTTCAATAGAAAGGGTTATGTTTCACTAGGGCAATGTACGCCCATAACATGTCGAGCCAAACCATGGCTGAAATCCATAACTGAAGGTTTGAATTACTGCCTTAGCTTCCCTATTCAAGTAGATCTAGCTTCGTGGGACATTTATCTGTTTCCCAACATAAAAAAAAACATTTGGGAGGAGGAGATTTTTAACGAATCAGGGGGTTGAAAGTGCAGTAAAAGTTTTTATAGAAGACCCTGAGGAAACAGTTCTTAAAACTTTTGTAATGTCTTAAGAAACCAGATAGAAAAAGTGCAGATTAAAGGAAGTTACATTTAAAAGCAGAAGTAGTTTGCAAATTTCTTGGTTAGATCGTGAACTTTTCAATCCACCCTTGCATCAGTTTATTACATAAGTAATGTACGATCCGTTCTCCAACTCCCCCACAGAGATTTACACGTAGTTCATCAGTTTACTTTATACTAACAGACTGTGTCACCTCACTAGTCTACCCCACGGTAAAAAAAAAAAGAAGAACTATGCGGTATTAAAAGGAAGGTATAAGAGACTACCTCACCAATGAAAGTTAAAAAAGATGAATACTATCGTTTTATTACCCACCAACGTGGATATTTTCCATCGCGATTTACCTTTCCCTGGGGATACGTTCGTGGGTTGTGGTAGGGCAGATATTAAATTTTTGTAAATCTCCTGGTTTTTATGATCCAAGAATTCATTGAAGGGTTCCGTGGGCGAAACATCGTAAATGGTTATCCATGGTATAAAATAAAAAATAAATGGCTTACCATGAAGGAAGGGGAAACTTTGTGTCCTTTTTTTGAAAGAATTGTATGTCCATGCCTTATAAGCATTGTAACGCAATGCTTTGCTCAATAACCAGTTTCCTGAAATACTCCTTAAATCTACAGTGATCCGCTGGGAAACCTCTAAGGATGCGCAGTCGGTTCTTGCTGATGTTTATAGAGCCCTTACTAATTCTTTTCCGGTTATAGTTGCCTGTCTTGCTCTAGCGAGTTCTTCTCTTTTACGGTCTTCATTCTATCTTAGTTTTTCCCGTACCGTATGCGGCCCTAACCCACCATTTAGTTCCGAGCCAGCAAATACGGTTTCTGATCCTTCTCTTGCTAGTTTATCAGCTGCTTCCCAGTAGAGGGTGACTCTGTTTTCACATGTTGTGTCCTACTAAGAGATTAAGTTCTGTCAATTCTGGCCAAAAGAAATCAGTTTTTATCGTTCTAAACGCATTTTCAAAGCCTAATCAGTTCATCAACAAAACACACTTCAGCATTCAGTGAAGCGTTGTAGATGCATTGGCTACTTTTGAATCACTCCTGAATTCTCGCGCGCGAAATTTAATAATTCTGGGTACATATGTACATAAATGTGAAAACGTTGAAGATGTACCTCATCGCTAAAGATGTCTGTCTTAGTCGTTCACCAGCTGATGTTCAATCAGCCAATCAAATAATTCTCTGCTCTGGGCTTGAGCTTTGGGTGACTGTGACTTATTGTTCATTAATCTACAAATTATTGACCAATTTGGAGTATTAGTTGGACCGAAAATTCCACGAAGCTTGAAATTTTCACAAATTGGAATGCGTTTTAACAATTTCAGCGCGTTGTTCCTTACTGTTCCACATTTGCTAATCGCATCACTGACAGATGTCATTTATGAAGTGACAGTTTTGCCTTACGGAGAAAAAAATGGAACGAAATTTAAATAAATGTACAATGCCTATGTACGTATGTAATTATGCTCTAAAACTCACCATAGCCATCGATTAAGATTACAAACCTTTTTACTTAACCCAAATGTACAAGAAGTGTACGCAGTGTTTTCAGTGTCTATGACTTCAAAATGAATCTTTCTTTGACTGTTGTATGTATTATTACCACCATTTGGCAGGTCGAACTCTTACAAAGCTTTTAACTTAAATTGCTGGAACTAGTTCTCAAAATCGCGATCGTATTTTTGCTATACAGGCGCACTAAACTAAATCCACGCAAACAAATAATTTCTTGAACAACCGTGACAATTTAGTTCATTGAAAAAGTATCCAAACTAAAATTTTAGTAACAAATAGACAGATGTCGTCTCAACTTTCTCAATACACATAAATGGTTCGTTATTTACAATATTGAAGGACTTGTCATTTCCATTCGTAAAGCAAATCCAAGGTTGTGCTGTGCGTCTTAGCATTTTTTTCTTATCACTTTCTTTCACGAAATCCAAAAAAAAGGGAACTTTTCTAACTCACAAAACTCCCCCATAACTTAGCTTACAAACAACCCCATTGTAAAGATTTTCTTTATTTGCTTTCGGATTCAAGTAAAAGTATCTAAATTATTTATGAAAAGATTGAACTTCTTATATTCCCCCACATACAACATTGTTATCGTTTGCATTGCGTACACCAGAGAAAGTTGATACGTCCTTACATTGCTGTAGCAACATCTTAAAAGCTTTGCTTTGAGGGGATGGTAGGTAAAGTTCTATGACCTTTCTCTATGAGTATAACAAAGTGAAAGACATTTACTTACATTATTGATTTATCTTTTAGTATTTTCAGTCCGTGCGCTACTTCTGCTCGAGGCTATAAAATGAGCCAACGTTGGCGTGGCTTCCTGTTATCAATTCCCGTTTTTTTTTTTTTTTTTTTACTGTACAATCAACCGTCGCACCCCCCTACGCGAAAAGAAAATACACTTTGTTGATGGGTTATATTGAAATGTGTACTCCTGCAATTTCCAACTGTGTAGCTTCTAGCTAAAAGTGGATTTATCTTTTCCATCAGAAAGTGTATCGTAATGGAAGACGTAAAGAGAACGAGTTTTGCTGAAGTGTAATATTAACTCCTTCGTAACAATTGCGAGATTTGAATGCAATTATGAGGAAATCATGCTATTCGCCGTAATCCTTTTTTTAAATTACTTTTGAAAAGATTTTAAAAAGAAATGCATGCCAATTGTGTAGACTTAAATTTCAATTGTACTTGGCGTTTCAGACAAGAATATGGTATTGACGTTGTAATGCTTTTAAGCCGCAACAATTGCAGTCTTTGGTTTGAGATATAAGTTCAGAGAAATTCAAATATATTTATACACAATCTGTTTAGGTGAATTCAACTAAAACTATTTCACCACGTGTTTCACGACTCTGCTACAGGCTTGGCTAGCTTCATTACCTGAGTCTTTGCAGGTGTGTCCTCTTAATTCTTATAATCTTTTTCTTAGAACCAATTTCATTCTTCAAGTTCTAAAAAGATTATTATTTGATTGCTTTAACTGGTTTTCACCTCAAAATCAGTGTGGAACCAATGAGCCCCGCCAACTTCCCTGTAAATAAAATGGAATACAATTTTCACAAAGCAAATAGACGATGTTTATCGCTCGACATACCTTTAGATTATCTGGTCAGTATATTGTCCTTTAAAAGTTCACACTTCTTCCTGAAAGCCAGTCCTAACATCTAACAAATCTGTGTATCGTATTTATCGTTAAAACCTTGTGTTAAAGGTAGGGTAGTGTTTTATTAAAAGGCCGACATTTGCTTTTATTTTTCCGTACCAAAATGTTTTTACCAATGCAATGGACTCAACATAACACCGTATCTGTCTATCAGCCTCTTGTATGTTTTAACCAGAAATTTTGTGTTTTCAACCGAAAATAACGAAGAAAAAAATTAAAACAAGAATGCTGCCTCTTATTATGTAGCATATAAAATCAAAACTGGTGATAACAAGATTTTGTTTTGTTAAACGAAATTCCTTAAAAACATTTACTACACCAAAACGAAGGATATCATCGTATCTGAAGCACTACCTATTTCCATAGCTTGTGGCTTAAAAGTTAAAGTCATGGTTTTTATTTAACCCTTTTATTTGTAAACAAAATCTCTGCATACATCAACGCAGAGACCATGTTTCTTTGATGCTTAGATTCGTTGGAAAAGCCCCTTTAAATCTTTGCTCAAGGTTCTCAGAAACATCAACTGGATCTCTTTACAGGACGAAAAATATTTTTCTCTTTGTTTCATATTCGGCAACAGAATACGATAGGTGCATGAGCACTAGGAAGTCGGAATTCTTCAGTGCAAATGGAACTTGTGAAACGGCGCGTTCTCCACACTGGATGAATCCACAACTTTACTAAGACATACATATGTACATACATACATACTTCGTTCAATTTAAATTTGAAATACACCAGCATAACAGATGTCCATGAATGTGGCTTTATACGAAATATTCATGAGGCCACAATCTTTCCAGCACTGAGATGTGACTTGAACTTAAAAGGGTACGGTTCAGCGTCTATTCCACTTCATAATTTGTTGTTTGGTGTCAAAGTCGAAATTTTATTTTATTTTTGTGTAAGCCTTGCACATGGAGTTATTTATACTCAATCGGCAGTTTCATTGATGCTTGCTTTTAACAGTCAGCATTCGGGTACCAAATGACAACTGACTTTGTTCATGCACATTGTCATCACTAGTCAGTCGTCGTCCAGTTACTATCTGCCAAACTTTAATTGGCATGTCCAAAGTTCAAAGTAAACGAGCATTGGGTTTACAAACAGTCATGTCAAAAATGTAATCCCTGTCCGACGCTCTAATTTATCTATTTTCAAAAAAAAAAAAAGTGCTTAAAGCACTTGTTTTCCCAATCGACTGCAACTACATTGATTTGACAGATAGAAATGTGGTTCTCAACCACTTGGTGATCAGAGCGCCATCTCTATAACTTTCTTTCTACGTATTTACGAAATGGTCCTTCATTGCGTTACGTTCTTCACGTGCAGCAAGCACTCAAGTTTGTATTGAACTTGAAAGATCCATCTTAAGGTACAAAAAAAAACGAATTTTACTTGAAACTCGTTCTTGTGTTATTGCCACCCCGTATATGTAGCATCATTACTTTGATGCAACTCTTCATAAATTTATTTTCATTTAAATTGTACTCGTAAATCTGTAAGGAACAGCAATCTTTTCCTATAAAGTAAATATCTAAAGAAGCATTTAATGAGAAATGGATTTTACACTCTGTTAAAAATTACAACTTAACGTCACCATTATTCGTGTCATTCAAATATCAGAGGGGAATGAATTTAATTTTTATTTAATGTCAAAAACAACCTTTACACAATCAACTCTTATAATTTTTTCAACATTTCTTTTCAATGTGACTTTTTTTTTATTGCCAACAGACATTCACAAATAACCAAAATTTAAAAAAAAAAAAAGAACAAATAATTCTGCAACAACTCGCAAAGGGGGGTCCTGTGAGATATTTATCATGCTGTCCCCCTTATACACGAAAAAAAAACAGTAAAATTATGTTTCCCCCGTCCTTAACAGAGAGTCATATATTTTTCATTGTATTCCCCTAGAATGGAATATCAGCCATCATTTCCGCTTTAATGACTGTTTCGCTTTCGATATCAAATCGATTGACATACATATTCCCACGAAACGTTCTCGCGTTGAAAATTGCAAAGAAAATTTATTTAAAAATGTTCCACCCAAAAAAAAACGGTTACGTGCACTAGTACTACTACTAAGCGGTGAATGGAAATAAAAATTTTATTTCAAATAAATGGGAGGACATGTAAAAATATGAAAGTCTTCGTCGAAAATCAGTCCGATAACACAGGCAAACATACACGTTTGTTGAGTTTTATTGTTATCTAAAGTATTGCAATGAAATTAATCAGAAAGAAAACTTACTGAAGTGAGAGGAGGGTTATAAAAAAAAACGAAACGAAAGGAAAGGAAACTTGTCCCTTTTTCGTTGAAAGTTGAAAACAAAATAAAAGTAAAAAGAAAAAAGACGAAAGAACCACTCAATCGCTATCAATGGACTCACCAATCCATCAGTTTGATACACTTGCGCTGAGTTATAGGGTTCTTAAGAGGATTTTTATGTTCCAACAAAAAAGGGAGAGAACTTGGAAAGGTTGGACAGTCTGTTTTTTTGTTTAACAAAAGCAAAGCAAAATATTGATTGTTCAGTTAAATATTTCATTAGCAGAAGCGATGAGTGAATTGAATTGGACTTAATTAGTTTGGGTTACTCATGATCAGATACATAATTGATTTTCAATGTGCTCTAAAGAGTAATGAATTGAAATTGGAAAAGAGACAAACGATCCGATGTTTATGTGTCTGTATTTGATAGAGGGTCGTTTATGGATGACGATAAAAACGTCAGCATATTGATATGCTGTCCTTCGGTTATAGAGCACTGAATTTGACAGGATTTTCTGATGTATCGGCGATTGCAAATGGGTTGAGTTATCGAAAATGTTCGGATGGATTATCTCCTCATTACATAATTGCTGCGCACTTTTCGTCGTTTTCGAGACAAACTTCATAAAAACGCAGCTTCTGAGTCCGACAATTTTCCGAGGCTTATTTTGAAAAGCAAATCTGACGGTGAGTGGCAAATTGATAGTAAAGTCCATCAAATTAAACAGAAAGCTGGTTCTAAATGTTATAGAAGTTTGGCGTGCCATTTTCCTAGTAAATTTGGAGCCCCGAAACCACAATAGCTCTCAGTTAATCAGTACTTATAGTATATCGAGTCTTTGCATCGGAGGATCTATTGAGATCAAAATTGCTTTAGCGTTGTCTATTCATTCTACAAATGTTGGCCCCAGATGCCTAACTAGTGAGAAACCCGTATGCTAAGAAGTCATTATGAGCTAAAACCAAAACACTTAAAACCTCTCCACTCAATTCATTATTCGAACTCCCCATCTCACATGCTCGGGGCTGAATTGAGCTTCTCCCTTTATAGAGTTCTAACTGACAGCCATTTACAGTCTCAACTGTGTGCCTATGCAACGTGTCCTCAGGATCTTACTCCTTTCAGAAAAATCTAGACAAAATACAATTCATTTTCCGCTTGACCTTTTTCTTAACTTCGAAAATGAAAGAGACAAAGTTCGTGTCACCTTAATAGCTTACACAGTTTGTCCTTGAGCATCCAACTTGTATTTTCCGGCTTCAAAAATGTTGCTTTTGTTTTGATTGTACAAGTGTTGTTGACTTGATGTATCGTCTAAGCAACTGGACGGCACTCAAGTGCCTTCTAAGTTCGGTTGTGATATTAATGTCTACACTTCAAATAAGTTTCCACTTTTATTTGTTAGAGGTCGCAGATGTCACACAAAAGTTATTAGTTGCAATCCTTTGTAAAGCTTAAAAGGGTAGAGGTATACATATTACTCACATTCAGACGATTCTCTAAAGATGTTTCAAAAATACCTTTCAGTTGTCGACTACACAAAGTTTTTACCTGTGCAAATTCTTCTTTCCACCATAGAGAACTGAAGTCAAGTATTAAAGAAGAAAGGCACTCTTACTGGAAACAGGTTTTCTGACTACTACTCGTATTTACCCCTTCTTGAGTACGTGTTTTCCAGCCAGAAGACTGAAAAAATGCAAGAGCTTACAAGAGACTGGCGAAGATGACATACTTCCTCGTAGAAAAATGGTGTACTATTCCCATTCCTATTCTATACCCATTCTATCTAAGCTAAAGTAACAAGCTGCAGTCTGGACATTGATAATATTATAGACTAGAGGACCCGCGGGACATCAGTTCCAGCTGAATTCTTTGTTGATTTGCTGCATACGAGTTTTTTAGTTCACCATTGGACACCTTAGGCAGAGCATGCATTTTTTTAAATACACTATAGTGTGGCTGTCGAGACAAAACACACTGGTCTCAATGTCATCTATGTTTTACCACCAATCCAAATAAGGCTAAACACCTGTTGTTTTTTCGGTTCATTCAACATCGACATAAAAGATTACTACGGGGGACACCTATTTTTGTCCGATTTAATGCAGGCTAATTCAGAATTTAATTCAATTCACACGAGTGGATCCTAGACTCAACGACAATTCTAATACTCGAAGCAGTTTCATGAGAAGCTTTATCCAAAACAATTCTACCTGACAACTACTTATTTCCCAGATAAGAATTCGAAACTCCGACTGGGCATAACCAGTAGTGCTTGTTCTGAAAAATACCTACACCACTTGACTCTTCTCACAAAGTCGCCGCTTTCACTCTGCCAGGTTTTGATTTGCCTCGAAAGTAAGATATACGATAAGTTCGCGGCGTAAGGCGTTAAGTGGAAGAGATGAGATCAGATTAAGAAAATGTAATATCCGTCGAGTGAAATATATTTCTCACATCAGGCATACAGTGCCTTAATATCACCTAAAATATATTCTTTTGATTTGCCTTCAAAATGACTTCCTACGGCCGCCTTGACCTCGTTCTCAGGTACAAATTCCGGCCTCGTATCTCGTAATATTTTTCAAATTGAAAAAAAAATAAAAGTCGCTCGGAGCCAAGTCTTGGCTGTAGGGTGAGTGGTCTGTCGTTGAAAAATCTTTTAAGGCCTGTCTGGTCCATGTCGTCGTAGCCTATCGAACGGCGGTATCCAGCGCGCACAAAACTTCTTCAATCTGTTCTTTGCTGATGTGCAACTCGTCCGCTTTCTGCCACATTTTTATTCCTCTCCTCGGTCGGCCAGAACTATTTTTTCGGCCTTTTCGACGTTCGTTTCGACAGGACGCCCTGGACCGAGCTAATTTTTTGACCATGGTATACGTGGGTGCCGTGGCTCAAGTTGTTAATGCGTTGGATCGCTGAGCGGGAGGTTCGACGTTCGTTCCCAGAAACACCAACAAGTTTTTTTCACGGTCCCACTTCCCGGGAATGTCTGACAGACGTCCGAGAGTAATAACTGTCAAGAGAGAGCTTCTTCTAAACTTTAGGTCCCTTCCACTTGTGTGAAAAATATAACACGCACAGCACAAATGGTGGCCAGAAGCTAGGCCCTGGACCACATATATCTGTTGCGCCAAGTGTTTGTATTTGTATATACGAATGCTGGCTTTAGTGGTATCACTAATGAGATGTTGAATCGTTATCTCAGGCCACGAACTTATCAGCCGCCCCTCGTATGCTGATGAAACCCAAAAAACTTTGCTACTCCTAATCGAAAAGTAATTTCCTAATTATAATGAAAAGGAATATCCCTAATTTACAATTGTACAAGAGCACAATCATTTTCGAAACCTTAATTGTTTACATAACAAACTTTCATAATACTAAGCTTCGCTATCATCTAACATATAGAACTTCAACTCAAAGCTTCTAAGACCTACTGACGGCAAACAAATTGCCATACATCTCATAAGACGGCGTAGGAGATTATTTATTTAAATTAGTCTTACATAAGAAGTAAGCTAGATGGATTGACCGGAATTTTTTACAGGATTTATTTTGCATTATAAACGCTCCTTAGTATGAGCAACTTATGTACAAAGGCATTAATAGAAAATCCTAGAACTAGAGTACCACAGAAAATTAAGGGGATTTTTAGTGCTTACATGCCCGTACTTAATATCGAAAAACCGTAGTTGACAGGCTTTATTTTTGTATTTATTTATTTTTTTAACAAACTGCAAAACAGTATCTATAAAAGTACAGTATAAAGTCAAATCGCATCCCACACTTTTAGAATATTTTATTTCATCCGAATACACAAAGAAATAAATTACTAATAATAACTCAAGCACCAGTGGGATATAACATTTCCTGAATTCTATTCAAACTGTTCCACGAAATTTTTAAGGCCCTTAGCCATAAATACCAAAAGGAAATTGATTTGGTTAGGGAGGAGGTAGAAATGCAATCATTTAGTTTTCCCTTTTTTTTATATCTTTGTATAAATTTATGAATTCAAAGAACTAAAAAAGGAGAAAATAAAAAGAAACGAGAAAATTGAATTTTGCTTTAACTGAAACGCTCTCTCTTCCTCAAAATTTATTTATGAGTTTTTTTTTCTGATTAAATTAATTTTATTTTTCAATTTCTCTTTCGATACAGCATGTACTATGATCCATTCTTAGCCGCAGCCGCTGCAACAGCTGATCCAAATCTTCGCTTCCAGGTAATTATAAATAAATCGAATTAAATAGTTTTATTATAATTTTTTTTTTTTTACTTAGCGTATCTTTGTTTTGTTTCACTCGTAGTAATATTATTCTTAGATTTAGGTCCTCTCGTCCTTTGTTTTTTATTTATTAATTTATTTAAAAAAAAAATGTCCATGAACAAATAAATATTTCTTTCAGGCAGCCAAACCGGTCACGGAGGTACCCGCACAACCAGCAATCTTAAATGTAATTTTAAATATTTTTTCTACAAATATTTACAATGGAATATTGTTTTTTTTTTTTTTTTGTATACTTTCACTTAATTTTGCATTCGAATTGTAGTTCTTATATACCGGAATATAATGAACTCATTTTGTTTCCAATTAACATTTACATAAAATTTTTTATATTAATAACTTTTTTAAAAAAAAAAAAAATCTCAGAAAGATTTTAATTAATATTGTGGCCTTAGTGTTATTTTCTTTGTATTTATGGTGGAATACGGGTTAGCGTATCTCTTTTTTAAGTGTCTCATCATAGTTTTTTTTTTTTTTTTATTGCGTTTCTTTGACTAAACTGTATATGAATATATTCATATATAAATATATTCATCATTCATCATTCACAATTCATTTGGAAACAAAACAATATAAATATTTTCTTCTTTTTTTTTATTAATATTCCCTTTTTGGTTGTGGCTAAAATAAAATATAAACAATGTACACACATATGGATAAAAAAAGAAAGGATTAAACACAACATTTAATCTAAAAATAAAAAAATATATTTTAATATTTCATACTGTAAAATGTATATTTCTTAGAGAATGAGCGAAAACATTTTCATAAAAAGTAGATAATTTTTTACCTCTTATATTTTTTATACTAAGCTTTTTTTTGTTATTCTGTTTTACACAGATCCGTGGAAATTTATATTACATTAAGGTTTGATTTGGTTTCGCGCGATGGAATGGTGGAAAGGGAAGTCGTTTGCGTAGCTTTTAATGGAACGGATAAATTGAAAATGAGTGATAGGCGCGCGTGGGTACACAGCCTTTGCGGCATTAAAATTACTTTTTATGGAGTAGAATTTGTTATTTTTTATTTTTACTGCATCAGCAGAAGGGAAAGTATAATACTTTCCATAAAATTATGCAACTGCAACTGTGTCTGCGGAAAATCCTTTTTTTTTGTCAGTTGAATTTGCCAGAGTGCACCTCTGACAGATGTGTGATGGAATTTAATACTCGTACATACATAGATTCATACATACAGAAGTGTTTTTGTAATGTAAATTATCCCTTGGGTGTGCTTTAGTGTCATTGATGGAAGTTTTCACTTTGTTTGAATTAAACGTGAATATTTTAGATCTAACGAGTGCGGATGGGATTTTTTTTGTAACTTTAACAGGCTGCAGGAAAAAGCTAAATGAATGCAGATATGAATATGTACGTGAACTCCTCCCTTTTTGGAATATTAATTGTATTTTTGTTGCTGAAAATACTTTCAGTCGCAAATTATTCAATTTTAGCACCAGACCTGGTAATTAAAACCAGGGAACGCTATCCAATTTAGTGAGTTTAAGCGCCTGGAGCTAGAACTTTTACAATAGCCAATCATTTTCATATGTAGAGAGGGTAAGGTGAAATGTTCTCAGACTGACAGTTTAAGGCTGCTTCTTTTAGTTTAAAATGCATTTGTATTCGGGCGTTCCCAGCACTTTTCCCAACGTTTCTTCAATAAATGGATTCCATCGTTGAAGTACGATTCTGGAAAGCCTTAAAAATATCTATGTATCTGCGGTTGCTATCAAGACTTCATTTGACTCAAAACGTTTTCTACGTACAAAATCTGTTTAGATTTAAAAATAGGTGGAAGTCAGAGGGAGCCAAGTTCAGTAAATGGGATGAATATCCCAACATTTCTTACTTCAAATTCCTGAGATTTTCGATTGCCAATGCACCGTTGTAGGCAGCTGTATTGTCTTGATGAAGGATAACTTTTTTTTTTTGCAATACGGGCCGGTTCTCACGAATTCTTTATCCAGTTGGTCCACAAAGCTTGCGTAGTACTCGCCAGTTATTGTCTAAATATTTTAAAAGTAATGAATTGAAAGAATCTCTCTTGCATCCCAGAGAACTCTGGCCATGACCTTTACGGCAGAAGAAATTGGCTTTGTGCCACCGGCCACCGGCTTCCATACTGCTTTGATTGCTGTTTCGTTAACGATCTCCAGTGCTGGAGCCGATGCACAAAATCAGTTGAATCTTTTAAAACGGTCAAGAAATTACCAACAAATCTGTTTTCGCATTTATTTTTTGGTCAAAATTTGACAAATGCAGCACCCATCTTACACAAGATGTTCTCTTATTTAATTCTTGATGGAAATGTACCGCATAATTTCTCCCAATATGCCTTTGGTCTCAGCTATCTCATACAGCTTTAATCAGCGATCGTCCAATACCATACTGTGTGTGCACTTGAAGGGATGTATGATCACCTCTAAATTGATCTTCTAAATGAATGAATTTTCGTTGACGATAAACCGTCCAAAACGAAGTATCATATGACGGCACGATATAACAATTTACCCATAAAAACGATACACATACACACCTGAAACGTCTACTTTAAAAATTTGTATGAAGAAATCCACTTGACAGATAAAGTTGAATCTTGACGTTTGTTATTGTGGCACGTGTACCAAAATCACAAATAAAAAGTCATTGTTAGCAATGACATCTCTGTGTTAGGCCATGAACTTGCCCTCGTAGGTGATTCTGAAACAGTTTGGGACGGTTAACTTCAAACCCATGTGCGCTATATATAATGTCCTGCACCAAACATACGCTGATATGAGCGATATCTGGCAACACTGCAAAATAAGGCAATTGTCGAAATCAACTCAGTTCACTGCGAACGACTTTGTGCTTTGACACTAACATGAAGTAGGATGGTCGGCAGATATAAAGCTTTAAAAGATTTAGTACCTGGCAACTTATTTAAAATTCCACAAAAAACCTTGGCTGAGAGCTCACATACACTTCCAAAGGATCTCATGATTGTTAGCTTCACCTCAGTCACCAAGTCCTACCGATAGCACTACTATTCATTTGAGCTTTCGTAGTACACAATCTATTTTTATTGTGCCCTTTCTTCTTATCAAACGTACAAAAGTCTTAAAAGCAAGGTTAATCGATCTGCGTCTGCGCTTTTATCGGCTTCCCCAGCTTTGAAAACTAGGCACCTCCTGCAAATCTTAAAAAATGTACAATACTACACGATGTATTAATCCATTTCAGCTTCCTTCGATTCTTTCAGCACCAGGTGGATGTCGTCTATTACTTTGCTGATTTCCCCGTCGTATTGTCCGCAATAGGTGACATACAGTATACCGACCTTGTAGTTTCCTGAAGCGTGATACTTCAGTGATGGCCATGTATAGATACTCCTTTCCAAGTCTAATTTTCTGAAATCTTTGTGTGTGACGTGTCATTCTATAGTTTTTAACGAGATTCCAATCCGTCCGAATTGTTGGAAGTATAACCCCATACATAATATGGTAGACCTACTGGATCCACCCCAGTTCACTATTTACTAGTTTCAGATAAGGCTTTTGCTCTTCACTGTACCCAGCAATGATCAGGAGGGAAGCGTCTAATTTTATGATACAACAGTGACCTCAAAAAGCCCTTTCTACATTGCGTCATTGAAATGGTGGCGTTGCATAGATTCTCTATAAACTCACCTTTTTCCCCTTCTTTTCTGGAAAGTGTGAGGGAGCACCATTATACACATATATCGCTACAGCCCTGCTTATACATCACTCTACAGCTAAAACTCGTTCGAAACATTTGTTATAAAAGCCATACCGAGGGGATAGCAGCAAATTTGTGGACCGTTTTTCAGTTAGCTTAAGTTAAATGGCCATTCATCAACAAACCAAATCAAACCTTCCACTAATACTGCCGAAAATTTTGCACACTCCCATTCCGAACATACGCTAAAGATATAATTTTCACTTTCGTTTCTGTTTTTGTTTTGTTTTAAAACCAAAATATTGAAAAGCGCAATGAATTTTCAAAATTTTGAAAATAAAAACACAAACTATTGCTCTAAAATGATAAATTTTGATAATTGAAACGGTAAAAAATTTGTTCGAAATTCAAATTACAGCGCCGCACAGTGACAACGTTAAACAGTAATCCACATTCGATCAACCGCATCCAGGTTCCTCAAAATGTTTTGGTAACAACATTGAAACATTACCTACGAGTTTTACGTTTTTGTTTGTTCTTGAATATCGTATCTGAGCAATTAACAGCAACAATTTAAATTTTTTTTTTTTTGTTTTATTTATGTTGGTTCTAGTTTGTAATTGGTTTTCAGTTGAACTTTTTTTTTGTATGTTTTGCAAGTGGTGTGTATCTCTACGTGTGTGTTTGTGCTCCAAAATTAAATGAAAAAATATAAATTTTGTCTTGTAGATGTTATGCATGATTTTGCTGTTTGTAACACACGTCCTTATAGTCCTGGAGTGTTTTTCTCTGTTGAAAATTTATAGAAACAAATTTCCGGCAGAGCCTCAATTGTATCTCAGAGAAAGACCAGGAAAACAATCGTTTTTTTTTTTGTATTGTTGTTAATTTCCTGTTTTTCCCATTTTTTTAGGTAAAATGTGTTTTTTTTTTATTTAGCTCTAGCAAATATTTTCCATAGCATGCACGCAAAATAAAAAATACTAGAGAATAATGCTTTCGTTACTGAGCCACATAACGTGCAGCGGTTTTGGTTTGGTTCCTTTGACTGCTCTAGCAAATGTATTGTTCACGCTATGTCCTTTGTGTTGTTGCATAGAGTGGAACATGTTTCATGTTTTTTTTTTTATTGTTCCCCATTCCTTGGTGAAAATCGTTTGACTCTCACACATTTCTTTCCTATCTTTCTCTCATTCACTCTTACTGGTAGTTTCATTTTCCATTTTAGTAAATTTTTTTTTTTTTGATACGCAAAAAGAAACGAAACAAAACGAAAATTTAAAGAAGTGAAAATAAAATTTGGAAAAACAATTTTTTCTTTGTATAAATAGGCCACAGCACCACTGTTAAAGACGCCCTTGTCGCAGGCCCAACAGGCATATACCGCAGCCACCACGTATACAGCGGTAGCAGCACGCGCATACGGTGCTGCCGCTGCAGCAGCTGCACAGCCTGCCTTGGCTGGCTATGCCACAGTTGCGGGGTAAGTTAGAATCCAGGAAGTATGCAGATTTGATGGCTCTTGATTGTGAGGAAATTTTGGGGGTGTGGGGTGTCGCTGATAATAATGAATCAAAGGAATGCTTGAGGGTGGGATTCTACGAAAACGGGTTTATACTGGCTCGCAAGGGCTGCTGAAAACTACAAAAAGAAATGGTATTTAGGTATTATGAGTTATGATTGTCGCAACTTAACTATTACCTACGGGGACTAGTAGAAAAGGATTATACAACTTTCCGGTAGAGTTATGTACGAGGGTGGATTGAAAAATTCGCAACCTGACCAAGAAATCAGCCTCGGAAGTTCTTAACTTACTTTTATTTTCCAACGTAATCTTTAAAATCAATAATACACTTCTGCTATTTAGTCTCTAAAGCCATTATACCAGTTTTGAAAACTGAAACTTGGACCTTATCATTCGCTGAAAACCCGCTGTGTCCTGCCAAATGTTTTTCCAGATGAAAGTCACACAAACCCAGGATAGAGAGGATGCGTCAGTAATTCAAACCCAGAGATATGGATCAGCCATGGTTTGTTGTGACGTGTGTAGATGTCCATTGTCGTGGCAAAAGAAAACCTTTTTCCCCAACATTCCCGCATGTTCTTATTTTATTTCTTTTCGCAGCCGACGTAAATAGTAATCGAAGTTTATTGTAGCACCCTTGACAAGGTAATCTTCTCAGATGATTCCTTCTGAGTCCCAAAAAATCAACCCCATTATCTTATCCACCGAAAATTTAATTTTAGCTTTCTTTGAGGCTGGTGATCCAGATTTCGTTCATTCTTTTGAATGTTGTTTGACCCCGGGTATAATGGTCACATTTGTCGTCATAAATGTGACCAAAAAATCGAAAATAGCACCAAACACTCGGTAAACATCGTCAGTCGATTGCCTTTTTTTTTCAAGTGAACGCGATTTCGAATCCCATCTTGTAGAAAACTTGTCTTTTTGAATGATGTTTCGGGGCCTTTCATACGAAATGCCGAGGATCTCAGCTATCTCCTTTATATTCAATCTGCAGACTTACAGTTTCAGATCAAATTTGTTTTCTATGTTTTTCTCTTTCTCTGTAGTTAAGGTTGGTGATCTTCCACGGCGTTAATTCAGCTACTTTGAAGCTATTATTTTCGATGAGGCAGAGTCCCCTTACCACAACCATATTTTTATTGTCTGGTTTCATCTTTGATTGCCAAAACAGCGAGGTCTATTCAAATCTGGACTATTCTTTAGCCATAGAATCGGCTTCATCCATTATTTATATTTATTTTTGTCCCTGACAACCACGAAGTAATAAAACCTATTGTACTTAAAATCATATTTCCCAAGAGCTACTATTTTCTATTTCTGGCTTATAAGCATCCATTGACGAGACAGTTTTTTTACATCACGTTTTGCCACTGCACTCGGTTATGCTCTATCTGGCGATCCAAATCGATTAAATCTTTTTTGATCGCCATCTCCTATGGAATTATAATTTCTCGACTGCGTGCCACTGTCGATAGTGTTATGTAAAAATTTATACGTAAGGTCTTTCTCTTAATTTCATTTGAATTAGAATTTTCGTTAAAAATGTTCCATCACTCAAGCGATACAAGTCTGTGTGGACAACTCCCAGGATCTATAAAGCACAGGCAAAGAAGTAAACCAATTGTCCTAAATTGAGAGTTGGAATGATGACTGACAAAGAATTTCACATGAGAAAACTTTTGCTCATACGATTGCGATTCACAAACTTTTGTACTCGCGACCTAAGAATTTAAAATCGTTTTGTCTTGGTTCCCGAACGTGGTACACATATTCTTGGCTAACCTTCAGGATTTACTAAAATATACTAAAGAAAAAAAAAACTAAATCATCACTGGACGCTAGTAACAATGAACGGCAGCACACACTGTATTAGAAACGCTGACGCTTTCAATTAAATAAAATAAATATTTAGCACAAACAACCGATATATTGTACGTGATAAATTTTTCGCACAAATGAAGGGGTCCCGCAGTTGAATGACGAATTCGCAAGGTAGATGTGCGACTATAAAAAACTTGTTTATGTTTTTTGAGATTCCAGCTTCGAACCTCCCGCTCAGTAGTCCATCCAACGCACTAACCAGTAAGCCACTGCGTCCACATCCTCCTAATTACTTATGTATGTCCATGTAGCATTTGATACTTCGTTCAATCAATCTGTAGGTAGCTCACGAATGAGTTGAACCGCCGTCGTTTTTTTCTCAGCTATTTTAAGCATCATTTAAGCCCACACATTCTCTATTAGATTGGCATCCAGGGACTATGATGGTCAATCTATGATAATGATGCCATTTTGTTCTTTTTCCTTCTACTGTTATGCTTTGGATCATTATTCAATTCCTATTGTTTGTTCTGGAGAGTTTGGCGGCTGACTCTGGCAAATCGGATTTGTAAAATTTTAACATTCGCTCTGCACTCATTGTTTCCGTAAATCTAATGAAACCTCAGAATCCATGCTTTGAGAAGCATCCGTATGTGTGCACCATTGCAGAATGCAATCAAAGAAAAAGCCTGATCTCTGAAAATAACTTAGCCCACTGAAGTCGTTTTTGTAATTCTTTAAAGAGGCCCTACTTTTTCCTAGTCGCTGCCTAATCATATTTACGTTTTCATAACTTGCGCCGTTTCTTGCTGGCTACAGCTTCAGTAGGATCCTGCTTTATTATTTCGACGATAATTTTTGCCTTGTCGTCTTGTGGTTTACTATTATGATACTTTACCTGATTCATTCTGGATGTTTTCATCTCGTAATCAAGTTGTTTAAAGTTCTCAGGTACTTTGGTGTCTTTTTTATGATCCATTTCGCTTCATTGGTGTGGTATGTTAGAGAGAACCCCTCGAGTAGTTTATTTTATTTCCCATCATCGCTAATATGACCTGTTTAACTGACGGTACTCATTTTTTTACGTCCGGATGTGGATCTATTTTGATGAACAGACTGCGTGATATGTTTTTGTTTTACCCTTGGCCTGCTTTTTTTAAGACTAGGACTGGCCAACTTACTCATTATGTGGAGTTGTTGTTTCTCCAAGAATTTTGCGTTGTATTCAGCTCAAGTAAAGTCCTTAAAATAGTCATAATCAAGTTGACCTCCGGGTGTGCACCAGATTTCAACCTTGCAAATACATCACCACTGATTCAGATTGAAAATACACATACGATATGATAGTTCCATCTTATGTGATGAGACGATATCCAATATTCAAACGCATTTGCTAACTTTTTTTTCTATTACTATTATTTATTCTATTTTTCTTCTTCTTTAAACAAACTATTTTATTACTTACTTTTGATCATCTCTTAACTTAATTTTAACTTTATATTGAAATAACTTTTCAGCATTACGTCTGCAATTTACTTTACCTTTTCCACTTTGAAAAGGACAATTTTTCTTCTTAAGACTTTTTTTTACATGTTCTCATTTCCATCTATCTTTTATTTTTTCTTACTCTTACTGTCCCCTTATTTTGTTTTTTTCACAGCAGCAAAAGAAAAATAAATTCTCAAAGCAAACCTCTCAATCAAATGAATAAATCTCAAGATTTTCTATTAAATACCTCAAGACTTACTCTCAAGATTTAAAACAGTCAAGAAAAATCAAGCATCACTTCGTGTCTTTTTCCATTTCAATCATGCAATTCATATAAACTCAATATTATGTTCTATTTATCTATGAAATTTTAGTTATGCCAGAGAATATGCCGATCCATACTTGGGACATGGGATTGGACCCGTACCTGGATATGGGGTAAATTATAAACAAACCAAGACAAACATTATCTGTTCTAAATTCTTTGGTATTTTTTTCTAATTTTAGGCACAAATGTATCGCGGAGGATACAATCGTTTCACGCCATATTAAGCATACACAAATACATCTAAAAATCAACACTAATACTCATCTAACTAAATACTCAGCATAGAACTCTAAGGACAAACACACACATTTTTTTGAAAAAAAAAAAAAGTAAATCAAAATATTTTCCTCTCACCAGAAAAAAAAGGAACCTTTTTGCCATGACACAAAAGAGAAAGATGATATTGAGTGTAGTATAAAAGAAAAAAACCAAAAACGAGATTTAAGAAGACCATTGAATCCTCAAAAAAAAAAAGAACAAAAACATCCATGACTAGATTTATAAAATTTCTCAAAAAATCAAAAAAATGGTAAACAAAAACATATATTTTACCTCCCATTCATGACTGCGTAAAGATTAATGTAAAAAAGTTAAGAAAAAGTGAAAACAAATTTTACTAGCGAAGCCAAAAGTAAATGCAGTGTCAGTGTTTTTTTTTTCTCTTAATTTTAATTTAGTTTTAGTTTTTAGTTTAATACAATCACAGAAGAAACAATAATCACAAATATTTCTTGTAAAATACAAGGAATTATAGTCATTTTTTTTTATTTTTCATTCATTATTTTAAGTTCTGAGCAAATATATATTTTACATTGTTCTGAGATTAAACAAAAAAATATAGATGAGAAGGAGTTATCATTAGTAGTAGATATTAAAAAAAAAAAAAACATAAAAATGAGTGTATTATCATGTCTTCGCAAAAATTTAATTTTAATAATTTTTTGTCCCAAAAGAAAAAGAAAAACTAATTTGAACTTGAACGCACAATGATGTTTAATTCTCTTATATTTAAGTTAAAGTTAATTGTTATTTTTTTGAACATTATAATTTCTTTTTTATTTGTTATTACTTTATGGCAGCTTAATTAAAATCAGTTTTGAATTTTTTTTTATAACCATGACAAAGAAAAAACTCATGTACGTGCTCCTTTTATTTTTTTACCAAAATTTCTTTACCTTTTTTTTGTTTTTTCTTATTTATATAAATTAAATATTAATATACTCAAAAGCTGAATTTATGCTCAAATAAATATTGTAATGACATACAGAAGGAAAAAAAATACATGCAAACATACGCACCATTTATTTATTCATGTTTTTCTTTTGATTATTTTTCTCGAATAGAATAGTTATATAAAAGAAATATATAAAATATATTTACGCTATAGAAAGAATTTTTTCTATTCTATCCTTCCAATGGGGAAACCAAAAAAAAAATCAGTGAAAGTATTGAAATTTATGCACAAAAGGAAAAGTCATAGAAAGACAGAGGCGTGTTTAAAAAAAAGAATAAGCTTAAATCTATTTTTTGCTTATAACTCAAATGCAAAAAAACATAAAAATAAAAAAAAAAACTAGAAAAAAATATTTGAAATCGCTGACTATTTTTGTCAAATTGAATTGAGTAAATATTAGGATTTTAGTACATACACATAATCTAAAACTTAGTTCATTAAAAAAAAGTATATATTACAAAACATATAAAAAAAACCTATTTCTACATCTATTTGTTTGATGTAGTGTTTGCTCAAAGAAAAAAAATATTTTTAAAAATAAATTACTTTAGCATAGACAGTAAAAAAAAAATATAATTAAATTATATTTGCAATCGGATAACTAATTCTGTCCTAAAAATAAAAAAAAAAGAGAAAACATTAATTTTCCAAAAAAAATCGCACATTTTTCACGAATTTTCGCGCACATGACAAAACAAAAAAATACAAAACTGTATATCAATATATTTTCACTCTTTACAATTTGAGTGACTTTATTAAAAATAAAAAAATATATATATTTTCAGTAGTTGTTAGGAATTAAATAAAAGAATACTCTCTTTAAATATGTGAAGCCAAAGGATTACTTTTAAATTTTTTTTTATGTTCTGTGTAGTTGATAATGTTTTTTTTTTCTGAATAGTTGTGTTTTTATGCTTTTAAGTGTTTAGAATTTAATAAGAAAAAAAGAATTTTCTTTTTAATCGCGCAAATATAAATAAATTTTTTTTGAACAAAAAAAACATCCGTAAATTGCCAAATGTATAGCTTTTGAAGTAAAAAAAAAAATTTAAATAACAAGCGTATACCAATACAAACAAAAAAATAACGCACTAAGCAATAGATGGTAGTGTATATCATTTTTTCTAAAAAAAAACAAAAAAAAACTTGTGTAATTTACTTGTGTAAAGTTGTTAAATTTTAGGAAAATCAAAGAATACAAAAAAACAATCTCTTTCGCCCCAAAAAAATATATTTTTGTCTTCTTGTAAAAAAAAAATGAGTACAGTGTGCATTGACTGATTCTCATTGCAGCTATATACTAAAAATATCTTTTTTTTTTAAATTCAAATTAATCCCTTAAAAACATAAGAACATCAAAAAGAAACAAAAAAAAAATTCAAATGTAGTAATGCTAATAAAAGAAACCATTTCTTAATTACAGCAGAAAAAAACAACAAAAATATCGTATCTACTTTTAAGCTTAGTGGTAAATAAAAAAAAAATCATAAATATTTTGTAGAGTGAATAAATATTATGAATACCAGTTTTAAATAAAAAGAAAAACACAGTAAAAAAAATCCAAAACAAAGAGGAGACACAGAAGCAAACAAAAAAATCATACACATAAAACACGTTTTTAAAAATAAAATAATAAATTTAAAGTAAAATGTGCCAAATTGTACGATGTATCCATTAAACTATTATTAAAAAAAAAACATATAAGTATGTATGATTTTTTTAAGTAAGAAAAAAAAATCTCTTCCTTACAAAGAAAATTCAAAAACAAAGGAATCACAGGAACACAAAAAACAAAAACAAAATTTTAAATACAATAAATTTGATCTTGAATTGTTTCTGTTCATTTTTTACCAACAACAATGTAAATAGCTGATATAATAAAAAACAAAAAAAATAAATAATAAAAACTCAAGTCAAGCCCACATGCCATTTAAACAGAAAATCAATTCTCTTTAATTATTTTTTTAACAAATAATAAACTTCTGTTTCTTTAACAAAAAAAAAGCAAGAAAACCATCGCTAAAGAGTCAAAACAACACCGCATATAGAAATTATATAGGAAATCATATACATATATATATATATATTTACCGATATACAAAAAAAAAAACTATATTTAAAAAATGGAAATTAATATTTTAATAGAACAACATCACAATTCAAAAGTATTAACGAACAAAAGAGAACCGACAAACACACATAAAAACACATTTACAACACGCAAAAGAAATCACTTTTTTTTTAGTTTATAATTTAAAAAAAAGAACAAAAAATAACAGGAACAAAAACTTGAAACAAATAAGGGGAACTTCTTTTGTTTTTTGTTTAATTTAAAAAGAAATAAAAATATATATATATATATATTCTTAAAATTTAGTATTGGTTATATCAATTTTCAATTTGTAAGGTTGTGAACTGTGAGAAATACAAAAACAAGAAAACAAATGAATAAAGATAACAAGAAAAAGTCTCTTAAAAATTCCAGAAAAACGTTGGTTGTTTTATTTGCAGAATTACAGGTGAAAATGGAGAGTGGTGCGTTGAAACAGGAGATGTCTGTTTTTTTAAAATAAATCTAACAATTAAGTAAGCTCCAATTTAACACCAGTATGGTTTGTATTTACTTAGACATGATATGGCGAACCCCACAGGCAGACCAGTAGGGATGCAGTAAAGTGGGAGGGTTATGATCCTTTTAATTCTGATATGAGAAAAAGGAGAAGATGATATGGAGGTTTTGAGAGATTGAATGTGATGTAGTTTATTGCCATTTAGTAGTAAATTGTTCCAATCATAACTCCGCCTAAGCTTAGGAACGCTGAACTTAGCTTTACGGTTAAAGCAAAATACTTAGGTCTAACCCTTGACAGTAAACTCAACTGGAAACAGAACATCCAGGACCGAACCAAAAAAGCAGAAATCGCCATCTACACCTATAAAAAGGCTCTTGGTTCTAAATGGGGTCTTCAACCGAGAATAGTACACTGGCTGTACCTGGCGGTAGCACGACCAATTCTACTTTATGGCGTTCTCGTCTGGTGGCCTGCACTTGAAATCAAGCGCAACACCAACTCTATTGAACGAGTACAACGATCAGCATGTATATGCATCACAGGGGCTCTCAGGTCCACTCCCACGGTCGCCTTAGAGACTCTACTACACATTTTTCCCATTGATATCTTCCGGAAAATGGTAGCCTCTAAAGCAGCCTTAAGACTTAAAGAATCTCTAAAGTGAAATTTATTCTAAACAGCGCCGCAATTGAAATCTACACAGATGGATCCAAAACATCGGAAGGTACAGGTCTCGGAATATTCTCTGATGTACCTCTGCTAAACGCAGCTCTCCGACTCCCAGACTACTGTAGTATTTTTCAAGCGGAAGTATCGGCTTTCGTGAAGCAGTGCGCAGACTCTCTTTGTACCCGATAGACGGTAAGTCTATCGTCCTTTACATAGACAGTCAGTCGGCAATTAAAGCTCTGGAAACGCCAACAATAAGATCTAAGTTGGTCAAACAATGCCGCTAATCTCTTAACGAGATTGCGGACAGATGTTACATTACTCTGTGCTGGGTCCCGGCACACAGAGATATTCCAGGCAACTGCAAAGCAGATGAGCTAGCAAAACTAGGCACCACTTCTAGCTGATAAGAGAGACGTACCGGCACCCCCAATACAAACGATTAAACTTCGTATATCTATTGAGGCACAAGAAATCGTAAATAACAGGTCGAAAATAACCTCCACCTCCTAGGAACATGCCTAGCGTTAGCTAATATGGGAAAGAAAATACTAGGCAATTACTTCTTCGAAGATCTAAGTGATCTGTCCAACATAGACATCATAAATCTACAGAGATTTATATCAAAATCTAACTGGTTCAGCTAACACTATACATATATATACACATATATATTTTACACCTTCTAGCATCGTAAAGTAACTCATAGTTATCCGCAACAAAGCATTGATTCAATCACCATCGTATTGGTCACCATCTACCCATAGGAGGTTTGTACTGCAGTCACCTCCCAAGGGCGACAGGTGACTCTCTCACTACTCACTAGATTAACACTAGTAATTATACATCATTCAAGACTGCATATCAGTAACAGAGGTTGATTGAGTCAGTCACCTACAATACCTCTATGCAATCTACTATGCTACCTACACGGTTCACCTAGGTATTAAGGGTTCGATTGAATCAGTCACCCCACCTAGCAAAGCCAAACTCCCTATTAGTATTAATACTACTTAGTTCAAGTGCATAAGAGTATAAGGGGTTCGATTGAATCAGTCGCCTCTTTTTGCTCTTACGCACCCTCGCTACCTCCACGGTTCACCTAGGTATTAAGGGTTCGATTGCATCAGTCACCCACCTAGATAACACCAACTGCATAATAGTACCAAGAGTTCGATTGAATCAGTCACTCTAACACTCCTATGCACCCCACTACCTACACGATACCCTTGGCACTAGGATTAAACTGAATCAGTCACCCTATCTAGCCAATTACCAACTGCAAACAGTACAAAGGGTTCGATTGAATCAGTCACCCCCAATACTCGTTTGCACCCGCTACCCTCACGGTACAGCTAGCCGCTTCAGGCACAATCATATCCCAGTCAGATTAGCATTGGTTTTTCCGCGAGTACCCGGTGACTTCCTCCGGTCTACCAAATATGTGGTATCACAATGGACCTACTTTTTGGTCTAAGTGTGTCCTGACTATCGCCAGGACAGCCACCTCACCTAACCTAGCCTTACCTAGTAAATTGTTTATTTGGATAGTATGAAAATGTTAAAGATTAAGACTAGTCTGCTGGAATGACAAACTGCTAACAGTCTAACGTAATCCAATTAGAAAACCCAGTCAGAAACTTAAATGAATTCCTTTCTACGCCATTGACGAAAAATTTAATTACGAGATTTAATGTACCAGACCAATTTTTATTTATTAAGGGTATTTAGAAATACAATGCGTATGTACAAAGAAACACATAATATAATTATATAGATAGTACATACATATGTATATATTTTTATTACGCAACGATGTCTTGGATATTGGATGTCTAAGTTGAGTAGCCATTGGACAGCGGCAGGACGAGCAGTGTTGAAGTCGCCATAATACTTCCTGAGCACACATTGATTCCTTCTCCACAATCGCAGTGTGGTGTTTCGGCTGGTCCCCATTTGAAAAGTGTGGCGATTTGTCTTCAGTCGATTGAGACTGAGCCATGGTTTTCTGGGTAGGTCATGGCCAACAGGCATGTTTGTTGGGTCCTCTATCCGACACATATCGTCTATGGAGGAAGAGATCCATTGGTTTGTCCATAGTTCAGTTGCATTGAAGTGGTTGCTTGCAAGATTTTGCTCAAGTTTTAGTGGAGGATGACGGGATTTGAGCCGATTGAGTGCAATATTCTGGATGTCATTGTGGATTGACAGATAATGGTTCGAACTGATTTTGACGTTTTCGCGGATTACTGCGTTTTGGTGTCGGAGTTTGGGAGGGTCGATGTTACTCAGCACCGGAAGAAATCTCGTTGGTGTGGAGCTGATAGTTACTGAGATTATACGCATCTATAAATTAATTTATTTTTCTAAGCCTTCATAGAAATAACTCTCCTGTTTTCCTTCAAAATGATCGTTTAATTCTTTTCTGGGAACAGATAGTAATCACTGAACAGAACTGTAAGGCAGCTGAGGTAATTCATCGAAGTTCACTTCATATATAGCAGTCATGGCCTTTTGAGACTTGTAAACCGGTGCGTTATCTCCTTTTTACTTCAATAGATTTTCTCAATCGGCTTATAAACTAAGAATGCTGACAGGATTCCCTGTTACCATGATCTTCCCAGCCGATTTTACGAAATTAAACTTCTTAGGGGCTGCATCACCCTCTTTTACGCCTCTCCATGGTCTCCTATTTCGACTCAGGATCCATAATGAACCCAAGTTTTATCTCCAGTAACAATATTGTTGATAAATTCTGCTGGGATTGTCGGTACAATGCTCCGAAAACTGCTTATTTCCACAAACTTTGATTTATTCTTTAACTATTTGGTGAATCAACATGAAACTTCACATTTATACCTACAAAGGACTACTTGACAACAAAAAAATGTATCATCTTCTTTTACATAAAAACCCCCTCCGTAATGTGAAAGTGAATGTTAATGAAAATTGATAAATTAAAGTGGAAAATAAAGTAAAAACGTCTGCACGTACAAATGTGGGGCTTTAAGTAGTACCAAACGATTGAAAGATATTTCTACGCCTTCATTCAAGCAAATTAAAAAAAAATATCTTTCTCTACTCCTCATAAAAATATGAAAATTATAAGCAGATAATGTTTAAAAATTTCTTAACAATAGGCTCCAAAAAAGATGTCTGTCCTAATCGTATGAATGCGTCAGGAACCCATCGACATCACAATTCGACAAAGGAAATGGCAATAGATTGGTCACACGTTGTAGCGTGAAGAAAATTTCGTTGCCATACACACCAAGCAATGGTTTCCCCTTACTCAAGCTGGCATAACTGTGGGTCGCCCTACATATCATACATATGTACGTGGAGCAGAACGGTTGAAAAGGAGCCTAGAGCTTTGACGATGGGGAGCACACTGAAATTCAATTAAGAAGGTTTTTTCAAAGCAATAGATGATAGGACATGGTTTTAGAAATAAACTTAATCTAAACAGCGAGGATTACAATAATTAAAAAGCAATACTTTATCAACTCATAGCAACTGTGGATCCGCATTGAAGAGAGCTTTTTCTACAACAGACACCGGAATCATTTGACAGGAAAATCTACAGCAGATTATACCACGATCTAGAACATGAAGACTTCGCGGTGAGCATAATGTAGTCGAAATATCGGCAATGTTGTGAATATGCGACATATTCTGTCCTTAAACTACATTTCGCATCGGTATGAATTACCCATCCCTTGTGGCTTTTGTACGAGTATGTATCCTGGCGAAAGTAGGAAATGTACAAGTGTCCTGCCCTCAAAGAAGCAAATCACATTTTCAGAAAACTTTCTGGTCTAACATTATTGACTTTGAGTTCAAATATCTCAAAATATGAATATGAATCCCACCCCTATCGTGGGATCCGTCGGATCTGAGATTACCTTCACCTATTCGATTCACGTGAACATAAAAACGATATCGTGGGATCCGTCGGATAATCTCCCTTACCGACCAGTATTGTTTATTAAGCAATTCTATTGTGACAGCTTGTAAAATAAACAAAAGTAAAATTATTTCTAAACAACCATAGGTTTTGTAGTGCTAAAGTAAAGAAAAAGATCGTGCTATATTTTGTACTTCAAAATTTAATTTATTCTTGCGTTTGATTAGCAAGATAAATAATAAATTTCCTCTGGCGGCCCTTTTGAATTATTTTTGGCAATACCGGGATACTCCTTCATTGCACCTATTTATTATTTAAATTGCTTCTTTTTGTAGTTTTTGTCCTTAAAATTGCAAAAAGGTGATTTATGTTTACATTTTGCGCAGCTGGCGTCCTTTTTGCAGTGCAAATCAAACAAAACAACCAATTCCGCAATGAAAAAGCTGCGAATGTCAAATGTATGGGGAGATTTGATCCGGTCGTTTTCCACGATGCAGTGAATCGGATTCACGCTACCGACATGTGAACGTTTCACGTCTGCGGATTGCGCGATGCAAATTTTTCCATATTAGTGAATCATTCCCCTCGACGGATTCCACGATAGGGGTGATAAATATTTGGGTACATTGAAATCGGTTTATACTTCTTTCTGCAATAGCCCCAGGTGGATGGTCCTTCCCTTGGCGGGTGGACAAATGACCACATCAAACTCAAAAGAATCCAAAAGAACACCTGTGTCAAAATACGAGGGCATTATGGGTCCATATCCAGATTCTGACATGTATCACCCCACATTGGAATAAAAAATCACCACCTACAGCACCTTAAACCACCACATAATACCTAATCTTCGGCCGAGCATCTGCAGTTCCTCTAATTCCTCGTATCAAGCCATCAAATAGAATCATAGACTTTAATCATCCCTTCCAAATTACAGTGCTTGATGTTCAGACAGTCAAGATGCTCTAAGAGCTTCAAGTGTTCAACTCAAACTTGTATGGATATATGTATATGTATTGGTAGGTACTCTGAAGCATTTTTCTGTATATAACGTGATGGAACTTTGAAAAACTCCAAAAGAAGAAGTCTGAGACGTTCAAGGAGCAATCTCCTAATGTGGGAGACAGACTGCTGGTATTGATACCATGGTATAAATACCATACCATGATATGAATACCATGGTATGAATACCATGGTATAGTGAATACTATAACCCCTGACAGACTGCACCTCGTAGTATACGTTGACTTTTGGGTTACGTGGTATACTTTGACATTTGTGTTGCGCCTCCTCCAGCTTTTTACACATTTGTTGCAACACTCCAATATTGCGTCTTGCTCCTCGTAACTCGCCGATATAATTCCTCTAAACTTCTCTTACTTCATTGTTTCCAATGCAGATAAAATTGTCTTCCTTAATCCATTTTCAAAACATTTTTCGCTGTGATTGCTTGCTTTTGAATTGTCAAAGAAGCTATGAAGAAGCACCAACAGAAAGAAAGTGGCTCTGCAAGCAATAAGATGGTGGTATACCGCCAAAAATTTGTGAATCTCAATACTAGGTTCTATTCATGGTATACTAGGTTTTAACGTGGTATTGCAGTGACAGACATGTGGTATAGAACGTAGTATTGCTATACCATGGTATCAATACCAGCAGTCTGTCTCCCACATAAGCGAGTGTAAATTGCGAAAACGAAAAAAGTGATTGCTGCAGAATGATTACTACCGGTTGTACTGTGTGTGCGTTCCACTGTCCTTCTGGAACCACACTCACAATTCACTCTCATATTCTGGTAGTGGGTGAAACTACGTGGTCTGACAGGCTTTGTAGTAATAGGTACTTCCGCAGAACATTATCAATCTGCCAGAACACTTCAATTATTCTTTAACGATTAACAAATTTGCAATGTACTCCACGATGTTCGAATAATTGGCATTGTTGGCTGCCATCGTCGGAGTTGAATGGTTCATTCTTTATAAGAGAGAAGAAAAGTGGTATCCCCGAATTCACTCAACTATAATTTTATAACCATATATTGCTCCTCTCTATTGTTCCGTTTGGTATATTTCGTATACCGCTCCACATAAATATAGTGAGTCTTTATTTATGGCTATAAGAAGATTGTTTCTGACCTCATCTTTTTAATGTATAACTTGCCAGTGAGTTGCCGCCGTATAACCCAAGACTACAGTGATAGAATCGGTTATAGTGATTTGTGACATGTTATGATCACCATATTTTGTGAAGCTCATATGATTTCAGGATTCTTTAGGATTCAAACTAGGACTCAAAATATTAACGAATTTGTTTTTAAATTATTTTTTTAAATTTAGCTCCGTGAAATGGTGAGCATCACAAGTACTTGAAAGTTTTGCGGTTCTTGCATCAGCTAGAGTTCAGTCTATTATCAGAACCTAGGCGTCGCTGCTTACAGTAGGAAGAATACAGTGACCGGATTCCAAATGGATGCATTCAAGAACTGGTCGTTAGTACAAACAGTTTTTGCGTTTACACTTTTTAGTCAAAATGTGGTAATAAGTAAGACAAATTATTTGAAAACTTTTCAATTCAGATGAAAAGTCAATGGATCTCAATATTATGTCAATTCAAAAATAAATAATTTTTGTTTTTTTGGTAAAAAGTTCACATTCTCCTAGCACAAATATACTTGGCAACCATGCATCTCAACCTATCTGCAACCAAAAATAAACTTTGCCTAAACTTTGTTTCAAATTTTTTAGCAAACAAATTATCATAAAAATGAAAATAATATTTGATAAAACTATCGTTTTACAATCAATAAAATTCTGACCCAGAGGTTTCAAATTCAACCTAGAAGGATAACTCAAAAGAGGGATAGTAATTTTCTATTGAACACATATGTGGATGTTGAAAAGCATATTAGATGAAGCCCAGGTCCACCCGAATAATGCTAATTTTTCTGTAAATATCAAATATTAATATTAATAGAAATTTCTAATAGAAATTTGTGTCTTGCTATTAACTATTGAACTATTGAACTATTTCCTGAAGTATCATTCTAAAGTACCAGGCAGTTCATTGCCCATTAGCAGACACTATTTTAGACAATAGTTGAAACTGTCCTTAGTACTACGACCCACCATAAAAAAAAATGGAGAAACCACCTAAATATAATCATCTTATAGTTAAACTTCGAAACACAATTGGTCAGCATTGACCTGAGTGCGGCGTGGAGAATTTCTCCCCGCAAGCCCACATACCTAACCTAACCTTAACTTCGATACTATTTTATTTTCTATAACTGTTAAAAAATTTTCACGCAAGGAAATCCTATCCTGGAACCACATAGTCATCACCACTGATGAAGAACAGTCGCACGAAGAAGACACACGACTATTTTCACAACTTCTAAACATCGATTTAATTTCATGTCTTTTAACTCAATAAGTTCTTTCGATTTCAATATAAGACGCAAATAAAATTTAACATCAATTTCATAATCATGCAGAAGCAGAATATATCAACAATGAGATCATACCCTTGTACTCTCCAATATTCGCATTTCCCCTCCTATAACAAATGTCACTTTCCGCACCACATACCCGACGCTGTCAAAATTTCAAGAGAAAGAGTCGACTTTTCTCTCTTATAATCACCCACCCTCTCGTTTGACGCACGAAACATCCCGTCGTTTCTCCTGAATTTTTCAGTCAATTTTCACCTCTGCTGTGAATCGATTGAACATTTTTTCCATCTTCGCTAGTTGCTAACGCTGCTCTCGTGTTATTTGCTGGTTCTCCATAAAATAAAAATCGCCCACAGGCCCGAAAAAAACAACAAAAAACAATTTTTATCGTCTGAGTTTTATCAGTTATTTTTTCGTCGTCTTTTGGTTATTTGATTTCATATCTCCATTTCGGGTCGTTATCGTTACATACGCGCAAAATTCTCTACAACAGTGTGCTCCCCTAGTTCCCCGTTGTGTGGTGGTGCTCCTGTTTTTTTTTTTTCTTTCGCGCAAAACAAATATTTTTCAATAAAACAGGAATTTCCTTCGATTTTCCTTGAAAACATCTGGCAAGTGTGTAATTGCAAAGAATAAAAAAAACAAAAACGCGCCCCATCGGAATAATAATCACTGCAAAGAATTCACTGTCGCTCATCGCGTTTGGTTTTCCTTCTCGTTCATCGTTTGTCGTTTTCGTCTCCTGTGCGCCACCTCCACATGATCTTTATCTGTTTACAATAAAATTTGCGTTGCCCCTGTCTGCCTGTGTCGTCTCTTGCGCGTTGCAAAAAAATAAATTTTCTTTTGTTTACATTGGAAACAAAATTTATTAAAAATACGAGAGAAGAAAATTGATTGTGTTCTCCTCGCTTGAAAAGTGTAAACGTTTATTATGGCGTTGTTTAAGTGAATCATAAAACAAAAAAAAACGTGAATTTAAATATTTTGTGATTAATCCCACAAATTGTGTTCAGAAACAGCCAAAGAAAAGCAAACATCCACTTCTCCACTGCCCGGGAGACATACATACGATAAACCATACCAAAAAAAAACGTTCTTAGTTCTTTCTGTCTCTTCCGCTCTTTCGTCTGCTTTTGGATTTGTTTATCATTGTATAGAGAGAAGAAAATTATTCGTAAATAAAAAAAGAAAATCATAATCACATTTTCTACGCGGGAGTCCTTCAAGAAAAAAGAAAAAAAAAAATCAAGAAAACAATCTTTGATCGTAACTGTGTTTGGTGTTATTGAACTCCTCTCTGATATCGTAGGTACTGCTTTTTTCTCCAAGGATTTCGCAGTATTTGTAGGGGTTTTCCATTGCACACGCACACTCGAACAGTACATAAACACATTTACCTACAATGGGAAAACTATTGAGCCTACTCGCACGGGACGATTCCAATTGTTGCACGGCGAAATCCTATGACGTGTTTTTAGATTTTGAAAATGCTGCCCCAACCGACACGGAACGTGAGATATATGATGAAGTGGAACGGGTGCTAAAGGAATCGGAAGCGGTCCTTGATGAGATTCAAGTGTATAAGGTAAGCTGGGGTGAAATGCAAAAAAACGCGTCTACCTATGAAAATGTCCTTGAGTTGATTATACAAGTAGGTATACAGTAGAGGAAAAAATTGTGAGGTGTAACCAAGTCAACCTTCCATGAGCAGTCTTTCACACATCTAACGTATGTCAACGCTTATTTTGATACCTGAAAAGAGACAGTAAAGAAAGTATAACTAAATTTAGTAAAGTCTGCTATTGTAAAAGTTCAAAGGTCACCCGAGATGTCAAGATCTCTGGTTGGTTGGTTGGTTTAAGGGGGTTGGCTTGCGCTCTTATACAAGTTCCTTCTTGAACGGTACCCTCATTTCGATACCAAGTACTTTTGGCATCGATATCTTACGGCCAAACCACAATAGCGCGTTAAGCCCAAATTTCAACCGCGCCTTAGTATTGACATGAGGTTTAGACAGATATACAACAGCGAAAAACTTAATGTTCCGTGGCTTAGAGTAATTCGGTTAAAAATTGGAATGAGTTCGACTTTTATAACGCGCACAACACTAATGTCAGCGAGATGCTGGGCCCTTTGCCATACATGGGCTGTAGGCACAAGACAATCTTTATTTTAAGAATCCAGGTGAACGAAAAGGTAACTATTTTTTTAGTTTTGAAATCAGCATGAATGCCGTATGCAAAAACAGCTAGCGCTAACTTGCTTTTGTGTAGTCCATAATATGTAGTGCTAGCATCAACACAGTTGCTGCATATTATACATGTGATACATCTTCAATTCGGGCCCCATTTTGAAATGTTTTTCTCTTTAATATTTGTAATGTTGAGATTCGATTGAAAAAGGAGACGATTCCTCTGGATTTAAATCTTCTCTATCAAGATGAAAGAAAAAGGAAACACAATTGACAGCTAACGTAGAGCACCATCTAGTAGTATAAAAGCAGTGAGTGCCAATGAATGCCCTCAACCCTAATAAGGGTAGATATGTACACATTGGACTCCCAACATATAAGTATTGCAGTTTGTAATGTCTAAGAATCATTTCGTTTATATTTGCCTCCCAAAGTTCTATTTAACGTTTTAAATTATTTGCACAGGCAGTTATGCTCTACGTAAGTCTTCATAATTCAAACGCAATTCATCAGTTTTTATGAAGACGACTATGTATACGTCTTGCTTCAATTCTGTTTAGAAATGGGAACTGTATTTAAATCTAGTGCATTATATTGTCAGTTAAGAATTCTCGAAATAATATTTTATACTTATATGTATTTTTGACTTTAATTGATAGTCAAGCCGAGCATAAACCATCTCGTAAACGAGTATTTGCGCGCACCAATTCAATTGTCTGTGCATTCGTGTGTGGAAAAAATGAAATTGGTTAACTCTATTTATCCCACCGACTAAATCGAAACTTAAGCATGATTGATTCTAAAGAATTCTTATATAGTCCTTAATCGCTGCGAGAAATTATTGTACCATTACACCATTTTCTTTGCCTTCTTCTGTTAAAGCTCTGCGTTATTCTTCGGTGATTATTTCTGACTACAAAAATAAGAGAAATAAGGTAAAACTACTCATTTGTAGTTTAAGGTAATTAAAAAATAAATGAATCTGCAAAAAGTATGACGCGTCTGTGAACATTGTGTACGCAAATCAAAACATAAATGTCTATGCACACAAGTATGAGAATTTATACCCGCCTTAACGGTGAATTCATTCTCATAAATCTTTTAAATTTAGCATCAAATTGAAATACTTATAAATGGCAGTTTCAGTAAGTAAGTTTTGAGCAAAGCACTTACATTTAAAATTCCTAAATAGATCGTCGATTTCCAAAAGGAGTCATCTGGAATTTGCATGTGCTTTGTCCTTAAATTTGTTTACCGCCTTCTAAAGCTACCTGAAATCACGTGTTCGTTCACAAGAGCCGTAAAATGTTCCTTAGCTAAAAATAACATTAATGGTATGTACGCCTTTGCGCTCTCCAAAGCCCCCGAATGACTCACACAGGCTGAAGCTAAATGAGAATATAAACGAAACATTTAAACACTATTGTTTCTACTGTGAATATTCTTTTTAAAAAGAGGTGTACTTTTTGTATTGTATTCCTTGATATCTATTAGATTGTAGTAGCTACTCCAAAAACTACTACATTTTTGACATCCTCAATACGAATAAGATATCCTGAACGATTTAAACTTATTTAGGGTGGCAGACATACACACAGACCATGCGAAAAACTACTTTCACTTATATTTTGAGTACATTTTGAATCTGACCTCATATCGGTCATGATTAATTGATGCCCTGACAACACTTCGTTAGAAAATAAAAAAAAAATCATTCGGTCGAAATGAAGACCTAGTTTCAGAATGCACACTTAACACGTATGCATGTAGGCTTTAGTATTTGCTAGGTATCAACATATTATTCATGCGAAGTTGATGGTACTTTAAAATGAAAATGAAATTCTATGTTTTCAAGCATTATTCATGTCAAAATATATTAGTTACACAAGCTTAACTAACTCTGGATGGAACATAGAGAAAAAATACTCCAAAGGTCAATCTCAAAACAACTAAATCATCCCACCCTATAACCATTCGTCATTGAACTCCATTTCACTATAGCAAGCGATTGTTATGCATAAGTAATGAGTCAATTTAAATTCGATCTTTGAACCTTCAATTGAGTGTCTGTGGGAACAGGGCAGGAGCAATGTCTCAATTCAGAAATCGAACTGAAACACTACACCACACTCATATGGTTGCAACGAGTGATAATGTTCATATTTTTAATAAAAAAAATCACATTTCCAGGAATAGACAAATTTTGCCATCTCATCAATCAAAGGCGTAAAATGTGACGTCATATTTTAAGCGGCTTCCAACAAATTTCATCTCACCAAGAAGAATTAAGATAAGACTCCTGAATGAGCATAAAATCCGCGAACAGTGTGTTCTATGAAACAGAGAGTGACTTAGTCACCCTTAAATGTGAGTCATGATGTAAGCTTCAAGCCGGCATTTGTACCTTTTTTCAGAGCCACCTCTCTGGGATTTTGATTTTTTTTGTAGAGAGAGATACATATGTACATAAATGTGTGATAAAAAAAAATTTTTAAGTCTGACGTAAAAAAAAAAAGAAAAATTAATAATTTTGCTTTGTGTTCATACATTTTTGCGACCAGTGCATGAGTGGTCTTTTTTTCGCGAAGCATATCTATTGAATTTTAATTAGAATAACGAATGCAGGAAAGCATGTGGAAACTGTTTGTGATTCATATGCGGCTTCAAATGTCAGATTTGTTGTTTTTGTTTCTTTTTAGCGAGCATTTGTTATTAGGGAAATTTTTATTCAGATGAATTTGTTCAGGGTTCTCTGTCTGTCATTTCCGTTTGGGAAGTGTGAGTTTTTTTGTATTCTGATTACGTAAAATATAAATTTAGAAACTTACAAGATGTAAGGAAAGAGAAGTATGATATGACGCCTCAACTTATACATTTGTTGCATTTTTCTTAATATTATATTGCCTATAATCCAATCAGGGTCATAAGGCATCCAATGTGACCTATTGGAGGAGTTTGACCTACTACGAGTAGACGATGAATGTCACACTGCATGGTATGAAAACAAAGTTTTTAACTTCAACGTAACACCAGTACTAACGACGCTAGCAACATGAAACTTTTCTGTATTCCTGAACATATGTACATCCGCACATAAACACATGACAATAAATGCCTTCCATGAATATTTAAATAGAATATCAACCGAAGAGCTTTGAATTGAACAAGACAAGGAATGGCAGCGGTAGAGATCAAACAGCGAAAGCAGAGCTGAATGGGAAACATGATGGCAACCTTTTATCTACACCGCAAGGCGGAGGCACGTTCAGGCAATCATTTTCAGGACACCCTATGCGCTACGGAAGTAGTCATAGCAGAAGTATTTCAGATAAGTACATATTATGTATGTACCTACATATATGTATGTATACACTGTTGGTTTTTTTGCTGTAAATTCGCTGATTCCATTCAATGCAGTATTAAGGAACTCCAACTTATTCTGGCCGAACTGTGTCTCTAATGAACCGCTGCATCAAAGAACGGGTCAGGAACCTATAGGCACCAGAATTCAATTGTGGAAGTGGCAGTGCATCGGTCACACCCTACGAAACTGTGACAGCTTCATAGCAAAGCACCCGATGCAATGCAACCCTCTAACCCAAGAATAGTAGGTCGACCGAGAAGTACCTGGCGCAGAACAATAGAGGAGGAGTCCCGGCACCTGGGGAAGAGTTGGAGAGAGCCAGAAACTTATTGCCAGAAATCGTACTCGATGGCGCGTAGGCGTAGTAGAGGCCCTAAGACCTCCAAAGGGATACAGGATATAAGAAAAAAAGTTACTTCATTGTACAGTACTTGATAGTGTATAGTATCTACGTGATAATACCCGATGCCCGGCTGTGATGTTGTGATAAAATTACTTTTTTTTTCCGAAAATCATGGAAGTAGAGGTACGGGTCCATCGTGTCTATTGAGATTAAATTTATTTTTATCCGAAAAACAACCTGCTTCCATTTATTGATCCAAGCTGTGTACTCTCTGGCTTAATACCTATCGGTCTTTTCTTTTTTCTTAATTTTCTTAAAGTGTTGTTGCTCTTGTTACTCGCCCGTCGAACTTTAGAAACGCTGGCTGTTACTCTATTCTTGGACCTAATTTTTGCTGCCGGCTTCCCGTTTTTCCTCGAAAAGTTATTGCTTCGTAAGTTCGCCTTTTCCATAGATTTCAACACCCGCAAATTAGTTGTTCACTACGGTCTTAGTCCTATCTAGTATTCTCGCTATAGTTGAGCATAATATTCCTTGTTGCCTTCCTGTGGGTTTTACCGAAATTCGTGTTGGTTTTTCGAAAACTCAGAAGTACCGTAAGAAAATGACGGCAATAAGAATATATCGCGAAATTATAAACACAAATGACACAACCTCAATCAGTTGAAGTGCAGTGTATATGCAGCTCCAATAGGCTTCTTTCAAAAGCAATCATGGATCCGGTATGATTTACTTAACTTATGTCAATTATGTAAGGAAAGCAATCTTGACATTTGCTTCTTACTACTGTTTTCAAATTTGCACAAGCTCTGTGGATTACTTAATACATAATACAAGTCATTAGCTAAAGTTTGCGACAAACAAGACCATTGTTTAACCTTTTAACAACCGTTATATTTTTCCACTGACCTACTCGTATAAAAGTGATTAACATTTAACATTCAATGCAGCGGTAACTACATCTGTCACAAAATTTAACATAATATCGTAACGTAACATATGCATTCGAAATTGATAGTTTTGAATTCATAAAGAATTCTTTATTTAACGAATAATTAACCAACAGTCTGTGTCAGATTTCAGCTTATGTATAGCATTTCATTTATGTTTAATTATGAAAATTTTAAATTAAATGGGGACGGATGTTGACATTAAAATGTTCAACTGGAAATGGAGCATAAAATTGAAAGTATATTCGGGGAAAGTTATCAAAAATGTACACATCAGTCAATGCAATAATAAGTATTTAAATGGAATTCATGTATAATAGACCAGCGAATACAAATTGACAAGCTTTATTTATTAAGTAGATTAATGATTGGCCTGTTTTTTTTTTTAGTAAATGTCATACATTTAAAATTATGAAGGTTTGTAGTTTCCTTGTGACGGTGTTGGTTACTTTCCAGGTACTACACCCATAAAGTAGCACTGTTTCCACATTTGATCGGAACAGTCTCAGCTTGATTTTTGTGCTGAAAACACTGATTTTTCATATTTTAGACAGCATACCGAACACAGCCTTTGCTTTTCGAATTCTGCTGTCTACATCCAGTTCGGTACCACGGTCTTCCGACGCCATACTTCCTAAATATAGGTGTGAAGACTTGCTATACGTCAATGTTGAGTTGAGCAGTGCTGTTGTTTTCCTGAGAAATTGAAGGGGTTTGTGCCTTTGTTTTTGCTAGTTTATTTTAAGCCCTACTTTGTTCGCCTCTGACTCCAGATTATGGGCAGGTCCATTATCCTGTGCGATAGCAGGCAAACGTCGTCAGCGTAGTCAAGATGTTTGAGATATGATGTCATAGTCCACCTCAGTCCCATGTTTCCTCTAGACAAAGCTGCACGGATCGTAACACTGAATAGCAGTATAGCAGTAGAGAAAGAATGCATCCTTGTCGTACTCCGCCGCGGACCAATTCCTCTGACACCTTTCACTACCACTACAAATTCTCTCAATATAATAATACTTAAGTCTGAATTGACGTCGAATTTCGTCTTGCAGCCTTATCTAAACATGAAGTTTAAGCCAATGATTGCGGACTGAAAATGATCGCAAACTCGGGCGCACTACTAGAACGTCACCCCAAGCTTGTGATGACCCACTTATCTATCCACCAAGCTTACACATAACCTGACATCTAACCAAATCTACTTGAGCTCAAGAAAAGTTTTTCAAAATTTTTGTTTTCGTTCACTAAAACCCATCGACAGTTGTGTCTTCCATTTGGTTAACAAATGCCCTCCACCCATGTATAGTTTTAGTTTCCTTCCCCTTTCTGAAAACAACCCTTGCAAATTGCTTTAAACTTAAATGATGGAACCTTCCTCAAAAATTAATTTACAGTCAAAAGGTAATAACCACCATTTAACCCTCGATAAAATTCAGGACCAGGAAAAAATTGCTCGAAACTGCCAACACACAGAAAAGAAGAAGTGAGCCAATTAACAACCATCTGCAGGAAGTTCTCACGTTTACAATTCATTTTTGGCAGCATTCCAGCTTTTGATAAAGCGGCAACAAAAATGTTTCCACAACAACCCAAACAAAATTTAAGGGAAACTTCGAAAACGATTTTCAGGAATTAAGCAAAAAAGTCTGTTTATAGGTCACAGGGAAATAACCGGCTCTAAATAGTCCGTAACACGAGGGACTAAGCACTGGAATAGTAACCCTTTTTTTTGTTTTGGACTTGGTTTCTCTGTGCCTAATCAATTTGTATTGATTTATGAGAGTCGCTGATTTTATATGTATCTACGAATACATGCATAGAATTTTTTTGTTTTCTACTTTTTCGATTCGAATGAAATGTGATTCTACAGAATCGTGCACCCGTTCCGCTGGTTATCTATCTGCATGGTGAACTCTTCCAGATTGTCGTGCATCGCTTGTTCGGTCGGCGCTTTATCTGGGGTCAATCCTCGTTTTCTGTTCAAAATGCATCGAATAAATGATGACTGACATTAATTTGGGGCGTGACGAAAAAATAAAAAAAAAACAACAAAAATTCTCTCTTCTATCCCTCGGCACGAAATTTATCAAATGTCTACCCGGTATGTGGTTGCGAGTGCGACAGTTTTGTTTTTGTTTTTAATTATCTTTGTTGTTGTTTTGGAGGAGAGATTTTTTAGGTCACTTGGCTATTGCATAAGAGACATAATCGCTATATAGAGACAGAGAGGTAATTAACTACGGTCTTCCGGTTCGGGCCTGATGATGGGCTGACAAAAAAGGGTGGCAATTAGTGCTTGCTTCGTTATCTCGGTGGTTAGAGAAGATGTAGTGATGAAATAAGACCTTTTTGAACCGAGATTGAGAAGCCCTGTATGACTACTATCTTTAGACGAAAATTTTATTTTTGAACACGGTTCTATCAGGAACAAGAGATCGAATTTGGAGTATGTAAAAATGTTTCTCCTTCATTCTTAAGGCAACCACTCTGCAGTACCAGGAAGTAATGAAGGACAATCACCAGGGTAAGAGATGACAATGATAATCTCCCTATTATGTCCGTATCTGCACCATAATAAGCATACTTGCCCACTTTAAGAGCAACACAAGGGTTCTTAAAGTGTTGGGAAGTAACCTAATTATCGCAGTTTTCCTTGCAGGGAATGTTAAACTGATGGAAATACCAGCAGTCTGTGTATTATTTTATTGATTTTGCACCCGGAACTGAAGGCGTAAGCTTTTAATGTAATTTGGAGTGCGGTTGTAGACTTTTTTTTTTATTCCTTCCATGTCCTTTCGTATTTTTTTTTTTTCTTTTTGCACTTCTTTATAGATATGGGGTAATCACCTCTTCAGCAGGATATGTGGTTTATCCAATGTTATCGAGGTTCTTGGGGAATTTTTTTTTTTTCCTAATGGAATGAGTTTATGACGTGGGTGCATTGGTTCGTGTCATTCGCACATATTTCACGAGCATGACGAGAATGATGAGATTTCTAATGAGTATTGGACCCTAGTAAATGGAATTTTTATGGGAGAATTTCAGCTTGGGTGAGGAGCTAAACCTTTTTGCAGATTTCAAATTGGACATCTGCTTCAGTAAAAGAATCAATTTGATGAGGATAACTCACTCTCGGGTTAGGACATTTAAGAGATATCAAGGTCCTACTCACGATTGGG
This sequence comes from Blera fallax, assembly GCA_946965025.1. NCBI lineage: Eukaryota > Metazoa > Arthropoda > Insecta > Diptera > Syrphidae > Blera > Blera fallax. Next base: position 80,614,904 of record OX337245.1, on the reverse strand, counting down.
CTTTTAGGTCGGTGAAAAATAAATCCATTATTAAGTACGTACATATGTATGTATGTGCCAGCAAGTGTTATTTTAGAACATTTAGCGGTTGAGCTTTTCTTCATCGCTGATCATTTCCTTTTTTGCGTTTCGATGTATTCGCTTTTCTTATCAATTTAACTGTCAAAACAAAAGAATTAATTTCCATACTAGTATGTAGCAATGAATACAAAAACCTCGAAACCTCGTGCTAGTATTCGGTGATTGAAATTTGATGAAACTTAACTGTCAGTGTACCTTCATTAGTAAATCAAACGGCTTGGAATACCGTTCAGCCGCTGTAGATCTAGCAAGGTTTTGTTGTTCGCATGATTAGAGATACGGTGGTGTGGCTAGATCTGTCAAACGTCTGAAAAATACAACTGTCATTAGGTATCTTCTATTCGTCAAAAGAAATATTACATGTCTGTAAGAAGCAAACATTTTTTGTTTGATATGTACATTTAATGTATTATTACTTTATTTATCGATTTCCTTTCATTTATCTCTTTACAGGTAAGTTTCATAAACTTCAGTTAATACTACGGTGGACGGTATACAGACTCAACGTTTACGAATATCTCCTTTTAACACTGATCAATGGAAATAACAAATTATGTGTCAATTAGAAAACTGAAGGGTTTTCTAATTCTTGTTCTAGAGGAGTAATGAAAATGGATGGATAGTCCTCGGCTCAGGTAGGCTTAGTATAGACCTGGGTAACTTCAGACAAGCTTAAATAAGGTAATCTGTTTTGTAATTACACTATGGCGGTTAGGTTAAATTTTTAATAACCACTAAGATCTAGAAAAATGATTAACACTAGTTAAGTTCACTATGGCTCAAATATAAAATTCGAAAGCTAATGTCAAAATTCTACGTTAAATTTTCTTTATTACTGTCAATTGCTCAAGTTGGCCATAATATTCGTATGTGAACGGAAGCAGTTACACAGTTGTTAAAGTCAAATGTCAAATTTTCGTACGAAAGCGCAAGTGGGTTCGCTCTTTCCGTTAGTGTGGAAAAGTGAACGAAAACTTAACGAATTTAAGCAAGAAGCTATTATGGTCCTTGTGTTCGTACGTCAACGTACGCACAAAGTTCGGCCTTCATTTATTAGTTTTCCTTAGGTTTGTCAGACCTACCACCTGTCCAAGACGAGGCTTATGATTCTTATGATTCACTCAATATGGAGTCACAAAAACAATTAAAAACATTGTAGAATATATCCAAGTATTGTGAAATGCCGTCATGGTGCAAAATCTCTCTTCTGGCTTAAAATTTGTCAAATTTCCAAGATCCTTCTGAATGCTTTAAACGTTTATATATTTTTCTTATCAAGTTTACCAAAAACTAGCTTAGAAAAAGATTTCAGAACTCATGTGTAAAATTCGCTAAGCCAACACCGTCGTCAACGACAGATGCCAGACATTTAAATAAACGTCATCGTCTGAAATGTGCATTGAGTCAGAATTTCGAACAGGCGAGAACACCACTTCACTCAAAGATAAGAGTTCTTGGTCATGTCAACACTCCCCAAAGCAACCAATGCACGACTTGAAAGCGCAAACGAATGGAATTCAAATCAAAGAAAATATTTGTGCCTAAAAAAATGGCTCGATAACGACAACTTTAATCAGAACAACAACAGAGAAAAACAGTAAAACTGCCATTATTCGTGATGATATCGTTACAATTCAGTTTTTTTTTTTAAATTTTTAACCTATTTGTAGCCCTCCTAAGCTACAAGGTCGGTGTGAACTCGCATAAACACATGATTATTTGGACAAACAATATTCGGGTTCTTCTCATTCGCTGCGATTTTCCCCTCCATCTGTGTATATCCGGCGCATGAGTCGTCTCCCAAGCGAAAAACGGAAGTGCTTACATTAATAATTTACAAATGTTTTCACCACGCTTTAGCGTCCACATTAACAACCATAACCATCGCCCGGAGAGGACAGCAGACCCCGCCGAATAATTTAAAATGACAAAACATATGTGCGCTGGTTTGGGTTGGGTACGAAAGCCCCCACGAGATTACCCTAAGTCATTTCGCATTCCGAGTCTTGCAAACTATAAAGGGCATGTTGTAAGGCTGTCGGTATGGCGCGCTCGAATTCTAGTCACTTTGGGAGAATGGCACATGTCATTGTTTGTAAGAGCTCCTACTGTCACCCCGTTTCGTTGACAGTTGTCGTTTAAGTTTGACCGGAAGTAGCACATTACTTTTTTCTAGTAACGGAAAGTATTTGTTCTTCCAGTGGTTTAGGGGCGGATTTGGGCATAAATTTATGCAGCGCCTACTCGTAAATACTTAAAAACTTTTTGAAGTGAAGTATTAATCGGGGTGCATTAGATGTCTTAGACGGCATTCACTTGTGATTGCTCATTCTGCGCGATCTGGGGCTTCATTTTAATGATGTATGTGGTCGGTTGTAAAATTTATTTTGAAATTCAATGGAATTTTGTAAGGCGGCGAAGAGGGGACTGGGCCAAACTTTATTTCACGAAATCACAACAAATTGTCACCATATACGGGGGTTGAGTTCAATGGGTGACTCTTAATGTTTGTCCATGGGTGGAAGCATTGGTTATTTGTGTAAAGTTAGTGCCACTAAATGAACCGTTGGCGGTGTCGGGTTATGTGCTTTGATGTCGTGCAGTTTCTATGTGGGCGGAGGGCCTAATATGTTTTTAGTGGGCGTCTGAGATGGGGACATTTTGATGGGAACGGAACGAAATAGGCTTTGTTTAGGGGGAAAAGACATAAATATTTATGGATGCATTCAGTGAAGGCAATGATTTACGTTGTGTTGTATGACTAGGATCATATTAGGATACAAATAATTTTTTATTTATTATGGTGAAAAATTGTATCTACATAAATATGTATGTTTACAAGGCGGGAAAAAACTAGAAAACATTTTCGGTTCGAAAGCAAACTCCTTGTCATCCCCGATAAAAAATTCCTTAATTCTGATGTAAGATAGTATGAATGATTTGTTTCATATATGTATGTACATACAGTAGGTATTTCCACAGCGAGGAAGTAGGAATAAAATACGTAACACAAGTAAAGCATATGGATATGAATTTCTGGTCTGGGTAGTTTCTTACTCCTACTCTGAACGGTGGATTATATTTTAGTCACTTTTTTTTAGGTACTGAAAAAGAATATTAAAACTAACATTGCTTCTATTATGATTTTGTAAGAAGCTCCACAAGCCATTTAATGAATTCCAAGTTATAACTGTCGACAGCGACATTTTGTCCTAAGGTTAGGTTGAGTTCGCCAAAACAAACTAGGGGACTCCTAAGTGAAGCTTCGTTCTTCAAGAGAGAGCTGGGCAGAAACAAATAAGATGAGGAATAGTTTCTTCCTCTTCTTCATTCATGTAGCTTCTACAAAAGTCGTTCGCAAAAAAGGCCTAGCATTGCGACATGATTGCCTAGACAGTGTCCAGTGATGACACCTATTGAAGTGCCGATCTGCGATCTATTAAGAGAAATAAAATTCTTAGAACGTTTTAGATACAGCTTTGGTCAAATCTGTTTTGTCCCTAGACATATTGATCCACTTGTCCACCTAAGACTTGTACTCTCGATAGCATCATGTTTAAATTTAAGTTTGCGTAGTGATTGGTATACCAAAGGTGTCTTTATTTGTTCCTATTCTGGCGAGTTCATCGGCCTTACAATTCCCTGGATTGTCTCTATGCCCCGATACCCAACACAGGTGAATATTGAACTGCTCAGCCATCTCGCAAGAGGCGATCGGCAGTCTAGATCTACTAAGGAATTTATAGAGGTCGATTCCAGGGATTGATATCTCTAACAGATATCACGTTATTCTCAAGCGAAGATAGGAATTCTTTACTCACCATTATTTCCGCATGCACCAACTCCGTCCTCGGTTTTTGACCCGTCCTAAATTGTGGACAAATACTTCTTTGCCAGTTTTTTTAAGTTTCGCTTTCATTTACTTCTTCGATGCTGGTATAAACATCTTTGACGACGGTCGAGTATGTTAATCAACTGCGTAACGTAGCAGTTAGATGATGGCTTTCGTGTTAACATCATTCTGTTCCAACGTACCGTTGGACATCATAACTCGACCTACTTCTGTGAACTCGGGACAGTATGCAGCTTCGATTATTCTAAGCTGAGTTGTGGACATAATTGATTGGCTTGGCTGCATGAAAGCATTTATGATCTTTTCGAACAAACTTTATTTGTTACGTAATTTTAAGTTCATTTTCACTGCAACATTCAAGCATTCTTTTTATATAACATTAAAAATAACAAATCCAATTAACAGGTCTCTAAAGAAATTTCAAGCTTACTCATTGCCAAATAGGCATAATCTCTGTATACTTCAAGTCAATAAGATTTCTTTGGTCAATTCATGTCTCGATTTTCTTAAAAGTTATACAAATTCGATTACCACACAAAAGTCTAATGAATTTAAAACTTTCATACACCGACTTGCGTCATACTATAAGCAAACAAATTTTGTAATAATAACCAAAAACTGAAGATGACTTTAAGTGGTAATGGTAGTAAGGTGGTTAACCTTCACAGAGACTAGGAAATGAAACTACAATAATGCCTCTTAAGTCTGCAGCACTTTCGATCATGTGGTTAATTGTACGAAGAAGTAAATAAGTAGAAAAATAAAAAAAAAAAAAAAAAAGAAACAAAAAAACCGCGTAAGTAATGCTGCGGAAATTTTTCGAGCAGAAAATTAAATCGGTTTTCACCGCTGACCAGTCGGCGGTGCACACTATGAGGATGGAAGCCCAAGGAGCGGCACACCTTGTCCAAGATTATTATTAGCAGCAGTTGCATACTGGGGTGTAGTTGGGGGATTTCTCAAGTAAAATGATATCCCAGACTGCGAACTTGTTGATTTTCTTGACTTCTGGAGGAAAAAATTATTGATTTAGAAATACATATTTATGTTTTCACTTTTAGTAGAGTGCACTTAAAAGAAGCATTTATAACGCATAATCCTCAAGCTTTAAGAATATCCACAGACATCTATGATATTTAGATCGGAATCGTGGAACTTTACTTACTTAAGGTGGCGCTACAGTCCATGGTGGACCCGGGGCTTAACCAACAAGCATCTTCAGACAGCTCGATCTTTAGCCAGCTGCCTTCAGTTTCGCACGCTAAGTTGGTTGAGGACGCCTTTCGCTTGCGTGCGCCTCCTGAGTCGCGGTCTTGCTCTACTGCGCCGTCCCTCGGGAATGGTTTCGAACATTTTCCGGCCCGTAGCATTTGTGTCCATGCGCTCTACATGACCACCCCAGTCGTTGGATTGTCAGTCTTCTGGCTAAGTCGATGTCGCTGAACAGTCGTTGTATCTCCTCCTCCACTCTCGAAACGCTTTTGACAAAGTCCATGCCTCTGCGCCATAAAGCAGGACTGGGATGATTAAATTCTTATATAGAGTCACTTTAGTTGTTCGAGAGAGGGCATTGCTGTTCAATTGCCGTCTTAGCCCAGAGAAGCAGCGAGTGGCAAGAGTTATTCTTTGTTTGATCTCAGCGCTGATGTCGTTTTCTGAGTTCATAGCGGAGCCTAGGTAGATAAAGTCCCTAACTGCCTCAAAGTTATGTCTGTCTACGGAGACGTTCTGGCCGAGTTGTCGATGTTAGTTGTCCTTTCTTGTTGACAGCATATGGACTTGCCCTCATTGACTGTTAAACCTATCTTCGCCTCTTCCGCGCCACTTTCATCACGCTTCGTTCTTCCAATTATGTCAATATCGTCGGCGTATGCGAGGAATTGAACAGACTTTCGAAAGATTGTGCCTTTGGTGTTGGCGCGTGAGTTTTGCACTTTTCTTTCAAGTACGATGTTAAAGATGTCACATGACAGTGCGTCGTCTTGTCTAAAACCTTTTTTGACAACAAAGGTCCCGGTAAGGTCGGAATCGTAGAACGATAGATCTAAAACTTCAGGCAACACTTCGGCGTATGGGTCACAGGTTCATTGTATTACCAGCTTGACTGAATTCATGGTCAGATCAAATCGACTCGACTTAAGACCGATATGTGCTGGACATGCAAGGGCGCACTAAGTTTTAGAGAATTGTCAAAATGTAGCCTGTGATTTTTTTTCAAGTGATATTTCAACGATTTTAACTCAAGTTCAAATATCTGAGTGTTTTCCAAATGAGTATACATACATAGGTGCAAGTATCTCCAATACAGTCGTGCATTTAATTTATTTTTTACTTTTTTGTCTTCCTGTTTTTATTGGCTTTATATTCATAGGGTACATTTACATTAGGACATCGCTTGCAATTCAAATATTTTCAGCGTTCCTAAATCGCAAAACGATCCATCCTTTGCTGTGGAAGCTTGACACAATATTTCAAGCACTGTTGTCTTGCCGCCATCGAAAACAGGCACTTTAAAAGAAATATTCTCGTACATATGTAACCGTGATCACATACATATATGTACATATATGTATATCACGACTTTCTTATTTGTCTGTAGCACTTGCATGCCTTCGAGGTGGAATAGTGGATTTCCTCTAATTCATTCGCCATCAAGTGTGACCAAATATAGCTGCAAACTTTCCAGCTTTATGTGTCAATTTTTTTTTGGAATTCACACAGTGCTGCCAATGTCTTCTATAAAGCGAATAATAACAGAAAGATATTCTTCATTTAACTTCTGCATTTCAAAAGCTACACCGTTATAATCGTTTCCACATCCACTCGAGAACACAAATCATATGGTTATACGAGAAGGTAAACATGTGCATAAATAAATTTAAGTGAAGTTGAACAAAGAAATAAATTAACTGGTGCATTACCCGGAATGCGGATTAGCGTTGCTTAAAGCTAGCGTTCATTCACCTACTAGATACAACCGACTTAATTCGCATTGATTCATTTTATAACAGAAGGTAACCAGGTGAAGGAACTAACTCGCGTGGCCATTCTACTGGTCAGAAGAATGCAAAATTGCTGCATTTGAATAGATCAGCAAGCTACGGCTAGCAACTCCAGTTAGATTGGCAGTGGCATTCGAATTGCGTGCATTAATCTGGTTTTACTGTCGTCGTCAACACAAAGAACATTGCGCTTTGTTGGTTGCTCATTAAATTCCGGAGTGGAATACTATAGTGAATCATTCGGTGTGCTTATGATTATAAGAATTAATTGACAAAGGATATACACACAGTTAATGAATTTTGTTCGGACCTATTTTATTGGTTCGCCATATATGGGTCAGTTGTGAAATAGTAGTTGTGACTAGCCAATGAAGGAAGGGTGTGCCTCGTAAAGGAAACAATACGCTTGGTTTGTACGCAGTGTATCTTTTGTTTTATTTTAATAACGGATTTCCTGAATATTTAACACTTTGTGTTGTAGTTGTCATTTGAAGTCCATAAGAAGTGACACGCAGTGCATTCGATATGTTTACTTGTCTTACTTAAGGCTCAACTATAACAGTCGAAAACAATTGGAAGCTTATGTCAAAATTCTACGTTAAACTTTCTTCAAAACAGTCAATTTCTCAAGTTGCCCATTAAAGGCATACATATGTGAGCGGCGGAAGCGATTAGACAGCTGTTGAAGTCAAATGTATAATTTTCGTACGAAAGAGCAAATGGGTTCGCTCTTTTCGTAAGTGAGCAAAAGTGAACGAAACTTGACGAATCCAAGGAAGAAGCTATTAGGGTCATACAATACAAGTTCCTTGTGTTAGCACAGTTACGTACGTCGACGTACGCACCCATTCTACTATTATAGGTCGGCCTTAAAGATTCCTCAAAGCGTCAAAGATGTAAGACTGCAGTCTCTTATGTAGCTGTTAACTTCTTCCAATCTTGGGAGATCAAGATTTTAACGGACTATGACTTTGGAAGGATCGCTTGGTTCAGAAGAATCCGATCACTTCGTATATGTACCTTTTAGGGATTTTAGTTCTTTTCAGGATCTTAGCAGTTGTGATGCAGACATTCATTGGACTCCTGTGCCCACAAGTGATATTCGCTCTCTAATTCACTCGTATTCCTTCTTTTCGGTTCACTTAGGTAAATCTGGTATTGTCGCGGAACTCGTCTATTTTGTGGCGAAGTCAGTCAGTTTGGGAACTAGAGTAGAATCGAACTCGTAGTGCTTGCGGAAGGTGTTCTTCTAAACGTGAAGTTGTTTGAGGAAAATGGCCACGACAGTATTGGGATTCAATTTTTTGTCTAAATCAAAAGTCAAATTATTTACATATGTACATACAAATGTACATACATGCATACATATGTATATAAAAAAAATACTGGCATCGCGGGTAGGTAGACCAGCTACTGGTAGTCAACCTATAGGAAGCTTCAGGTTATGCAGACAATTCTACATATCTAACCCAGATATCTGAGTACACCCTTCGTGTTCCTATTCGCCACTGTATATACATATGTATGTATCTATACACATGTTAGGTTCTGCCTAGCCCAATGTAAAGTAGGGAGATTATCCGCTTCCTCTTCCAGAGTTTCAGCGAAATGTTAGGTTGATATTGATGACCATGGCGAGAAGGTTTCTTTAACATTGTCTCTGAGGTCATTGTCATTATTCAATCCCCACATTGCGGCAGTGAAGATGAACAAACCAACAATCCTTCGGTGCTGGTCTTGCTTCATAGTTACGGTACTAATTAACACCTTCACTCTTTAAAAAGAAAAAAGAAAACACTTTATTAACAATTTTTCTGTCATTAATCATGCACTGCACACTACTGCTTGACAATTTATCGAATAAATTTCTATTGATTTTTTTTTTAACCATCGTTTAATTATTTATAATTATCATCATTTTGACAGTCACATGTCACTCATCTCTCAATAATCACAATGAAAATACTAATCATGATCGCTATAGACCAATTGACGCGAATTCTTTTGTCAAAACATTTGTAAACTTATCTTCATTCATTCATTCAAAGTCGTACGTCATCGTCATCACTGCGATGGCAACAGTCAACTACCATTCAAGCACATCAATCATATCAATTCCGTTGTCATTATTATCTGTGTGCACTCATGTGTCATAGTAATGAAATGACACCTTACTTCCATACAAGGTGAAATCTATAGACGATCGGTTGCGCTTGCTTCTTTGGTTGTCATCGCGCAATGGAACCGAGATTCTCAACTACTCAATTGACACACAAGACGACAAGAAAAAATCAGAAAAATCTCTGAATAGATGGACGTGTGTGCTGCAAGTGACTTAAGTGTACTTGCACCGCTATGTGGCGGACTTAAGTACTAAATTGAGCCAAGCGAAGAGTAAATTAAAGTGTGCGAATGTGTTGCACATACTTACTTGTAAGAGTTCTTTCGTAAAGTGTTGAAATTTAAAATGAAAAACATCTGTGAATGTTGGACAGACGCCGCGGAACTCGAATAGATACATATGAGGATTACAGGATATCCGACTAATGGGTTAGGGGTTAGTGCTTTGGACTATGACCGGGAGGTTCGGGGTTCGAATCCAATCTCTCGCGATTGTCTGACAAATGCCCGAGAATAATAACTGTTATAAGAAAGCTTTAAAAAGACACTGAACGCCGACGTCAAATATCCGTCAATTTATACCCGTTGTAAGGCATCAATTCGTTTTCAAAATATTTCAATAGAAAAGAACTCTTATTTCGCTTTGAATTGTGATTTAACATTGACCAAAAATAAGCTTTACTAAGTGACAGAAACTGCTAGTAATTTGATAATAAATCTCGGAAAATTTTTACGAAACCAATGCTTATTCTTTATGGAAGCAAAAGTAAAAATATTCTTAACTACGCATTCCCCAATGAATGTGGTGGGCTTAATGAAAACGAGAAGACACAGTGTGGTTGGCTTCAATGACACATGCCATACTGATCCGTGGACGGGAACACGCGACGAATCATCATTCACTTCAGTCTCATAAATATTAATGATAAAGTCATTCGCTGTCGTCGTTATTCACCATTTGTATGCCGGTTTTAAGTTTTCGAAAATTTACACACAAGTGGCTAAAAGAATGAGATAAAAAATAAAGAACAAGTGGAGACAAATCGGTGGAGTGGTAAGATTAGACGTTTCTCTTTAATTGAATTTACGTTTTCGTTTATGACAGATGTGAGTTTAAGAGAAAAATTAGAATTTTGTTCTTTTTTTTTTAGAAAATATGGAAAAGTTACTTTAACAGAATAGACGTGTTAATGGCAGTTAATCAAATCTAATTTGATTAACAATCACTCATGGATCATGACAATGTTTTGAAAAAGGCGAGACATTTTTTTTTATTACTTTTTAGAAAAGAAGATTTTATAGTTCATTTTCTGTCGGATAACAACCTAAATTTATTGAGATTCTCAATAGTTGAAAATGTTTTCATTATTGACAGTGGAAATTTGTCTGCGAGGAAATGACAGCTGTTTTCAAGAAACATGAATGCAGTGGAGAATGATGTATTCTTATGAATTTTTAGACTTTTTACTAGTGACAAAGTGACTTAAATGTAATTAAATTGAGAGGTTTATCGTCGTGAGCCTAAAAGTCAGAAATGCCTTTGCTTTAAGAATTAGGGAAAAACTGCATACAAACTGCATGTTCAATTGTAGTGTTGATCGCGTTATAGCAAACATCTAAGTTTTTCCTGACTGTCAGGTGATTATGTAGCTTACGCAAGAAATGAAAAGCTCAACGTGTTTGTTGCTATATGTGCAGACCATAGAGTATCGAAATATCGCTCGACCGTTCGTTCGCAATCTTCGTGTCACGTTCGACGCTTCTGGGGGCGATTTTTTATCTGTTTTAAAATGTGAAAAGTAATAAACACGTTTTGACAGCAAGGAAAGCCTGAAACTTTTTTAATTCACGACATGAAGTCATTTGGGTCCTTCAGTTATCTGAGCGATTAATACTGGTTCATGAAAACCACCGATATAAGTCTTAAGTCATGTGAAGTGGCTAGTTTATGTCGAAGGCAACGAAAAAGCAGCGTGTGTTCCGAACATGGTGGCTTCTCAACGATTTCAAGCTTCCGGCAGATTCAGGCATTCTTTGGTGGTCTTTTCAATGACTTTCGTACAAGATATTCGAGTAAATATTGTCGGATATACCGAGCTCCTACAGGCAGTTGTCAGGCCTTATATAAGCAATGTAAATGAAGAAAGACCATACTTTCTCCAGCACCATTCTGCGCCAGCTCACAGAGCGGCGACGACTGAGGAATCGACGATGATCGATATGGCCACTTAACTTACCAAACCTTAGTCCGTAGTTGAACATAAAACCAATAAGCATCCCCACATTACCATACAAGCTCAAATTATGCCATTGTCAAAGTGATGACCAACGTCAATAAGGCCCATTTAGTTCAAGCATGCTCACGTTTTCGGTGACGAATTGAGGCTTTTCTTCAGTCTGTGTATCCAAATGAGAGTAACGAGCGAAATACGTTAACCAGGACGTACGAACGTGAGTATTCTTAGGCAAACTCTGGGGATCTAAAATTTGGATCAAAAATCTTTAAAGATTTAAAGTCCTATACTTCTAAAAGAAAAATAAAATCTTCCCACGAAATAGCATGAATTCCGAAAAAATACCAACCACTCGGATCCAAAGACTACAATCCTCTTTTTACCACTTAATTCTTATAGACCTTTAATTCTTACCGATTTGCAGTTCTTTTTTTCAAGTTTTGGTTGAATGAGCAACAGAATTTATCAGTGGCCTCTCGTTTGACCTTACACCACATTGATAAGAACTTATCAGCTTGTTGACAAAAGATTTTAGTTATTAATGAATGGCGTCAGATAAGAATCTAACGTGCGATACAATTGCTGATACTTCCAGTGAAGATTTGGAATGTAAAGGTTTTTTTAACTGTTATTTTCTCAAAAGCCCGCAGTAGAGTTTGGTGATTACACTGCGACAATATCGAGACCAACATTTGCATTGGAAATCAATTTTAATGTTTTTTTGCAGATCTCTATGTAAAGATTGTCACGGTAAGAGCCTCGGTCTTTAATTTATTTTCTGTAAGGGGATTCATTGGAGAATTTTTTTTTTCTAAAACAGTTCGCAAACTTCGTGTAGTTTTCGATCGAAATAATGCTCCGAATGAGTCATAAATTCGAAGATTAATTTAAAAAAAAAGTAGGGAAATATGCTTAATTGTGAACAATAAGTCATAGCTCCAGTGAGAAAAAGTATTACTAAAACCTCAGGGACATCGATTCGTCATCGGTCACAAGAATTAGAAAAGCACTACAGCGAATTCTCATGAAAAATCTGCTTCTGCACGCGTACAAGATCGAACTAGCTTAAGAACTCAAATCAGAAGATCGGTCGTAAATCGCCACCGTTCACATACGCCTATTATTGGCAACTTGAGCCATTGACAGTACTGAAGGAAACATAACGTAAAATTTTCACATTAGCTTCCGACTGCTTTCCACTATTATAGTTTAGCCCTTACTTGCTTTGATTAAAGAAAAACTTAACGAAGCTTGCCCACTTGCCCAAAATAACCTGAGTTTCTTCTAATTTTCTAAGAATCCAAATAGAATGAGCAATTTCTTTGAAGAATCAATGTCGCATGTAATTCGATAGTAAAAACGCAATAAAATAAAAGTAATCGACCTATAAAACTCATCTGTCAACTGACCCTTCAATTAAACTATAAACGACTATAATTTTTCTTGTAAATTCTAACAACGCAACTCATACTACTCGGTCTCAGTGTGAAATAGAAATTCCCGTTTACTACAATTTATCCGCTTATCCGTCTCATCATTGCCGGTCGCACAGTCCATTTAGTTATTATATAAAACGTCTCATTAACTCAAATGACGCATTTGTTGTATATTCCAATAACCACGACAGTCTTTTCCTATCTGATGTTTATTATTATTTGTATTTTTTTGTAATTTTATTCTGCGAATCTTATCTTATCGCTGGCGTTAGTTAGAGAGTGCAAATTAACTAAAAAAATGCTAAATATGGGCAGAAATGTCAACGGAATACCAAAATGTGTTTGTCACATGGGAAATTGTTACGTTTTTCTCTTTAATTTTGAACGCACGCTAACCTCAAGCATACTTGTATGTACATATAAAAAAGTTTAGCACATGAAGATATTGCCTTAAATTCCGTCAGCCATCAAGTGGAAGACTGCATATTTCTTTGACGAAAATGTGCGTGTAAACATTTCTTTTTTGACTCCCATAGAAACACTTGTGTATAAACACACACACACACGTGACTAAACCTAAATTTTGAAGACAAGTTAAACTGAAAGCACGAATTAATATCATTTATTAGGGTAATTGTTCTATTAGGGTAGAATTAACGGCATTAATGTGGTTTTTGTGGAGAATCTTTGGATGAGGTGGAATTTTGACAGTTCATTGACAAGTAGATTAGATGTTATAAGAAGTGGAAATCAATAATAAATTGGACAGAAACTATTTTGATAAGATAAAAGTAAACCAATTTTATGAATGATGACATTTAAGAGCTCTTAATAACCTTAGTGAACCCAATGAAAGACATCAAACATGGGGGCCATTTTTTAATGGAAAAGGAAAACTTTAATCCTTTAAAAGCTCAGACCGTGAGTCTCGGCTGACCCACGTGTATTCGAAAAGAGCACAATTTAACATTCCCAGTGTTTGAATAATAAAAAAAAAAAATAGAAATCTTTTTTAATTAAAATTGTTTTCTTTCTTGTACCTAATGGCAACCACAACTAAAAGTATAAAAAAAGAATTCAACACAAACAGATCTCCCAATGTCCTTTTTTCCATTCAATATTTTGACATTGAATAGACCTAAGCTGAATATACCACCAACAGCACAATGCAGACCATCCGACTAGTCGAGAACCAAGAACCACTATCATTATCCTCATCGTCAACACACAGTAAACACCCGCTGTGTGGGGGAAAACATTTCTAAATTGGCAGTCTTTATGCACAGTCACAGTGACTGTGCCTACTGCCATCATCGTGGTCGCCGTCGTCCTCGTCGTCGTCATAGTTGTCGAGTACCATTGTCTCAAGGTGTTGGGGGATTAGATTCATGTGCACAACGATAGTGGCGTATATAAAGGCAAATCCGGCAGGCAGAGAAACCTGGCCATTGTGTGCTTGTGAATTCTTGTAATTATTATTTCAAATCTGTTTACTCTGCTACTGCTGATGTTCCTACCGTTTTTCTATTTATTTTCTTTATTTGCGTGTTGTGTGTTTGTTTATTTCATATAGGGCATGTAATGCATGGCTCCAAAGAAATAGTGGTGTGATGATGAATAGACGACTGTGGTGCGGATGTCCTTAAAAGTTATTGTAGTCTTTAACGTCAAACTGTTCAGAGGCCGCTATTGTTAGAAAAGGAAACAGTATACCTCGATAGTTTTACTTTTCATTTGATGCGATTTTATTATATGAAAAAAATGCATCATTAAAATTAATTAATTAATGTACAACTAAAATTAATAACTTGATACACACGGTATTGATGCAGAAGAAATATATTCAAATTGGATTGACTGATTTGATATTAAAACGATAATAAGACATACCGTGGTTGACACATTTTATACATGCATATAACCCATCTAAACCCTTGCCTCAAAGTAAGAAGAAACTTCCGTAAGAAATTTAAAATCATAGTCTCGAGGTTTTGATAATGAGGTGCTGAATAAGTGCATGACCCTTTGGTCTTAAAGAAGAAATATAATGTGCGTGGTATTACCTTTTCCAATTTCTGGAGATGCGTCTTAGTTTCATCCTGACAGTTAATACTTTTTCTTTAGTCGTGTACATTCCCGCGATATATTTTTTCATGGGGAACTGTCAACGTTCCATTTCGCATTATTATGTTCCACCGCATCAAATCACTGCAACCACACTCGTATACATAATCATGTATTTGTTCAACTAATTAAATTAGGTTTTGATTTCACACCTGGTTGCTGGTATCCCACCATTTTGCAATGCTTATTATCACTGAACGCAACATACTGGAGAAGTTCAACCTTGAAACTCAAAATGGCCGCCCTAATTTGAGGGTTTGTATTTGAATCAACTCTTTTTTCAAAATTTCAAAATGTTTTTCTAGTGGCAACAAAATAGGCCTATTTGTGGTATAATTGTACCTCATCGATGACCACTGTAAATAAACTGGCGACCATAGATCAGTTTTGTTAAATTTCACAGCGGAATCATAAAAATTCATGTCGTACAGCCTTATTTTTATAGCTGGTTTTTTTTGCCAAATACTATTGTGCTCAGACTCAATTTTGGTCCATTTTACTACCAGACAGTAAGTAACCTAATTCTAATGGGAAAAACCTTTTTTTTGTTACGAGGCTCAAACCTGTACCTACAAAGTGATGAAAATAACTACTGCAGCAAAATATTTTCACAAGAAGCTCATATGCACTTCCATTCGTGTCCATCGAATGTCTGGTTCCTCAAGGCTCTGCGCCGTGTTGTGTGCTAGAAGTGTGTAAGGTTTCAGATTACTGTATATGTAGATAGAATAGATTCTGGAGAATACCATAAGTTAGAAATGCATTCTAAGAAACTGTCAAGAAGGGGTTCTTTAAGTCACTCTTTATTAAAAATATCTGGCTTCTGGATAACGTACATGATGCCGGATTTTCTGATTACTCTCGCAGCATAGTTTCAAATGAAACTTTTTTAAATTACAATTTTCGATAGCAATGATATAAAATGTTTAAAATAACACGCGAATAGCAATGAAGACGGGTATGATCAGGGCTCAAACTGTAAACTGTTACTAACTTCTTTGATTTCCTTAGGTTTTATTGTAACTAAGTCACAGCTACTATTATCCGCTTGTATAAAATGTTTAAAACCACCCATTAAAAAAATACAATTCACTGCACACGGAAGCTATAAAAACATACAAATTAATTGCAACTACAGATACATCTCGTCATAAATAGAGAGGAAAATCTGTTCGTCATCACACAATGATGTACATTATCGATTAAAAATTATCTATCTTTCCCGTCACTTCTTGCCTGCCGCACTAGCGATAAATGCAGATACAATTATCATCAAACTGATTACCACACCAAGGCAATGAGCAATAAATACGGCAGTTAATGCACAACCGCAAGTACATCTATTGAGAAAGATGTACAAAATGTTATGAGGAGAAGAGCTAATACAGAAGAGCTAGTGCTTGCCATCCGTCCGGTGATCCTTTTAAAATTCAACGATTAGAGCCACGCTCAGATGGCTAACAACAGCGTGTACTGGATAAACGTTAACCAAGTAGATAATTACGGAATTCTGTTAGGCGAACGGGCAAACGTCAATCAGTCAGTGTGTGTTGTCTGGAATTTCAATTCCAGCGTTCCATATATAGCTGCTATTTTTCTTCTAATAAATTCCACCTCCTCACTCGAGAAGACAGAAATATTCATAACCCGTAGGAGGTTTGCATGCGAAGAAGCATGATTAACAACTTGCATACATATGTATGTAACTCGCGTGTACTCTACAATCACGGACACACCGACAATCCAACCTTTACGTTGGTTTCCTTCCTTGATGACTGCAATTTATCCACTTCACGTAGTCTAGGGTAGGTCGAGCCTCCGCCATGGGGGTGGAATTTCTTCCTTTTTGCTAAATACACACACTCCAACAGCGAAGAGGAGTTTTTATCAAGAAATTTATTCGCGTTTCAGTGACCCCAATTGTGCGAATCGTTATTCGAACGAAAATTGCTGCAGAAAAGGCAAAGAAAGGAACTGCGGGAATTTTTCCTTGTTTCATGTTTATGGTACGTTTTCAATGAAATTGCGAGACACACGAAACTAAAGTGGAATAGGGAATGAGTAGGGTTTATATCGTATGGAGACGATCTGACGCCAGTTTGCAGTTGTTGTCATCGTCGCCGGGGCCGGGACCGAGACGGGATGGCAATGGAAATGTAAGTGGGTTACGTCCGAACTTTGTTGGAGAGTGAACTTTTACGTCTTGTATGTATACATTCAACTTAGTTGCTTTTTTGCTGGTGAAGGGACACTCTTCAATTTGTTAACTAGGACGAAACGGCAGAAACTTGTTTTTGCTGTCTGGAATAGGAATAGTTAAAATTCATGTAATCGTTCCTAGTCTCTCAAGGAAATGTAACCTAATTTATTATAGTTTTAAAAAGTTGTGATGCGAGACCCACAAAAGTTTGTTGACCAGTTTTGCGGAAGAAAACCAAGATCATTTTTATTAAATTCATTGCAAACGATAGTATCAGGAGCTGCTCTGTAAAATTTCGATGGTTGTGACCGGAGCGACTATTTTCAACGAGTTTAAATTTTATAATGTTGTAATAGCATATTCTCATGCGTTTTATTTAAGGAGTAGCAAATAACGTGAAACATCTCCTACACTTTGTGCCCACCAGTTAAAATAGTGAAGCTCTATTCTCAGACAGTAAGTGAACGCTTCCTAAGAAGCCACTAGAGAATTTATAGAAGTCGTTCCATTAGTCCAGTGTGAAAGAGAACACGCCTCGTAGCAGACTGACCTCAATTTTACAAATTCAAGAACTGCCGTGTATTCAACTGCTCCGAAGCGAAAAAAACCAAAAAACCACTGGTCAATTATCAGATCCACAACCCGTGAAAATATTTTGTCTAAAACACCATCGCCCTATAAGGCAACTTCGAGGGTTGACACAAACTTAAAAAACCAATAGTTAGTTTAATCACCGTCTTGCTTATGGAGGTACAAGCACTTGCTTTCAAGAACCAATCGAGTTTGGTGAAATAAGAAATACCATGAGAAATGCAAGAAGCTGTTAAAATAGCAAGAAAAAATCTGTTTAAATTGCTACTAATTCTAAAGTTGCCAGCCACGCTGATCGTCTCAATATTTTCAGCCACCCGAAAAAAGCTTGACAAGTGTGTCATTCATCTGTGGCCTCATTAACGTTAAGTGAATAAGCTGCACCTGATAGAAAAGAGGTCGATTTCTTTATATGTATATTACTTGTCCTAATAGTGTGCTAGTTCTTTTAGTCAAAAGAAGTACCCTCAACGGCATTATAGGAAATAAAAAACCAATCGTTTCCTCCCTACAGGGAGTCGCGCATAGTGTGAGAAGATGCGCCATTCTGCTGGGACTACATGTCTTCAAGATCAATTAATTCTGGTCTTACGCAAACACAATCCAATTATTTCGATCGAAAATTCCAGAAAGTTTGCAAATTGTTTTAACAAAAGTTTTCCCACTTTTATAAGAAGTCGTAGTTCTTTTGCGAAGCTTTCCATATTAACTAATCGCAACATTGACAGGTGTCATATATGAAACTTAAGTGCTGCCAGCTTTATAAAAGAAATACAGCAATATTTAAAACTCGCGCTCTTATTGGAATTTTTAAAAATCGTGAGTCGAAAAGTATTTAGTTCGACGTTTCAATTTTTCCCTTTTTCCATCCACAGTCGTCAGATCTGAAGTCGAAATAATTAATGTTGGAAAATAGTAATCCGGAAATTTAACACGTCTCGCTGAATTTTCGTTCATGTCAAAAACTATTACACGGGTCGGTCGAAAGTCGATTCCCTAAACTAAAAATCAGATACAGTTTAATCAGTATTAAAATAAATATTGTGCTTTGTTGGCATAGTTTTATCAAATTTTTTAACAGCATTAAAGCACGAAACTTAATCTTCTTTGACTCAGCAAACAACGTTTTCTGGTTTTTCTTCGTTTTTTGTCCATGCCAGGTGAAATTAACAAGTGACACCAATTAAATCACATCCTCTTGTATTTTTTTTTCATATTTTTTCTATTTATTTATTTTCACATGCATTGCCGCACATGTGCGAATGTTTCAAATTATCCAACAGTTCACCAGGGAGCAGCCTACCATATGCAGTATAACCCTCCCTGAAACCAATTCGAAGTTATGTAGATACACATACACGCCATGTGAAGACAATAAAATCCAGATTTCAAAAATAAAAAGCAAGAGTTTTTAAAATCCACGAGGGTTTCTTGACAGTTTCTAAGGCATGAATGCATAAATTCTCAACTCAAACAATGTGCACATGTATAGCCATTTTATACCGAACAGAATGTTACACAAAAGACGAGAAAAATATATTTAAAAACAAAATAAAAAAAAAGATACAACGACATCATCATCGTCTCCGGCTTCGACACAATTGACACACGAAATGGGGTTGCAATTGCAATTCATAGAGGGATTTGTTTTCTTCTACACACCCTTCTTAAAGAAAATAATGCTTTTAGGTTTGAATGAGCAAAATCACTGTAAAAAAAAAAATTCTACACATCCTGTTAACGGTTTGTAACGCAACCAGACGCAATTTAATTGCATCGCAATTAGGGATCCAAAAAATCACGCTGAATAATTTTCAGCTGTTTATCGGTCTGTCTGTCTGTGTTTTAGCCGCGATTAGGTATCCCACCCTGTTGGAAGAACTTTTTCGTTTTCGAGTTTATTTTCGTTTGAAAGTCATCGAGAAGTGCAATTAGCGAAGCATGAAGAGCCTCTTGCTTTTTGGGTGGCGACTGGCGAAGTACCTGCTTGGCCGACACCACGACGAGATACATGTATGTACATATGTATGTAAGTAGAGTTCTTAGCGCTAAAAATAAATTGGATGTCTGTGCTTATTCCTTGAATGACATGACGTACAGTGCACATTTTTATGGTGTGTTTTATGGTAAGGGTAGCCCCACAATGGCCCAGAACTGCCAGTTCGTTTTGGTCTAAATTTAATTCTCATGTTTATTTGGTGATTCGTCGATGGGGTTTGTATATCAAATGAACATCAGGTGATGTTGTCAGACATGCAAATGCATTTGCCGTGCAAACAACTGAGTGATGCTCACGAATTCTAGGGTAATAAAGTTTTGGATATTTTTGTTGGGCTATTGTTCGTCTCCATGATAGCAAATGAGGGGATCGATATCGTAAAATATCATGTGTTATTGGATAGCCAAGTCGTAAACTAGAACACCTTAAGCAAATTTTACGACAAACCCAAAAAAACATGGTTTTATTGAAACAGAGAGCAATAAACGAATAAAATTGACAAAATTCCTACAGCACAACAAAGAAATTGTTCATAAACCGTAAATAAATACATATTTGCATTCCAGCCATAAAAGTTATTCAAATACAGAACAGTCATAGGAATCTTCTTCTTAAAACTGGTCTGGCGAAAAATCTCCATTTCCAATTAACATATTTTGCGGTTATATAGTGAAGCCACATCAAACACAATACACTTCCTTGATTTTGTGTCTATTTCTGAAGGGTTTTAAGAATAATTCTGAAAATAAATTAAAATACCAATTAGCCAGCACCGTTTTGGTCATTACACTTTTTTTTTCGTCATAAGCACTACCGCATTAGTATTCACGATTTTTTTGTTATATCAAAGAGAGCAATGAAAAACTCTCTCTGACCTCTCATAGGTGATTCATATTCATAAATTGTTTATAAATATTTTTATGTTCCCTTTTGAATAGGAAATCCTATAGTCTGCAGTTAAAAATCTTGATTTCATCTAATAGAAATTCTTTGCTGTTAGAAATGTTAAGCCGCAAGCCTACACATCGTATAAAAACTAAATTAAAAATGTTGAATAGTTTTCAGGCACATTTAAAATGCATCTCTTAGCTACTCATCTATGCAATGCATTTGCATTCACGGAACCTTGAATTTTAAGATGAGTGGAGGGTGGAAGATTAAAAGAATTTCTCAGGAAAGTAGTATCCTTGAGGGAGAACAGCTTCTCATGAATAAAAATTTGAAATAAAATAAAATAAATAGAAAGCATACGGAAACAACTTTAATCTATGCTCAACGGATTAAAATTGTACCCTATTTTTTTAATTCTTATGTGAACGTTTATAAACGTGTTGGATTCGGTTTTTAGGGAAAGATTATGTTAATGTTTAAAATGAGGACAACCCTGGTTTTTATTTTAGGTGGATAACACAAGATTTCCAGTAGAATAATCTGAAAGAAAAATGACTCTTGTCGGATGTGCAGCACAACATATGTCAACCGAGAGAAAAGTTATGACAAATAGGATATTTTATGAGGCGGCGGGTTTAATGGGAGTGCTGGAAAAAAACTAGTTTAAAATATGACTAACTTTTATAATATCAAGCGTGGCAAAACAAGTTTCTTGCTCGTTTGGTCTGAAATGATGTACGATTAACTTTATTGAAAGATATTAAACAGCCATGAGCCTGCAACATTCAACACTCAGAAAATCGTTAATCTAATATTCATTTCTTGGGCCTTGATCGTCTCAAACGTTCTATTAAGCTTTTCTTTACATTGATATACATATAGTATTTGTAGGAAAATACTTATACTAGAATGAAACACGTTCAAATTTGGTTTTATTAAATTCATTTAAAAATTCGTTTGATCTCTCCTTTCCCTTTTCTATGCCCTTCTGTCGCCAAATCCACTCAGAAGATGCCAGAGAAAAGCGCGTGGGCGAAAACTTCAGTCCAGGACATTTTGTGACATCTTGACATCTGCACATTACGGCAGAGGCGTTGCCAGATGTGTCGTAACAGTATTCATAAGCTTAAGTTTTTCCCGAGTACAATGTCAGATAAATACCAAACACAAGAAAGCTTGCCGTGATTGTTGCCATACTTACATATGTATGTGCAGACCACAGAGATCTCGAAATATCACCCCACCTTCTCGTTGAGTTGGAGACTTCTGACAGCATTTTTTACCAATTTTACAACGTAAAAAGCATTCAAAACCTTTGGACGGTAAAAACACTCCGAACTTGTTCAACAAGTGACACTTCATATTCACCAAGGCCCTGGAACATCGATGAGGTCAATTTTAAGGAACCTTCAAGTGTCTGAACAACTCAACCAGACATTGGTAATTTTAAAACCAAATTGGTTTAGAGATTAGCGGTTCCATACAAATACAAACACTTGGCGCAATAGACCGTATGTGGTCCAGGGCCTAGCTTCACACAAATGGAAGGAACCTTCAGTTTAGAACTATATCCGAAAGGCTTCTTTTTAATTGAAAAGTTTTCTTATGACTGTTATTATTCTCGGGCTTTTGTTAGACAATCGCGAGAGATGGGTAATCTAACGCACTAAACACTGAGCCAGGGCTGCCACGGATTGAGTATATGAGGATTGAAAAATGATGAGTATACGACATTAAGATAAAGGTCCCTTTCCACAAAATATAACATAAAAACAGTGGTGGCAAACATTAGACCTAGGCTCTGTATGACCGACATACTTATGACAAGTATTGTAAAAGCATCCAGCCTCCTATAGGTATAGGGCGTTCTGGTTTCTCAGCAGAGGCTAGCTCGACCGCTAAAGAAGCCAGCGCCGTGACGAAGCCGTGACGTCAAGCCAAGAAGTCCATCAATGTTTGTAATAGTAAGAGAAGTCAGGAGATTCTCGCACTAAACAAGCGTGATGCTAAACTCCTCACTGACTTTCTCACCGGACACTGTTCACGCAACTAACAGCTCTACAAGATGGGCATAAGTCCAACGGACATGTGCTGATTTTGTTTGAAAGATCAGGAGACAGCCGAGCATATCCTCTACTATTATGCAGGCAAACACCCTTCGGAAGGGAATTCAGTTCCCCAAATAAAGTCAACCAGTCGCCCGCAAAAACGTTCCTAAGGTTCCTCCACGACCTCAAATTTGATATAACTACTCTCTCCATTACTAGGAGAAATAAGGGATAGCACAAAACATCTCTCTAGGTCTCAGTGCTTGCCTGGCCTTCTTAAGGATAGGCAAGAGACCCCTCAGAGCCTAATTCTGGTTACCCAGGATACGTGCGTTTCGGCCTTGCCGCGAAGAAAGCAATTCTATATCTTAACATACTTGTCTGATCAGAAAACAAGTCCAGCGTCGCAAAGCTATAATGGCCAAGCTTTTTAAATTTACGGTCTCGTCCAAGGTTGTTGAGGTAATAATATCAAGTCTTTGATAGCCTTTGTCTATCGGAGCAGACTTTTGCAATTTTCTTCGATCGTCTGTCCGCTACACGAACTTCGACTACACACATACACACATGTGCATTTTGACCACGTCGTCTGCGTTTAAGTAGACTACAGAAAAAAAATAGTTCAAGAGATGTGGCGTCATCTGCTCTTTGATTAATGTTTCCTTCATGTCCTTTCATATTCGTTGGACGACGACAACATGCTCTGCTAAAACTTGAAACATCACAATTTGTCTTTTTCTTTCTTTCTTTCTTTATCCGAAATAAACAACACAGCAGCTGCTTGTTCTGAATGTGTCAATGTATTTGAGGGAACTTAGCACCTGCTTCAGATTTAAAGGAAAACAAGAAAGAGAACAGGATAATGCATCAATATTGCAAGTACACGCAAACAAATAAAGTGCAACTGTTTGTTGACTTAAGTATAATATACATATATAATATATATGTAATTATAAATGGAACCTATTTCCTCACCTAAGATTGTACAATGAACAATGAAATAAAAGGATATGAGAGTGTAAAAAATGATTCTGTTGTCACTCTTCGATGTCGGCAAAACCGAAACGTAGCCGAAATCTCTTCGTGGCATGTGAAGAGCTTTAGTTGTGATAAATAGCAAATTGCTGACTACGCAAATTCGTTCTTTTGAAATGCAAACTTTCCTCGGGGTCTCTCATACAAAGCAACTCCGTGTACAAGCTTTCTTCTATCAAAGTTTCTGTTAAAACATGGTTTAACGAAACTTGAAGTGTATACAAACGATAGCTACACCATGTTGGCATTTCCAAAGAATACCCTCTATTCATAGTTTGAACCAACACCATATAATTACAAAGGACTAAAGGAATGTGTGTCCTAATTCATGCAACCGCCAAGCAGTCTTTATTTTAAATATTCCTGCAAAGTAAATTGCTGCTAGCGAAAGAAACACTCCGCCCAGACACTTGACAATTTCCCAGCCGTTGCACAAGGAGATTTAAAGAGTTACATTGTTGCCTCCAGGACAAAAGGACATTCACATTACACCAAAGTCTTGGTTTGCCGTGCGCCCTTGCGTGTTCCATTCTTTATCACATCACAAGGGTGGCATTCCTGCAATATGCACCCCCTACCCTTGTCTTCTTTCAATTATTTTCCATCTTAACCAGGTCCGAATTTCTAAAGGAAAATTCCGAGAAGGAAATCCTACAACCATCAGTACACAAACAAAAAAACAAAGAACAGCAGCAGTGTTTAGCGCAGCATGACAAAATGCCAACAACATGAGTGGCTGCACTAGATGACTGAGACTTAAGGCTTGTGCGGTGCAGTTGATGAAGACAATCCTTTATCCGCTGCAGCGATGAAATGACGACGAGAGACAGTGTTTTCATTGGCATGTACCAGCATTGTGCAAAACTCCGAGTAAAAGTACTCATAATGGTTCTTTAGACTACACAGAGAAAAAAAAAAAAAAACTAAAAATGTGACAACCAACGTTAAGCTACCTAAAACCCACGTGGGATGCAGTTGCATCCATTTTTTTATGTTTTCTTTGCTGTTCTTGAAAAAGTAAAACATTCCCACGTAGCCCTGAACTGAAGGAGCCTGAATAGTTTTCCCTCGTTTTCTTTTCCAAGTACAAGGACATAAATGTAGAAAAAGCAAGTTTTATGTTTGTACCAGTTGGTTGAGTAAATTTAATAGATATTTATTTGAATTAAAACTGGAGTCTATTGTTATGGTAGAGAAGCAATTAATAGAATGAGCTTATAAACACAGAAGGACACTGCTTGGAATTAGAAATAAATCCCCCCCCGAATGTTTGTCATTAAAAAGACTTGGCGTTTTGTTGGAAAGATTTAGATATGGCGACAGTTATGTAGAACAGTTCCCCGATATGTTTTATTAGGGTATCGTAGCATAACCAAATAAGGACTTCAGACAATTTTCAAAGCAAAGAGCTATATAATAGACTTTATCTGAACAGCCAGTTGGATTAAAAGCTGTGCAGGTCATACCGAGATCAATGGGGGGTCGGCGCCCTTGCTTTTTGGCACAAAATTAACAGTATGTGAATGCCTGTACGAAACGTCAACAACACCATCGAATTTCATTTCGGAGAGTAGTAGTACAACTAGAAATCTAACTTTTTCCTTACTGGTCCTCTCAGGGGCAGGTTTCTATACCCTATAATAGGTCAGTGGGGTTTAAGTGAGGTGACACGACCCATGGTGTAGCCATCCCTTCAATCTAAACGAACTAAACGCTCTGAGTATGTTCATTAGCGCTATTCCGTCTTGCCCTGCGCGCAGGAGCGAGAAGCGTTTGTTTGCCATAAAACTGTTTGCATGTAGTCTGCGCAGCATTGAATATCGCTTCACTGTGCGGACGTACATACAAATACATGTAAAGAGTTTTATCGCAACCAAACACTTCTGGCATCACTGTGCCCATAGTGTATCTACACTCTACAGTGACGGTACATGACTAGTTTATGAATGATGTTTCGGTGACTTATACATGTCTGGGAATATGATTGTATTTCGTCAGATTTCACTAATCATTTGTTTAGAAATAAAAATAAGTACATTTCCACGATGTAAATGATGCTGCCAATAGCGGACATTTAACACGAGCTGGACTTATACATAGAGCATTTTTTACAAGAATACAATGTTCATCCCTTCGTATAATCAAAGGAACATCTAACGTAACGGAGGTAGCGTTTTGCCATTTCGAATATGACTGTATCGATGAATCATGCACATGAAACAAGTTTCTTTAGATCTGTGTATTTTCTGAGAAAAGTGACTTCAAAAGTGTCCGTAAATATAAATACGAATATCAGGGCCTAACTTCTTGCGGCCATTCGTGTTACAAATACAAATACTTGGTGCAACAGACGTACATATGTGGTCCAGGGCCTAACTAATCGCGACCATTCGTGTTGTGCGTGTTATATTTTTCATTAACCTTATGTATATCTACCGTTTAGAGCCATATCCGAAAGGCAGTTTGAGAAACTTTCTCTTGACGGTCATTACTTTCGGACGTTTGTCAGCCATTCGCGAGAGGTAAGACCTTGAAAAACTTGTTGGTGTTTTTGGGACTCGAACGTCGAACCTCCCGCTCAGCGATCCAACGCACTAACTATTTCAGCCACGGCGCCCACAGACCATTCGTGTTGTGCGTGTTATATTTTTTCGTACAAACAGAAGGAATCTACAGTTTAATGCCATATTCGGCAAATTGAGAAGCTTTCTCATTACTTTCGGATGTTTGTCAGACATTCATATGGTTTCTGGGATTTGAACCTCGAACATTTCAATCAGTAGGCCAACGCACCAAAGGTCCATTCACAACTCAGCGGCCAACGAATGAGCGAACTGCGAACAACCATTTTTAGTACATTTAAAGACACACAATTGACAACTTTACTATTCCAAAAGAGCAAAGCTTAATTTATCTATCGTTTCTTAGGAAAAAAAAATATTTTTTGCTAAGAAATTAACAATTCGCTGATTTTTCGACGAATAGGCGAATACTTCTTGGGAACTTTCAATTTCTATTCACATTCCACAGACGTGGAACGCTATCCACATTCGCGCGACCAAAACATTTTTGTACATTCTTTGAAGAGATTTAAAAGTTTCAGGGTATTACAAAAGCTGCATGTATGACCTTATCTAGATAACATGTACGTACATGTATACATTGTCAGCTTAGAATGATTCTTGCAAAATTCAAAGGCAACCTTTTTCGACTCGAACAATAATAAAAACAGTTCGTGCATTCAAATCATCACTTGCAAGTTCATAATAATCATAACAGACTAACGAGTGATTCTTATACGAATTTTACCTACTGAATACGCTTATGATTCATTCATCGTATTTCGCCATTTGTCTATCTTTTCTACGTTATTAACGTGCATTTTTCAATTCATGTCACCTTCCTTAAAATTCTTGTTTTTCAAAATAAGTCTTAACACCAACGCATGTCCTTTTATTGAAGCAGCTGTCACACCCAACACTTCCGTCTCCGTCATTCGCGCCATTCTATGTTTCTTTCTGCCCTTTTGCTTCGCCTCATACTTTCCCCTCAATCAACGAGGTATTCTTTTAATTAATTAAAATTCTTCTCACCTGAACTGAATGAATTGCAGTGAATGAAATAAATGATAGCAATGATTAAATGGAGAAGTCACGACGACGACTACGACTACGACACACATTTCACGCATTTCCTAACAACTTCCTTATTTGGCTAGACGTAGATACATCTACGTTCTTTCATTCACCCTTCACGATACGTATCATCGCCATAGACAATGACGATTCGAACTAACTATCATTCTATATTTGTCCCGGCCGGCGGTCTCCGAAGATTGATAATTATAATTCTTATCTATCGTTGTAATAAAATTTTAAGCTAATTGCATTTTCCCGTTGTTTTCTTTTACTTTTAGGGTGCTGGCAAGGAAATTCGAGAAGCTATAGCTGACCCATCGCCACAGTGTCAAGAGAAAGCATGGAACGCTGTCCTGCCGCTTGTGATTAAACTGAAACGTTGCTATGAGCACTCACTGGAGCTGGAAAAGATTGTACCGAAACTGCTGGGCCAATTGGTTGGCGGTAAACTGAATCCTACTCAGCATCTGGAAACGCAACAGGCACTGGTCAAACAGTTGGCAGAGATTCTGGAATTTGTGCTGAAGTTTGATGAGTATAAGGTAAGTGGGGGAGATGAACTTGAATGGATTCATGCATCGCTACACGCAATAGGTATTCCCGATTCGAGTAGGTGTTCTGTGATTGCACTTGAGAGGAACAACAGTGTTGTTGGCGGTGCAATCAGCGAAGAGAGCATGAATATGTAGTAACACGCGCAAAGGCGTAAAATGTAAAACATACGGAACGTATCATCATGATCTGATGCCCGCCTGTGGGTAATAACCATTCATCAAATCGTGCGTAAAGATTGCTGTTCCGTAAACGGGTTTCTCGTCATCAGGGTACTATCGTGGTTTTAACGCTTTGCCAAGGGAATATTGGCTTTGGTGTGGACTGTGGAAATTGAATATATCTTCCTACTCAAAGTCGGGAAAAATGTTGGCTAATCCTCCACACTGTGTGGGAATTATTTACGAGGTTAGGGCTAGAGGTTTTCATATGGAGTTAAAGTTAATTTATGAAAACTTAGTTTTAGTCGGGTCTTCATCATATTTCATGAGACTTTGGGTAGGATTCATTATTTATCTTATCACAGTTATGCTATCAAGCTTATGACCAGCAATTATAGACACTATGCGTTCAACTGGGAGTAATAGATTCATACACCTGTTCCGGTCGAAAGTGAGATGACCCCAGTATTTATTAGTACTTCGGACATTTGGTCTTGATTTATTTCTTAAAATAATGACTTGGCTTTGTGTGCGCCATGTTTTAAATGTTTGTTAATGACGTCATTCCTTAGCAAAACTGCATGATGGTATTTTAGGCCCACAAAATGAATTTTCATGAAAGTTGATTGCTCTTGGGATCCTTTTTTGGTTAGAAAATTAACATATGTACATAGATACACTCCGTTCTTGCGGTTGTACATCCTTCCTAATGGGTTCAGATTTTCTTTTTTACAGTGCCGATTGGAAGTCCTAAGTCCTGCTAAGAGAAATAAATATTTTCGACCTTCGTCGCAAGGCATCCACTTCTAGTTATATAAGAGGGCAAGGTGAAAAGTTCTCGTCCTGGTAGTAAAAGCTGTTTCTTGGCTCAAAAACGCATTTATTTTTTCTATTTTCAGTTCAGCGAACTTTTTCCATCGATTTATAAATGAATTCCAAGTCTGAAGTGCATATCAGTGTATCTCCTCAGATTTCCCGCTTCGGGTCAATTTCCGTTAGCGATAAACCGTCCAAAACGACGAATTTTCTGACGAATTTTTGAACCGAACACAAAAACGAATAACATGCCGACTCTAAAAATCCATATAAACTTGACAGATCAAGTTGAAACGAATGTCATTGTTGTGGCAAAGGTGCCAACATAACAAACACAAAATCACTGAAGGCAATGTGCTAGGCCGATAACTTTTCAACCTGCCCTCGTACATACATACATATGTGTCCCTACACCCAAAAGAATGTCAGGAAGTTTGCTATTGGCGATTTGTTCTAATTCCAAAGCCATAACGATGCATGACATAACGATTCTATCTTCCTTTCGAACTGCGAACACTTTTAAGTTCTTATGTCAAAGAAGTGGCTTTAATGTTGCATTCAAAGTTGTCCTCACCATGCTGTTGGACTACTTACATAGTAGTTACATGGGAGGGAATTGACTTACCCCCAGATACGATTTTCTGGCAGGGAGGACTTCCAAAACAATTTGGTAAGATGTAAAGTGGTACTCCGAACCTCCGCCAGTCTCTTACTAGCTTGATTGTAGCTTTGACTTTTAAGGTGGTTGTAAATGAAAAATCACGACGTATATGGATTTATCAAGCATTCAGAGCAAATGACTACAGTTTTCTGATCTTAAACTCGCGTCTCCATTTTCCAAGACAAGATGAGATGTTGCTTTTTATAACTCAGTGTTGCAGTTCTAGCACAGCTGGGTTATCTTTCACTTAGCACTGGATTCCTTGGGTTTCATTTTCCGACCATAATCAACTGCTAACGCTTTCCATCGTTTTCAAGTCTTTATTTAAACGCCGGAAAGGTGACAATTCATTGGGAACCACTTTCATCATTATGTCAAAGCATAGCGCCTAACCTAGAGCTTTCCTAACAACCACTTGATTGGCACACAGATTTAGCCACCGTTTTAAATATCTATTTGTATGAATAGTGAAACTTCGAAGCGGTGGTCCACACAGACAAAAATTATAATTGTTTTCTAAAAAATCACGTACAATTAATTTGACTTCCCCAAATGGACTACCTTTTCACTATTACTTAAGACCAACAACAGTAGCCCGTTTCGTACCTGACTAGACTCCAAATGATCTCGTTTTAGATCTGAAATGACCTACAAAGAAACGCACACTAAATTAGAATAGGAAAAAACAAATCCATCTAGATCTAGATTGAGTGGTAGAGGTCATGGTAATGACCGAAGTATAATGTCCAATATTAATTGCTTGCATATTATTCATCGTTTGTGGTTTAAAATTTACGAGTGTTATAAAAGCCAAAAAAAAAAAAAAAAAAAAAACAAACAACAGACCAGACGTAGTGCAATTTAGGAGGAGTGTAAACATTTTAGGAGGTCTTGTGGTATAAAAGCGAAACACTGTTTAAAGTGTAAATCAGTTTCTAATTAGAACTGAGTTTGGTAATTTCTCAAACCATGTTGCGGCTTGTAAGTTGTCGGTTTTGTTTTGTTGAAAAAGGAACAGCTGGATAAATTGTTTCATTTTAGTGGATTATCCTGTTGTCGATCGCGTCAGCATTCTGTCACTCATCATATTTTGAGTCACCCATAGTTGTGGAAGATATTCCAGAAAGTTTATCGCAACAAACGTTTACACTTTTCCAAGAACAGCCACCACTGCAAGGACAACAAGGAGATGAAGTATACAACATTCGTAATTATGCTGGGCCCAGATATTTGTCAAATGAAAATATTTTCAACGTGCCACAGATCAGACGACGTAGTCGCCTGAATATAGAACCAGTATCCAGTCAGTTTTATTCTCAACTTCCAACCCGCAGGAATCGGGTTGTTCCATTAGACTCCTCGGCAGTGGACTATGATTATGATGATGGATACAAGTATGATCTAAGGCAACCAGTGGTTTATCAACATTAGTGTTATCGAAGTTCCTCGTTGGGATAACTTTGAATTAAAAGTGTTATGTGAAATCGGTGTATAATCTTCCCAATGGCACCTACCACTGACCGATTTGCTATGGACACTTATGTAGGTCTCTGTGAAAGTTATTCGATATTCCAAGGAAATAAATATAAATTTTAAATGTGGGTTAAAATAAAAGCAAAACGTTACGATTTATAGCCTTTAACTACACACTACACGCAGTGAAGAAGAGGCTAAGTGGTTTTAGAGTTCATCGCACAGACTGGAAACTAGAATTGATTGTTTTGTACTCGTATTTTCGCAGAAATGCTTTTTAGAATAAAAAGAGAGTTGAATACTTTTACTTCACTTCCCAACACATTTGTATTTCTCTGACGTGGACTATGAACGACTAATCATTGTTATTGCCAAAATTGTAGAAATTACAGGGATTGGCAAATGCTCTTATTCAAGAGCATGTTTTGATCTTAAACTTTCCGGAAATATGTAAATCTTTTCCATCATGAGCACAGAACAGCTTTGAAAGATATTAGCCTCCCAACAGCACAGAGTGGTTGTTGATAAACTAATTGTCCATTTGTGTTCACGCGCTCTTCATGATCCAGCCACCTCAGTCGTTGGGCGTTCACTTTTTTGGCTAAGGCGATGTCGCTGAACAGTCTATGCAGACAGGACCAAAAATCATCTGAAGAATTTTCGTCTCGAAACAGTCAAGCGCTCTCATCCGCTTTTGACAAAGTCCATGCCTCTGTGCCATAAAGCAGGACTGGGATGATTAAAGTCTTATATAGAGTCACTTTAGCTGTTCGAAAGAGGGCATTGCTGTTCAATTGCCTTCTTAGCCCAAAGGAGCAGCGAGTAGAAAGAGTTATTCTTCGTTTGATCTCAGCTCTGATGTAGTTATCTGAATTCATAGCGGAGCCGAGGTAGATAAAGCCCCTAACTACCTGAAAGTTATGTCTGTCTGCGGTGACGTTTTGTTCTAAACGTCGATGTTAGTTGTCCTTTCTTGTTGACAGCACATACTTGGTCTTGCCCTCATTGAAGGTTAAACCCATGTTCGCCACTTCCGCTCGGTCTTTACCGACCTTAAAATCGATAAATCGACCGATCAGGTTGTTGACGAACGGCTTCAGGCGTTCACATAATAAGGCAGATAAGATCTTTTTGCCATGTTAAAAAGACTGAGGCCTCGGTTGTTTGGCGCAGTTCAGAGGGTCTGCTTTTTTAAGATCGGGCAAGCAATGCTGAGATTCAATTCATCGCGCATAATTTAATCCGAACATATTTTACAGATGAGTAGGTGCATGCTCCTTACCAATTTATCGTGCGCCGCTTTGAACATCTCGGTAACTATGCCGTCAGCTCCAGCAGCTTTGTTCGACTTAAGTTTAGATATGGCTATCTTCACTTCGCCTAGGTTGGGTAGACGGAAGTATTGATCTACATCGTCCAGGTTGAATGGTTCATTCTGATAGCGGAATTGGATTCGTTGTCGCCGTTATACAGTCTGCAGAAATGGTTCTTCCATATCCTCAGCATCGACTGCGTTTCTACTACGATGTTCCCTTGATCGTCCTTGCAGGTTTTAGTTCGGGCTTCGTAGCCGTAATAGGGTCTTTTTACCCTTTGGTAAAACTTCCGAACTTCATTCCTGCAGTAGCACCTCTCTATTTCCCCGATTGCGTGCATCTCATGCTCCTTCTTTTTCTACTGAGAAGCCGGTGTTCCTCTCCTCTTCTGCTCGTAGTGGTCACGAGCAGTTCTAGTTCTTCTATGCAGCGCCGCTTTGGATGCCTCTTGTGCAGCTGCATGTGCTTGCCGACACTCGTCGGCAAACCAGGGCTTTCGTTGTGGTAGCCGAGTAAAACCCAGCACACCAGAGGCAGCATCTCTGATGGCCTTTTGACAATGTTGCCACTGGTCTTCAATACTCGATGCTGGCGGCATACGATCTATTAAGAAATTAAGGGAGACTCGATCGGAAAAGGATTTGACGATCTCTTGCGATTGTAGCAGTCCGACGCGACGTCAAACAAATCTCATTGAGATTAGACTAATTTGCTCTGAATTTGTTTCTAATCTACACTTAATTTGGGAACGACTAGTTTCCAGTAAAATTAACATCTTGTTTTAATTGAGTTGATATACGATCCCCAAAGTTCTGTGCTTCCAAGTGTCGCATGCCAATGATACCTTTTATATTCAAAAGGTTGCACCTTCAGCAAGTGAACAAGGGAAACCAAGCCAAGTTATAAAATATACGGAACATCCTTCTTCATGTATAAAAATCATAAATTACACACTCTGTTATGCTTATAGAAACAAATCGTATATACTTTGCAAGCAATCATATAAACACCACTTAATATCGTAACAAGTTCAAAAATACTCATTCGCTCATTGTAAACGGCTCTCTTGCAATATATCTCAATGATTTACCTATTTACATAATGAAATGAAAAATATCAAGTTGTAGCTAAAGTTCACCCTAACTACCCACATCCAAGGTGTGTTTATCGATTTTTCCCTTGCCACCAGGTCAAAAGTATACATTTCATTTTCCAGATTTATTTTTTGACAAATTTCTTAAATTCACGAAACTCGCCTTACTTCGACGTAGTCAACATGAAAACATGTGTCATATGCCCCAAACTATCTACGGATATGTGTAGGTATGTACACATGTATGCAAATTATGACCTTTCTACGAAAAAACATAGAAACGTCCGATAACAAACGCCCTCTCCCACTTATTAGTTCCCGATAAACTAACTGAAAAACACATAAACAAAAAAATATGTTTTCAAGTTTTTTTTTTTTTTTTTTTGTGGCCTGCCTGATATGTTACTGCATCACCAATAGGGGGTCTTTATCAGCCACCATGATAATAACAGCCACTATAGTTAGTGAATAGCCGCCCACTTTTCTGTGGCCCTTTTATCTTTATCATAAAGTCGGGCGTGATAACAAAGTCGATATGAGAAATGGCATAGAAAATAAAGGGTGAGTGTATCATCCTTAGGCAGACGTTGTATCCTTATACTGATTAGTAAGTTAGGTAGGGTTGCG
The DNA here is from genome assembly GCA_946965025.1 of Blera fallax. Classification (NCBI taxonomy): domain Eukaryota; kingdom Metazoa; phylum Arthropoda; class Insecta; order Diptera; family Syrphidae; genus Blera; species Blera fallax. The sequence continues at coordinate 80,580,952 of OX337245.1, read as the reverse complement.
GAAAAATTATAGTTGCTGAAGGGAAATTTATCTGATTATGTTGGAAGGGGGTAGAAATTGGTTATTCATATTAATGGAGTTATGAGAAAATCATTTCTAAAAATATTAAAACACAAAGGGATTATCGAACACGTTTGTGGATGATGATGTAATTTTTTAATTAGGAAAATGGGTCTCTAATATGGGTAGAAAAAAAAAACTGCTTTACTCTTTTCCGTTGAATAATAATCTATTCCCTCTTTGAGGGTGGAGACCACCGACCCTTAGAAATTCTGTCGACCATGTGTTGTGTTTTTCGTAGACCGCCAACTATGAAAGTTGGACTCTTTTTAGGTTTTGCATTAAAGTGATCACAATCCATAGATCATCTTAGGTCTGAAAATCCTGTTTTCAGCGCACATTCGACGACAGATCTTTAGGTGTGTCCTATCAAAGCTACGATCTACGAGTTCGTTTCCAATTTCAGGTCGGTTTACTATGCTACCCCCAGGAATTTACTGAATGATTGTATCGAATGGATGGGTCATATTTCCGCCTTACTTATAAAGAGATCGACATCTCAACTTTAGTTTCAAAATGGTTGAGAGTGGACTCAGTTGCTTAGCCCAGGTATAAACATGTTAATTTCTCATCAAGTTAACCAAATTTCTATATATCAGGTAGGACTTATAACAAACTTAACCATATGCATTGTGAGTCATTTCACAACTTTCCAGTATATTCTAGATATTTAGACGACACAAGAAAACCTGCCGGCCATGGCCATGGAAACTGAGTATATTTTTATTTTGTCTGACTTTCCAAACCAACAATATTTGTGAAGCCGACCTTAGGAATTAATGAAGGAAAAAGAGTAACAAATTAGCATCGAGTTTAGGAGTTTAATAAGATGTTCGTAAAAGGCGCTCTTGCAGGACTATTCTCTCTTACCATTCCTTTCCCTTAGACTAGCTGTCTTTTAATCGCCCCTTCTCTCCACCAAATGTCGTTTCCACTATCAATCGTCCTTGTACACATGTCCCGCTTTTATTATTCATTGTTATGGATCATTCTCTTTAAGAACCCTAAATATCTATTTTATTGATTACCAACCACACGCAATTTGTTTTATTAGAAATGCGAATTAATTACCCCATTGGCAACATATCAAACAATTTCCTATGGCCCTGTTGCACAGCAAGACGCCTGCATTCCACACGCAATGATCACCGCGCTAATTCACTGAAATTTCTTTAAGTACCAGTCCATGTCGTAAAGCCTGCATGCTACCCAAGGCAATTACTTGTCGCGTTGATCTATTTTTGGCCCCACACGTAAAGTCGACGCCAAATGCAGAGTGAACGCATTGATCGATACTAATTTGTCTTTATGTAGCGCCCATCGATCTGGCCTCCACTGGGGAGTGTTTTGCTGTTCCGCAGATACGTTGCGATATATAGATAATTGGTTTCCCTTAGCTATAATAAATAATGGTTTAACCTCCTCAATGGTGCGTGCAACACACAAAAAGCTTACAAAACCTTTTGATGGATCGATTAGGTCATTAAGTTATAAATTTAAGAATTTAATTTTCATTGAATTAAATACGTATTTTGGTTTAATTTGGTTTTTTTTTTTTTAGATGAAGACTCCAGCGATACAAAATGATTTCAGTTACTACAGACGCATTGTGAGTCGACAGCGTATCGATAGCACTAACAACCTTCTGGTGACCACAGAGTTGGCGAACCGTATGTCATTGTTCTATGCGCACGCGACACCAATGCTAAAGGTGCTTAGTGAAGCAACTTCGAAATTCGTGCACGATAATGCTGATGATGTTGAAAATACCACAGAGACATTGGGCACAATGGCGAAAGTATGCCTCAGGATGTTGGAAAATCCGTAAGTTTCAAAAAATTAACCAAAAAAAAAAAAGAAACACATCTTATCTGACTCTTCAACAGAAAACTGCTATCACAAATCGAACGTGAGGAAACACACCTTCTAGTCCTTAGAGTAATGGTTGGCCTTGTCATCCTCTATGATCATGTGCATCCGGTTGGAGCGTTTGCGCGTGGAGCCCACGTCGATGTTAAAGGGTGTGTTCGATTGCTACAAGCGCAACCAGCTATCAAAGCAGAGCCTCTCCTAAACGCTCTACGCTACACAACCAAACATCTAAACGAGGAGAATACGCCGAAAAACATCCGGAACCTCTTGGCGGCATAATAGTCACTTTCTTCAAGCAACCACTAGTATCCCCCTTCTTTTATTGAGTGCTGATTGCATTTTAGAATTACACGCAAAGAACACGCATAAAAAAAAAACTTAGAAATTCTGTCTGAAATTATGCAATGTTTTTCTTTTAATATTTTGTTTGTAGATTTTAAATTCATTTTAACATTAATTATAATTAACAATAAGTACATATGTAAACATTATTTTAATATATCAAACCATTTTTTTAATCATAAGTAGAAATATGCATTACGTAGAACCCTTAACGAAACAAATGTGAGTCTTAATCCCATTTTATGAATGAAATAAATAATCAATCCCCTCGTGCTTTAATTTTATAATTTATTAAATTGACTTTAGCGTAATTCTTTCAATTGTTATTGTTTTTATCTTGTTTTGTGAATTATACAATAGTAAAAAAAACTATCAAAAACAACTTATTGCGCATAATTCATAAAGAAAAAATCACTTGAGAAAATAGTTAATCACAAGATCACACACACGCATACACAACAGCAAGCAAACATTATATTTTAATAAAGTAAAGAAAAAAAAACATTTTTAAATAAAAAACTAGCAAAGAGAAAGGAAAAATGAAAACAAACACAAAATTAATATACAAAGATATCTAGCGTAATTAATGCGAATATAAACTAAAAGTAAATTGATTATATATTTAAAATAAACACATATATTTAGAATATATATGGATATCTCTAAAACAAATACCACAAAATATGAAAATGCATTTATTATTAAATTATATACAAAAGAAAGGAGATTTTGTTTTGCGTTTTTTGTACCAAAAAAAAAATAATAATGAACAACAAAATGAATAATATATGAATGCAAACATTTTATTGTAATCTAATTTTTTGAATGAAAAAAAAAAAAAAAACAAAAAACAAATGAGAAATAATATTTTAATGTTTAGTTTTCTTCTTTTTTTAAAAGAAGAAAAATGATCTGCAAGAAAAATAAAATTTATATAACTCTGCCAGAACAATTTATGTTTTTTGTTTTATTTATTTATAAGGTTGTCACATGTTGTTTTACTTGTGTACGTCTCCGGTATAAATATTGTTTTATCAGAATTGCAACCACGCCAATAAAAAACATCATCACTGAAGCTGGCCTCCCATCTATTGAGCACCGCAGGGATCTCTCAACGGCGCGACTTGCACCAAAATATATCAGTGTCACAGGTCGCAAATAATCGAAGATGCCAAGAAAATTTTACTTCGAAAAGAAACTCCAAAATATCCTTCTACCATGTATCTACATTGCTCTTAACGCGTCCAGAAAGATTGGTATTACTCCAACAATCAATAAATACACTGACGCTTGGAAACGCTCCTCCATGGGAGTTACCAACCAACGTCATAAACACCAATCTATCAGCATTCAACAAATACTCTACAACTAAGGAAACCTACACAAAGGTTCCATTATTACAGATGTATACAGAAAATAGTCATGGGATTTTCTTTATACAGACGGATCCAAATAGGACAATCGGACAGGACTTGCAATCGTATCTGAAGCTGGTGACATTCTATACACCGCAAAATTGTCAAATTACTTCTCCATTTACTCTACAGACGCTTACGCAATCCTCAAAGCGTAATTCTCATAACGAAAAACGTGATTTGCTCCGGTAGCCTTTCAACACTTCAACACTGCACACCAACTATCACCAAAATCCGAGACAACATCTTTAAGAACAAAAAGGAATTGCGCTGCTGTAGGTTCCAGGACACTCAGGCATCAAAGGAAATCAACTAGCCGACAGTACAGTCAGAAGCGCCAAAATAATGTTAATCCCCCCACCTAGAAAAGTTTTTCTAAAAGTGATAAACACCTTTTTAGGAAAATAAAAGAATAGAAGAATGGAACATATATATTCACCACTATTCGATCATTAACCCAATGAGCAAGGCATATATCCAACAGTAACGACTACCAAATAGAACAAATGCTTAAGGAAAACCCGTCAAGCTACCATCTCTGCTAATCTAGTCATATTTTATCTATAAAACATCTTATGTCTAGTTGTTCTAAAGTAAACGATCTATGCAAAACCCTTTTTGATAAGAAATTAACTGACCTTCTCTCAACAATATCAATCGATAATAAAAAGTGTGTATAAACTTTTACTTATCTTCAAATCAGAGTCTATTATCTAACAAACCTATCTAATACACATTATGTGTGGGGCTGTCTAAGGCTGGAATTCCTTTGCAATATCCAGTATTCCAGTATTTATTCACCAACTAGTTTTTTTATAATCCCCTGCCGTAAGCCAGTGATAGCTAGTGCTGATAATACTTTTAAATTATAATATAAATTTATTTATATTGTAATAAATAATAATAATAAGATTCATGCGATGTATTGTACATATATCGATAATAATATCTGACATTGAAGTGAAGCGGATACAAAATAACTGTCAATTAATAAATAATAAAAATGATCCAAATTGGCCTCTGATTTCTCTGACGGCATCTCGCACCAAAATTCTACAAGCAGAGATTCTTGGTGAAGATGATTGAGGACGATGCAAACATTTACTTAAAAGAACGAAGTGAGCAATTGTATGCTCAGCAATCGTATAGTACTTAGATAACTTTGAAAACCTTATTTTAATCAGAATTGCACTTCTTTTCGATCAACTAAGGGCTGAATGCAGACGTACCCACTATTCAAGATGGGTTAAACAGAACTGGCTACACACTTCCAACAAGGCAACAGAAAATGCATTAATTCTCAAAGAGCTGGTATAAAACATTTGAGCTGGTGCATTACAAACGAATGAACAATAACAATTTGAGTTAATAAAGATCTACGGAAATTGTTCACACGGACACACCCTCATTCGCCATATCTAAAATTTGGCTATCGGTTATCAAAAAGCGTCACCTACACCATGCGCAAAAGCCCCGGGCCAAAACATATCGTTTGTTATGAATCGTCATATAAAATGTGGATTTAGTATTAAGACATCCGTGATCGTATAACCATCACCATAATTCGGGATTATATCTTACATGACCAAGCACTTAAACAAGTACGCTCACGCGAAATTAAATTTGATTGGTTAACAGCAATATGTGCACTTTGAACATTAAGTGCTATGAGGTATAAACCATCGATTTGTGTAGTATGTATGTATATGTATAAATGTTTTATATACTTTTCAATTGTATAAGCTATAGCCTTATTCACGAAAGAGACGATTTGACATCAGTCCCAGAGACTCTTTGGAAATAGTGTAACTGCTGTACTATTCCCCTTTCTTTAGAGATGCAAGGTAAACAACACATAATAGATTATGTATGCAGAGCTGATCGATAAGCAAGAAGATCGTTTCTATTTCTTGTGCATACCAACGTGAAACCGCTTAGCGAGCAGCGGCGATTCTATGTGCATGTTTATATTTTTGTTACATAATGTGTACAATAGCAGAATTAGGAAAAAAAGATGTTCGTACTCTTATGGGTAACCATTACTAGAAAATTAGTTGGGTAAGGGAAGATCCTAATAAGAAATTATCTTGTCTCAAGCATTTTGCATACTTTAACTTATCATTTATATCATCACTACTTGGCGCAACAGAACGTATATGGTCCAGGGCCTAGCTTCTCGCAACCTTTAGTATTGTGCGTGTTATATTTTTTCACACAAATGGAAGAGACCTACAGTTTAGAGCCATATCCGAAAGGCAAATTGAGAAGCTTTCTTAAGACACTTATTACTCTCAGACGTTTGTCCGACATTCGCGAGAGGTGGGACAGTGAAAAAAACTTTATGGTGTTTTCTGTGTTTAGAATTTCGAACCTCCCGCTCTGTACTCTAACGCACTAACCACTGAGCCACGGCGCCCACTTGTCTTATAAACCATTAAAATTATATATCATATTATACAACGGAGTTCCCAAAGTAGTCGCAGGGGAGCCAATGCCGCAACAGCTTACCTCATACCATTCCATTAAGTCAAATCGATATATGTAAATAGTTTTCATCATAAACAACGATACTATAATCTTCAAACATCCATGACTAATGTTCTTGTGTCCAGAACTAATTTTTTTTCATAAATGTCTCCAAGTGCCGGACCTGTTTCTTGCACATCAGCAAGATATTGTCGGTCAACATTACACTTCTCGCATGACGTCCCGCGTTTTGAAGTATGACCGTTTTTAGCTTAACATACTCCGTGCAACTTGTAAAGGATTGTTGTATTGCACATACGTTTTGTGGAGGAGCTCGTAAAAGGACACGTATTAAGGAAAATAAAAACTAACAAATTCACTTAAAATTTTTATTTAATTTTACTAAGTCTCATTTTAACGAACCTAACAACAAACTTTCGAAAAAAGACGTCAGAGAAGAGTTTTTGTTTTCGCGTTACGTTTCAATACGAAAAACATCAAAATATATTTATTTACAAAAATTGACCGAAATGAGCGTTTCTCGGTTTCACTCTCGCCACTTAAACACTGAAAAACCGGTCATTGTCTGCTTATTAAAATCATTTTGCTGTCCTACTTTAAGTTCATATTCCTAAAGACTAGTACGCCGCCTTGGCTTTTTCATTGTATCTCAGTTATTGTTAGGTCTAGGCTTTAAAATCAGTTTGCCAGTATCATCGCAGCTCATGTTGAAATCGCCCAATACAAGTCGCATGCGAGATGTAATGATTTGTGGAGCTATCACAAGTTTGTGTATTCCAAACAGGAACAGGATAACTGCAAGTCATTTGTCTGTCAGCAACCAAATTGTATGTAAACTTTCAATAAAACTCACTCAGCGTCAAAGTTGCGCAAGAAAATACTGGATGAATTAGCAGGGATTCTGTCAATGGAACCACTGAAGTCTTTGGATCACGTAACCAATACCATGCGCCAATGGCTGTACACATTGATATTACTGTAAGAACAACTAAAGATATAAATTAGAACCATATTCTATTGAAATGTATTCCAAATAATTATTTTTACTCACTTCTCCAACGAAGTGTGGAGGGGCGATATGAAGAAACTACTTCGGTTAGACGTCGTTCAAATGCCTTAAGATCTGTAAGAAAACACATACAATAGATGAAAAAGATATGATTAGAAGAAAACAAAGTTCACCGCTCTTTTCTGTTTCGTACTTTGATTACCTTCACATGCCGATGGTTCCATTGTGTGGTATTTGATTACAGAAGCTTTCTTCTGTCTACTCTGAGGGGATTTGGTGGAGTGGGATAAATGAATTTGTGCTGCAAATTTTATTTCAAATAAAATAAATTCACTAATAAACTTTTTAAACCAATCGAATTTTCATTATTTTTTTGATATAACTTAAATATTATCCGATATTTAGCGATAAGAGTATAAAATAAAACAAAATAGACAAGAACTCAAGGGTTTACTTGCAGATTGACAGCTGTTAAGTAAATTCGCCGGGTCTTCATTTTTAATCTGAGTACACTAATGGGGAAAAAATAAGCGGGAAGTTTGAATTTGAATGACACTTTTTTATACACCACAAGAAATTTTTCTGAAGCAAGTAAAAGTGAATAAACTATTTATTTATATATCTGTGTCATAATCACAAGTAGCACAGCAACGGCAACTTCAACGTTAGGTCTAAATTCGCTGTGCTATGCAGCCAACTCTGCGTTGACAAGTTCTTAGTCTTAGCAACTTGAAAATGCAAAATTTCTGCATAAAATCATACGAATCATTTGCTTTGTAGTTCTACTTTTGCTTCGTAAATTTGGTAGAACATTAGAGCGAATAATCAGTAATGCTTCGGTCAGTAGGCTTGGGGTGCGCAACTGAATGCACTAAGCTAAGGTTTGGGCTAACTGGAGAAGATTGCTAATTGGGGCCCAGGTACACACCGAACTGTAGCTCGATCTAAGTAAATAACTTGCAGATTCCCTCTATATGTACAGGTTACATATTAACTTTTCAAACATTCTCCCATGAGGTTCGACCATAAATCATCCCCATTTCGCCGGTACTTCGCCGACTTTGACAGATGATGTGTACTGTCAAAAATATTTGCATCCCCTTTTTTATCCTGAAAACTAGGTATCAGAAAAAAAATTTTCTACCACCAGCATTTAAACACAAAATTTTCCTCCACATTTTACTAACTCAATTAGTAACCAAGTAATTAGCTTAGAGCCCACTTAAAGATCTACTATGTGCCATAATTAAGCAATTAATACTAAGCATTCAATCAGAGAGTCGAAAAGATTCAAACAAAATGACTACAGTGCCTGTGGCGAGAGCAATTTTAGCTGCGTTCATATTTGTATTTGGTAAGCCAAGGATGTAAAGGAAATTTCAAGTTGTCTCACACTTTTCTTTTTAGCGATTCCCGTATTTAGCAATGCAACTCGTGTTCTCGAACTCAGCGATCGATTCATCGATGTTCGACACGAAGGCCAGTGGCTGGTTATGTTCTATGCTCCCTGGTGTGCCTATTGTAAGCGCACTGAGCCAGTTTTTGGACTGGTGGCACAATCATTACATAGTACAAATGTAAGAGTAGGTCGGTTAGATTGCACCCGCTTCCCAGCGGCCGCCAAAGAGTTCCGTATTCGTGGGTATCCCACCATCATGTTCATCAAGGGTAACATGGAATTCATGTACACCGGGGATCGCACAAAAGAAGATTTGGTTGACTATGCTCTTCGCATGAGTGGACCTCCTGTGCAGTTAGTCACTCGAACCGAAAGTGTAGATATGCTGAAGGATGCGCATACATTGTTCTTTATGTTTATTGGCCAACAGGAGGGTGTCGTTTGGGATACGTATTATGGAGCAGCAGAGAGCTATCAGGAACATGGTTTCTTTTATGCCACAACTGAGGATATTGCTCAGCAACACTTTGACATAGAACATTTGCCGGCCGTATTGGTGTACAAAGAGGAATCACAGCATATGTATGCACACGCCCATGTTGCTCATGAAATGAATCCTGCGGAGGTTAACGAAACAATCCATCATTGGGTAAATGTGGAAAGATTCATTACATTCCCAAAGATCACGCGGTTTAATATTCATCAACTGATGAAAACAAAAAAGTACCTGGTTGTAGCAGTAGTGGAGGAGGACAAACTAAGCCAAGTGGCCACCCATGAATTGGAGTTTCGCGATATGGTCGAGGGAGTGATTAGGAAATATCGGGATCGGTATCACGACCAATTTCAGTTCGGATGGGTGAGTTATTTTGCATTGTTTTATGAGTTCCATTCGTTATAATCCATAATACTGCAAAAATTAGATCTAGCAAATGTATTTAACGATAGTTTATGCTGTAAATGATCAAATTTGAACCTACTTTCTTACTTTAGCAACTGGATGTTAGATCCAAAGATACACAAACTTGCATTCGTGAATTCTCTTAGGGGCATCATACATTCCAGTAAACTATTTTATCGCAATAGGTGACACGCATTTCCCGTACCATAATATTCATAAATGAATTGGGTGTTCTCCTGTTCAGCAAACCATCAATTAGTTTTAGGACATACTTTAAGGCATTGCTTTAGTCTGGTTTTCGTCCGAACATTTCGAAAGGGTAATATAAACTCGCACACCTGCCTATCTAATTGCAGCCAAAGTACTCGTAAGTTTGCGTGGACCTCGAAAACACTATAATTAACTAAAACAAAAATTAATCGTTGAAAGTCTATGATCTCAATGTAGTGTTCCTTACAATCCACAAATACAAAACCGCTGTCAACGATGCGGGTCATTAGTACCTACCTCTACAACTCATAAGCTTTGAGGAAAACATCTCTTATGATGACTATCACAAATAAAACCCCTAGTTTAGAGGACGGCGATGTAGAAAGAGAATAGCTCTACTCGTAGGCTTAGCATACAGAAAACTTCTTTTTACCAAAGCTACAAAGTCCAAACAAATTCTAGAAGATGGTAGTAGTGTTATCATGTAATGTGATGAAATACACCATTCAACTTAGTCAAAATCTTGGATGAAAATTGTGTGTAATGAATGCAATTTATGCATGCTAAGCCTGATCGTCAAAAAAAAATGATTGAAACTGTGCAAGTTCGACACCAAATGGTTGTCTTCAAAGACCAATTACAACTACAACAACAACTACAACAATCACAACATAAGAGGGAGATCGGTGATGTTCATCCCAAACAAACTTTCCTTTCCAAAAATTTAGTGTTGTTTGCATTTCTAGAGAAAGGAGATTTGACAATGCCTGATAGGATTTAACTAGCATGGCTTCGAAACGAACATCACTTGATTTATGCGATTCTCCTTATGGTATCTACGAGTCCAAGTAGAATTTTATTATGTAAGATAAAGTTTTGACCCTCAATCTAAATTACCAATCTACGTTACCTTTTATTGCTAAAATAATCGATTCTGTTTCATCGGTGCTTAGATCTTGTTCGACATCAAGTAAAGCCGCTAATTTTCTCGGCCTAAAACTGGAAACTGCAGTAAACTCTTCCTAGTGAGAGCCAATCTGATGATTAAAATGTTTTAAAACTGCTACTCTTTTCCTTTGTTAAAATTACTCCGTATGGTTAGTGAACTCCCGGTATTTATTAAAGCTTAGCTGAACAAACAAATTTTTCTTACCAGATCAACGATACCTCATCGCACTTTCTGTCGTGAGTTAACATGATTGTACGCCTATCAGTAGCCTAAGCGGTTCTGTTTCGGAGTTTCTACGTTACACATTCAAATTTATCTTTTAGGTGCCCGAGTCGCATGCAGCGCATAAACTGCTTCATACATATGTATTTGGAAGGTTAAAAACCCAATTAGCTAATGTAGCAGGAAGCATTTCTTATAATTAAAGTGTTGATTTCCTGGAAGTGGTAATATTCCATTTGTGAGTTAAAAATTCTCCATAGGTTTTAAAATACAATTTAAAAAAGATGAAGTAAACCTTGAATCGTAAGAATATCCCTCCAAACTAAATAAACCCTATTTTATTTTCAGATTGGTGACCCTAGTATCGCCCATTCCATCGTCATGGACGCACTGCCAACGCCTCATATCATCGTCATCAATTCGACAACACAACACCATCACATCCCTGACGACGATCCCCTACAGATGACACCACAATCACTGCACATTTTTCTCGAATCGATTAGCAATCAAAGCGCACCTGTATACGGGGGCGATACTTTCCCCGTGCGCTTATATCGTGCCTACTTCGAGGCCAAGAAGTCACTGAAGGAAATGTGGCTTGGCAACCCAGTTCTCACGTCAGTGTTGTTTGGTCTGCCCTTGGGCTTCCTCGGCTTGATCTTGTACTCAATCTTCTGTGGAGACTGCCTAGACGCACCCGAAGATGAAGAGGAAGAACATGAAAAGAAGGAATAAAGAGATGGATGCGCCACTTTTAATTATCAATTGCTCATCTCCTCTTTTGTTTTTAGTGTAATTGTTGTACTCTTCTGTTGTGATCTCAATTCAATCAACATTTTCTCGTATTTAATTGCGATAGATTGTGTTTAGCTCGGTTTCTTTCATTTGTATTTGTGTATGTATGTCTCTCAGTACAGTTTTGTTATTAAGAATTATTAAATTATTTTTAAAAATAGCGAAATGGTATGTAACGGAAAAACAAACGAAACTATAAAAAGAAAAATTGTTTTCGTTCTTAATGTCCTTTTGCTAGACCCGTGGCTTCCTGTTTTCAGCAGCAATCAGCATCCATAGTCATCATCATCGTCAGAATCGATGGCAGCTCTCCGGCGATCGTATTTAACGGTGGACGTACTCTGAGGCATTTGAGCATTCACTTTCTCTAAAATTGAGACGAACTGTGCATCGTCTAGTTTTCCCATTATTTGTCCCATCTGGGCCATTCGGATGACCATGTTCTCAAAGACTTGTGCTTTCTCTGGTTTGCTCAACTTTAGAGTATTCACTATTGAAAAGGATTTAAAATATTATACGAAAGTGTATGTGATGCGAAGACCTACATCTAGCTCTGGCCTGTTGGTCGAGAATCTGGGAGAGAATCGAGTTCTTCATATCTTCTTGCTGACGCATTTGTTCTTGTTGCTGTTTCTGTTTCTCGGGGTCATTGCCGCCGCCACCCTACAGGAGAAGGAACAGTAAGAGAATCAATAAGGGTGAGTCATATGGAGATTTTTGAGCATTTTATTTATATTTGTGCAAAATCAATGATATATAATTATTTGAGTCTTATTTGTTAATTAATTATTTTAGGTTTTTAAAACAGTTGGCTGTGAATTAGAGCTATTTTAGGAGAAATTTTCTCAGCTGTTTGTGGCCGCATGTAGCTTTTGGTTTTCTTCCAGAAACTTACATATTGCGATTGCAATTGGGCCATTCTTTGCTGGCGAAGAGCCTCTAGTTCAGCATCACCCATTTTACAATTAGAATTTTATTGAGTATTCCTTGGTGTAGAGTTGTACGATTTTCTTCTTTAAAAAGTAAGGACACAGCGTTTAACTATTTTTTTGGTTTTTTGCAATTCTGACAGCTGACAACTTATTAGTACTGTTTGTTTCTTGACCAACTTACGGTTGCTGAAAGGAAAGTCATCGATAGTGGATAGGATATCGATATGTGCATATTAGGATAAATATGCATATTCCTTTTTTGTTTTTTAATGAGGTACAATTTATGTTTAGTTTAAACAAAGAGTACTTCATTTAAATGACATTTGAAAAGAATTTTGCCTTTTGTATGAGGAGGTGATGAGGAAGAATAATAGTGTAGAAAGCATACAGTTGATGTTATCAGTTACATTCTAGACTTTAGACGTTGTTGCATTTGTCCATATACATATCTATGCTCATTATTAACCCACCAACGAACAATTAACACAATTAAATGACTCCATTTAATAAAAATTACTTGAATAAGTTCGGCAGGATGCTATCAAAATACCGTCCAGAACAATCCGTCCGAATAATGCAGTGATACAGTTAGTTCTCACCTTCGAATTGATTGGCTAACCTGCATCTCTGTATGTCGCTTGTGCATGTATTGCGTAATGGGCGAGTTTGCGTGGGTTGGACTATGGTTTGGTCTTTGCTGCGTGTTTGGCTATAGTCGGGTGCGCGGTTTAATGGGAAGTTTATAGGCCTCTTGATTCTCGGTGTTCGCTCTTCTAAGTACATTTGCTGCTTCATGCTTGTGATGCCTTCATTCCCTGTATCCTAGGCTTCGCTCATGGTCAACATTAACACTATGATTGCTCTCGGTGTAACTTGGCCGCCAATTTTTTGATCTAGAAAATTCCAGACCCTTGCAAACAGTCGGCACTCCATCAGGCAGGCATTACTATGTAATGCGTCTATTATCATATTTGTTTACAGTTGGACAAATTTACAGCAAGAATTAGAAAATAAAAAAACTTAAGAACTTAGTCATAATCTTTATGTGTAAATTTATTTTACTTAACATTTTACTTTGTTTTTGATTTTGGTATTCACTCATTTTATTTGTTACTTCTTGTGTAACAAGAAATTAAAATTTAATACAAATTACTGAGAAATTATCGATAGTAGAGCAGCATTTCTGAACGCGGTTTCGATAATTCCTACGCTAATATTATCTGTCAAAATTTAAACCGGTGAAGTTACCACGTGCGGTGTTTCTTGTTTATAACTTTTCCTCGTGGAAATTTTTCTAATTTTCACCAATTTTCCATCAAGAAAATGTTAATGAAGGAGGAAGATCAAGAGGTTGATGGTCGTACAATAATTCATAATGTTCGCTTCTATAATTTAACGCCACGATCAATAGTTTGCTTGGCCTACAACAAAATTAACAAAAAACTAGCGCTCTCTAGGTTCGTACGGTTATAAAAAGAAATCCACAAGTCTGCAATATTTATCTTTTTTTTTCCAGAAATGACGGTACCATCGAGATCTGGGACATGCGACACGCACCTTTTCACGAAAAAACAATTGTCACTGGTGAAGAGTCATCCATCGAGGGAATGGCATGGTCTGGACATCGTTTATTCACTGTGGGCCTCGGAGGTCAGTTGATTGAATGGGATTTGGTAACTTTAGCTAAGCGCCAATCACAGTATGCGACTGGAAATTCAATCTGGTGTGTAGATGTCAATATTGAAGGCACTCAATTAGCTCTTGGCACCGAAGAAGGATACATAAACATCTTCGACATTACAGACGACCAAATGGTTTATAGTAAGCTCTTCGATAAGCAAGAAGGTCGCATTCTGTGTTGTAAGTTTGATGCCAACGGAGAACACCTTGTGACAGGTGGAATTGGTGCTGTTCGCATATGGGACGTAAAGACTGGACATGCCATACATAAGATGACTCCAAGCCGAATGGAAGCGAAAAAGGAGGTGATTGTGTGGTCGCTTCAAGTTTTGCATGATCTCACGATCATAACAGGAGACTCCCGCGGAATTGTTACCGTATGGGATGGAAAAAACGCAGCGCATGTCGAGGAGCATTATGTTCTGAAAGCTGATGTTTTAGCGGTGGCAGTGACAGAAGAAGAAAACATGCTTATTTGCTCTGGCATTGATCCGATCATTCGTATATACGCTTTGACCGAAATTAAGAGAGAAGATATCACCCTACACAAGTGGGTAAAGTATCGTCAGAGAAATGTCCACGATCACGATGTAAAAGCTTTGGTTTGCATGGGGGACAAAATTTTGTCGGGCGGAATAGATGGGTATCTAGGCATTTCTTCGATTACACGTACCAGTGCGCGTACAGTAAAACATGGGCCATTCCTTCAAGGTCCTAGCGCTACTGTTACAGCAGAAAAGAAACTACTCTTACTACGGTATCCAAGTACCGTGGAAATATGGCGATTAGGAGGAACTACCGGCAAACAAGAACTAGAGTCGGAAGATGTATTTGCCCAGGAAGGCGAAGATGAGCAGAAGCCTCCCGAAAGTAGGAAACTCCTGGTTCTCAAAAGCGGACCACAGAAACTTCTCGAGATGAAAAGCAAATACGGCCAAACAATAACCTGTAGCACGCTCTCTCCTGACGGCAACTGGTTGGCGTACTCCACACTGACTGACATCCGTTTGTTCTCGTTCACTGCGGGAGAAGGAGAAGATATTTCACAGCTAGTTAGGATCAAAGATTTGCCAGGCGAGTTTTCGCCTTGTAGGCACATACTCTTTACAGATGACTCCAGTACACTATTCCTAGTGAAAGTAGACAACACAGTCGATGTGTTCAGCATTCTGTCCAACGGTGATATTGATCACTCGCACACTATTGAAGCGGGGAAGTACATCAAGGACACGATTCACCTCATAGACGTGTCCAAATGTGGAAATTATTTTGTGACAGCTGGGACCTGCCGAACGATAGCCGTTTGGAGCAAAAAGGGCAAGCACTACTCTCACCATTTGAATCTGCCGCGCTATTCGGCAGCAACTACTGCTCTGGCAATCCATCACGAATATCCACGTCTAGTGGCTACGTTTTCAGATTCGAAGATCTTTGAATATGACCTAGAAGAAATGTGCTTTACATGCACTGATAAGGATTACTTTGTAAAGGATTCAGAGACACATTGCGTGAATAACATCGTCTTGGATCGCAGGAACCCGAATGTTTTTATCTTGCACAATGATGCTAGCCTATTTGTCTTAGAAAAATGTTCACCTGAGGCGTCTGGTGAAGTGGCTAAAAAGAGCAAGAGGGTGGTAGATAAAAAAGTTGCTGGTCTAAGACTTAAATTTGAAAAGAACTATCAGGTGAGCTATTAAGATTTTTTTAAGTTTGAATTTTCTTATTGAATTAACGTTTTGCAGCATTTTATTCATTTGGCATGGTTAAGTGCAGATGAACTAGTGGCCGTCGGGGTGAATCCAATTTCGTTGATCGAACAACTACCTGGAGCATTCAAACAGAAGAAATTCGGAGCGGCGTAGTTTAGTGTTAATTAAGATTTGAAAATAAAAAATAATATTTTTTTATTTAAGTATGAACTGTTTTAATAGTAAGTTGAATATCCACAAAATACCCCCCATTTCTTTATCGTTCGTATGATAACCTCCATTTCTGGAAGAAAATGATAGATTTAGAGATTTTATGCTGCTTTATCAGACTATTCCATGCAACTTTCCGGAGCCTACATTACTTCAAAAAAAATTATTTATGATGGAAATGAGACAGTACGTAGTATTCTATGTTTCTGCCATTTTGACTGACTTTAGAATGTTCACAAGGGAGATGAGAAGCACGGTGCAACTCGATACTTCATTGGAATGTATAAAAGCAATACTGTAAGGAACGGAGGCATGACAATTTCTTGCTGTTCGGTTAGGTCGCACGTTTCTGGACGCTAAATTATATTATGTTGAACTTCATTGAATATTTCTTTCATTGTCGCACAAAGGACAGCTTCCTTAAGTGTGTAACGATAATGGGAGATGTTCAAGAACTCTTCAATTCGAAACAAAGATACTTCGATAATGATTCGCCCTAGCTGCTAAAATTCGGCAAATATTCCATTCCATATTGGCCAAAGTAAATATAAAGTTCAATGTATGCCTCCATACATACAGGTTATCCCTATTGTCAAGGACTAGCAAACAGATAAGAGATGTATCACGTTACCATTGATTGGAAACTCAGGGCCTTACCGCGAGATTCTATTCGCAAAAAGTCTATTCGACTTTTGTCGATTCTATTAAGCTCAAAATTGGTACCGGGGATTGCAGTAGAATTGCTGAAATAGAATCGACTTTCTGCAATAGAATCGACTTTCTGAAATAGAAAACAAAAAGCTGAGCTTTCAACTCAAATGTCAAATCTCCGTCTGTTTTGTTGGTGTGTACAAAGAAGTAGTTGGTTTCAATTATTATTACCCGGGTAAGGCCCTCAGGAGACTAACCTGAAATCTTCCACTTAAATTCTACCGCAATCATGTGGAATTAAAGCCATTGTGGAGGGGATATAACAAGGTGATCTGTTTACAAATCTATTTGAATTCATAAATATGTATAAATATCAGACATTTATGCATCAACTTCTTATCAACTCACGAAATTGCTATCGTCTGTATCTGAGGATCTATGCAGAGTTTTTTGATAAAATATGGAACTCAGCTTATGATACGTTCTAGAGTAATCCGGATGTTTCCATGAATTTAATAGCAATCTGAGTTCTTAAATTTTCAGAACCGAAAACAACGCCCCTATCCTTCGTCGTCCTCAATTGTGAAACGTTTAATCACTTCCACGTTCCTAATTCCGTGTCTTTTTCAAAGAATTATGAAACAAGGTATCTCAATTGAAGTTGCACGATTGGGACCCGTAATTGAGAATGAGGACCCGTAACATCTACTTACAACGAGAACTGCTATGGCGAACAGATACGTTTATTTGCAAGGGGGTGCATGAGAACTGTATCAATACCCAGTTCCTCTTGGGTTTAAGCTTTTCCAGATAAAAGATTCTGTCCCAATGAAAATTAATTCTAGGAGCTCCTGGACAAAAAGTTAAGCAATGCCTTGGATATTAAGACGTTCATTCTGACTCGTGCCATTCCCTTATTTCCAAGCATAATATCTAATATTGACTCCTGTTTGCCTAGAAAAATGTCAGTACCACAGAACTTTTGATAGACCGAAGAAAACCCATTTTGCGACTGTTAAAAGCACTCCTCTCAGACTCCTTTCAGTTGTGCAGCATACTTTGTGATACAAATAAATTATGCTAAAACGTTCTCGTAAGAAAAGTGTTATAATTATTTATTAGGCACAAAAAATATTATTAATGTCATTGCAAGATCGAGGTTAAAAGAAAATACAAAAACTACATACAAAAATAAATGATAACATTGAAAACAATCCACTACCATACACGTAAAACGACTTAAATAATTCCCAAATGTTGTACATTCGTTTCAAAGAGGTCTGTTACAGAGTATAAAACTAATGAGCATTTAAATTAGGATTGGAAGGTTCTTCGTTGTCAGTTTCCTACTGCTGGAAGAAATGAGCGTTGAGCTGGAAGTGTGATGACTTGTTGGCGCTGGGGATTTGCGTATAGATTGCTGTTCCATCAGATTTAACTTGGATGGCATACGTGCCAGGCGAGGATTGGGTAGACGCACGTTCTCCTTAGCTGCTTTGCGTTGGCTACTGCTTCCAGGAGCTGCAGATGTTGGGACTACTGACGACCGTGATGCTGGTTCAATACATTTTTGAAAGTGTTCGTAATTGTCTGTGTCTGATAAGTCGGAGGACTCGGTGACTAAGATTTTGGGTGCAGCTGCCTTTACCGCGCGCGCATCGGAGCGGCGCTTTTTGTTGTTTCCACTTTGTCTTGCTGATCTTCTGCGAATTGTCGTGGCTATGACGCGGTTCTTCTTGAATGGCGATTTGAATGGTGTTTTTGTGCTGTTTGTTGAAGACTGAGCAAATATACTGGGACTGTTCAGCACCTTCATAAGACTACGCTTGGCCGAAGGTGTTTGTCTGTCTGCTGCGGCGAGTTTGCGCTTATTCGAATAAAGTGCAGATGATACATTCGTAGCGGACGCTGTACGTTTAATCGAAGACGCCGACATCTGACAGTTTCTGATCGACATAGGTGTTCTATTCGCCAGTGGTGTTTGGGGATTCTTTCGAGCACTGCTGAGCTTCTCTTTTTCCATTCTTTTCTTTTCCCAATCGCGGGAGATCACTTCAAGGATATCTTCGCCGTAAATGAGGAATTTCTTATGTTCCTTTTCCTCATATGCATTTACCAACTCAGCGAGTTGAGTTTCAATTTTTGGCAACTTACTCGCAATTGTTTTCCTTTCCTTCTCTTCTTTAAGCAACTGTCCGCCGCGGTTATTGTAACGTCCCGGTTCTGAAGCCTTCTGCTCTAGCGCAGTCATTCTATCCCACAGCACTCGCCTGTCCTCAAACAATTGGAAAATTTTCTCATTGTTCTGGTAGAATGTTTTAAGGTCCTCCAATTCCATTTCGTGCAGAATAAGCAAATCATCGGTGTAGCAGTCGCTGTAGAAGTTTGAGAAGCGAGTTCTTTGAACCTCCGATTTCATGCACTTATCCCACCACTCAAGTATTTCAGCTCGAATCTGATCAACGAACAGCTTAATATTCTGCTTTTTCATAATCTCACATCGGTTAACTTCCTTGTGAAGTATATTGTAGGTCGACTGTGAGTAATCTGTGTAGCGATCGAATTTGTGCCTTGTTGCCGGACTGGTATTTAGACGATCCCAGAGCGTGTTCAGTTTCCTTTTCATACCCTGAATAGTGTCCTCTAGTTCTATGACCTGCTCTCTATAACGATTATGCATCTCGGTTAACCCATCAAACGTTTCCTTGTTCAGCTTGATCTGACGATGATTGAGCAACCTATCATCATTGTTTGAAAACACTTGAATCTCCAGAATTTGAAGGAAATTCTTAATTTCACGACGCATTGTGGATACCCTGTGTAGACGATTGACTTTCTCGGCTTTCAGATTGTCCAAATGACGACGAAAATCCTGTAGTTCTTCTTCGGTCGGCAGGGGATCAGCCACCAGCGAACGCGGTTCCTCGTCCAATTCACTGCACAAACCATCTTGTTCAAGCAAAAGTTCGAATATTTGCTCTCTACGAAGTCGCAGTGTTTCGCGTAGCTCCATGAGACTTTCATCCAATTCTGCCTGAAACACAAGCAGGGGCACATCTGCAGACGGTTTCAAATTTATCTTTACCTTCAGTAGTCTCTGCAAGTTTTCGGCTTCGTCTCTTAGATCAGCAATTTCCTTTTCGATTTGCTCCTGCTTTTCCATGGACTCGACCACTAAATCTTCAAAAAAGTTTTTCGTGTGCTCCGTAAGTTTGACGAGATTTTCCTTGAAAGCGTCCTGGTCAAATATTTTTTTCCAAATCTGTAGCAATTCGCGAGCAGCGGTCTGCGTCAGGATTTGCATATCCTTTTCTGCTTCAATAAATAAGTCTGACATCTTAACACTGAATTTCACTATATTTCTGTTCTTTTTTAAAAATATAATTTCGTTTACGTTTTGAGTGAGTTGCAGGGGAATCTTATTATTGGGTGTTGGAAGCCGCTGAGAAATTCGTTATTATCCATTCAATTTTAAATTGCGTACAGTTTGTTCTTTGGGCAATTTTATGCAGGCAACTGAGAGAGACGGATACACATGACAGAAGGAACAACATTTCAAAAGTGAATGCGATCAGTGATCAATGCGATAAGGCAAGTGTTGAAATTTGCTTGATTGAAGCGGGTCGTGTTCGTTTGGTTTAAGACGATTGGTAAGGTAAATTATTCCTTATAAACTTTATGTCTGCATTAAGAATGAAAATTGGAAAAATTATATTTATTACTATTGCTTGGAAATTGGATCTTATTAAATTATGTGAAAGGCACTCCTGGCGAAATCAGTGTCTTATTTAATTTAGGTCGTTATCTACGTAGTGTGCTATTTTCATTCATGTACATAAAACTTAAATCAAATCACTCGCACAACGAAAAATTATTAATTTAATTTTTTTTTCCTTCACAAATTTCTGACGATAGACGATAAACACAACTTAAACATACGTTCTGCCGTGATTAATGATTAACTCGAGTTTGTCGCTTAGACCCGAGTTTAAATTGTCTATGAATAACATAAACTCAGGTTTAGCTTAGCAACAACATAATAAGAACTTATCAAACATCTATGAATACGCGCCATTACTTTTACTAATAAATAAAGTACAAAATGAGTTATTTTCAAACTGAACTATTTAATCAGTAGTGTTATTATATTTTCTTTTATACATGTAAAACAAAATAGTTGCTTTACCATTGTCAGCAGTGTGGAATATCTAGCAGCAGTCCGTAAAAATAGCTGGGCACTAAGCGAATCAAGTATATTGATTGGAAGTGTAAACAAAATAGAAGTTGTGGTCTTAATCAATTAAAACCTTAAGTAAATACAGAGAAGAGAACTCGGTAAATTAGCACTTGAGTGATCTTTTCGCATTTCAATTGGATTGACAGATAAGCTGATTTTTTGCAGTTACCAGGTCTAGCCATAGCGGTACAATTATCTCAATACTATATCGCCTTCATCCAATAATTTCTTACAGATTTTAATTATGAGCGCTAGCACTCTCAAAAAACGTGCATTTAATCGTCGTACAGAATGTTTCTGATCCGGTCCGTTTCAGTAGTTCTAAAAATTGTGGTCCAATTTAAAATTATTTATTGTTATCGTTATCAATTTTTCGTTTGTTATTTATATAGAACCGTATATTGAGTCATTTCCATTCTTTAAATAGTTATTTTCTTTACCACTAAAAATAATGTTTTAGCAGCACTTCCTTCCTGGAAAATTTCCCATGGAAATAGAACATTTCTATCAACCCGCTATCTCTCTCTGTCACCGACGATCATCTGTTATTTTCGCACTTTTTCACTCTCCCATACAACAAGTCCAGTAAAGTGCATTGGATTCTATCATCCACCCTTTGTGTACGCCATTCTTTTATTTTCATATACTACAGATATATATATACCAATTCAAACACGCGTACAAACGCTATCAAATAACCCCGCCAGAGGAGAAAAATAAAGCAAATTATATAACTACTGCCAGTGGAAGCACCGAACAAAGCGAGACGACGGCACTAGACAGCAGCCCCATCGCTAAAGTGTGTGTGGTTCAAAATTCCACCTTTCATTCTGAATTCGATCATTGTCGCAGTGACACATACGAAGTGTAGGCTTTCAATTCTCTTTCTGCAAGATTGTATACAAAGCAAAATAGAAAACAGAAGAAAAACAAACAGCAATTCATTTAATTTTCTTTGAAAAATTCGCAATTTGTTTTGATTTTTTGTATTTTGTGTTCGATTTTGAATTTTGTTTTGATTTCATTTTGTAACGTGCAAGGTGCAACTGCAAAGAAAAAAATTCGCAAATCTGAGTGTCGTCGTCTTTCCCGTGGGCGGTGTGAAGTGAGAAAAAAGATTTGTTTCCCTTGGAATTCGGGAGTTTTCCAGTTTTTTTTCGTCGCCGATTGGAAAAGGGCTGATTTTAATTCTGCTGAAAATAAATAAACGAAAAAAAAAAACTATAAAAAATATTCGCATTAATAGCGAAGAGCAACGGAAAATACTAATTTTTCTGTGGAATAGACACATTAAACGTAGAGAATAAGTTCCTTTTTCGTTTGTTGTTTTTTTTTCTAAATCAAATATGGCGGATGTTGAATCATCTAGCTCGGCTGTACAACAGCCCCCGACATCCACCAGCCATCTCAATTCGATTCCATTGATTGCTGCTGAGTTGATGGTGGACAACAATGCCCAGGTGAATATTCAGCAACAGCAATTGCAACCCCAATCGTCATCGGGGGGCGGTGGTTCGTCTAGTGCACCGTCGTCGTCATCATCGGTTGCTAATTCGTCGTCAGCTTCGGGTGCTGGAACGACAAGGACATCGTCGGTTGTCGTTGGTGGAGATTCCAATGAGCCGGAGGCTAAGAAGCCCAAGCTGGACTTGGTTACAGCAGGCGCTGGCACCTCAGCTACTACCACACAACACGAGAAGCTCGAGTATCGTTTGGGTGGAATACTATGTTGTGCTGTCTGTTTGGATCTGCCAAAGACGGCCATGTATCAGGTGAGTTTGGGAGAGGTGTGTGTAGTGTGTGTTTGCGGGGATGGGGGTCAGTTGTGTATATGTGTGCAGTGTGTTTTATGTGTGATTTTCTCTGCCATTTACTATCGCATTGCATAAACAAGAACGTCCTTGAGTTGGTGGACTGGGTTTTGTGCCTGGTCGGCAGCGTGTATGGGTATTTTTAACAGTAGACAGACACTCGTAATTTGATGTGAATTGATAACGAAATCAGATTGCAATTTGGAGAGTAAAAACAATGTTTGTGGATTGGTGGCGTGGAAAGGTCGCATTTTCACATAATCACCACTAATCTACAGTAAAGTGCATTTTCGAGAAAGAGACAGGAATACCCAAAAGCACATACCACATAACAAGGAAAGTCAATGTTGTTTGTTTTATTGCGCTGCGCTTCTAGTTCTTAGTTTTCTCTTCTATTCCCTCTTCTGTTTTTCATTCTGGGGTTTCGAAAAGGAAACAGTGCAACGACGCAACAGTGGTGTGGCGCAGCACAAAGAAATATACATAATGTATAAATGTGTGAATGTAATCTGTAAATAGATGAAGGGGAAGGGTAGGTAGATAGGCACTGGACATGTAAAAACTTTAATGTTACGACGTAGAAAAAGTATTAATTTTGTATTGATTTGAGAATGACGTTGTAACGGAATGTGCCATGAGCCTATATTGATACAGGCGCGAGCAAAAGTTTTCTGATATTTCAATTTGTCATCAGCTTTAGCTTTTAAATGGCACCATGTGGTTGCACAGACTCTAGAAGATTGGTAAATGAGAGTTTTTCCCTAATTACCAATGAGTTTATCAACCGCAAAACATAGAGTTTTCGCCTTCTGTTCGCTGAATTAAGTAAGATATTGTAGTTTACTGTATTTAGATGCACTAATATTGTACCCTGCTTACCGAACGTATTTTTTTTATATCGAAAACTAAAAAGTGGGGTCATATTGACCCTAGGATGCAAAATGGAGTGCTCCATCAGACGCTTAAACTATATGGACATGGTGCACCCTACAGTATGCTCACGATGCACTGAGAGGGTTAACATATGATAATTTAAGTTGCAAAACAAAGTTTCACAAATCTAGGTAATGTTAATTAAATTCTTAAGGTGGCGACATGGTATTTTAGCAGTATTTTCGGTCCAGAAAAAACTGCGGAAAAGGATAAATGATATTGGCCACAGATCCGAGTCGGTTCTCAGTAGAAAATCACAAAAACAACTTTCAGCAATACAATTTGGTTTATATGAAATTATCAATCAAGAGCAAGTTGATACCATAACGGAGAGTTTTTAACTCATATAAACTTAAACTTGAATGGATTTTAAAATTACAAAAAGATTTCTGTGGAGTGTAACAAAAAAACACTAAGCAACGTCATTCTAAATGGACCGCTAACAAAAATCAAAATAGCCAGAAGCTTTTGCGTGGAACCCTACATGCAGTGTAGGTGAACAGCAAGTGCCGAAAAATTAAAAGCCAATCATAAAGAATTATGTACAGTAAAGAAGAAATGCACAGGATTTTACATACATACATGCATAGGTATTAGGTCTTACAAAGGACGTTTTTGTTGGGCCTCACAGTTTGGCCCGGAGGGATACTGTTGCTAAAGAAATATCATGTTTGTAAACACTAAAAAATCACATTTCATTTATGAGATAAACTTTAAATTTTCGATCCAAAAATGGGATTCCTAAATCTTGGCGAAGCTTCAAACTGCCTTAGAAGATGTTTATAATTAAGGGTTATTCTGATAAAGAGTTATCAAAATAATTAAGCCTTTGAAACGAATTTAAGCAGCGAGTATGAACTTTTGGATTTAGCTCCAATTTCTTTTTCTATAATTTTTTTCCCACTACATTTTTGTGCCTAAGAACTTGGAGAATATGCTACGACTAATCACGATCACGACTAATTTAAAGGTTTATTTTCAAAAGTAAAAAGTAGAAATACAAAATACAGTGTACTCCCTTATAAACGGACACCAACGGTTCCGAAGAATCTGCCCGTTTATGAGGGGTGGCCGTAAGGAGAGAGTACACTGTATTAGGCTCCATATTGTGTATTTATAATTTTTTTTAGTTGTTAAGGACATAGAAATACCTTTTGTTATTGCGTGAAATTTTTTGGACCACATTTTTGTAACTTTTAAGATTCATTTGAAACTTGAAAATTAAAAAAATTTATAGAAACGTAGACAACAAAAATGTTCGTGTTTCCTCTTTTTTATAATATTTTTTTTGTATTTCATTTTATTTACACCTCATATTTTTCGATGGTAGGTGAAAATCTTCTATAGACCCTATCAATGAGAATAGCAACCGCGTCCTCATAGTAGTGTCAAATTCTTACTGACTAAAAACACTACCCTTCGATATAAATTTGTTAGATATTGCAACTAAATAATAATTTATCAAGCAATTTTTATATCACGAAATAAAAATGTTTGGTAGGTTACTTATCACTGAAAGATCCTACATGTTCCGTACTCAAAGGCGGTTAATCCTTATCTCGCCAAGTCGAAAGGTTTCGTCCTTTGTAGTCGGCGCAATAAATTTTCCTACTCGTTCCTCAGTTTAAACGCAGTTATGTACTCGCTATCGCGCTTAGTCCAAAGATTTGGTTCTTTGTGAACGGTACAGTAAATTTCTTTTATCCAAAATGTGAAGGACTGTATTTACGTGACTTTCTAGTCGAATTTTATGCTTTCCCGCTTAGTTTTTGATTTCGTTTTCGATTGTTTTAATGCCGAGATCTCTGTGGATATCGCTGTGTTTGATATACCACGGTGCACTAACAATTCCTTGATAAATATTGCTATAGCGAAACTCTGAAAGTGGATCTCTCATTTGGGGGCTGGGTAATTTTTATTTTTTTTTTTTTTTTCAAAAAACGATCTTAGAAGCTTCATTCTGACCTCAAAATTAAGAGAAAGGTCTTTATTTTAAATTTTGTCTGAAAATTTACATTTCGATTAGATCGCGCATATGTATCTATGCATGTGCGTGTACTATTTCACAATGTTTTTTAAATATGTAATTGTGGTTTAAAGTAGGTATAATTATTCTCGTTTAAAACTGCACTATCATGGAATCACATGATCATTTAGTACCTATGACATACTCTTCGTGTAAATGTAAATAAACCAGGGCTGTCTCAAGTAAAAATATTACAACAAAAATTTGTGAGTCTAAAAAAAAATTAAGGTCTTGGTCAACGCATGTGTCAAAAACGGTAGAATACATTTTCTAATGTTTGAGTGCGAAACTTCGTATATAAAAGAAAACTGTTTTATTTTTTTTATGTCAATTTAACACAAATGCATACATAAATAGATATGCAGGTATTTAGTAAATTCTGCTTTTAAGCCGACGATATTATGATTTGTCTGAATTCTGCGCAGTTATTTTTTTCATTTTTCTTATATGTATATACACATATACATATGTATGTAGTAAATACATATGTTTGTATGTATGGAATGCGATGCCAGCTTATCGCAGCCATTTGCATAAAAAAGTAGACAAACGATAGTGTTTTTCGTCTCGATTTGTTAATACTTTTCCAGCAGAAAAACTATCAAAACAAATAAATTTACGAGTGTAGGACGAAATACTTAACAGTGTAGAATCAGATCAGAATAATATGTGTGTGTGTATACATATGCCACCCTATTTATCATTTCTCTCTCTTTCCCTCTATTATCTTTTGCTTTTATCATGCGTTTATAAAACATTAAATAGCAAAACAAAAAGAATGACTAGGTAGGTACCATACGACATCAATTTGTATTATTTTGATCTGAACCCCTAAGTAAATATTCTTAGATACATAAACATAGACATATTTATATACATATGTATGTATACATAACTACGGCAGATACATCACTCACTCTGTCATTCGCATGTGCGACATACGCTAGCGTCTAATAAAAACACTACAGAGAGAAAGGGTCAGCTGTTTTTGACAGCATCACCGATATAACAACAAAAAAAAGAAAACAGCCGTTTCTGTTGTGTTTTTGTTGGTTTCATCAGCTGAGCGAGAGATATGTTGACTTTTGTCGTGCTGCTGTGGGCATCATTGGATTTGTTGTTATTGCTTTCTCCTTTTCATGCTTGTCTCTCGTTCACTTAATATTAAATTTCTTTGTTTAGGTTTTTTTTTATATTTTATTTTTATATACATATGTATGTATGTATGTACGGATATGTAGCTATAATGGAATTGTGTATTATGTTGAGTGTGTTTTATAGTTCTGCTATAAACTTTTATTCTCTTTATCAAAAAAAAAAAAAAAAAGAAGAAAAACCAAAAGGGGAAGTAAATAGAAGCACATTTTAACATGTGATTTTAGTCAAAATATTATCGCTCCATAGACAGGGTGATCTCGTTATGATATAACTTCAGTCGTGGTTGATTTTAAGATGGAATAATTATTATTATGATCCAAAAAATCGCGAGGTTTCGTCAAATTTTTCCAAACCTCAGAGGTTTCGCCATACATTTTCAAGGTTTCGAAACCTCGTGGTTTCGGCGAAATCTGGTTACACACAGGTTGTCAAACTGAACAAGCCTACAGCATGAACTTCGGTTTATTTTGGTGTTCATTTATAGACGTCAACATATAAGTTGCCAAAACAATTGTTCGTACATTTTGCTTTTCAATAAATTTCTTTCTTTTTATTGCGAAATCATCTATATACGCTGCAATAACCTTTTAAATTTCTATAGAACTCATTTTCACTAATTATTCTGGATCAACAAACAATTGTTTTGACAGCCACTTCAAAATTGACAACTTATGACATTTGAAATCACTTCAACTCGGTTTGAACGCTTTCCTGAGGTTTTGGTAAAAGTACATCGAAACCTCGCGATTTCGGTTCGGTGGGAACATGGTATTAGTTGTTTAGTCCTTATAGAAACGATCGAAGTTTGAGGATAAACCGACGTTTATGAAGTCATTTTACATAAAAAGGGAATGTACTTTCAGTACAAATATAATTTCATCTTAGGAATGTTTTATGTACATGAACGAAAAAACTGAAATACCCTATAGATGAAGTATGAAGAGAATTTTATTTGGGTTTGTTGAAAATATGTACATACGTACATAAAAATAAAATTCGTAGGTAGTTCAAGCAAATGTTTTGTATTTTTAATAATCATCGATCAAACATTTATGCATCCATAACTTTGTACCTGGTTTTCATTCTCTAATGTTGTCAAGAGCTTTATGCTTTCGCGAATGTTTGACAAACCTCAGAGAGTAATAACTATCATGAGAAGCTTCTCAATTTGCCTTTTGGTTTGTGTGTGGCTCACACACACGAGTGGTCGCGAGTAGTTAGCTCAATCACATACGGTTTGTTGTGCCAAATACTTGTATTTTTATTGTAGACATGACGTTATTTTTTAGATACAATTAATTATTTCCATATTACATTATGGTACGTACATATGTACATACATATGTATCTACGTATGTATAACAGGCTTTTTAACAGAAAAGTACTAGATACAATTTGGTAAAATATTCAAGCAATACTTTTGCCAGGTTTTACCAAACAATCGAACATTTAAAGATTTTTTTAAAACGAGCTTATTTCAATGATCTCATCGAATACCCTGGGAGTAAAAATATTAAAAGTGATTCGCACTCGTAATTAAAACTACTTTATTCCTTCAATAACGACCCCACATATTTTTTCCCATAATTTATCAATTACCGTAGACTTTGATCTCATGACGAGCAATTAGACGGCAGACTACGAGCAACTTTCTATTTTAATAAAACGCAATTTTATTTGTTTACCTCTGTTAAATGCAGTAAAATTTTCTGTTTGTATTCATTTAAACAGTAGAGAAGAGGACGTCTCTACAACAGCGATCTTAAGAAATGCTAAATTGCTTCGAAAAAACGTTATTTTTATTTTTTATTTTTTTTCGACAACTGTTTCCGTTCGAAAACTGATCTTAATTCTTCTTGTTGTAGAGAATTTTCTATTTTCGGAATTCTAAAATTATATCTCACTCATCATATGCAAACAGAACACAACATTCCGACAAAAAAAAAAAAATCTATTTAGAAGTTCTCCCGGACAGACTTGAAGGCCACTGTGCGTGTTTTCTACAGAAGGTGACGAGTACGAGTATATACATAATACTCAGACTTTGAAAAGTCTACCTCAACACAATTAGTTGTATTCGAATTTGAATACAATGACTAAATAATAATAAAATAATGTTTCTTCATATTTATCTGTCTGGCTGTTGCTCGGGCGCGCCTTCATACATATACATGTATAGATATACATATGTATGTTATATATTTAAACGAATCGTTTCTCGGAGCAAGGGTGTACTTTCGAAGCAATTTAAACGCCATTTATCATTGAAATACAGCATCTAAGCGAAGATTATGTACCATATGTGGGATATAATTCAGAAAGAAACGATCGAGAACAACAGCTGATAATGGTCTGTATTGACCTAGAGGTTTCCTGTGTTGTCGATGAACTCTTTACAGAATGTTGATGGTTCTGTGTGGATGAATTTTTTTATTGTATGTATTTCTATAACTCAACTCGCGGCCAGCTACCTCTTGGAGATCATAAAATTCTTTAAGAAACCAGTTATTATGTAACTATCGCTTTAATGTATTTGAATATAATCTGCGTTATATGCATTGTATAGAAAAAAAAAAAAAAACTTGTTTTGTTGTTCTTCCAAAGAGAAATGGATGAGATACATTGTCGGAAGTTTCATGTAAAAGCGGTGTAATTTGAATTTGTCAGCACTGAGAACACAATATGATTATTATTAACTAGACAGTGGTAAGAGTGAGCTAAATTCTGTAAGATGCTTGTCAGCGGAATGTGTAACTCACAGAAATATTAGAGTTAGACCGCTAAAACACATGTAGTATGCATAAGCTCCGTTTTTTGTTTTACGTTTCCCATACTTAGATTCTATAATAGATTTTATTTTGATCTATAAATTTTTGCCCGTCAAGCCTACTTTCTTTAAAATCAAAACTTTAAAGAGTTTTTGTAGTTCTTTTTGAAAATTAAAAAAAAAAAAAAAATAAAAAGTTATAAACTGCATCTCATGTATTTGAAAGTTGAAACTATAAGACAAAAACGAAAATGACTCGATATGTCTTATGTCTAGACAGATCTGGCCTAAACTGGATCAGACCCTAGTACTGAGTTGGTTATGGGTGAATTCAAAAATTTAAAAAAAAACTGTGCAGTGTCGCCGTAACAGAACAATATATCTGTTGCTGTTCCACTGTAAATCTGCAAACGCGTTGTTGCTGTGCGTGATTTGATTTTGACATTTATGAACAGATGTGTATTCTGAAACATTTTTTTCTATGTCTTCTCAAGGAGAATAGAGGAATTAATAAGAATTTTTGTTGTGAATAATATTATTGAAAATCAAAACCAAATCAGAGTTCGGGTGAATTCAAAATCGTCAAAAAAATTAGCATGTTGCGAAACACTGTCCACTGTTTTTACACTGATGCTGCTTTGTTCTTTGACATTCTATTGTCATTTCTGAATGAACTTTCTACAATTCTTGTAATCAAATTTTTGTTCTAAATTATTGTGTTAATACTAAATCTCTCATTTTCCACAAGTTTAAAAATGCATTAAGGTCCACTTCTTGCAATTTTGCATTTTTTGAACTCGTTGCTTTATTACTGCAGCACTGTCGCAGTATTGCGTTTTTGAATTGGGTCTATGCTAAAGCGATTACAGATCAGCCACGTAATCGTCTTCTTTACGGGCCACTGTCTGACTGACCTTAGAACAAGTCGCGAATGGTTAGCTTTTATCAAACGGTTCTAAAGGTAAACGAGGATAAGTGAACAATCATAATTGTTGAGGATTTATAGAACGTCTCCACCTTGGTACCACCACTATTTTTTGTTTTCACCCGAAATGGTTTTGGGAAATAATGAGGAAGTCAACCTTTGATATCGAAAAGTCGAAAGAAGCCGGCCATTTTTGTAAGTTATGGTAAATTCGAATAAATTTCTTCTTTTATAGTATCCTACGTTAGTCCAGCTATCTTCTGTTTAACTTTCATTCAGCCTATCAGCTATAGAGGAGTGCTTCCTGATATCGGTTTTACTCCTCGTCCTTCTGGTCCAGAAAGTATTTATTCTTTGTTTAAAGGCCTGAAGTTCTTTGATTGTCCTTACTGGTTAACTTCTTGATCTATTTTGCCGAAACAAGGTCAGCTTCATTCGAATGCGACTAATTGATAACTTTTTCACTTCAAATCAAATCTAGCTCAGCTCTTTTGAGAAGCACTGAAGAAATTCTCAAGCTTAAGTACTAGTTAAAGAAAAGACTCTTTCATGATTATTGTCATTGGTGGAAGATCCAAGCGGTGCAGATTACCAAAAATTTTGTTAGATTGCAAAGAGTTGAAACATTTAAGCTTCAAAAGTCTGTTCGTCTGTCAGTCTATGTGTACCGCGGATTGCAGCCTAAATGTGGGCTTATACGAGGCGAAATTTTTATTGTAACCTTTTGAAAAGAGAAATTCGTCAAATGCTGAAAGTAAAGTTAAACTCTAGCTGATTCATAAACGAAGAGCCTATCACTCGTTAACTTTATTTTCGTTAATATTGTTAGCTTTTTTCTGATTTATTGTAACACGCCAGAAATTCGAATTGCAACTGCAAACAAAGAATGAAAAACATCTGTCTTTAAACGAGTTATCGTAGGCTTACTGCAAATGGAAAGTGAATCAATAATTATTCAACTGTCATTGTTTTTGACCAAAACAAAGTGAAATTCACGCCGAATATTGTGTGAATAGGGGTCAACGGTCTGTGGTGTGTGTGTATGTGTCCATATTAACTGCGCACATGGCTTAAATTTCCTGTGTTAATTTTTTTTTTTTATTCTTTGTTTTGTTTTCCCCTCCACATGTGTATATAAATAGCACACTTATCTAAAATTGTTTTTTTTTTGTTTTTCTTCAACTGGAATTTGAATAGCACCTGTGTGTCCGAATACATTGCAATTAAATTTGAAAACGTTTTTCTTGTAATAAAGATCAACCACAATGGCTGAAATCCACCGTTAATTCCATATTTCGATGTGCATACGATTATTTTGAATTGAAAAATTCACAATATAGTGTCAACCTCAATAAAGTTGATTGGCATTTGGCATAAATGCACAAAAAATGATGATATTTTCACTTGTTTTCGCATTCATGCCGTAACATGGATTGATGCGGAAAAAGTTTGCAATGTAATGAAAATTAATTAACTTCCGTTAGACATATGTATGTGTATGTATGTACATGTACTGGTAATTACTATAAATTATTCGTTATAGTTCTCGTTGGAAGAAGAGTATAATTTTGTTTGTTTACTGTGAATAATTGAGATCTCGAGACCTTGGTCAAGCTAATATTAACTCGCAGTTGTTCAGCTTCCCCTGTATCTGTTTTTTTTTTTATTTTTTTTTCTGTAAAAGAATACAAGACTTACCAGGTTGTTAATGAAGGTTGCTTATTGCGTAAGAATTTGTGGTGTGATTCAGATGAATAGGAATTTTTTAATAAGAAAAAATACGTTTTTTATCACGAGTTTCGTTGAAATTGAAGCAGAAAAAAGAACAATTGGCTAATAAAAAAGAAAAAAAGATTGCACGATTAAATAGATTAGCCATTTTAATAGTACTAGTTAATTCCCACATAACAAATACACCTAGAACAACCACGAATGAGTCGTCGTTCCTCGGGCATCAGAGGGTAACAATTCGAAATATCGCGGATTAAAGTTATTCATGTTTCCATACATCTTGAGTATGACTACTATTCTAAAACCTTTGTTCTTTCAAATAAGACATGTGTATGAATTTCTGACATGTTTCATGCATTTGAAGTTTAGTTTCATATTTTTTTTACGAAATTGATGTATGATATGATCCCACGAACCAGTGATTTTTTCCGGAACAAATTTGGAGAGCATTAAAATAATTGTATAGAAATACAGAATACTGGCTATTATTTGCATATTTTTTTAAGCAACAAACAGCAACTTTTCTTGTTATCAAAACTCAACCACTCTCGTGCAGTTCCCAAGCTGATCGGAAAGTATACTCTGTATTTCGATTCGAAAGTCTAAATCATTTAAAATTGTTTTTCGACTCTTATTTGGGTCGGTACGATAACGTTTTTGCATAAAACACTATTCATGTCTGGTTTCATGTAATATTGAAAAATGTTTTGGGGTCTTAATTTGCGGGAAGAAAATAAATTTTAAATTTAATTAAATTACTAAAATTGCCAATTATTTGTGCCCAAATGATCTGACTTTCGAATTGTAATCCATTGTAACCTAAGCATTACTGGTGCTGTTAAGTCAATATGTATCCTGAAACGAGAGTAAAAGGGTTTCACATATATTTTTGAAATAATACCTGAATATGGTGCGGTCTGGAGAACGTAAGGTTAAATTTAAAAATGCAACATGAAGGCAGTGTTGCGGATTAGGTGTTAAAAACAATCCAGAAGAATGTGAATACTGTGGTATATGATTCTAATAATAATTGTATGCTAATTTTGAAGAAGAGATTAAAAGGTAGAAATCATAGTGTGATGACAGTGTAATTATTTTGAGAATTCAGATTTAATTTAGACAAAACGAATTTGAAAGTTAAGCCATAACTTGACAGAAAAAAGAAATTAAAATTAGGTAAATTTGTCCAGAAACTTATACGTTTTAACTCCCAAGCCTTTCAACTGTTGTCCTTACCAAAAATTAAATTCATTTCCTTAAGATCACTGGATAGTGGTGCGCCTTTGCTGCCTTTGTTGTAAGTAATCATGTTCAGTTTTGTTATCCGAACATCGATTGCTTACAATTTAGTGAAAGCAGATTTATTCCTCATGTTAAGTTCAATTAAGGAATAGGAGTAGTCCATGAAACAAGCTTTTCGATTTTTTGCAATTTCCATATCGATGGATAATTTGATTAGTAATGGGTCTGATAGGAGAGGGGGAGTGTCACTTCCTGGGGTATTTTTACATGGGACCATACATAGATTACTGTGCACATTAGTAAAGGCGAAGGTTGTGTTGCCAGCTAGATTCAAGTAGGTAGACTGGCAATCTCGTGAGAGTGAATTAAGTTAAATTAGCCAACTTATGAACAATTACACATTTTTCTCGCTAGTAAAATAATTCCATTTAGCAATAAGCTTGCCAACTTATAGACCTGTTTTCTGTTAGAACTAGTAGGTTAAGAATCGCCACTAAAGTAACAAGTCTCACTAGGTCTCACGTACTTTATTAGGTCATACATTTTTCATCTCATTTTTATTAGGTATATGCAGTAAAAGCTAGTTAGTAGTGCACAGTTTTCGAAAATGTATAGTTCGATGATGATTTGAATGTTTTTTTTTTATACTTAAAATTTTGTTGGCCATTTATTTTGAATTGTTTAAATTTTTTTTATTAAAAAAAATCGAAATAGCATAGCATTTTTAAAATCACAAGCTTGTAGCTAAATAAAAAAAATGCAATTTTAAACAAAGAATAGCACAAAAATATATTTATTTTTAAAAAGTAAAATTAAGTATATTTGTTTACTGTGTGAGAACAATATTGCCAATAAAATATTTAGCTTTAGAATCATTACTTTAGCTTACAAACAATAGACAAATAAAAGCAATTATATGTTTTCTTTTTTTATGTAATCGTCTTTGTATTAAATTGAAAAGAAAAAAAATATATGTGAATACGTATAAAATAATAAAATAAAAGTAAAAAAAAAAATAAGAACGAATAAACAAGAATGAACGAAAAAAAAATGTAATTATTTAATTTCTATGTAAGTTCTGTTTTGTATTTCAAATTCATTAAAACGCAACAATAAAGGATGAAAAGAAAAAAATAATATTTAAACTGGATAATGTCTAAAATATTTTTGTTTTATTCGCAATCTTCCTCTCTCGCTCTCTCTCTCTCTATGTCGCCCATCATTTTCAGAGACTCAAAAAAAATCATTCGAATAGCAGCGTCTTGCATTCACATTTCATTTGTTTTCTTTTTTCTAGGATATAGAATTATAAAAAAGTACATAATTGGTAAACGTTTTTCAGTAAAGCATAAGTTAAAAAAAATATACATATATATATTCATATTTTGAAATATATAAAAATAATTAATCAATTTGTTCTTTTTTGTATTTTTTTTAACAGATAATGTAGTGAGTTGCAAAATCTTATATGTTTCTGATTAATTTAAAATATTTTTTTTTTTAAAACAGTACTCTGAATAAGTAACTCTTTATTTATTGTCTTTTTTCTGTCTTTTTTTTTAATTTGCAGTGCCAAATGGGGCATTTAATGTGTGCAGCTTGCTTCACCCATCTGTTGGCTGATGGACGGTATGTTGGATTGGGTGGATTTTTATACAATAACTTTAAAATGATTTATTCCTATAAGCATATGTAATGTGTTATTGATTTTTCAGTATTTACTAAAGCAAAAGAAATTAGTTTTGTCATTTGTTATATTTATATATTTTTCTCGATGTAGTTTAAGAGATCAAATAGCTACATGCCCTAATTGCCGGGTTGAGATTTCGAAGAGCACTGCGTCCAGGAATTTAGCTGTAGAGAAGGCAGCTTCAGAGCTTCCAAGTGAATGTCAGGTAAGTTTAATCATAAAATTATATTGTTTCATTTATAGTTACTGCAATTTTACTTTTAGTACTGCCAAAAGGAGTTTCCATATAAATCTTTGGAACGTCACGAACAACATGAATGCCAAGAACGTCCGACAAATTGTAAGTACTCAAGAATCGGTTGTCAATGGCGTGGACCTAATCATGAGAGTAAGTATTTTTCGTATCCTTAAATAAGAGCAGATTTGTAATAGATTTTTAACCGACAGCTACAGAACATGAGCGCGCTTGTTTGCACCCTCATAAATCCGGTTATGAAGTTATGTCCGCGCTGGAAGCCTATGATGATAAAATGAAAGATGAGAAAAAAATGTTCAATACATTGATTGATTTATTGAGCTATGAGAAAATTATATTTAATGGTGAGTTGAACTGGATTTTAATTGGTTTCATATCTCACCATCAATTCTTGTCAGACCTACAAATGAAACCATACCGAACAGATGAATATGTACACAAATTATTCTATGAGACTGCTCGGTTTTCTGCATTCAATCAACAATGGGTTGTTAAATCAAGAATCAATAACAGTCAACGTGATCCACACCAATCAAATGAGAGGACAATTACTTATCAAGTAAGTGAATTCAATTATAGCAGTGGTTGGTCAAATTATGTGATATTAGCTGTAATGTAAGCCTAAGCACACATTAAATACTGCTTCAGTTTATCTATGTACATATGAGCTGATATGAATTTAACCAATAACTATTTAATTTTTTTACATTAGTAACACATGTTTATTTTCTTCTGTAGCTAATTCTGAAAACCAAAACAAGTTCACCACTGAGCATTCATTTCTTTGCTCTGAAAGGACCTTTTTCTGATATGAAAGTTTCTACACAGATCTACAAACATGACTTCACAGATCAAGTAAGTATTTTTAATCAAATTATATTTTGAAGTGAATGGAGTTGATAAATAATTTGGCAATTGCACGATGCTACTTGTCATACACTTTTTTTTAGTGCAGGGTCTTGCTTAAACGCTTTCAATTAATTTTGTTCTGGGTAGCAGATCTATGATCCATTTGGCTGCCCAGATATAGGCGTCACCTAAAACTAATTGCCAGACCACGTGTAAAGTAGTTTCCAATAAATACACATATATTAGCTTTTATACCTTCAGATTAACATAGATCAACCCCTCGAGTGCATAATTCTTACTTGACTGTAAGTGCAATTTATAGTCTTTTCTCAGGAGTGGGGATCATATACCGCTCTAGCGCCTCAATATGCGTAAAAATGTCTTTCATTTCTGCTCTTGAGTTGCTAAAGATCAACACCTTCTGGACATATGTGTCCTCAATGATATGAGGATGAATGTTACTGTCGAATCTTGCCGATGGCAAGTTAGTCTACGTTCTTATGAGTCTTGTCAAGTTGCTCATATGTAACAGTACAATCAACTTCCGGACAAGCTGTTCGTTTTGTTAGATATAGTCTCTATGTTTTTCATAATGCTCTTGTTTCCATTATGGTGTCGACGACTTTGTCTTTACAGGCGTGTGCCTAAGTAGCGAAACTTTACTTTACTTTAACTTTCGTTGGCGCTACAAAGCCGGCTCGATCCCTGGCCCGCCGTCTCCAATCTCGTACACAAGTTGGCGGAAATTTCCTTCTAACACACCATCCAAGATGAGATCTCCCTTGGTTTCTCGATACCTCTGAAATGGCGTTGTAGACCTTATGCTGGAGCTTCGATGTTCATCCGCTGCACATGACCCAGCCATCTTAATCGTTGGATACGTATTTTTCATGTGTGTAAAACTCTTATTCATCAAATCTAATTCACCAGACATTGTTTTGCTCGTCTACACAAACAGGACCATAAATCGTCCGTATGACTTTTCTCTCGAATACGGCAAGGCAGCTTTCTTCCAACTGGCTAAGGGTCCATGCTTCTGCACCATAGAGCAGGACCAGGATGATGAGTGTTTTGTACAGCATCCCCTTAGATGTTCTCGATAGGGAGCTTCTCAGTGCAAAAAAGCAGCGAATATCAAGAGTTACTCTACGTTTGCTTTCGGCACTGATGTTGTTTGACAAGTTACATCAGTGCCCACATACGTAAAGAGCGAATCTATTCGCTTATTCGTTCGAAAATTTGACATTTGATTCTAACGGCTGCTTAAATTTAAAATTGGAAGTTTGTAAACAAATAAATTTCTTTTTATTATATATTAATTAATTATAATTAATTATAAAATAGATTAATTTGTGTGATTTTTTAAAACAACACATCAAACACAAATGACAGGCAAAACGACTTGACTGACAATCGCTTCCGTTCACATACGCCTATTAAGGCCCTTTCACAGCTCAGCGACCAGCGAATGCACGAACTATGAACAAACCATTTTTAGTACATTTAAAGGCGCGCAAATGGCAGCTTTACTATTCCAAAAGAACAGAGCTTAATTTATCTATCAATTAATATAAAAAAAGTTAAATTTTAATTAGTTTCTGCGAAGAAATTTACAATTTGCAGATTTCTCCGCGAATAGGCGAATACTTCTTGCGAACTGTCAAAGTTTATTGACATTCCACAGATATAGAATGCAATCCACATTCGCGCGACCAAAATATTCGCGAGAGTTTAACCTGAGGTTAATAACCTCACAATTCCTTTGTACATACAATGAATGACAAGAAAAATTCGCAGATTGCTGCGACAAAAAAAAGGGGCTGTGAATGAAATGTCAAAATTTGCGAATATTCGCTCGTTCGCATTCGCAGTTCGCTGAGATGTGGAAGGGTCTTTATGGGCAACTTGTGCAATTGACAGTACTGAAGGAAACTCAACGTAGAATTTTGACATTAGCTTCCGATTGCTTTCGACTATTATAGTTCAGCCTTAAAAATGTCCAATTTTTACCTTTGCGTTTCCTCCTTTTTATTAAATAGAATATAACCTTTGCCTTTTATTTTGTTTCCAGAACACCGAAAGTGATTACTACACTCTGCCCTTGCCAGACAGTTCAGAGTGTAATCGCTTGCTCTCAAATAAAGCAATCAACTTCAGGTTTGTATTGATTTCTGTTAAATAAATGAAAATAAACTCCGTTTCTCATTTTTTTTTCTGAGCAGACTTTTGATGTTCTTGCTAAATAAATAAATAAATTTAAACCTAAGGATACCAAACTAACGTCATAAATTGTCCAATTTCTTTGTATCTACATTCAGAGATAGTAACAAAAACATTTTTTTTTTTATTTTTATTATCTTTTTGAAAGTAAACTTTCTACAGGCGTAGGAAGTCCTAAATTTTTTTCTAATAAAATATATTCTGTAAAGAAAAAAAAAAAAACAACAAAAATCATTTCTTACTTTTCATATATACATATATATATATTATTTCATTAGAAATTATATTCGAACATCGCCACAAAAACAATTTAAAACTTTGAGCTAATTTTATTTTACTTTTTTTTTTTTTTTGTTTTTAAGAAAAGACAATTCAGTTCAAAAACTCTACTTTAAGTTCTGAATTTAAGCATACGAAGCACGCAATAATATAACAAATCTATAAACTTATGCGTTTTCATTGGCCATTTGTTTTTCCTAAAAGAAAATCAATTCACATAAAATATATGCAAATGTATTTTTCATTTCACTAAGTAAACAATAAGGAAAATAAGAGAACAAAAATTAAAAAAAAAAAAATAGGAAAATAGCTTATGTAACGAATCTCATAAGCAAAAGTAAAAACGAAAGAATAAGTTGTATCAGGATACAAAAAAAAAATTAAAATCTATTAAAAAAGAATTAAATCTTAGATTTTAATTGATCTCACTCGTAATTATTTAAATAACTAAAACTAAAAATATTAAACCCTCAGTTTTCGAACTGTAATTTTAATGTTTTCCTTTTTTTTTATTCACGCAATAGTTAAGTAGAGATCTACTACTTACTTATGTATAAAAAATAAATCTACAGACTGTTGCTACTAAATAGAAATTTTTGATTATTTTTCTCTCCTTGTTTGTTTTCTTGTTTTCATTTAATATAATTAGGGATATGATTATTAAAGTAAAGTTTTAACATTTTAAGCATAAGTTAAGGAGAATTTATATAGGAAAATTTATTATTATAACAACCACTATATGTATATGTAATTCTCTAATATTCACTGTGAAAATGAAAAATGAATAAATTAAAACAAAAAATGAAATATTAAAAATTAATAAAAATTAATTATATTGAAAAAAAAAAGAATAGTAATAATAAAATGATTTTAATTTTATAATTATTGTGTTGGGTGATCAACCTGTTATAATTGAGTGCGAATTTCGAGCATACATTATGTATAAAATCTATCGTTAATACCAAATGAATCTAAGTATATGGGTTGAACAGTTTTTTGTGGTGCAAAAATCAGTTATTTTTTGGAGCTAGTGTTAAAACGAAGGAGGATATTCGCCGCTTTATTCGAATTTCTCCTTTTTCATAGAATCTTCAGAGAATCAAAGAGAAGGAAATGAGCAATGTTTTCCTAGGTTCCCTTATTATTGAATTATTTAAGCCTCATATATGTATGTGGCGCAATACACTATACAAAATTCGAGTCAATATTGAAGTAACGGTTGTTTAAACATAAAAAATAAATAAATATTAGGCGTCACTAACTGTACGCGACCTACAGTTCAGTGTCATATCTGAAAGGCGAATTGAGAAGCTTCTCATGGCTGTTATTACTCTCAAACGTTTATCAGCCATTCGCGAGAGGTGACGTTTAAATTCATGACACCCGCATACATACCCTTTAATTTAATTCAACTTTCATTATTTTAAAACATTTAATGCACTACATTTTAACCTTCCGACGACAAGCGGGGTTACAAATAACCCCAATACTTCTGCTATTCACGTAGAAAAAAAAAGCCTTGCCATCGGAAGGTTAAATCTCCAGCTATTGAATAATAAACTAAAGGTTTTGCGTACAGACGCAAAAGAAAAACAAGCAGTAATATGTTCTATTTATTCAAATGACTATGGGGATACGTAAGCGTAACTGGTAGTCAAATACTTTACTGTGGGAAGCATAGCGCTGGCCCTGAAGGGTTATTGCTTTTACTAAGAAAACGGTAAGCTCTCTAAACAGCAGCTAAAATTTAGTCGGTGTCTACTGCAATTTTGTCCAAGTTTTCAGGCACAAAGTTCATTAGTTTAAGGCTTGTGTTTGCACAAGATTTTAAATGCCATACCAAACGATAATTTGCTCGTATTAAAAGTAAAATTCGATTATAAGTAACAATGCTGTGCCCACTTTGTCTTAAAAACAAATTCCAACAGCAAATCTCAAGGTTTTTAATAGGCGACTAGACAATGTTAAGTGGCAGGAGTCGTATAATACCATCACCTTTTAACTTTTAAAAATGTAATCGTGACTATTTCAATATTTAATGCATACCAATGCTTGGTAATCCAGAGTGAATGAATGCGTTTTATCAAAAAACTGTTGGACTGTTTTTTTAGAGGAAGGTGGCTGTTTATTTATGGATGTGCCAAAGGATAAGGCGCAACTGCAAAAAGGTCGAAAACAATGCTGTAGATTTATATATGTACCTTTGAAAAGTAAATAAAATGTTCTTTCCAACGCTTTGTATTTTTTAGTTAGAAGGGCAATATCACAAAAAGACGTACATATGAATGTAAGTATATCAGCATTGCTCAGATTTTTGTTACATTTTTTAAGATACATACGTAACCAATATCCCTCTCTTGCCAACTGCGTGTTCTTTGAACAGAACTTATTTATCCCAGTCTTGCTATATGGCGCAGTCGCATGGGCTATGCCAATAATCGATAAGATTGTCCTCGGTTATGTTAAGTCAATTAATCACCAATTTGGTGGGATGAAATAATATGCCACAAAACTTATATCACAAGGTATAAATAAAGAATGGTGAACGCCTTCTGTTCGTTCAAGTTTTCATTGACATTCAAAAGAGCTGTACAGTGACATTGACTTATTTACTTACTTAACGGGCTCCCAACCAGTGTAGTGTCCCTGTTTGAGAAACGGCAGCATTCCATATTATTCGATCCAGGGCACGATGTTTCCAGTTTACCAGATTAAGCACTCTAGCATCTGCAATAGCTTGGTTCTTAAAACGGAGGTTCGGTCTTTCTTGTCTCGAAACTGGGGGCTGGGATTTCGAAGATCCTCTTAGCTTCTCCATTTGTCCTTCTCACATATGGGACCGAATAGTCGATGAAGAATTTTTCTCTTGAAAGTATTCAAAATCTGCTCTGGTTCTCTGCTTATCGTCCAGCACTCGGCATCATAGAGCAGATTATGTTTTGCATGCATTTAATTTTTCGAGCTGGGAATTTTAAACCTAATTGTTTCGCCAAACCAAAGTAACAGCGGTTTCCTTTGGTTAATCTTCGACGAATCTCCACTAAGGTGTCGTTTGGGGAGTTACTATTTAGTACGAGGTAGGTAAACTCTAACCACTTCGAAGTTACTTTTGTCAACAGTGACGTTTTGTCCTGGGCCGTGGAAAGCGATATCGACCTAATCAAAAAACTGGATATTGGAGGTTTGAGATGGACTAATGCATTTATAGCGAATGAACACCAATTATTCGTCCCGAAAAGTTTTCGAACCTAAGCTGGAGGAACAAATCAGTGGGTGAAGGCATTGCCTTAGGTAGCTCGCACAAGTACAAAGGAATGTCAACCAACTTGGACTGCGCAACTAGAGTCAGTTAGCTAAAGACTGGACTAATTGGAGACGCTTCTTGGTTATAGACCAAGTTCACCCCGAATTCGGTAAGTATTTACGCATAGCATAATAATCGGCAAATTTAAAATTGTGTAAAACTCTAATAAATAAGGGTGAATTCAAAAATGTCAAAGAAATGCGGATCCGTAAGACTGCAAATTCTGCGCCGCTCTTACACTGCTGCTCTGTTGCCGATGATGCCCTGCGCAACTGAGTTTTGACGGCTGTGTTGCAACAAAAACAAATGGAAAACGTACTTAATTACAATTTTGTTCTGAATAATATAATAGCGAATTTTTCCCCAAAAGAGATTTTTTTATAATGTCTAATAAATAATAAAATGGAGTCCAAACGAAAAAGAATTTTAGTGCTGCAAATAATTTGGTCGTTCGGGAAAAGAATCATTCCAATATTTTTAAACTATTTTGATGCACTTGCGGAATACTTCGACGATATATTCTTTAGCTATTTCAGAATGCTGTATACTACGCTCATCGTAATCAAATTTGTAAAATCATTTCCAGGAGCTTAGGAATTAATTAAAGCTCACTTTCTCATTTTCCACCGTCCCACAGGTTGCTTAGTTTTGACCTAAAGTTTCTTTACGGTAAAAATAAACTTTTGACTCCAGTATTACTACCAAAATTATGCATTTTTGAACTCGTTCCTTTACTACTACCGCAGTACTGCATTTTCGAATTGGATATATGTACATATGTAATATACAAATATATATGTAAGTATGTACACATTAGACTATTTAGCGGGAGGTTCGGAGTTCAACTCCCAGAAAACACCAAAAAAGTTTTTCTCACGGCCCTACCTCTCGCAAATGTGTGACAAACGTAAGAGACTTATTACTGTCATGAAAAAGCGTCTCAATTAAAAAAGCCTTTCAAATATGGGTCTAAACTGTCGATCATATTTGTGCGAAAAAATACAACACGAATGGTCGCTTAAGACGTTCACACAGTAAGATGAGCAGAATCTTTTATGCGACATTTAGGGTGGTATGTCTCCATAATTGGCGCAAATGCAGAGCAACACAACTATAGGACACTTTTTCAAGAATCACTTGAGTTTGCGTGCAATAATTTTGACCGAGTTAGCACTGAACAAAAGTTTCTTGAGCTCACTGTTGAGCAGCTAATTCGATTACTTTCTATCGACGATATCTGTGTGGCGGCGGAGAAGTCAGTACTTCGCAGTTTACTAGCATGGATTAAGCATGATGAAGCAAAT
Source organism: Blera fallax (assembly GCA_946965025.1). NCBI lineage: Eukaryota > Metazoa > Arthropoda > Insecta > Diptera > Syrphidae > Blera > Blera fallax. The sequence continues at coordinate 80,537,371 of OX337245.1, read as the reverse complement.
CGTGGACCAGAGGTAATTCTCCGTTTTTTACCGCATATTCGGTATCCTCTATTGGAAGCAAGGTACATTGTCGAAAACAAAGAATGTCTATGTAAATCCTTTGAGTGTCAAGAGGTTATCATGAATTGGCTCCTGTATATTTTGTCACCTGAAAGTCGAGGACAAGCGATTACCAGGCCAAGAACATGTAAGAAACTCTTTTTCCTAAGTGGCTTGGAGCCGAATGCTAATTTCAAGGTTCAGGCGTACGATCTAGAGACGAACGAATGTAACTTTTTGAACTGGCTGCTTCCAATGAAGAGAAGACAGTTTTTTGTCCCTGGCGTATTGGGCAATAAACTAATAATAGCTGGAGGTATTATTAGTGGCAACGCTAGTAGAGATGTTGATTGCCTTGACCTTCACACATTGACATGGAGTACTTTGCCGTCCATGCAATTACTACGACGTTGGTTTGATCCTCTTACCAATAAGTAGACTAGGCTAGAACCTAGAAAGGGGAATTCAGCACAGTTTGGAATGGGTGCAGTGTCGGGATGCCTGTACGTGGTGGGTGGTTATTTTACTAAGGGAAGAAGCAAGACTGTTGAGCGTTACGATCCAAAAACTGGCGAGTAGACTGAAGTTTGCTCATTGTCAGTAGCGCGTTCGTACGCTTCAGTCACTACTTTAGGTAATCGCCTAATAGATTGCGGAGGACATGATGGACAGAACTTTTTGAAGATAGTCGAAGAGTATGATCCAGAAACTAATGTATGGACGCCTTTGACTCCATTGTTGGTTGAAGGCGATAGTTCCTCTCATTTAATAAAAATTTAAAATAAATCGTAGGGTTACATATGAAAACATTGTATGTATTAATGACGAAAAAGAGTCAGCTTGCAGGAAATATTACAAAATCTGGGCCTGCTAAAATTTAACGCAAAATAGATGCTGATGCCCAGAATGTTCATAACGAATATTTAGGTACATGGTTTTGTTTTTTATGTGCATATGTATATAGCGAGAACGCAGATAAATTTTGAACTAAATGATCTCGTAGTGGCATAGAGAGTACCCACTATTCGTGGCCGTTGCAAAGAAGAAGCCACTTCTTCCAAAAAGTAGTTTCCAAAGCCAAACTGCCATTGAACAATTTTTTGTTTTTCTCCCTTTTTTCTTCCAAATAAGCATACCGTCCAGAGCCCACATCTGGCGCATTCAGAAATGAACTATTTTTATTTTGGTCTTCTATAGACTCAAAACGGATTAATCTAGTGTTGCCTATAACTACATACATTTATTCTCTTAATGACGCTAAAATTAAGGATGGTAGGGAATTTCTTAAAAATAAAAATCATTCTTCTCATGACAAAAGCTTCGTAGATGCATTATGCGATTAAAAAATAACTTGAAATTTAGATCTAATAGAAGTAATCTACCTATCGGATGTCGATTTGGCTTATATTTTCCATTGAAAATCATGAGAATTGCCCTCAATCCAGAAATTTTTTTAACGCAGCAAGCGAATCGTTGCAAAATAAAAAGTCTCTGAATAAAGAGTATTTACAGTATGTGTGGCATATAAGCTTTCTGCATCCAGTATCCACAGACGACAACTTTTTAAGAAAATGTTTTTCTAAATATTCTTTATAGAAACTTAAGAAAATGGTTTGGGCTTTATATGCATTGCATGCTACGCTCTAAACTAAAGGGTCAAGATCTTACTACTTTGACTCTATTTAGGGTAACGTTTTAACTATAACTGAAAAATATCAGAGTTCAAAACTGAAGCCTCGATTCGAATGTCCAGCGGCGTGGAAGTGCGATAGGATGAAGTAAGCACAAGGAAAATGAAAAACTGTGGCATCTACATATTACGGCGACTGTGGCAGGGAGAAAAGTAAGCAATTATTTGGGACTTGGCAGTCTCCAGATCGGCGCCATACGTGCCTCCAGTATGTATCCTGGATGTCTGAACGTTCCGAGCGCCGACATAGACTCAGACCACTCTTTGGTGTACGGAAGCGGATATCCGTAACGACGCATCAAACAGATACAAAAAAAAATACAAATTCTTGGCGCAACGGACCGAATGTGGTCCAGGGCCTAGCTTCTCGCGACCATTCGTGTTGTGCGGTTATATTTTTCACACAAATGGAAGGGACCTACAGTTTAGAGCCATATCCGAAAGGCAAATTGAGAAGCTTTCTCTTGACAGTTATTACTCTCGGACGTTTGTCAGACATTCGCGAGAGGTGGGACCGTGAAAAACTTTTTGGTGTTCTCTGGGATTCGAACCTCGAACCTCACGCTCAGCGATCCAACGCACTAACCACTTGAGCCACGGCGCCCAAGTCAAACAGATACTGTGAGAAAATTTGACGTTGCAAGGCTACTATAGAAAGAGATTGTCAGAACTTTTACCGACCGCGTCAACAGAAATGGCGCCATTGACACCAAAACCACTGGGCTCTCATTACTAAATTTTTAAGACCATCGCGTGAGGGACAACGCAGCAGGGGAAGACCCTACTTTAGGGGACGTACACAATTGGAGAGTGACCTCAAGCAAATCGGTGTGCGAAACTGGAGACAGCTAGCTAGGGAACGAGATGGCTGGAGGAGCATGTTGGTTAACGCCATGGTTCACCCCGAACAGTAAGCGTCATCAAAAGTAAACACCCCTATCGTGGAATCCACCGGGGGAATATATTCACAGGAAAAAGTATTTCGGCATCGTTAGGCCCTGGATTCATTCTACACCGGCACTGTGTAGGAAGGATCATATTTTTTTTCGTATTAAAACATTTTGAACTGATTTATTTTGTCAAACCGAACAAACAGTTAGTTGATTCCGAGTTAATGGTCGCCTTTTATAAAACACGCTCAATATTGTTGAATATATGTACATAGATACTTTCCTTAGTGCTGATAGCAGAAAATACCTATTCCAGCAATATATTCCAGATACATACATACATGACTTTCCCTCTCAGAACATACAGTGGTGTTATATGTGGCATATAGCGCTGATATTTCACTCATCAGTGTCCAATCACACTTCAGTGAAATTATCAAAACTACAGTGCAGATTGTGCCAAGAGGACCTTCGTTTCAGAAAATATGGTCGTTTTCACAAACTAGGGAAAACAGCAGTTACATCTTCTTTTCGATAATGAACTCAATGTCTTCCTGAAAGCAACCTCAGGCCGCCAGAAAACTACCAGCAGTCTTCGAACCTACGAATAAACAGTTGTAGTTGACTACCTAAAGAAAACTCTTGATAAACTCGAAGTATGTATACTCATTCCACGAAGCCAATCTGCAACGAAAAACAAGAGAAAGACATAATTAGAAGAAAAACAAACCAAAAGAGAACTTCATACACACAAAACCAATGTTCTCCAACACCAAATGGGATCCGGTTGTTCCTTAATAATAAAATAAAACAAATATTTTAGTTTTTTAAGATTCTTTATTAATCAGGGCGAAGGAAATGCAATCATACTTTTATTTTATTGTATCTTACGGTTAAGTTAAATAGTTCAATGTATCGGAATCAACATCACCCTCTAAGGTGAATTAGAAATATCCATGTTGTCTGATTTCTCCAGGCTGGCCGACTTCCTTGCCTTATCGGTGCTAGAGCGTTGTCCAATTTTCTCTTCAGCGTCATAGTCTCTTTGAACGACTGTGTCTTCGACTATCTTCTTCAGTTTGCGGGTCTCTGGTGTCCGTGAACGCCTCTTTGACGTTGATTTGGCAACAGACACGTCTTTAGTCCGGCTTGTGTGAGTACGGGATGGCGAACGGCGCTTACTGCGCGATCTGGTGTTTCTTCTCTTCTCATCACGTGTACGATGGGAACGTTTGCGATCGCGAGAACGTGATCGCTTAACATTGCGTGACCTCGATCGCCGTGATCGGGATGTACGGGAAGCGCTACGGCGACGGGATCGAGATCGCTTACGACGATCACGCGATCTCGAGCGTTTTGAACGCGAGCGAGAGCGGCTCTTGCGACGAGACCGCGATCGCTTGCGTGAACGCGACCGTTTTCGGGAGTGCGATCGTCTCGAGCGTGAGCGTGATCGTTTCGACTTACTACGCGATCGTTTCGATCTCGTTCTAGAGCGCGACCTGCGCCTTGACCTAGATCGGTGTGAACGTGAGCGTGAAGCACGCCGATCTCGGGAACGAGACCGCGATCTCGAACGCCGGCGCTTGTCCTTTGCCAACATCCCGATGACTGGATCGATGGCCGCCGAAATCATATTTTGCGCTTCCTTGACAATTGTCATGGCCTCTTCGATCTCTGCTTGGGCGGCTTCATTGCTCTTCGCCTCCGGCTTAGAAATGGAATCGGTCGCGTGGTAAACATTCAAGTAGCCGCCTTTGAACTCCAAGCCCTGCATGCGCAAAGCGTGGATGATGCTTTGCTGCTCGCAGAACTCTATCATGCAAAACGTCTTCGAATCCTTCTCAGCCCAGCGAGCATACTTTACCTCTCCTGCTCGCGAGAAACACTCCATGAGATCGTCTAGACGCCACTCGTTCTTCACATCGCAAACGATAATGGTGCGGCGGATTTCTTCGATTTTCCTCGAATCGTAAAATGACGGCAGAGCTGGATACTCTGGCAAATTGTTTTCCGACAACTTCGGGTCGTACGTCCTAATTACCTGAAAAACACTTCGCGTTACTTTCGCATGATTGCGGTTCTTTCTTCTTACCTGCTGCGGCGACTGTCCTTCGATTCGATTTACCACTTCAGGGGGTAACTTTGAGTCTGGCTTCTGCAATCCTGGCACAATAGTTCCATTCTTGGACATCTCTAGTGCACGATATTCCTCCGGAATGGATAGCACAGGAATGACAATCAGCGCACGGTCGATAAAAACCGTGTTGGTCAAGTGCTGTGCCACAGGAACACAAGAGTTATCCACGTACTTCACGTAACAGATGCGAGACTGAACCGGACAGGATACGTCACGAACCGTGGGATACAAGCGAATTTCTTCGATTTTTCCAATATTCCCGAACAAAGTCTGCATCTGATCCTTGGTGGCTTGCGGGGCAATGTTCGTGACTTGAATCACTTTTGCGCCCGATGCTGCTCCTCCTCCCGCCATGGTGGGGTAGGGCTTTGTAAATAAACTTTCTATGGTCAACTGGAACGTATTGATGGTGCTTTTATAGCGGAAAACCTGCCCGATTTCGGCAGATCCGGCAAAACGAAATCAAACGATTGCTACACTGTCGCGAAAAAACGCCATTTATAAAAAAACTTTCTATGTGTTTAGCACTGAACAGTGAAAACTTAACGAATGAAAAATTGACGATTGTTCAGGTAGAAAGCAGACAGTTATGTGTGGAATTCCATACTATTTTCAGTACAATTACATAATTGCTCAGAATTGAATTGTAAACGTTTTAAACGTTTAATTTTAATCGTGTTGTGAAGGTTTAAGATAAGTACATGAACGTATAAAGGGAAATGAGTCATTAATGTGTCATGTTGGTATTCGTGAAGAAAAAAAACTATTTCATCGTTTAATATTTTTTGTGATGTTTTTTTTAAAAATACATTATAGAACTGTGTGAAAGGCTTTCCCATTGTATGTACATACATATATGTGCATATATGTATGCATTTAATGGACCAATTATACGTCGGACCACTTAGCATAGTGTATTACCGTCGAATCATCTATTAATCTAGCTACTCTGTTGGATTTGTTGTTATGCTGTCTTACATTTGATTTGAATTTGAGTGAAGCTGCATGATCTCGTTGGATCCTATGATTTGGTAATCCACTTAAAGTCGGGGTAATGTAGAGCCATTATTTCTGGAGAAGTTAGATTAGGGTTTCTTCCCACTGAAATTATATAAGAGTTCAAGATTTTCAAATCTATATTTTATGTCTAGATTTGTTCGCATCTGACGAAATTAAATATTGTATTAATTGGTAATTCGCTTTAAGATTAGAAACCTAGAGCAGCGTAAAGTCGGAAGACTATTCGCACTGAAGAAAATTTTCCATTTATTCCTGAAATTTTTGTAGCAATCCACTGGAGGCAAGGTTGTTAAGTCGAGCTTTGTGCCAGACTCGGCTCTTGATGCTCTACAGATTGTATTTCTTGTTTTTCTAAATAGAATTCTTAATTTAATTGAAAAAAAAAACAGATGTTAAATATTACAAGTTAATAATTTTTAAAAAAAAATAGCTGACTTAATAACTTAAGAAAAACGGTAAAAGGTTGACAATGTAGTGATGGTCATTTTTTTTTTTTTTTTTTATAATTCGCGCGCGCCAAAGGGGGTATGAATACCCTTATGCTGTTTATTCAGGGCACGGGCGTTTGGAAAAAGGGGAAAGAGGAACAGAGGAGATACCGGTGCACGTTGGCTTTGAATATTTGGATGTTGTAGCGATGAGGAAATACAGAGCCTGGAAGATTGTTCCACATACGTGTCGTTCGGCTTATGAACGAATCCCTATATTTGACAATACGTCCGAAGTTGGGCTTGAGGGTGAACTGATGTGCATTCGAAGCGTGACGCGTATTGCGGAAGGGGAGTAATGCAAGTGGCTAATTCGTTGGAACATTTTTTGTGGAATGTGGACATCGACGAAAACCGTACTGTCGGTCGCTCAATAGTACGCATCTCTTAATATATATAATTAATAGACAAGGGCTATGTAGAAGTAGCTCTACGGCAGCGCTTGCTTTCCTTTTTTGGAAATCGGTTGAATGTTAACGGTTTCATAATACAATGGAAAAGTTTTATATACATAAAACATAAAATATAGTCTGTAATGAATACATGATCCTTCTGATTCGCAATTATTGGTAACTATGGCTGGTTTCCGTCAAACACTTCCCAAGCAAGTTACTTTACGTGGTATAAACGTAGAGTGCATCTTTAACTGCTTTGATTCCCTGCATTGTTTCACTACAATATGATAGAAAATAACAAAACGAAGATTCTTTCTTGCCACGGAATATGAATTAAATCCGAGTCTTACCTATGGCCATAGCGGGAATGGTGGTGTATTGTGAATACCAATGCTAATTAATTCTCAGCTTAAAATTCCATTTTTATGTTTTATAATATCAGTTATCTTTCATGTATGAGAATTATAATACAAAAAAGAAAGCAAGAAAAAAATTTTGGTAAAGCGGGTTTTGGTTTTCTTTCATTGATGATTTGAATGTCTAGTAGTTGTGTGCTCTTGAATCAGTTCTCCTTTTTAAACATTCTCTCCCTTAAGACAAATTATATTAGTTCTTCTGTATTCTATGGATAGTAATATTTATGTATGTGTGGACCTAATGATTAATTACCACTCTTTGTAGCATGTCGTCTGCTTAATTGTTCTAATTGTAAGAACCTAACTGACCGGAAATTCCATTTGAATTAAGAAACGCTGTCGAGCTTCTCCCTATTCAAACTACAGCATAACTGATTCGAGACTTTTTAGACCACAATAAAATCGTTAACTGTTAGCCTCGTGTATGTACCAATTTTTACGAAATACAAATATTTGGCACAGGAGACCTTATGAAGTCCAGGAAGGGACCCACAGTTGAAAGCCATATCCGAGGGGTGTAATTGAGAAGCAGTTCTGCAGTTAAAGTGATTTCGAGTTGGTTTTGTGAAGTGCCCGTGTTTTATTTTTGGGCATGGTTTCGTGTGGTTGCTCTACGTTAATGCTCTAACCGCGGCGCTACGCCGCCCACAAGTATCAATTTACTTCATTTTTGTCTGTCAATATTTATCGATTGCCATGTCGATGGTATTTTATAATTTAAATCTAGTTTTTATAATTAGAGCCTCAATAGCATACCTGTTCGTGGAACTAAACATGAGGCACTGCCAACTCCACAATTTCACGAATTGAAAACAGAATTCATCCGCAATGAATTACCAACGAGTCGCCGCGCTGTCATTCACCAAATGTCACCCGATCGAACAACACCGCAACATTTCATCTCTTTCCAACCAATACGGCGCTTATCTTCACCCGAAATGCATCCGATTCTCCTTTTTCCAATGGGGAAAAAATCAGCCACCTCTAATTTTGTGTGAATTCATCCTCCACTCACCATTCATTCGTTATTTTGCTTTCCGTTCGTTCGGTTGTTCATCGCCCATAACGAGGACCAACAGCAGTCGTAACATTAATTGGAAGAAAAAAATTCACGCGAAATTTCAATTAAAACTTGTTTCATTTGTTATTTTGTTTAAGTTTTTCTTTTGTTTTCCACTAATTTTCGAGGCAAAAAACGAAACAGTGATTCTTTGTCAAAGTATCTCTATTATTCGCCCCCCTTCCCAACAGCCGTTTATCTGTGAAAAAGAATAAAACTTGTCCAATTCAGAAAAAAGGCGAATAGGAATTTATTGATTTTGTGCAGAAACAGTGAGAAATTGAAAATATTTATGGTGGAATTTTTCCAATTTGATTAGCTACAGACGTTTGAATTCATCCATACGGTAAGTTGTTGTTCATTTTGAATATCTGTATAATTAGAAAAAAAAATAATATTTGATTGGCCTCCTTGCGTAATTACACTTTTTTAATTTTCTTATGGTAATTATCTTAGAATGAGTTTTTATTTTTCGCGCTGATCGATTTTTATCATCGTTATCGATTCGGAGGTTGAACTTTGTTCTGCTTTCAAACCAGAAGCTTTATGTCGTCATAGCTGAATGATTTTTTCGCTCCTCCATGTGGCAAATTGTGAACAAAAATCATGGACAGTGACGGCGGCAGGCCGGCCCGGAAAACTTTCTCCTCTGAAGAAACATCTAAAGACCCAACAAAAGCAAGACACATGCTCATTTCTGAGTCACATGCATGGCGACGACGACGCGGAGTCAAACAAGACAGACTGACGTTATCACTTAAATAAATCAGTACGGGAGTGTGGGGTTTATATTGGGTTTTGTTTATATAACAGCCACGTCATGAGGTGATGTAAACTGTTCCTGTTTTCCAGGAGCATGCCTAGTGAGAAAAGAAGGATGAGTTTGATGGAAAGATCTAATGCAGCATGAAATGAAAATTGTTTGGGTGTGGGTGGGCACTGGTGAGAGTTTTCACAGCAATGGAAAGGGTGTGGAGTGTGCCAGGGATGTGAGGGTCATCTACGTATTGTTTTGGTTTCTGTAGCGTATGAAAATCGAAACAAACACTTAACTTGTTTGTTTAGGTTTTGTTGTGATTGCCCTTAGTTGTAGGTACATATGAACATGTGTATGCCTTCTGAAAGTTTTTCATATAGGACAGACATGTGGCCTAGTTTCTCCTAACCATTCCTGTGGTGTGGTGGGAGGTAGGACCGTGAAAAAAACCGCCACGGGAATATAAGATTCAATGTGTGTTTAAGAGGATAATTTGAAGCATCAATTTTACCAGATTCAGTAGCAGAGAAAGCGGTGATACATTGGAATTTTCTTGTATTTTAGAGGCATTTGAAGGGTGTTCCTAGGAAAGATCCCTCATATACAGCGTAGGTATGTAGTTTATACTAATAAAGAAATGTATTAGGACGCGGGCTTGAGCCATTATAAGAAAGTTACGGGTTTAGCTTTCTATGTTGATACATATTTATGTATGTATATAGAGATCCAGGACTAGAGTAAATGAGAATCATCTATTTTTGAAGCGTACACGAACATGAGCAAACAAACAAATCGTGTGTGGATGTTTTAACTGCTGGTACAAAAAATCGCCCGTGTGTGAATGGTATCACGGTGTCTACTTCCCGAAAGACAGTATAATGCCGACTATTCGTGTATTTATACTGCTGACTGGACACTCATGTACGAATGTACCTATGTATATATACATACATACAGATACATACATACATGTACATACATATCCGTTTATATTCACATACATATACATCGGAATACTGACTAACGTCCTAAACTACCCCAATTAGCGAGTAGGTTAAACGTTTCGCACTTAAAAAGGGTGAAAATGTGCGTTCGATTAAAGCATATTTTACAACTTGCTAGGGAATTCTTAGACGTTGGACTTCTACTGTGCAAAAGTGTCGAGGCCGGTTACTTTATGCACAATACTTAAATAACAGAAAAACTGGTAACTTCGCTTTATTTAATTTTGTTTGAGTTTGAGTAATATTGGAATTAAATGGAAAAGCGATACTCGAATTCGGGGACTTGAATTAGCAACCCAGTTCACAAGTATATTATGCAATTTTCAATAAAATTGCCGACCTTTTGAACGTTTTCTGTAACAAACACAGCACTAACTGATAATATTTGCCCACGGAAAATAGTAAACCACTCGCTCGGACACGCATATCTTCCGCAATTATTCGTGCAGTGTAGTTAAAGTTGTACATAAGAAAAAAAACTTTACTTTTTGCAGTACTTTACAGAGCATGCGTTTCTGAAGGATTTGCGTTTACTTATGAATGAAAATTAGAAAATGGTGACGGAAAATAATGGAGCATGATTAATACCAAACACGTAGATTGAGATCATTAAGTTCAGGAGGCAACCGTAACCCATGACTTGTGAAATAGGAATGTCATATCAAACTTACACACATATGTATGTACATACGTTATTTGTTCAGCATTCAAACTCAGACACAACCAATTGAAATAAAACAAAGTCACACATCTGCCAATTTATAATTTAATGGTTCTCTACAATTAAAATACCCCTTAAAGATTCAAAAAAGCAAGTTCAAGGCTAAAGCACTTATCGATTCCTTGAACTTCCCTGCTACCACCAGCTGCAGCTTTGCTCACCCAACATTTTAAATTCGAAAGACATCACCGTCTGCTTTCGTATATTGTATTGAAGTACTCAATTCGAGTAAAAATGGAAAGCAGACCTCTCGCCGCTCACCATACAGTGATATCCGAACCAGTTTATTTCCAACCGACTGCAATTAATTGCTACAGCCGCAACAACAGCCGTGTCCATCTCGTATACAGATCAGGTGATGTCTTGTGGTATTTCATCATCAGGGCTATGTCCACATGTTCTTTCACTGGAATTCGATCTTCCAATTTGGCAGTTTTCTTATTGCACATCGTAGTCTGTAGTTTTTTAGTTGCTTCTGAACCAGTTTGGCTTATACATACATATTTGCTCTTGAAACACAGAGGAATTGGAGTGATCTGATTTGGTTCATGGTAAAGTGATAGGAAGTCTACGTCACATAATCAAATTAAATTTGATTCGCATACCTAATGAGACAATGATATATTTGTGGCTTTCATCGCTGAAAGCACTCAATAATTTCGCATATAAAAATATGTCTTACATCATCCGCTGGGTCTAATGACGGCAAAAGTGCTAACGTGTCACCACGTTTTTGCTGCCAAGCCTTGTGTTATGTCTGTATACTATGTACATATAGTCATCGATGACCGACTACCAATAAGTATTGTAGTCGTCGTAGGTATAAAGTGAATGCAATTTCATTTAAATCCACCACGAAAGGTGAACAAGCCAACTTGATTTTCCAGATGAGGCTGCAAGACTTGGTCAAATGAGTTGGTGGGATAAATTTGCAAGACGTCGTTATGCATAGTGATTGTCATTTTAAACTTGAACTTGACTCGCGACAATGGTTTTGAATAAGGAACAGCCAAGACGTAAAAGTGGCTGGCAACGTCGCTTGAGGTCGTTTATATTCAATTGGGATTAATTTGCTTTTTATTAGCAAGAAGTTGAATGGGAACTACGTTGAATAAATTTGATAGAAGGCTTGAAATTGTTATGCTAATTTATATGTATTTCTGTTGCCTGTGGGAAGAAGTTGAAAAATATAAAAGGAAGTTTTTGTTAAGAAAATAGCTAATGTAGGCTCGTATGAGGCAGAGATTAATTGATTCCTCCAGATAATCTAAATGGGAGCAATAAACTAAGGCATGTTGAAGTTAAGAGGAAACATTAAAGTGCGGTGTTTTGTTTTTTAACTTTTCTTTACGACTTTGAGCCGGATCTAACCACATAATACACAACCCTATGTTGTCAAAATGTGCCTCTCCTATTAATTTATAAAAACAACAGAAATGTGTCAATTTGTGGCAATTAATACTACTTTTAGTATTTTTAAATTGTCGTCCTGCTGTAGACATTCAGTCGCAAAGGTAATTTAAAGAACTTTTAATTATTATTGCTCATTCCATGTCATATCAATAAGTCGAGCGATTATGTACATACATAAAAAAAATAGATGGAAGTCAAAAGGAGCCAAATCCGATGAAAAGGGATGATGGTCAAAGCACACTTGTGGGCAGATACATTGTATCAGTTGTACAATCCATTTGACAAACACGGCACCCACCTTGCTTCTCCATATTTAAATCTGGTTGTAAAATGTACCATCTCCTTATTTTTAATATGCCTATGGCTTCTGCTATCGCATAGACCCTTACCTGTCGATCGTGCAATACCATATTGTTCACCTTGATGTTTTATTTATAGTGTTGCAGTTTTGGATCATCCTTCACGTTGATCATCTTCAAGAGATTTACGATCGCTTTAAAATTCAACCCACCATTGACACGTCTGCTAACATAACAAAAGAAAAAAAAATCATCGATGAATGCCATTTATATGCTAGGCCAAGAACTTTTCATCTTGCCCTCGTATGCATGTTGTATATCGCACTTTGCACGACGCTGTTAGTCACAAAGACGAAGTCTAAATGCCATATCTTCGTGCAGTTGGCAAAATAATGAGTCATCAAGTCATCAAATAAAAACTAGAAATCATAGATTTTTGCTACACAGATCTATGATCCCTGGCATGCCCATAATCTCATCTCATTGTTTGGTCCCAATGTCTTCTGATCACCGGCAAATAACCTATTACTGGGTCAACTCGACGTTATGACTCATTAATAAAATCCATGAAATTATTATCTGTTCCGGGCAGGCAGTCAGCACTTCCGTGAAGATTAATCCTGCTGCCTATTTTGCGGAGTTTTTGTTTACCTATATATGTACATACATACATTATGTATCTGTATTTATGTATTACATGCATACATATATTTTTTTAGCATTTGCTTAGAATAAGGTCGAGTGCGTAGAAAACATTTTCTCAAGGTTACTACCTTTAAATATTTCACACAAAACCATGGGCTACATGTTATGATTGTATTAATATCATCAAGACTTTAATTATTATTGCTTTTAACCTTATCATCCGACATAAAAATAAATCTCTTTAAGTTAACTTCTAGGTATACGTCAATAGATATCAAATCCAATGAACTCAAGGCAGATGTTATGGCAAAAACATATTAACCTGAGAGAAGATTAGAGAGATGAAAGAATTCAAGAAACTCATCACGTAGGAAACACGATTATGTGACCAAAATTTACCTTCGTGTGGTCATCTTAATAAACTTTTTTTTTCTTTTTTCTCTCCAGCTTTTTGCAATTTTTTCTTACGCTTTACCCAATCTGATGAAGAAAAAAAAAAAGATAAAATTACCTCAGTCGCTTCAACACCGAAAAGTTAAATTGTAAGTCTCACGCTTAAGAGCCGCAATCATAAAAAATTCAAAGTTCATTTACCTTCTTACTTAAGAGCGATATTTCGCTTCAAGCGAAACATGAATTCAGCAGAACATTTGACCAGAAACTCTCCAAATGCCATCGGTAGCGTTTCTGAATTAAAACTAATTTTCGCGCGCACCTTTCTACGCATAGTCGAGTAAATTGATAAACACTACTATGTATCTGTGACGTATCCGGTGCCTGACCGCATTCCATTCATTCCACAACTAAAAACAACAGGTGACGTGGAGACTTACTCACGCACTCTCCACTATAATTGGCTTAGCGATAACGAGACTAAAATCGTAATTCACCTTATCTCGTCGCAGTGCTGGTGGTGGTGGTGAAAAAAAGCAAGGCCAAGTAGTTTCAGTTTTTTTTTTTTTTTTGCTTTTTTTGTAATTGAAAAAAAAAACTCGACTTTCCATGGAAAAGAAACATCCGACAAAGTCCAAAGGTTGGTCTGTTTCCAAAAGAAATATACCTCCACGTCATTGGCCCCCAATCCTATCCATGCTTCCATGCGATTTTTTTTTTGTGTACTTACCGCTGAGTCATTGCATGAATTTTCGGTTGGATGATGACACGTTGAATAAGCCGTTCCAGTGCAAAGTCATGTGCTTGAGTTAATTTTGAATGCTACTCATAATAAATTGCGGTTCGAGTTTCATGCAATGAATATGGGCGATAGTACGACTATAGTCTTGTTGGCCCAGAGGAAGTAACACACTTAGTAGTTGCTACGTAATTGCTTTTTTTCACGGTGCTTTTGATGTGGCGTTGTTTATGGAAGCGCTACCAATTGATCAGCGGTATGAGTCTATTTTTGGAATACATGCGCGATGGGTTTCTTATTTTAGTTTTTTATTTACTTATTCCAATTTGCTTTCAATTGGTTTCGCATTAAAGTTATTTATGGTTGTTTGTCACACGAGCCGTAATAAAATTTTCGAACGAACTCAATTAAATTTGACATTCTAGCGGATCACTCGAAAACAGATGAAAGAAAAAACTTACCAAAAAATAGTCTTAAACTTAACTAAAGCCTACATATGTAAATATTGAGATGAATTTAATTTTAATGCTAAATATGTAAATGTACATATGTTTGGCATCTTCATGTTAGCAGTACAAAGAACTCACATTGTCTACGAAGAACCAAATTTTAAGTTAAACATAGAAAACAGTGAACAGTAACACTTAAATTTATTTTGAGCTGAGTCCTAAGGCTTTGTAACCTATTGTTCTGGATTGTTTTTAAGGAACTTCGTCCGAGAAGTGGTAGCTTCTTCTGCAATTGAGTAATCCAATTTTTTTTTTTTTGGCCTCTTTTCCGAGCTTCTGCCAGAAGTTAAGACGTCATAGCTATTTTTACCGGGTTGTTCGCAGGTTTTCTATGCACGTGGCAGTGCCAACTTAGTCGGTCAGCTTTGAGCTTTGCAGCGATCGGTTTCTTTTTGGGTAAGCTACTTATTTTGCCTAGGTTTATAACTTTGACCAATATACGTAACATTTTCAGCTCTGCCGCAATTAAGTTGCCTTTGTATGTGTTCTATGTCGTCCAACAATGAGATCCGTACGTTAAATCCGTCTGTTGCCTATACTTTGTCTTTAAGATTTAATGATATTTTTCATCCACCTTCACTCACACTATGTCGTCGTCGCAGTTTCCTTGGTCGCTAGCAATGGGCCCTAAATATTTGAATTTTTTGCATTTAGGGAGAATGTGTGGGGTCGGATATATGATATATGACAGTACAGTACGATGCATCAAGAGTCAAATTTTAAGCGCCGAAGGAAATTTGAATAGCACGTTCACTAAATATGCATAGGAATTAAATTTCAAGTTTTGCACTTAAAGTAAAGCTTAATTTAGTATCCTATAGAGTCCCAATTGAGGAGCGAAGATAAAATAAGGTAATGAACTAGAAACTGGTTAGCAGCCAGCAGCTATGTACGTCTGGTAGCAATTAAAGGCAAATCCGCACGACTGAACTCATGGCATTGGGCATAGGTTACATGTGGGAGCCTTTACGTGACAGGTGAAAATTTCGTCCGAGCTTGCTACCGAAACGTTTACATGGAGATCCTCTTAATTTCCATTTGGCTAAAGGTTTTTTTTCTTAAGACTTTGAATGAACCAAAAATGTTCTACAGATGTATGTATATTTATGTAATCATAAATTGTCTGAAATGAATGAAATTTTATGAAATTTTAATGTTCTCATAAAACTATTCTATTCGATGGTCCAAAATGTTAAACATAATTAAAGAAATAAATGCTCATAAACCATCACTGTCGGGGTTAACCTTCAAATTGATATTTTTGACGCATTTAAGTTTATGAAAAAGATTAACCACTTCAGACTTCGATGTTCGGAGATGAAAGTGAAAAGAAAATAAAAGGAAAAAGAAAAAACTGTCACATTATATCTTCTTCCGTCTGGGTGCTCATTAAAAATGCGTTCACACACGTATTTCTCAAGTGTTTCCCCGATTTATGATCTAAAAATACTACGTCGCTTCTGCTGTCGTGATACTGGGTAACATGAAAATTTTCCATTCTACATCTTTCTTTATATCTTTTCACATTTTCAACCATTTGGCCAATAATTTTTGTATATTTTCCATAAAAAATCTTAAAAAAGCTGTCAGTAATACTTTCCGTTTCAATAACTTGATTTACTTGTTTGCATTGAACTACATAGTATCTATCAGCGTGAATATGTTACTATATTCATTCGGCTACCGCTATCAACGGTTATAAATAGATGCTTTCGAAATTAGAAATTCTGATTACGCACGGATGGAGTGGGTTTCAAATTAATCGTTCGTGTTTTACTAACATACATAAGCGGGAGTTCAGCTGTACCATGGTGACATTGAAATTAGCTAATTAAATTGATTGATATAAAATATTTATGAAATGCTATTGATTCAGCTGAATTGGTTAAGTTGAAAATGTGTAAGCTTTGAGATAGTGCCTACATTTTCGTAAAATCAGTATGTATGTGGTTGAAAGCGGATCTCAAAATGCAAGTACCACATCTGTTGTGTATTTATAATCGCTGACGAATTGCACAAAGACGACAACAAGTACTAGTCGGCAGCGTCAAACAACAACAGCAGTTTATTTCTTCCAGAAATATTTTTTTTTAGATTTCAGAAATTGTTTACATAATAAATTGCAGAATTTACGCGCAGGTAAACATAGCACTCAAGAGCAGGGTACGGTTCAGCGATGATTTGTCAGGATAATCCTAATCATTAAAAGGCAAAATCCAGTGACTCATTTAATTATCCTCTAGACTATTGGACTATTGTTAAAAAAATCATTCCAATTCCACTATTTTCCCTTCATGTATCCATCAACTACACCACATTTTACCATTACTCCATCCGAATTTGATAATTTTGTTGCTGTATCTACAAAAAACATGTTCCGTACCATACAAGGTTTGGACAAGGCTAAGTTAGGTTAAGTTAGGTGAGGTGGCTGTCCTGGCAATAGTTACGACACACTTAGACCAAGAGTAGGTCCATTGTGATACCACATATTTGGTAGATCGGAGGAGTCACCGGGTACTCGGGAAAACCTTTACTTATCTCTGTGGGGGTTGTGGCTGAGATTTAATTGAGCCTGAAGTGACTATGTAGGGTGACTGACTCAATCAACCCTGACTGTTAAGGTGAACCGAAAAGGTAGGGGGTGCAAACGAGTATTGGCGTTGACTGATTCAATAGAACCTTTTACAAGGTGTGGAGAAAGTTACAGAAAATATTATAAAACAATTTTTTTGCACTACTGGTATTCGAACTCAGATTAATAGTGCAGAGTTTTGCTGAATATGAATACTACCTTAACGTTTGAAATCCCTTGCACAGTCAACGTGTGGAAATTAATAAAACTCAAGTTTTTTTTTGTTTTTTGCCGGAGCATCGAAATTTCTATTTAAGCGCATTATTTTCCTTGGGTTGCTAAAATAAGACTGAAATACATAAAGGCTGGATCATCTTTTGGTTTCTCTTTGAAACTACACAGATCAATCGAAAGGAGTAAAGTTTCCGGTTATTGATGGAAAATAATATCATTTAAATGGCTGCCACGGCTGGCTTGCCAGTAGCCCATCCTGTCAACCAAATTTTGTGGTATATCATCGATTATTTGTGGTTCTATTTCCCGAATGTTTTTAATAAGTCCGTGCTTGGATCGTTGGAGTAACAACGGCCATTAATAGGTCCCTATAAAAAAAAAGCCAAACGTCGATAGCTCGTATGCTTTTATGTTAAAATTTGCGTTAGATAATTGTTCACTTCTTTTTTTTCTTTGTACTTCGTTTGAATAAATTGTAAACGAAATGGGATACGTATTAGCTGTAGCAAAATACTTTCATGTGCTAGAAATTGAATTTGGCTTAGAAAGCTTGATAAATATTTACATCCGTCGCATTCTTATCACACCTACTGCAATGTTCTTAAGATTTATGTGTGCTATTTTTAAAGCGTTTACGTTTTATTTACACCAATGACACATCATAATTTCTTGAACGAATGCTTTAGTTAACTGACGTCCCTTGAAATTCGGTCACATAATCCATAATCATGATAATAAACGAAGTATTTATCACAGCTATTCATTATTTAACGATAAGATACCACCTGCATCTGCCATTCCGTAAAACACGTGACATTTCCTATGTTCTTCGTAATAAACGCTCCACTTGAAATTACTTTAAATACAACGGATATACAATCAATTATGATTAAAAATAATTTTCCATGTTTCGTTCTGAAAGTGGTGACCAAAAAAAAATCGATACTCTTGATTCAATGAAGGACTAAAAGATGTCATTTGCAGTGAATCTGTGAATCAATAACAAATATAAGAATGTTATCAATTTTTTTAAACTCTTGACACTGGCGATAAAGAACGTGAAACGTAGCGTGGTTTCGATTCTCTGTTCCAATACAGAGAATAGTCGGTGGATGCTAAGTTGCAAAATGCGACTTATAAGAGGGTGTGTTGTCATTCAGAAATTGAACACCACGCCAGGTGAATCATTGTCTCTGTTTCTGAAAGATGGTGCCGCGAAAAATTTCAAGTAGACCGTCATAATAGATGCCTTTGGTTGTGACTTTATGCAGCAAATAAGGACTTAACCGAATAAAATTTGGAAACTTCATAGCGAAAAAAAGAATATTTTGTGTTAGTATATATAAATAATTTTTATTTGCTTTAAAACTACATTTTTTTTAAATTTGTTTACAGTTAATAAAATCGAAAAGCTATTTAGGTTCCCATTCTCTTCTCGACTTCTTTCGTATGTCCTTCATAAGGTTGATGACAGTTACATCCGTGACCTTTTTGGATGCTCTTTTCCATTTGTCACTAAAATCCTTATGGTCCTTAGCACACTGCTCGCTTTTCCTTAATATGGTCTTAACCAAAGCCCAGTACCTTTCAATGGCACGACACTGTGGGACATTAGGTGGGTTCATGTCTTTTGGTACAAAATCTATGTTTTTGGCCACAAGCAAGTTTAACGTCGCTTGAGCATAGTGAGCAGAAGCCAAATCTGGCCAAAATAATGTTGAACCTTCGTGTTTATTTAAAAAAGGCAATAAACGTGTTTTTAGGCACTCACTTAGGTAAACTTCTGCGGTGATTGTTCCAGTTGTGACAAACGGCGTGCTTCTGTGTCCACATTGACAAAGAGCTTGCCACACGAGATATTTCGATCCGAACTTTTCCACTCCAATCGATGTTTCTGATTGTGGAAGGATATCTTTTTATAACAAAATCAACTGTACTGCGTGCAATCTTTAAATTTTTGGCAATGAAATGGTGTGGTGGCGAAGGATTTTCGAGCCATTTGTCGATGATCTTTTTACGGCTGTCCTCTTGAATCATCATTTAAAAATATTTTTGACTGCACCTAACCAAAAACAAATATAAACTGAAACTACAGAGTCTGAAAGCTAATTTGAGAATAAAATGGTTTTTAATTATGTACTCTTGGGACGTATGTATAGCCCTTTTTAAAGTTTACAGAT
Organism: Blera fallax; assembly: GCA_946965025.1. Taxonomy (NCBI): domain Eukaryota; kingdom Metazoa; phylum Arthropoda; class Insecta; order Diptera; family Syrphidae; genus Blera; species Blera fallax. Next base: position 80,517,764 of record OX337245.1, on the reverse strand, counting down.
TTTATTCGGTTCAGTCCTTAGTAATCGACCGGGACCTGGTTCGGAAGCAATGGTTCCGCGTCTTGTTCTGCATTTATTGCTGTGGGTTCTTGGGGCCATAGTGGTGAATCCAATAATCACATGGATCGGGCCTTGTATTTTTCAAGAAATCCACTCCTGCCGACAATCATTGACGTCAGTATGCTATGAATTCAACGGGAACTAATCTTATTTATGCCTATTTTTTGATGCCAGGTCCGTAATACGCTTTTATTCAAACTCTTTCAATGATGTCATCACCAGGCAAATCAAACTGGGCGTCCATTGCCAGAATCATCGTCCAGAGTTACATTTTAGCTTTTAAAATCGGTAGCTTTTAGATCAAAAATGGTTGCAACATAGTAAAATATTTGTATGAACTATTTTTGAAGAAAAAAGTTGGTGTTAGCGAGTAGTAGTGTATATATTTGTGAATGAAAAATGTATGCTATAGATATGTGCATATGTATATGTTCAAAAAAATTGGGTCACAAAGGTGAGGTTAAAAGAATTTCAAAATGTTTTTAGTAGAAACTAGAAACAAAAAAATTACATGTAGATGCCGGATTTGTCTTACCCACACAATGTACAAGGCCACGCCTACTTATTGTGGACCTTCCAAAGCTATTTTCCGTAATAATAAAGCCTTAAGTAATTTGAAAAACTCACAAAGCCACGTTTACTTTATTAGAGCTGGGTGGAAAGATGAAAGACACGGCTTCATTTTGTCCGTTCCAGCTGGATTGTAACTTTTCTGTATGTTTCAGCAATGGATACATAGAAACGAAATCGAAAAGAAAGGGATTAACGGTTTTGGCACTTTTTTGCGTTGATTTATCGAAAACATACGACGGCAGGCGGCCTGGATGGGTGCAATGTAGCCATTGTTGTGAGCACTTTTTCGATTTGCATCCAGTTTCTCCAAGCAAATGATGTGAATCTTGGATTCAACTTTGTGAATTGCTTCGACAATTTTTACAACGGTACTTGTGTGAAAACTCGTTTTGCTCACCTCAATAAACTAAATTCTCGATTCTGGATCGGGATCAATGCAACAAACAAACATCGACGTCAACTCTAAAGCCCATGACTTGTTGTGTGCCCAATAATGGGCCATACTTTTTCGATACGATAATAATTGCCACATGCTTTGTATATTACTAGAGAGCCCTTGATGACAGTTTTGTAAGAATTTGAAGACTATGCCTATGAAGACTATGACCTGGTTCAAACAGGATGGTGCAATCTGTCACGCAGCTGAATTTATGGAGGGCCAGAAAGAATTTTTTCCGGAACGATTTCTCCCACAAAGAGATGGATAAGTATTGAATAACTTCTCAAAGCCCCGATTTCATTGCAAATGATTACTTTCTGTGGTGCTACCTCAAGACAGACGTATGTTTATCAAAAAGTCACTTGGAGCAACTGTAGCACGATTTTGAAGGATATGCGATTTCGAGTTTAAGACTACCAAGAATCAAAAAATAAGTCTCTTTTATTCAATACTCAAACCGACACGAAAGTTATTGTCCAGCCTGTGTAATAGAATTTCAAATTCGAACTGATCTAAAACTAAAAGTCGTAGTCCTATATGTTTTCTTTAAAATTACTGTCCTATCTTCAGAATACAAAGTAACATGTAATTTGAGTCAATAACGATACCTAAGAACTATAATAATAACCCTAAATTAGTTTCGCCTCTATTAACACTTGAAAATCCGCTGACGCGGAATGGCCTTAATTCGCTACACCATAATAATGATTGTTTAACCCAGATACTGCCACAAAACCATGTCTCTGAGTAATTATTATAATTACATGTCATCATTATTATATTCTCTTCCAGGAGAGTGATTGTCTTAATAACTATTTCTAATAGCAGCAGGATAATTATAGTTCTGAAGTAAGCAGGTGCTTTTGTATTGCTTGGGTGATATAGTGCTTATAGTATTCTGGTTAGGTGTGCACTACATTAACCAAACCACACAAGGATATACCCTCTAGCCTCTCAGCATACCATTACGCCTTTTGAATAACAAGAAAATATTTAACTATACCGAGTGTGTAGATAGGGCCAGTGTCTGACTTGGGATAATAAATCTTAAGCAACGTGCCCGAAAATGTTGGATAAAAACGTCATCGTTAGCTTAGACCAGAACACGCTAAGACAATAGAGCCGATACATACGTGCAGGACTTTTTAAGATCGTATGATTTTTCGAAAAATAGCGGCCACAGAAAAGGTACCATTGGATAAAATTAAATCGTAGACAGGTTAAAAATAGTGAATTACAATTGTACGACACTTGGCATCGCCTGATAGTCATGGTGTAAACAATTCGTCACAAATGGGGTGATGTATGTACATCAGATGGCAAGAGCGGTGGTAATACTCGTAACATCGTAAAAAGTACAAATAATAAAATAATTGTTTATCATTTGCTCAACAATGCATCTGGGGTGATAGTTTATTTCAATTTAACACTAATTTGATTGAAATTGTTTGTAATTTTTACTCTGTCTGGGTATTATTTGTTATCGTTTTGTATATTATTTGAATGTATATTTAATGCGGTTGTCTCTTGTTAATGGAAGAAACATTCGAATGGCACAGAGGGGACATGTTAATTAAGTTGATGTTGTTTGTGTAATTAAATAATTTCGTTTTTTTGAGGGAAAATGTTGTGCAAACGTTGTAGCGCACCTGTGTAAGTATAGATTATCGTCTGTAATTATTTTGGTGAGATTGTCGTTCATAATCGTATTTTAGTTGGCTGATTCGCATTCGATTATTTGGATCTACTTTCAAAAAGTGGAACGAAGATAAGGTACATTACCGGCTTGCACTTCTCCGTGGACGAAGACTTATTAAATATTTAAAACTGTGCGTGCTTTAGACTTTTTTTTATTCAATATTCAAACCTCCAATAAAGTTAATGCCCACCCGGTGTAATAGAATTTTAAATTCGAACAGAACTTAAATTATGAACCCTAGCATACATTTTTTCTTTCAAATACCAGAGACTGAATACAAAGTAATATGTAATTGGAGTCAATAACGATACTCTTGAAGTATTTGCCCTTAATTACTCGCAGCTTGCGTGTTTCCTTTTAAAATTTTACCGATATGCAAGCGCCTCAGCAATCCTGACATAGTCACTGAATACTGGCTGCCATGCAACTTTGGAGAACAAGTATATTTTTCTAGAACCGAGTGGGTCTAGGAAGATCTGCTTATATACATATGGTTTGCTAGAAAAGTTTGTAGCATACCAAGCCTTTTTTGAAAGTCAATCGACCTGGCGATGGTTCCCAAGTTTTTGCGGTAAAGTCCGGCAGGAAAGCCTCATAGACATTGAGTTCTTGGACTCCGTCCAATCGACTGGGATTGAAGATTTATTGCCCCTGTCTTGGTATAGTATCAACAAATTAATATACGACCGATGGTTTTGACTACTTCTTTTCATGCTTTATTTATATTTTTAACAAGCAATAAATAGACTCTATTTCCATGTAATGTGTTCATTCTGATTGGACGATTTAGAGCCCGATCTGTCAATCTTGCGGTCAATCTGCTTAAAACAGCTAAAATTTGAGTGTACTGGGCTACCAGAAACGATTTGATTTTGAAACAAAACTAACGATGATTTTTCCAACAAAAATGAAAGTCTGAAACACATCACTAGCCCAGAATCGATATAATTTCTACCCATATTTCTCTTCCTTTTCCTACATAAAGGGTATAAAGTACGAGTACCAACAATGTCGCTATAATTCGATTATATGATCCACGCAATTTGACTTGCATACATAGATAGTTTCACCATTCGTTTGAAACGCTAACCGTATTGATATTAAGAGTTAAAGATTATCTTCAAATAAACGTGACGTTTGCGTCACAACTGAAATCACTTAGAAATCCGGGAATTACGTACGCTTAAGGTCGAAAGTAGATAATCTCTCACAATATCACGTTTTCAAACAAACATTTGTCAAATACAGAATTCAAAACACACACTGCTTTATAAATATAAATTCAGCATATGGTTTTGTATTTCTAACTTACGACCAAATGTGTAGAAAATCTGTGGAAACAATAATTCCACAATGTGAAATGTCACGAGTGACTTTTAAGCTCTGTTGCATTTTTCGTTTGTTCCGTTTTCACTTGATTATTTGGAAATTTTATCGCTGGAAGCACTCGCAACGTTTAGGTCCCGTTGTTTCATTGTTTACATTTCAAGTGGCTAGACTACTCCTCCCACTATTGTGAGTCACTAGCAATTTTAGAAACTAATCAGGAAGTAATTCAGCCGAAATTTATTGCAATCGGCGTTTGACTCAATCAATATTTCAATCAATAAAAACTCACAGTGCTAACTAGATTATTCCAAAAATATATACATATGTATACCTTTTTCCAAACTCATTGCCGAAAAAAAAAACAACAACTAAAGCCGGAAATTTCATAATTTTTGATATCGCTATCTTGACCTTGGTACTACTAAACACACCACCTAAATAACTTTTATTATTCGCGCTGCCTGTTCATATTTACTTTTCGTTTTGCGTAAGAGTATAACATATTTTTTCCAATTTAAAAAAGGCAAAATAAATTAGCAAAGATAAAAATTCTCACATGACGTAATTCTGCTTTACGGTGAAATAGAACACAACAGCTGATATGTACATATGGATGTGTGTAGTATGCGTAGTAGAATACTGTCCCCATTGGATCCACACGTGAACGTGGCTGAGTTTCTTTGGATTGTTGCCACATTATCGACAGTCGACTGTGCAGTTGGTGAGGAGCACTTTCTGAGGATACTGTCTGAATAGCAATGCAATCTTATGACATCCGTGATGACAAGCACTTGGATGCGAGTCGGCCTTATTTGATGTGCGTGTGTGTATAGCTTTATTGTTCGAATCATTTTGAGCTTTTGATTCAACAAATTGAAATCAATTGGTATTAATTGTTGAATGAATTCGATTGGTTGTCATTTATTGGAGAATAAGAGACGCTTGTGCCGGTCACGAATTTTTTTTTTTGCAATAGTTGTTTTTAAAGTTGTGTCTAGTTGATAATTGTTGGACGACCACAAGGAAAAGTTTATGTAACATATTTCAGGAGCTAAAGCAGAGAGTATTAGTAAGAGTATCTGCTTCATGACGAAAACTTGATACTGTCGAAAACCATCGAGCCGGATGGTGAAGATGGCTCTGAGGGAGAGCTTTTTACTCCAGGAGAGATGCAGTCTCTTATCATAGCGATGACTAGTCAATTATCTAAATGTAAAAATAAATCTGAGCAATTTAACGTAATCGCACAATTAGCTTTAAAATATTTATATAAAAATAAGTAATGTCAGCTAGTCTAAGAGTGGTAAGTTGGAATGCTAGAGGCATTCGCAAAAAATCCATTGAATTTTTCTCTTTTTTATGTAAAAATAATATCGATGTTGGCCTTATCTCCGAGACTTGGTTATCCACTGATGTGCCCTTTTCAAATAGTTTTTATAAATGTTATCGGTTGGATAGAACTGATAGAAATGGTGGGGGAGTAGCAATAGTAATTAAAAAGTCGTTAAAACACTCTTTGTTACCTAAATTAAATACTAAATTAATTGAAAATATTGGAGTAGAGTTATTTTTCTCTAATGGAAGAAAATTGTCAATTTTTTGTGTTTATTTTCCGGGTAGATCTATTTTGCCAAATGGCAGATACTGGTTCAAAAATGATCTTCGGAGATTTATTAATCTTCCTGACCCATTTTTATTAGGTGGTGACATAAATTGCCGGCATAGAAGCTGGGGTTGTCTGCGAGCTAATTCGTGGGGAAACATCCTAACAGATCTATACTCAAGTCATCAATTTCAAATATTATACCCTAACACACCAACTTATGTTCCTTCCAACAGTAGATTTAATCCTTCGACTCTTGATTTGTTTTTAACCAATATTCCACATATTTTCACCACACCAATAGCAATCAATGATTTAAGCTCTGATCATCTGCCAGTACTGTGTTCTATACTTCAATCCCCTGAGTATCGAAACAACGCCTATTTTGATCTTAAAAATGCAAACTGGAAAAGATACCGTCGAGCTATAGCAAATAGTCTCAGTGGCCATGAACTTAATGTCTCTGAGGTTGCAACCACCTCCCAAGTTGATGATCTTATCAATAACTTTTCACTTACTGTTGAGAATTCTATTAATTTTTCCGTCCCTAAAAAGTCCAATTATTTCAATGCTAACGTCAAACTTCCAAACCACATACTTAGCATGATCAAATTGAGAAACTATTACAGAAGAAATTGGCAACGATTCCGACTACCATTTTTCCTTCATAGTATGACCACATTAAATAATTTTATTAAAGAGGAAATTCGCAAATATCGTAACGAAAGCTGGAACTGCAAACTTGAAAATCTGGATAAATGCAGCAAACCCTTCTGGAATATTGCAAAAATAATAAAAAAGAAATACAGTGTTATTCCTTCTCTGACTGATCGAGGTATTTCCTCGACTACGAATTGCGAGAAGGCTGATATCTTAGCATCTTCCTTCGCTAGAAATCATATGATTTCTAGTGGAATGGGCGACATTCAAACCCAAAATTTAGTTGATATTGCGATTTCCAGATTAAATTCAACACCAGCAGTAATTCAACCTAACAAGTATGTAAGCTACGAAGAACTGCAGAATTTAATTTCCAGGCTTAAAGTACGTAAATCCTCTGGGCTGGATAATATAAAAAATTTATACATTAAACAACTGCCATTAGCTGGAATCGAATTTTTGGTATTAATTTTTAACGGTTGCATTAAACTGCAATATTTTCCTGCGGCTTGGAAGAAGGCAAAGGTGATTCCTATTTTAAAACCCGGTAACGCCGCGAACCTCTCTACAAGCTACCGACCCATAAGCTTGCTCAGCTCTATTGGAAAACTTTTTGAAAGTATTATCAAAACTAAGGTTGATAAGGTCCTGAACGAAAAGAATATCTTACCTTTGCAACAGTTTGGTTTTAGAAGTTGTCATAGTACTGTGCAGCAAGTTGATAGAATAACCAAGTACGTTAAAAATGGTTTCGCTAATAATAAATCCACGGGCCTGGTTCTGTTAGACGTTGAAAAGGCTTTTGATTCCGTCTGGCATTCTGGGTTGATATACAAAATGATAACCTTCGGTTTCCCAGAGTACATCGTAAAACTCGTTAAAAGTTTCTTGTCTGAACGTTTATTTGTGGTTTGTGTAAATAACTCCTATTCTTCCGAAAATCATATTCCTGCAGGTGTACCCCAAGGCTCAGTATTAGGACCAGTGTTGTATAATATCTATACCTCCGACTTTCCACAACTTCCAAACTGTGAGTTTGCAATGTATGCAGATGACACGGGAGTATATTCTTCCGATGAAATTGGGTTCGTAATTGAACGTAATCTTCAATCGGCTCTCAACACCATTACGTCTTACTTTCATAGATGGAAAATAAAAGTAAATGCTTCGAAGACGCAAGCCATCTTTTTCACAAGAAAAAGGAAACCTTGTCTCTTACCTAGCCGACTTTTGTGTATAAATAATACTGAGATCAATTGGAGTGATACTGTAAAATACTTGGGTATTGCTTTAGACAAAAGACTTACCTTCAATAAACAAATTTCAAATACGGTAGATAAAATTAATAAAACAATTAAAATAATGTATCCGCTTATAAACCGAAAATCTCTACTTAGTGAAGAAAATAAGCTAATTATATTTAAGGTAATCTTTCAGTCGTTCATGTTATATGGTAGTCCAGTTTGGGGTAAATGTGCAAAAACACATATAAATAAGTTGCAAATAGCTCAAAATAAAGTTCTAAAACTATTACTCAAACTTCCTTGGCACTTCTGTACACTTGAGCTGCACGATAAGGCCAACATCGATCTAATTAGTATAAGAATAAACAAACTTAATAACAATTATATATTGAATTGTCAAATGTCCGATAATGCCCTAGTCAACAGCTTAGTTATTATATAGGTCAATATATGTATAATATTATATTTGTTATTATTTATTTATTTGCGCATATATTCTTGTAACTGTTTCAATATAGTATTTATTTATTTATTTATTATCATTTATTTTTATTTTATGTATTATTTCCTGTATGTATATATTTATTACTTTATTTATTTATTTGTTTATTAATTTATTTATTTATTTGCTTATCTGTTAAAGTATCTATTTATTATTAATTTGTTACATGTTATACTAACTTATAAGAATGTGTTCCTATTATTAATTTATTTATTAATTATTTATTGTTAAGTCATTATTAATTTTGCAGGTTTTCTTTTTCTTTTGTTTTTGTATTTATTACTTTATATTATTTATTTATTTTTCTCTCCTGTGATACTAGACTTTTAAGTAAATATTGTTACATGGTTCATCCATTATTATTATTATCATTATTTTATTTTATTTATTTATTTATTTATTTATTTATTTATTTTTTTTTTCTTTTTTTTTCACTCACATAGAGATGTTTTTTTTTTGTAGCTTTTCCTCTCGTATCATCTGTTCAATTCTAGCCTTTTTCACTTCCCAATATTCTTTTCAGTAGTAAGATATATTATCATAACTCTGTGTAAATTGTGCGGTTACGACCAAATATTGTTAAAATTCATGTAGCTACCAATAAATTAAAATTAAAAATGTCACTTCGAAAGTCATGAACAGGGGATGAATTGGTCGAATGTTGGTTATCTTAGTCATTTATGGGGAGGTCCAAAGCGAAACTTGGTGCTAATGGTGCACGTCTTAAGGCCCCTTAAGGTGGGTCAGAATTGGCTTCGGCCAGAGCCTGAGCCTGGACTGGGCTGCAGTTGAATCTTCAAGGATGACTTCAAAACCAGTTGTGGGTCTGGCGCTATTGTCTTCGTGGAGGCCGACTACACTAAACTTCACTACTCGTTAGGTGAGGATGCCACTGTTTTTCAAGCAGAGGTGTATGTCATCCTAATGGCTACCGATTATATTGTTAAGAATAAGTGGATGGGTTGGAATAGCTGCTTCTGTAGTAACAGTCAGGCTGCGCTTAAAGCCTTGCTCAACCGGTTCCAAAATACAAGAACTCTTTGGATTTGATCGCAAGACTGAACTCTTTGACTCTTGTCTGGGTCCCAGATCATATTGTGGGCAATGAGATCTCCGATGAGATTGTTGTTAAGCAAGCCTCAGAGGATGTTTTCTCAGGTCCTGAACCTGCGATGGGCCTTCCCGCGTCCTCGGTCAATGTGTGGCACGGCTCTCCGGGATGTAGATGGTCTAAACGATTGCTCCCTTACATTTGTAAGAAATAAACGGCATTCTTGCTGGCTCTCGACAGGAAAGACTGTTGACAATTTATAGGCGTTCTGACGGGACATTTTCCTTTTGCTAGGCTTAAGTGCCTTCTCGGCTTTCTCCGAAAGTCGGAAGAATTCCAGTAAAATGGGTTATACTGTGTCTTGCTTCTTGCTAGTTCAATGGACCAGTTGCGTCTGAGTGCTCCAGTGGAGTGTTTTATAACCTTACAATAAAAGTCCACAATTGTTAAATGTTCCCAGAGGAACCCAGGAATCGATTGCAAACAGTTTTGTGGAGGCCAACATTCGGTAAGTTGCGAACTTATGGCCTACTTCCTTTTTAAGATTATGGAATTAAAGCCCGAAACGTTGTGGACTTCAAGTGGGTCAAAATCCATTGTGGACTTGTCCACTTACGCAAAAGTCCATTGTGGACTTGTGACCCTGCATCGATCAAGTCCCATTACCACATAAAACCAAAAATATGGCCTGCTAACTCACCAGATCTTAATCTGTCGAATTACTATGTGTGGAACGTAGTTGAATATAAAACCAACAAACATTCCTACAATGCCATCCAAACTGTAAAAAATGTCATTCTCCATGTGATTGCTGATTGCTGAAGGTGGTTTTATTAAATAGGTATGGGCTACATATACACATGGTTGTATGTTAAGTGTGTCAAATTATTAAGAACGATCATTTATTTCTGGTGGATCAATAGACAAATCCACTCATTTTCATCGTTTAACTCTTAATTTAAAATAAGAAAAATTACCCCACTCTTATAAAAAAGATCTTAAATAAAATTATACACAACTAATCTATTTGCCCTTTCTTTTTTGATTACAGGTCAATACTATTCAATTGAAGATCATACGATCCGTTGTCGACGTTGCAGTCTGCTCACCCACTGAACCACAATTGAATTTATCTCATCGTATATCGTACGTCTAGAATTAAACCAAAGACAATATTCCCGCCAATTCAGCAAATACACAACAGAGAGACAATAAATAAACAATTAACAATCAGAAAAAAAAACTACCCCCACCCCAAAAAAAAAAGACATCCCACCACCAACACTTGAGAGCTTTTATAATCAGCAGCTATACTTGCAAATCACTGCATAAAACACAAAACTCTACATCCGCTGTAGCGTGTTTTTTGTTTTTTTTTTTTTAAGCTTATTATTTCCTTTCGTTTGGCAGAACAGTGTTTGGCTAACGATACCCACTCATCTTTGCTATGGCATCATCGTCGGTTCTTGCTAATAATCCAATTACAACTCACTCAACTCTCGGGACGTCCGCATCGCCTTCGTCGTCTTCTTCAGCAACTTCTCCCTCTAATTCGTCTTCGTCATCGGCGGCTTCGTCTCGTAAAAGGACCTACGACAGTGCACTTTCGATGCCAACATCAGCGAGTACAATGAAGGCCCCACCATTAAATACAGCCACATCTCTGGATGATGCAGCAGGACTTCGTCCAAAATCTTCCGTAACAATCGATATTGCAATGCACAACAGCGACGAAGCTGACAATGGACTGGAATTACCCATTGCTGTTGATTCTGCCAAAGGAGCCGGTCCATTTATCAATGGAACAAGTAGCAGTGTAAGCAGTATTAAGAAGAAGTATGTTCCGCCGCAAAGTACAAATAGTAGTGCTGTTGAATTCACGGTGAGTAATAATAAAAAGTGTGTACGTGTGTCTAGAGTCGCGTGGGGAACGTGTGATAAGGTTCGAATTCCAAGAGAACAGCTATTGTCGCGTTGTCACGATCGATTACGTGTTATCCGCGATTTGATTTGAGTGTGTGTCTCTTTAAAATGATCTCTCACGAATAACTCGATGTTCATAACTGAATGGAGAGGCGTTTACAAGCTATAGAAGGGGAATCAGTCATATCTCAAATAAGATTGAGCCGTGAAGGTGTAATGACACCTGAAGTGGTTTGCTTACTCACGAGAAATCATTTATCATTTCACGATGATTCGTAAGAACTTTCGGCCACTAAAAGCGAAATTGTAGAAAAGCATTCGTAATAGTGTTGTAGTTCGTATGGAAAGTTTTCACTCCAGATTAAAATCCCGGCGACTTAATCGATTAAACGGTCGGTAAAAAGGATGCTTTCAATCGATTTTGTGACATGATTAGCGCCGGAAGTTCCTTCCTAGTAATCCTGTTGAAAAGAAAAAACAAGTCTATGACTAGGCCACCATTACTCAACCCAAAGAAAATCACCAAATAAACACAAAAATATCTAGAATCATTTCCTTAAGTACATGTTGTACATCTGGTAAATCTGCTTTCCTCACTTTTATCTGTGTCTACCTTTCTGCCACAGAAATAGAAATAAAATTCCTCGGATGCATCACATACCGGCATTTGCTAATTAGCACTATTGTTCTAATTATCTTTGAATTACTGTTATGACCAGTTATAACCTTATCGTAAGCATATCCATTGTAGAACTGTTAACCATAAAATTTTCAAGTAGATCATCATTGACTGTTGTAAACCACGTCTATTCGAATAGATGAATTTTCCTGTTTTGGATCGAATCTTATCAGCTTATGGAAACGTGTATTTATAGTTTATAAACGATCAAGTGGATTACTATATGACAAACACGTGATGTTGACATCAGATGAGTGCGACAGAGAATTTGATTTTTATGCGCAATTAACACAAAGTTTGGGGTTGAGAAACCAAGGTCGTGCTTTGTTTTGAGTGCTTGTACTAGTACTGACATTGAACAAGAGTGTTGAAATTTAAATGAATCTAAAAAAAGTCTTTTTTGTATTGTACGTGCCACGTACTTGACCGTATGCACTCTAAGATGTCGCAAAGGAATTGCTAAATGCAGAGGCAGATGAGAGAGTGAAATTTTCTAAAGGTACTCAGGTCTGTTGAAATTGCTTTGCATTGTTTTTTTTTTTTAATTTGTGATTGGTTTTTAATTACAGGTAAGATAATTTGAAAATGATGTTAACCGGGACGTTGTAGGAAATACTCATCCGTAGACATGCACTACTTTTTCATGCATTGCTGTTAGATCGACTAAATTTTATAGTTACTCTCTGTTAAGTATGATTTTGATCAAAATTATGCTTCGTCAATGAATGGAATTTAAAACGACCTGCGTACAACAATTTAAAAGCTCAAAATGTACCCACCATAATGAACAACAAAAAGAAAACTTCCTGGACCTGAGTTTAATGACACTGTAAATCAAAATTGAAAATTAAATTAATAATCTTTTCTTTACATATGCATGTAAATACATACTCGCAGTTCAATCCATATCATTGAAGGTGAAATTAATCTTTATTTTGTTCATCTGGAGCATGTGAGAGGATTGCAATCTTTGCGCTTCGTTGGCATTATTTTGATCGTCTGGGCATCAAGTTAAAATATTCATAGCCTATAACCGCCCTGATGGAATAACCCACTAAACTGTGTAAATAGTATTGAAATTGGCTCAGCAGTCTCCTAGTTTAGGAGTGTTCACTTTCACAAACAGACACATGAGGCGAAGCGTTATCTAAGCGGAGTGGAAGACATTGGCTCTTATCTCTTTCGATGCATTCAACTTCTCCTATAGGTCGAATATGGTTTTCGTGAATATTACATATGTTTGGACACGACATTATAGTTTTCCACAAGTGGCCAAAAATTTTGTTAGCATCTTACAATTTAATGTTGGATTTAGTTCTTTGATAGGATGACTAGTCGTTGGTTTATCCTTCAACTTCTACTACTGCGGAACTGTTTCAAATATTTTTCGTATTATATTCACTTATGCACTGCACACGCCAAAACTTGTTTCACAAAATAAATAGAACTAAATTTAAACACTTTGTTATCTGATAAAGATTTCCTCAGTTCCGGAATGTGAATAACTTTCCAATGACGTCCAAGCACTATGCTAACAAAATATTTGTGGGTCGACAATCGTACAAGTTGCAAATTGAATCTGAGTAAAGCGTTTTTCCCTGACTCACACATGTCATGTATGCGCGCTTGTCATCGAACTCATATCAGCAAACACCACGTACACTGATCCCGCTTTCAATTTCATATCAACAACTAAGTCAATACTTGAACTTCAATGCCCCGAAAATTGCATTTCAAAAGCGTTGTCTTTCACAATTCGAAGCTACAAAAACAGTTTTTGTTTTTTAATTTTAACCAGTGTTTACCGCTAATTTGGTATTTGTTGTCCATACGGGTACTTGTTGTTCTTTAGTACCTCCGCAGTTTGTGGTGGTATTGTTTATTTGTGCTCATTTCTAAAAACTGCAAACTGCGCCAATGATATTTATTTTCCTCATATCTGTTTATAATTAGCTGAAATGAAAATGTTCACTGCGTTACCTATAGATACGAAATGTTTTGTTGTTTTTTTTTCGCTTGAAAACTAAAATCAACAAAATTTAAGGATGGGTCGATATCATTCTCGGCATATTATGTATGTTAGGTAATATAAGGAGCAATTGTATTTGAAATTAAATTTACTATGAAATTCTATTTGTAAACATCACTTAAATTCTTAGAAAAAATGCAATGGCGTGCACTATTTACGTTAGAAGAGCCAATTCAAGCGTGTAATTAATTTACGTTGTTGTATAGTTTATTCTTTCTCTCTTGTGCTACACTATGCATAGTCAGCAATATTAAAAACGATTTTGTTTACCTCGGGAGGTATGAAGACATTTCAGCAATTCAGTTGGAAGTTTGCATTCGCCGGCAACGCTAGTGAAGTGGAGCTGAATAGCTGAATTTTATTTCGACTTTGAATTCGAGTTTACGAGTAATATTGGTGTTGAATATTTTGCAAAGAGCAATTAAAAACAGGAACTTGTTTTTTTTGTGTCTTAGAAGTGATTTTAGTGAACGAAATGGGTCGAATGCTAACTATACCCTTGCCAGAGGATAGGGTATGTGATTTTTTGATCCTACCGAATTTTTTTTAACATTTCGTTTAGTAAGACTTAAGGTCTGATTTGTCGAAAACTAATTGCTACACATTATATATTTTGTGATGCGATCTGAAGTCCTAAATTGTTGAAACCCTTTAGTTATTATTACCGCGTACAACTGTTTTATTAGCGTCTTAAGGTAATTTGTGCTCTGTGCAGTAGTTTTTCATATGCTGTGGGATTGATTGTTTGAGGCTCGAAGGTCTGTTACAAATCCTGAACGACTATATTGATTTGTTTTGTACTTTGTTTACTAACTATGAACTTTTTTTTGTCATTTTTCATTAGTCTACCTGATTATGACATATTTTTCACTGATCTGTGCTCTGACTGCAAGATATTTCGATTTACATTCGAACACCAAGTGGAATCCTGTTGTCTATGGACTCCTGGTCAGTTTTAGTTATTATTTGTGCTGCAACTAAGACGGTGCTAATGAGTCATATTATGCAGTGTAATACACGTGGCACAACTACATATTTTCATGTTTTCTGACAGTCAAACCGCAGTGGAAGCACTTCAGTTATCCACGATAAAATCAAAGCCAGTTCTAGAGACTTTCATGTTGCTCTGGGAATTGACAAAGGAAACTTAATATTTCTGCACTGGATCCCGGCACAGTAATAACGTATGGGTAAAAAATGGCTGACCCACTAGTGCAAATAGCCACTTCACTAGATCTGAATCATTCTATGGAATGAGCAGAAGCCATTTAAAAATGATGGTTTAACTAAATCCAATTAAAGACACTGCAGGACGAATCCATATTAAATTAATGTTATGTATCTGATTTATCACAGAAAAACCTACAGATTTTAATCCGTATCTGCCTTTTGTAAATGCATCTTCATAGACTCAAATATATTCGAGCCCAAACTAGAAACTAAGTATAGAAGTGACGAAACCTCTATATATTCTCATGTGCTGGTCTAACGTCTATGTTTGCATAATTAACGATTTTATGGGAAACATTTGTATTTCTTCTTTCTTGCTTTCCTTAATCTGTGGAGTACTTTTCGTATTTAGCTCTCAATACTGATAGGATGTCTAAAATCGGCATTTGGATGGAGGTGCTGCAGTCCAGTGAAGAAGTCTTATTCACCAAGTTTTTTCAGTTACGATCATCGAGTTTATTGGTATTGATAAAAAGGAGATGAAAAATCTGCTCATACCCTGCTCGCTCGAATCGGATAAGTTTTGTAGGCAGATATTTATAAATATTACTGAACGCAATCCACTTGAGGTTTCGGCTACTTACATATGATTTAAAAGGCAGAAAGTAACCTACAATTTAACACAGTCTGTGCAACTTATATAAAGCGCTATCCCTTCCATACATGATATACGGATTGCAACTATGAACATTGAACATCTTACATGATTTTTAATATTACGATCAATTACCTTGACCAATGTCAAAGATCACTTACTTAATAGTCTCTCTCTCTAATATTACGTATGACTCCGATTAATGATGTAATCGTCTTAAACTCATTCCATAGCTATAGATTTCGCGCTGCAACAGACAAGTCAAAATGACATGCCACATGTAAAAAAATATAAACAGGAAAAATTGCCAACGTGGTGCAATACGTAGTTTAGTCTTTAGTCTCGCATCTCTCCATGAAGCATCGGTTCAATTGCTTTAATTTGTTGCGGGAGGAAGCATTCACTTATAGTGAAGAAAGCGATAAAAATAAAATCGCTTCTATGCAATTGAGATTTTTTAGTTGCGATGGAAGTACAATAAGTGCGAGATAACATTCATTGTCACGACCATACCCTGGGGCAAGAAGCAGCACCAAACACTTAAAAGTATTTTACTATCCGAAAGGAGAAAAAAAGAAACATTTTTTCAACAACTACTCGTAAATGATATTAAATGATTTCAAAGGAGAATGTGTGGGGAGTGTGTGTTGGATATAAATCAGGTGATGTTTTTGCCTCCCCTGTTGCCACCCTCGCCAACACCCCTATTTTTTTTCTCTTTTTTTTTTGCTCCTAATGGGGGTGACCTAGAAAATGTTAGCAATGTGGCGTTCCAGTGAAATGAGAACATTGGAAATAAATAAACTTGTTTGATGCGGCGAATGTGATGATGATTTTTTTTTTGAGTACTCATTGACTCATTTGTCTGTAGTATTAAATTTATTTTTTAAAGAAACGCAAATAATGCTGAAGAAATTTGTAAATTTGTAAATGAAATTGGATAGCAGATGATTAATGTGTGTTTTGTTTTCGTAATTTTTTTTGCAGACAATTTGCAAGCCGGCACCTTTCTCGTCAGATGAAGAGGCAACAGTTGAACGTGAACGATGCGATTATGGGCAAAAGATTACCTATCAAATGGCACGTTCTGGGCAGACACCAAGACGTGTTCGTGTATATGCTGATGGAATTTATGATTTGTTCCATCAAGGTCATGCCAGGCAGCTAATGCAGGTAAGAAGATCAATTATTTGTTTATTGTTACGTCGTTGAACGAGAAAAAATGTTAAGTATGCGGGGTAAGGACCTTTCGAAATACATACAAAATAAATTTGATCTACGTAGTTCTATAGTTAGATTATAGATATCCGGATGGAGGGTTTTGGTATTCTTACTCGGAGTAATTGTAAATTGTTATGTGTGTATACATATATGTATGCATCCGTAATATGAGATTTTGTAGTAGAGTCCACAGTCTATCTCGCGGTTGAATATGGCTACATTCTGGTGTTTTGTGCTGGGTTAATAGTTTCACCCGAAGAAAGCTTCGAGTGTAAATTTCAATAGCGTTAACTATGGTTTCGTAATTAGGTTCGTGAATATTTATTGAAATTATGTATACGTACTGACTAGTTACATACATGCATATACATATATGTATGCAGAGCCTGAGTGGCCATTATGAATACATGTTACGGTACCTGTAGACATTATTTCTTTATACTCGAGCGACTTCGCAGGACTCTGTACATGCGGATTTGAAATGCCAACAATTTTATGTCTGCTGCATTGTGTCTATCACTGGAAATACTACTGATAATGTCAGGCTACTTGTGTGATATGTTCAATGCATGTATTTAGGTATGATCCGACCAATAAAGTTTAGAACTGCTCTGATTTTGTTTAAACCTTGTATTTGTATCCTCAAAATAAAAGAAATCAAATTCGACGCAAGCAGCCGCATAATGTCCGGATCTTAGCTTTGATAACTTCAATTTGTGTTTCAGCGGGTACGTCTGTCCTTAAGGGCAATTTTTCTTCATTATTACGCAGCCCGTGCGTACCATCGATTTTTGATTCTAAACTTTGCTGGAAAGTCATGCAAATGCTGAACATGCTTTAAAAAAACATCTGGGTTTTCCGTAAAGAAAAAGTTGACGTCTTCATAGAGAGGCTGATAGCATGCATAATTTGTAAGAGATTATGGGAATCGTTCCCAAAATAATTATTGTTAAGAATATGTGAATGTGTTTTCTTGCAAATGCATTTTGTTGAATAAGAGGCTTGTTCCTTGCAAAGTTATTTAAATATTGCTCTACTGTTCCTTCTTTAATTTCGCCAAATGATATGACACCAGGGGCCGAATTACCGCAGTCGATAACGAGAAACTCGTTATCGAAATGTGAGGATTCGGCATTACCGCTCTCGTGATCGAGCATTCACTATCGAAATTTGAGATGACAGCACGCGTTATAGTGCGTCATTTCACTCGATCACTATTGTGTTGTCGAGCTATCGAGCGAAGCAACAAAGATGTGAGTATTTTCGTTTTCTAATTTTTTTTTTAAGGGAATTTACTAATATAATGATAATTTTTTTAACTAAGGTCCATTCAAAATGAGATCAATTTGTTGCAAAAAAATATTTTGGCCGATTTCGGATTTCGATTCGGGGCCGCAAACCAAGGGTCTCATAGCACAGTCACTTCAACACCGTCTGCAACGACGGCAAATTAACCCCTGTATAAAGAGGGGGCGCCGACGCTAAACGCGTTCGCGATAATCAACATCGGAATCCGAGGACAAATAAACGAATAGATCCATTGTTTACTTTATTTTAATTGCAAATAATATTTTTCTATCTTTTTTATCAACCGGAGAAATGTCACTTTGTGAGTTGTAGTACAACTTCTCTAGTACAATTTTATTTTCATTCGATACGTGAGCTTTCGAGTGCCATCATCCCAGTGAGGTTACTCTATCATTCGATCACGAATCCTACTCACTCACTCGTTATCGACTGCGGTAATTCGGCCCCAGTTCTTATTTCATGGACAGTAGGACAGGCAGTTGTTTAAAATATGTATTAACCTTCTGGTACACACGTCTAATGGTTAACTCTTTTAATTATTGTACGAATAAATTTGTAGGAGAGTAGAGATATGAAATAACTTGCTGATGTTGCAGTTAGAATTTTTTGATTCTCTTTTAATAGCAGCACTTTTGGTAGTGAATCAATCGTTCTTTTTTTCCTTTAGAAGTCTATGAAAATTCATTCGAGGGGAAAACTACGACGAACCGCAATGGAGAATTCTATCCCAATCGTTTCCCTACTTACATATGTATATCAGCGACTCATCTTCAAATGTAGAAATATTGAATCAAATATCTGATCAAACGGCATTTTTAATTTAACATTCCATAAAATTAGAAAAACGAAGAAATTTAACATTCAATTGTACTTCGACTTTAGTTAGATCTTTTCCTACGCATCGCTATATTTTTCTAGCGTCCTAGACCTAACATTCTTTTCGGACAATAAAGAGTCAATTAAAATCTAATTTTTTTCCAGGCCAAAAACATCTTTCCCAACGTGTATTTAATCGTTGGAGTTTGCAGTGATGAGTTGACTCACAGTAAAAAGGGTCGTACTGTTATGAACGATTCAGAACGCTATGAAGGTGTTCGCCATTGTCGTTATGTCGATGAGGTAAGTTGAGTGTCTTCGTTTTTATTATCTTTGTTCATAAAACTAATGCTTGTGTTGTCGTTTTTAGATAATCCGTGAAGCTCCATGGACATTGACTGATGAGTTTATAGAGGAAAACAAAATTGATTTTGTTGCACACGATGACATTCCATACACCGGTGAAGGTGTTGATGATATCTATGGCCCACTAAAAGCAAAAGGAATGTTTGTGGCAACTGAGCGCACAGAAGGTAAGATAATGCCGCGTGATAAGAAATAGGGGAAATTCGCTAAGTGGGTTTCAATGTCAAACACATGCAGCTTATCTATTTTCTAAGAACTTTAATCGGTTGTATACATTTAGTCACTGTATGAAACAGCAATCAGATAGTGGTTATAATCTACCTGTGGCACAGTAATATACATACAATCATTTAATTGTATTTTACTATACCACTCGTAAAAGTAAAATCCGCTAAGCACGTGGCGCGGACGAAACCTTCAATAGTTGGGGCCATGAAATTATGAAAAAAAAAAAAAAAAACAATTTCCTCGTGCAGGCAAAATACGCTATATTGCAAAAATTTAACTTTAATCACTCAAATGATAAGCAAGAGACATATTCCTCAATAGTCGTTTTATGAATGATCTTATTTGTTTGGTCGATTTTTTAATCGCTGAAAAATTTTCTGAGCATTACATGTATGTACATCCAGAAACATGTTAGAAAATGATGAGTATCTTGCCACTTCGTAAGAAATGATAAGGTCATAAATGCAATGGTTATAGGGTCACTGAAATGTAAGGTCAAATTTGGAACAAGCAAGAAATATCTGGAAATCGATTCCATTGACATGAGGAATGACGAATGATTTCTTAACAACGAAGTCTCTAACCAATATTTAAATTAAAAGCGGATAGTTTTCGTGCTTTAGAAGCATGAACGAACGTCTTTTTAGTATAAAGAAGTGCATACACATATTTAGCGGAACAGACCGTAGGTGGTCCAGAGCCTAGCTTCTCGCCTTACATTTTTTCGCACAAATGGAAGCGCATATCCGGAAGGCATGAGAAGTTTTCTCATGACAGGGACTACTCTCGGACGTTTGTCAGACATTCCCGAGAGGTGGGATCGAAATAAATCTTATTGGTGTTTTCTGGGATTCGAACCTTTCGTTCAGTATTAACCAGTGAACCACCACGCCCAAATTTTCTGAAATTTAGTACCCCTTTTATTAAGGTTTTGAACAACTAACACATACATCCATCCATCTGTTACCATTCCCATTCAATAGGCTTTCGTTTATTTTTGCTCAATGAGAGTTATAACCATTTTCCAAAATAATTCTGCATGTTTGTAGGAGTTCAAAAATTAGGTAACGCATTACTCATTTATACGCAGTCTTACAATTAATAGGGAATTTGTAGAGGTATTTATTGAACTCCTCGTTAGAATTTGGCGTATTGTGTGATTTGAAGGTCAGCGATATAACCCAAACAGCTCGTTATCAGTGCCTACTTTGACGTCGCAGATCCAGGTGACGATTTTATAATTGTCGATGATTTCAACCTCCCCCTCTTGCAATGGGCTCCATCGGAGGACGAATTATCATTTGTTCCAACTAATTCCTCCTCAAATAAGGAAACCCTCCTCACTGATCGCCTTTTTGATTCCGGCCTTTTTCAAATTAGTGGTATCACCAACAACATCGGTAGGCAGTTAGATCTCATTTTCTCATCCGACGCCCATAATTCACTGGTTACCGCGAGTAACCATCTTCTCTCTACCCTTGACCACTTTCACCCTCCTCTCGCTCTTACCCTCTCGTATGAACATGATAGCATAACCGTTGACTCAGAGAACTCTCTTTCTTTCAACTTTCGTAAAGCAGACTTTGTTAAACTTAATAAGCTGGTCAATCTTATAAACTTCAACCTCTTTCTAAACAATCATACCCCCATTGATATCGCTCTCGAATTCTTCTACACAGCAATCTTTGACTGTCTTCTCCAATCTGTCCCATATGCGCGGAAAAACTGCTCGTCATCCCCTCCCTGGTATAACAATGAACTGCGTACTCTACGCAATGTCAAAAACAAATTGTGGAAAACTTTCCTCAGATCCAGATCTTCGTCGGATTTTACAAACTACCATCAAGCTTACTCACGCTTTTCCATCCTCTGCGAATCCCTCTATCTCGAATATCTCGATAAAATGCAATCAAAGCTAATCACGGATCCTAGGCGCTTTTACCAATTTATTAACGTCAAAAGAAAGTCCGATGGTTTCCCTTCCACTCTAAAATTGTTTAATACATCATCTGCTGACCCAAAAGTAATCGCCAACCTCTTTGCGACTTTCTTCAGCCAATTGTACTGTGACCATGTTCACGAACCGGACCGTGACTACTTCTGCTACCTGAATAACTGCCCACAAACCTCCTTAGTCTCTGTTGACATCAGGACCTATATGGTACGCGATAAGATTAATCGGCTCAAGGATGACTTTTCCCCCGGTCCCGATGGTCTGCCCGCCATATTTCTAAAAAAATGCGTTAATGGTCTATGTCAGCCCCTTACAACTCTTTTTCGACTCTCACTCTCTCAAACTGTTTTCCCAAAAGTATGGAAGGACTCCTTTATTTTCCCTACTCATAAAAAAGGCAGTAAAAACGACATATCAAACTACCGTCCCATAGCCAAACTGTCTTCTATCCCCAAGCTCTTCGAAAGCATTGTCTATGACTCACTGTATTTTCACTACAAATCCATTTTCTCCCCACAACAGCACGGTTTCTTAAAGGGTAGGTCTACAACGACTAACCTAACGGAGTTTGTTTCTAAGACACTGCAGGCATTAGAGGATGGGAAGGAAGTGGATGTCATCACCACTGACTACAGCAAGGCGTTTGATAAAATCTGTCATCGAACGATTTACCTCAAACTTAAAGCCCTTGGTTTTCCACCCTTTTTTATTTCATGGCTGAAATCGTACCTAGAGAAACGCCAGTACAGAGTTCTCTTTAGATTTTCAATCTCTGACCCCATTAACGCCACTTCAGGTGTTCCTCAAGGCAGTCATCTTGGTCCACTGATCTTTGTCTTAACTATAAACGATATTGGCCACATTATAAAAGATTCAGATCTGTCTATCTACGCGGATGACATGAAAATCATTAAGTTAATATCAACCCCCACCGATTCTTTGTTACTTCAAAATGACCTAAATTCATTCTACAAATGGTGCGAAAAAAACTTCCTAGAACTTAATGTCGAAAAATGTCAATGCATAACCTTCTCCCGTAAACGCCTCCCCCCACCTCTCAGAACATATTACTTTCACAATGAGCTTGTTCCCTCAGTCTCCTCAATACGGGATCTGGGTATTATTTGTGACAGGGAGCTAAACTTCCGTCCCACATTGATCAAATTATACTCAAGGCCAATTCTTCTCTCGGTTTTATAAAACGCTGGTCCAAAGAATTCTTAAACCCCTACGTCACAAAATCCCTTTACATTACCTTCGTTAGACCCCTCCTTGAATACGCCAGTCAAGTTTGGTCACCATCTCACGACATCCACTCTCTCAGAATCGAAGCTGTGCAGCGCAGGTTTATCCGTTTTGCCTTACGCGGTCTCCCATGGGCCGACAACTTTATCTTACCCCCCTACGAAGATCGCCTAAAATTAATTAATATGCAAACCCTTGTAAAACGTCGCGAAGTCGCCGACATACTCTTCGTACACCAATTATTAACTGGTACGATTGATGCCCCCGCACTTCTAGAAATGATCTCCCTTTACACTAACCCACGTAACCTTAGGTCCGTACCGCTCTTTCGTCTCCCTCACCACCGCACCAACTACGGCTATTTCGAACCAATCTCAAGAATGCTGCGTCTGGCCAACAATGCTCAGAACATCCCCGACTTCCATTATTCCATATCCTCCCTCAGATCTCTCTTATCCAGTTAGTTTTAAGTTAGTTTTAAGTATTAGTTTTAAGTATTAGTTAAGTTTTGTTAAAAAATTATGTGGGCCCCAGGGCCCGGTTAAAAAAAAAAAAAAAAAAAAAAATTTGTTAGGTTAAGCTAGTTTAAGTTATAGCTTGTACTAAGCTTCAATAAATATAATAAATAAATAATACTTACAGGTTTTTCTTTTTTTGCTCGCGAGTAAGTGTAGTCCTGCCTTAGTTGCTATTTGTGTTGTCTTCGTAAACAGTCTAGGCACTAACTTTCGCAACTTGTATTCTGCATATTAATTCTCAGAGTATTAGCGAATGGAGTGATGCAGAAAGTGAGTTATATCCTCATTCAGCGTAGACTCCAGCAAAGTCCAGTAATAAATACTTGGTCAACTTGTTTTCGGTTTAGAGCTTTATTATATGATTAGGTATTGGGTTCTAAAGCGTAATAGTTTAATATTATCCGGCGAACCAAGAACCTTGAGCTCTTCGCGAAGAAGTTGGTATGCTTTACAATACATCGAGTATAGTTTCTAGCTCCAAGGCTGTCGTGTTCTAATTTCTTTAAACCATGCCTCGATATGTAAATTTACTTTATTACTATTTAGAAGCTAAATAAAATATCCACAATTCTATCTTTATGGCACTCTTGAAGTGCGCGTTTGAAATCTCTATTTTCATGTAAATAACACATCGTTGTATTGTAATTTATTATAATTGTATCTGCACCATATTCATGTAGAAGTAACCAAACATTTTTATTATTCTTTTCAGGTGTTTCTACCTCGGATATTGTGGCCCGTATTGTCAAGGATTATGATTTATATGTCCGTCGTAATCTGGCACGTGGCTACTCAGCCAAAGATCTTAACGTATCATTCCTGTCGGAAAAGAAATTCCGCTTACAAAACAAAATGGACGAACTCAAGGATCGTGGTCGTCGTGTAATGACCGAAGTGAAGGGTGACATAATAACCAAATGGGAGGAGAAATCCCGAGAATTTATTGACGCTTTCCTTCTGTTGTTCGGACGTGAACGTCTAAATCACTTGTGGAATGAATCAAAGGGAAAACTAATTCAAGCTCTCAGCCCACCGGGTAGTCCTGGTGGTTCAGTAAATGGTGACTATGACGATTACGATGATGATGATGATATTCCAGATGTAAGTGTTGATCATTCACCATCAGCGAGGCGTTCCTATCGTACAGCCGGCCTAGCAGCGGCGGTCAGTAATGGTGAAAGGACGACAGAAAGGCGTAACAGCAGGCGACCGGCGGCCGCACACAGTTCAGATCCAGAAGAAGACGAAGACGATGACTACGAGGAGAGAAGGAGCAATTAGGGTTGTTAAGTCACACAGATTTAGATATACTATTGACATCCTTTACCTCATTAAATTTTCCTTGCTTACATTTACTTCAATATTCTATTTTTCTCTCTCTTTAGCATGTAGGCATTAGTCTCATAATAAGAACTTTTATTTTTATTTCAAATTAATGTTAGTTGTGTGAAATATCTGGAAAAAAAAAAGAAAACTTCAAGAGAGTACGCATGCAGCTTTATAAACAAAAAAAAATGTATTCTCTTTGCCTGTTGGGTGCATGAAAACTAGAAAAAATACAAAAGAATCGTTGCAAAAAGACATGAAGAAAAATATAAAACAAAATTTTCTTTAGACTGAGAATGGATTAAAAAAAAATAAATGAAAAATCAGAAAGAGCGAAAATGCGACAGCAGACAGAGTGAAATTGTGTTGTGGCTGTGCTACTCCTGTTCCTACTATACTTTAAACAATTAATTTTTTGTTAATTTTTATTTGTTTTCCTTCAACTTTGTTGCAGCGAACACTTTTTTTTAAGATATTCTGTTAAAATTCTTATCTTAAAGTTATCGTAAGCTTCTGTAAGAAGGTTCAGTTTTTGTGAAAAAGAAAAAACAATAAGTATTCCCTAAAAAATTGGGTTTTTTGTTTTTATAAAAATAATTTAAGAAATTTCTGAAATATAACACGAAATATTGTTTAGCTTTAGTTTATAGAAATGTTTTTTCTTTTTAATTTATTAATGAAAATGAACTTTTGCTGGTATATTGTTTCGAAATGGAGATGTCCTTTTTCCAAACCAAATGAAACTGTTTTATTTAGAGATACTGAACAAAAAAAAACAAAAAATCATAGTGTTACACGTGAGTCTAGTGAAACCAAATGTTTTCGAGTTAAAACAAAAACAATATTATAGTGTTTAAACACCAACATTTGTAATGAATAAGCGCGTTCGCTAGTGAATTACAAACGCGTATGCTTAATATTTACGCATAAAAATGAAACTTGTGATGGCACAACACCAGAAAATGTTTAAAATAAAATTGCAGTAAATAACCGCAATTTTGAAATAATAACAAACAAACAAACAAAATCTCTTTCAAAAGAACATTTGAATTTAAATTATAAAAAAAGATGATACAATTTTAAATTATATACATATAAGCAAAAAAGTTGTAGTAAGGTGGTTATTTTTTATTAAAACAAAATTTTTGAGAGTAAAAAAAGTCGAAAACTTAAATAAAAAAAAATAAAAAATAAGTGAATAAAAAAGTATCGATTGTCATGAATAGTATATATACGTAATGATAAGTGGTACATTTTAATGCGAACATTTTGAATAAAATTATTTACTAAATTTAACGAAAACCTTTTCTATTCATAATTTTATTTTCACTGTTATTGAGTTCAAAAAAAGGTTGCTCTCAATCGGAATCAAAAAGTCGGCTTTTGGGAATTCTTCCATTTTATCTCTGCTTTCAGCAAAGATTGTAGTCGTTCTTTGTAGCCCTTAATTTTATTAGGAATCTCTCGTACAATAGTAGAACCGATTTAGATATCAAACCACAACCGCGAAGATAAATAAGAACTGCAGGTGACCATAGTATACAAATTTAAAAACGCTACAGTATGTACCAGCAAACTGGACTTCCACCAATGATTCTTCAATGAAATGAAATGCACGCATTAACTCGCCACAATGTGGCCAACAGACTACAAATTTGTCTTGTATAGAATGATGCCTTCTGCAAGAACTTCAGAACTCCTTGGTGCGGGCTGGGAATAACATCCCGTTTTATAATCCTTTTATCTTTGTCGGTGGTATGAGTACAGACAGTATTCATCGTCATCAATAATTATTTCAGATAATCGGGGTCTGATGAAAATTTTATCCGGGAAGGTATCCCAACATAAATGTGAATAAATACCTTGAAACCAAATTAACTTAATCTAAACGAGGAATTTGTTCTGTTTGAAGAAAATGTATCAAAAATAAATACATATGTATATTGACTACAGTTCGAAAGACAAAATAATTTGTGGTACTATACGGAGGTCAAATATGGAGACACAGGAGATTTACCGCTTTTGAAAAATTTCTACATTACTGCGTAAGAAAAGTTTTAATGTTGCCGATATATACTCGTACATATGCTTTACTTGGAAACCGGGATGGCCGCCTTGTTCTTGGAAACACTTGAACTGCACTTTAACTATAAAATATTGCAAAAGTAATGGGAATGAAACAAGAAAGGCTACCAGAGATAAAGATAATAATTTCCCACATAATTTCATCAAAAGGACGCCTTGTACAAGGGACTAACAAATTAGCACAAAACTGTGAGGACAGAGGAACCTCACAACACAATTTTACGCTATACTAGGGAAACAGATGACTCCCTTTACGATTAGTATAAAATATATTACACCAAAATGTGGTATAATCTACCGGAATGAAATATTTTCTTAATTGCAATTAAATCGACAAAATAAAAATTTTATTTGAAATAACGGGAAAATTGATAAACTGCAACATATGTATATACCACGCCGACCAAGGCGTCCGATAATTTTTGATCTCTGCAATCTTAGAGAACATTGAGATGTGTCCATTTTATCACAGTGTGTCCTATTCTTATGGCATCCTTTGCATCACAAGTACTAAGAATTGAGGTTGCCCCTATACTCTTTGGTCCCGTGCACTTTGCTTTAAGTGAGTTATCTAAACCCAGGTTCTTAGTATCTCTGATCCTTTGGTACTTAATACAAAGATTGAGTTGGGAGCTGGGATTCGAAGATCATTTTGGCTGCAGTGTTTGTTATGCAGCCGTTCGATGTAACCAAGCAAATGTAAATGGGCCTTCGTTTTATGACTCTATCTGCATTTTGGTACAATCGATAGAGTTCGTGGTTGTATATTCTCCTCGAATGGCCGTTATCCCATACATGACCAAGTATCCGACGAAGTATTTTTCTTTCGGAAGTACTCACAATTTGAAAGCATTCCTTATAACAGCTCTGGCATTCGTATATTACAACAGGAAGGACAATCGTTTCCGAGAGTTCAATGCCGTCAGATCTTCATCAGGGCGAAGTGAAGTGTGAAATTTTTATTTGCTATTTTGGATGCATAATGTAATTATTTGCGCCCCGAGGTAATATCTACTTTTGATGTCGGTTCTTCAATTTTCGTGAAACTTTAAATGATGTCGATATGAAACAGTGTTATTTGGAAAAATGTTGCAAAAAGAAAAAAAAAATATTTTGAAACAAAGCAGATGATTTTCGTGATAGAATCTCTCCACTCCAGCCCTCATACCTAACCTAACCTAAGTTCTTCTGAATAAAAAAACTAACTTATTCACAATGTAAGCTTAAGGAACATATCAGGAAGATATGTGTTTTAAAGCATCTGGGTGTGTTAATTTTGCAATGAGAAAAACCAACCTTCAAACTACATCCTAGGAAGCATTGAGACACTGATCCATAGCAGAACTCGCTGTGTCCTGTGTGCGAATAAGATACACCTTCTGTATCTAGATTAAAACCACATTTTCAAATTTCTAAGGGAAAACTTAGCTTGTAAATGAACGAACTCAGCGTCGAAATTTTGAGGATCGTCTGCATGGCGCGTGCTAGTGTGGTGTGTACATTTATAAGTTTAATATAGGTAAAGTACTGAAGCATGAGTGATAATAAGCATATTTATGATCGTATACATACAGTATAAAGCTCTTTCAGCTTTTGGGACGTTTTCTTCATCGCGATAGTTTCAAATCTATCCTCTTTCCTTAATGGAAAGTTACTATGTATTCTAGACACCATTGCTCTACCATCTTGGCGTTATTGTTACATAGTCTGCAAAACCAACTGTGGGAGGGACTCTAAAGTAACTTTTCTACACTCTACATACACATACATAACTTACGTTACCTAAGGTTAAGATGAAAGGGGATGTTCACAAGTTTTTTAGCCCCTCGCCTTAAATCTACAGAAATTTATTTAATCAACAAAAAGAAGTGAGAAAGCAATCTACGGCCCCGCAAACTAATTACGTGGGTTATGGCCAAAGGATGCCCTCTGCCACAAGAGTGCCAGAGAATTCTATATTTAGCTATTTTGCGTGTACTGCCTTTCGTGTTAGTGTCTTCTTTCGTTTTGTTTATGGGGGGTAACATTATCTTCATGTTCTACTGCAGTTAATTTGCTACACCAATGCGAAAGGTAGACCGCGCTTTTCCTTTTGTGGAATTCTTTTCTATTAATGTTTTCTCCTTCGTTCCTTGGGAGAATGGAGAATTACAAAAAAGTAATTATGTTGTTGGTTGGAAAAGAAAACGTCTTGTGGTAGGTAGGGGTAGCTACTTTCTTGATGCGGATGTAGAAGCTAGTAATAGTGCTTGTGCTACCTCATTTTACCAGAAGTAATTTTAAATACTCTTACATACTTACTCATGCAACTAAAGGTGAATAGCAGGATGTAGAAAGCATGTAGACTAGTATTCAATTTTCAAACCGAAGGAAATATAATTAAATTTTCTAGTTCGTGAAAGGTATAATTAGAAGAGTTAATTTTCGCATAAGGGCCGATGTTATTGGAGAATGTGATTCGAGTGAAACTGTAAGTTACATTGAAGGGTAACTTGTTCTGTATAGTATTTTATATTTGAGTCCCACAGAGAGTAGGCTTCTGGGAACTGTTTGTACTGAGAATGTGCAAAACATGGCCACCTCCAAGAAGAATATCATTTCGATCCAAAACCAGCCCAATCAATACTTCTTAGATAAATTTATCGATTTACAGAAAGCCAATTTAAATTCATTGATGAATAAGATTTTAAAGTGTTCGGGTGACGTTCTACCATATGGAGGACCAGATTTAATGACAAGGTCGCAAAATACTGGCCTTTTAGCCTCTGGTGTACTTGAAGTGCGATTATTTTTTGCATTTGTGATTTTAGTAGACTTTGCAGCAAACACGCATGACGTAGGTAATCTGTATTTCGATTTCAAAAGCCAGAGCCACCATGATTGCAAGTGATTGAAGGAATGTAGTGTTTGAAAGAATGTATGAAATCACAAATGATTGCATTGAATGGTGGAAAAATGAATGCAATCTTTGCATGCTAAATGAATGGTGATTGCATTCATTTTTCTGAAGTCCCAATATGAAATCAATGAATGCAATCATAAAACTGAATTCATTAAAGAATGCATTTCAAAATGATTGCAATCTTTTACAACTCTGATACACAGCCCGTGAAGTGTCTGTTTCCAGATCATCTTATCATATGTTTGGCATGGCCTGTGAGATTGTGCTATTTAAAGCCGTTGTGGCTTTTTGTGGCGTTGTTTAAAATGTATGACATGAGGAAGAGTTTAAAAATTGGTTACCATTGTCATTTGCATTTTCAAGGACATCAACATGAACTTTATTTTTGAGGCAATGGAGTTAAGTATACTCGTATAAGTCACTTCTTCCTGGAAGTCGAGAAAAGTACAGCAGCCTGTTATTGTCCTTGTTTTCTTAGTTGACTCACTTGGAATCATCATATTTTTTCCTTTAGCAGCTGGGTGATAACCCTCCATTTATTTCTCTTGAATGACGTTCAAAATAAATACAAGTAAGGAAAATCCTAGAACTACTGCAAATGTATAATTATTTATAACAATCAAACAACACTTCAATTCTGTCCTGCTTTGATGTATGCTACTTATATGTATGTGTATGTGATTTGGTTCTTTGGCACAATTGAAATTTGCCAACAGCTGCAGATGGCAGTTTAACTCCCTTCATTAGATTCTCCGTACAAAATTTAAATGTAAGAAGGTCCCATCCCCAATTTTACGTCATGTTTGAAGTTCATTGAATGTCTGAGAATAAATTCCTAAAAGAAACTGAATAATCATGTAAAGAATCAGGACGAAGACATTATAAGCTTCTCAGGCAGTTTGTACATCTGCTTAATTAATTTTAA
Source organism: Blera fallax (assembly GCA_946965025.1). Taxonomy (NCBI): domain Eukaryota; kingdom Metazoa; phylum Arthropoda; class Insecta; order Diptera; family Syrphidae; genus Blera; species Blera fallax. Next base: position 80,487,254 of record OX337245.1, on the reverse strand, counting down.
ATTACAAACAAATTCCAGTAAGCTTAAATTTTAAAGACGAGAACAGCTGCATGCGAAACCTATTTTTCCTGGCCTCCATTAGTGGATGTGTCCTTGTTCTGTCTTGATTCGCATAATAGAACGACAAGAAACATTAATTATGTGATGAGTGAATAATAAAAGTTTTTCGGACAGAATACCTTTACAGATAATATTGTATGTTTGACATAAAATTTGAGAAATACCTTGAAATATTTTCATGTCAACAAAATCCTTTCTAAATCAAGAGAAACGTTTCTATGACTACATTTTAAGCTCACGTGGAAGTGTTTCATTTAGTTTTCCGCATGAATTCGCCGTTAAAGGATATTTCCACCATTTGAATTTGTACGTTCAGTTTTTTATTTCCTTTTGTGAGGAGAAAGGTCTTTGGATAGACGGCATTTTCGATACCTATCCATGCAGAGGGTATAAAGTTGGATAAAGTTGTATGTATCCGTGTGTAAGAACATTTTAGATTTTCAGTAAGCAGCTGCACTAGAACCAAACGACCGATATCGTTCCAAAAGAATACGACGCAGAAAGAAAGACGATACCTGCTTCGAATTTTTTTGTTTTATGATTTATTTTTAAGGGATGGATAGGTAGGTTCCTTGAATTTGGCGTGGAGACCATGATTTTAAGGGAAAAGTAATAACTGTCTGACTTGGCAAAAGTGTCTTTCTTTATTACATGCTGCAGATAATCTTTATGGGACTTGAAAACTTAGAGAGATACATAAGTAAAATGTATTTATTGTTAAAGAAACCAGTCTGAGAAAGCTTTGTATTCGGTCTGGTAAGTGTTTCTATGTACTCTAGATCAATTTGGTTCCTTTGACAATGTATAGTGTCATCCAACAAGGGGTGTCATTTAATGTTTCGCCATTGTTGAACTGTCAACATTCAACTATCATTGCGATGACTTTTGATTATTCTGAGTGATGAGGCTCATTTCCATTTGTCCGGGTACGTAAAGAAACAAAACTGTCGCATCTGGAGCTCCAAAAAGTCACGAGAAATAGTGCAGAAATCTCTCCATCCACAACGAGTGACAGTTTGGTGCGGTTTTTGGGATGGCGGTGTCATTGGCCCTTATTTTTTCGAAAATGATGCTGGTGCGACCATTTCAGTGAATGGATTGGGTTACCGAACAATGTTGACTGAGTTCTTTTTGCCTGAAATTGATGCTATGGACGTGAACGACGTTTATTTTCAGCAGCACTGCCATGCCACACAGCTGTTGATACAATGGGTCATTTGCGTGACAAATTTCTTGGGCGTGTGATTTCTCGAAATGGAAACTTCAATTGACCGCCGAGATCGTGCGATTTAACACTATTAGATTTTTTCCTTTGGGGCTATGTTAAATGAAGTACACGCCAATACTCCACAAACGATTCATGATGCACTACAAGAAAATATCAAGACTGTTTTTCGCAAAAACTTGATGGATAATTTCATCAAAAGAATGAGTTGCAAAAACCGGAACTGAAAACAGAAATGAATACTATAACGACATTAGCTATCCCCCTGACAACAAAAATTCGACAAGATTTCAACAAATACTCGGTGAATTCAGAACACTGAAAGTGGCCAGATTCATAGTAAAAGACCCTGGTCACAACATCGCTAAATGAATCCTTCGCTCAGGCTGAACACAGGGAAGATTGATGGTAAGATTGATAACGGCACACTTCAACCCCAACAAACATAGATTTATATCTGGGCAAACTGCGAGGAGGAAGGGGAAGTACATGAAACACTTCTTTTGCAACTGCCCTGCAGCAGCGAGGTTGAAACAAAAGAGATTATTCAGCAAAAATATCAGATCTAACATATCTCAGACAAAAAGGACACAGTGATGTAGTGGAATTCGCCCCTTAGACACTTCCCTTCTCCTCAAGAAAGGGTGATGGACACTACACAGCTGTATAAAGATACCCACTAAACGAAGTAAATGGAATAGTGGATGGCTATTACGCCTATATTTTCCACCATCGAAATTTCTAAAACACAACCAAACCTCGCGGTTGGTAAGGGTAACACAACGGGCGCATTGAGGCTTACATGATGGCCCAAAGCTAACCCCCTATAACCAACTAACCACATGTGTAACCATCATGTTGTACAACCAGTGCATCATAAAGGCGTTGAGTGATATAGCAGGGATGAGCGTTTCAGTCTATCGAAGTTATTATCTTTGGGACAATTTCACAGTTTGGTTAACAAAGGGAAAACATATTCTTTTCACAGAATTTAAAAAATCTCATCCGTAGATGATAATAACAAATAAGAATTAAATCGGAATTTCCCAGTTGAACGAGAGAAAACAAAAAAGGTTCAAGCAAAACGGAATCCACAAAGTGTAAGTGAAAAGTAAATAGAAGAATTTTCTCAAAAACGCATCATTTAAATTGCTAATTTCATGGCTTTTGGGCAGGATTCCATAAAAAAAGGACCCATCTGGAGTTGTTCCTTTTGCAAAAGAGGATGAACAAAATTTTACATTAGATGCACGTATTACACGATTTGTAGAACAGCGACGTGGCTCATGATTTACGAGCTTTAGAGAGAATTGGAAAAACACACGCCAAGATGGGACAATTATGGTCCTTTAAATTTGTTTTGCCTTATGGATTTTACAAAACGCGATAAAGTGGTTGAAATCGGGAGAATAAGGACTCGATTCGATCTATATTAATGAAATTATTAAACGTGGTCTGCGAGCAAATTCAATTTCTCCACATTTCACATCGTAGCTCTCGGCTCCATACCGAAAATTGATAATTATCTTAAGACAAAAATGCTTTTGGAAAGTATTCGTACTTTTGATTCAGTAGAAAGTACAAGAGATGTGAAATTAAACGAATTCTACGAAATTGACTCAAGAATTAGGTATGTCACTGTTGGTTACGACCTAACCGTAAGGAGATTGAAATATCAGCAACACTGCGAACTATGTACCTACAATGAAAACACTGCGAATACCGTGATTGTGACATTTTATTTGGCTACCAGCCAATTAGGTTTACTTAACAATAAAAATAAATTTTCAACGACTTCAACTCTGTAAAGGAATAAAGAGGACATCTAAGCGAATAATTACGACTGGTTACAGTTCAGGTAAACTTTTGTGGCTCTTATTCCTACCTACTTTGTGTGAAAGTTGGAGCAGTTTCATTAACAATGGCTAACGGTAAAGTGTTTAATGGAATTGTTCGTTACAGTTTTCCACCATCTGTCAGGTGCAGGCATTTAAATGGGTTGAAAAGTTGCTTCGACGAGTGGCATTTCGAATTCGAATTCTTGTAGTTTTTAAATTTAAATGAAAGAGTAAAGCAAAAAGTGGTGTGCCCCTGGCATATAAAAAGAAACGTCTTCAGGAGTATGAATATGCAAATATGGTTTCCCTTCTTATTTAGTTGGAACAAATCTAATAGGGTTGAGGAGTTTCAGAACCCTACGTACAGACGATCATGGACATGTATGACGGAGCAAAGACAAGATTAAGATGCCCGCCGGAGTCACCGAAGAGTTCCCAGTTTAAGTCGGTGTGCACCAGGGAAGGATCTTAAGTCCTTTGCTATTTATTGCAGTCTTAGATTATCTACTTGAAGGAAAAGTGACGGACCCCAAAGTGCATCATTTATTCCTTGCTGACGATGCCATCATAGCGAGTATCAAACGTCCCTGCAACGAGCACTTAATGTGCCTATTTCAGACATCATGTACAAAAAGTATGAGGGCAAATTAACGGCAGCTTGATGGCATTAGAAGTTCACAGATCAGAGGAAGCCTTTACGTCAAAGAACTCATCTCGAAAAAGTTGGAGCACGGCCGGCTCAGTTGGTATTGTCATTTTCAAACAAAATTTATTGCAACAAAGAAACTAATCATTGAAATGTCATGCAACTTTGACCGCAATCATTTGAAAGATGACACTTCCCAAAAGTCATAGTGACTTTCAGTGTTGCCATATCTTGGTTAGCCTCATTACTGATTGAACTGCCCTCGTAATTTATCAATAACTCTCCTTGTTGACACGTTCATATAATTAGATTATTGTTTTGTTCAGGTTAATTAATTTTTTTCTTACTTTCGCTTTTCGCTTGAAAAGGATATTAATTAAACTTTATTAGTTGGAAGTTCTGATGATGTATCCTGTGGATACTGGTTTTTTTTTTCTCCCCCTCTACTGCTATTATGTGGGTTTGCTATAAATACGATTGTCAGTGCACGTGTACTATGACCGATAGACATTTTTTTTCGCTATCATCGTGAGTAATGAAAGTGTATCCGAATTGGCTTACATGTTATTTAAATCACTATACAAACTTCTGACGTAAGATGGACAGTCAAGGTTTTTCATATCAACAAATGAACCATACAAGCCATATCCGAAAGGCAAATTGAGAAACTCTCTCTTGACAGTTACTCTCGGACGTTTGTCAGACATTCGTGAGAGGTGGGGCCGTGAAAAAACTTTTATTTTGTGTTTCTGGGACTCGAACGTCGAACCTCCCGCTTAGCGATCCAACGCACTAACCACTTGAGCCATGACGCACAGGATTGTAATAGTAATGGGAAAAAATATCACAAATAAACTGCACTTCGTCTTTATTGACCTGCAGAAGGCAATTAACAGCTTCCAAAGGAGGCAGGTACTTAGAGTTCAAAGTGCACCAGAATACTATATTCTGGTAGTAAAATATAAGCCACAGGCTTAAAATCAAAGAGAAAGGGTCAGCAGGTGAATTTCAGATTCAAGTAGGGGTACCGGAAGGTTCCGCATTTAGTTCATTAGTATTAAGTCTAGTGATGAACTATGAAACTTTCAATGGCACCCAAGAACATCCTTTCGTGAGAACATAAACGAAAAGCAAACAATGTTTGAGTTACATGGGTTAGAAATCAATAGCCCAAGGATACTGATTCAAGCAATGTGAATTCTTTAACCAATCAGCTGCATCCAAATTCATCTATCTCGAAAGCGTCTCCTGCAGTGGAAAGTAAGAACCTTCAAATATCTTGGATCAGTGCTCAGGAATAAAGAAAATACTTAGCTAGGCAGATAGGTAGATAAAGTGGTGGTTCAAAGAGAACCCAATTAGCGCTGAAGTGCGCCATTTTGTTACCACAAACCTCGTGCGAACCTGTTTAAAGGAAAGGAGTGGGTTGGTTGTGATTTTATTGTGGTTAAACCCAGCCCGCAAAATTTAGATAAAGATAGGGGTCTCCAATCCTTATTATCTCGTTGAGATCCTCGAAGAAGGGTTTACCAAGAGTAAGCAGTTTGGCCCTCGCTAGTACTGGACATCTGTAGAGGAAATAGCGAAGAGATACTTTCTCGTTATTGTCCTGGCAGCTTCTACAGAAGGTGTTGTGGGGAATACCAACCTTGGCTGCGTGGTCTCCGACTGGCCAATGGCCTGTAATAATAGCTACAATTCTAACAATATCTGGCATCGATTTGCTAAGTAGCTCGTTTGATTTGGGTTTATTATAACTGCCCCACGTCTTTATCGATATGGCACAATTAGTAAGATTGTTCCACCTGTGATTGACTACAGCCCTTAATGAAACCCAGCGGAATGTCGACTGCCTCCGCCAGGGAATTGTTAACGACCGAACCTCTCCTGGCCAGCTCGTCAGCGCGTTCGTTACCCTCATAATTGCTGTGCGCTGAGACTTAGATGAGGGTTATAAGAAAGATCAGTAAATTTCAAGTCAAGCCGCAGGCCGTGGTCCAGAACCTAGTTTCCCTTGACCATTTGTGTTGTACGTGTTATATTTAATGGCACAAATGAAGGTGACCTGTAGTTTAAAGTCATGTCTAAAAGGCGATCTAAAAGGCTTCCTTCGAACGTCGAACTTTCCGCGCAGCAGTCGATCGCACTAATGGTCTGTTGCCCCAAATATTCGTATTTTATATTTAGCTCTACAAGGCGATGGCTGTGTCAAGTAACGTTGGACAATATACGAACCGAGTGCTGGACGAGCCGCGCAAATATGGGGCGCTTTCGAGTGACAAATTTTGCATTGAATTTTCGGTCCTGTGTACGGGGAAGAAGAAGAAGAAGAAGAAAATTCAACCCCGAACTCTATTAACTGTACCAAGATGTGAGCAGTACTAAATTGTGGATATAGTTCAATAGGCCATGTAACCCCGAATATGTATATTGGCTCGGCTACATCGAGCGTATAGACAACATCGCCTCAACCAAGTAGATCTTCAATTCCCAGCTTCCAGATTCCAAGACCAAGCCTCCACTTTTACGCATACGCTTGGTCTTGACATGCAGTGTGCTCAGAGGATGGAAGCCTACTTTGTCTCAAATTAATGAAATTATTATGCCACGTTGATAAAACCCTTGAACCCAATAAAATATTCACATTACCCATAAAAATGCAGAGCAGTACTCTCACAAAACTGTTTTTGATCCCTAAAGCAATATCAGAGAGCAATTTACTGCACTTCTTCTCACTCCTGCTGTGCATCATGTACATCAAAATAAACGACCACCAAAAGCCGACTTTTCCGCAATCGTAAAAATGTTGTTCCAGCAATATCCACAACCACCCACCGAACCATACGTAATCAAACATGTCGAGAGCTTTTTCTCCGACAAAACTTTTACGATATAATCGTAAATATTTTGCATCTATTGACACGCTCTAAGGCCTTCACTGTTAGTCTTCGATGGAACTCGGTGACAGTGGGATTGTTAGATACTCATTCTGGAAAATTGAATTATTTCTCGTAAATCCTCTTTACCCATCTGCTTAAGTTAAAATTAAACATTCAGTTATAGGCCTATGAGGTCTTTGGGTGTATTATGAACCCATTGCGGAAGAGTAAAGGAAGGTCTAATAATATCGCGAATAATGGAAGAATATACTATAACAAGGAGAATATCTTTAGACTTCGATGACGTAAAATACGTAAATAACAGCTGGTATGGTACATAATATTCCACCGTCCTCCACGTGGCTGATAATTTAATCCTGATGATGCATCCACCGATATCGATTAGATTGAAAGGGACTACACAGGCAGAGCAGAAAGTGAGTGGCGGTTTCAGAATCCCATATTTTCTCCCATTCTTGTTACTTGAGACAGACGCTTTAGATAAATAAGGCGAGTCTTTATAAATAGATTTTATCGGAATATGATAACAAGGGGTATCCATGGTGCCTCACCCATATAGGTTTGCATTTCGAACAAGTTGTAACCACCATCTGCTACCAGTACTTATTTTGCTATCAAATTAGCAGTGAGGTGTTAAGAACATTATCGCAAAGTAATTGACGTCAATAGACAAAAGATCAATCTCATGGCGCATTAAATTTGCAACTCAAATTTGAACGGGCTTAATAATCGAGGTGATCGCAGTCAAGTTAAGCTAACAGAAATAACAAATTAGCCATGACGTGTTAATTGATTACGTGCTATAAGACCCTTGACAGCTTGCGGACAATGGATTCTATTCAAGAAGTCACTCTGGGTACCCTTCAAGTCGTATATTTGGATACTTGAACATTTTGGAGTTACTTATGTACGTACAAAACTATTTTTAAATGGATCTCAAAGACCCAGATTGAGTCACAAAAATTTCGATGTTTCCTTTCACCCACAATTTGTCAACAAAACGAATTCGTCTTTACATCGACGCATGCATGTATCTACGGATGTCACTGTGGAGTCTTGTTTGTTTTTCATTTCGTCGAGAGGCGATGAATTTCTTGGAGCTTATATACATTTTGTTGTTTGATGCAGATCGGAAAAGTAAACACTATCCGAGCACTGCAAAAAGACATTCTTAAAATTGGTACGCAAATACCATGACAAATGGCACGATTTTGACTTTAAAAATGTTACGTAGCCGACACCGAAAACTGCTTTGGCGAACATAACTGGGTCTTGAAAGAATATTGTATAGAATGACGCCTGTGACCTGTGAGAATGAACAATTTAACTTGAACTATGGCGGTGGACTTCAAAGTTGCCTATGATAGCGCATGCAAGTCCTTGCTATACAGATCCATGTGCGCCGCGGCATAGAAATCCCCGGAGAGACTATCGATCCATGTGCTCTCAAAACTAAGGTCAGAAGGCTATTAAATGCAGCTCAACGTACCAATATATGGAGAACAGCTCTCACAACATACGACCTAGCTATCAGGAAATCTAGGAGAAAAACCTGGAAATACTTCTGCGAAAGCATAGAGGATCTAACAACCTCAGTCAGGGTGCAAAAAGTCCTATCAAAAGACCACAACAACGGCATTGGTCTATTAAAAAATTCAAACTGCAATTTTACTAAGACCCGTAGTGAAGCTTTAAGGTTGCTTTTACAAACTCACTTCCCAGGCCCTAAAACTTTCGATCCATCGTCAGACATTGCTGATAGCTCAAGTCACTCACTCCCTTACCCGAGAAGTAAGAGTCAATTGGGATGTTTATTCCATCAAGTGGGCTATTTCTACTCAAATGTCCTTCTAATCTCCAGGAGGAGATGGAATATTCCATGCCTTGCTGCAATGCGGCTCGGAGATTCTCATACGTTGCACTCTTTAGATCCAGCTTTGAACTATGTTATATACCTAAGCCTTGGCGAGAGGTTAGTGTTGTCAGCAGATCTACAGAGATTCTAAATCCTTCAGACCAATAAGTCTCATATCCATCTTTCTAAAGGTTATGGAGAAGGCTGTGTATCATCACATCCGAAACTCCATTCTTAAGAAAAACCCCTCAGTAAATGTCAATTCGCGTGTCAAACGGGCAAGTCTACCGTTACAGCCTTACATCATTTTATCAAGAAAATGGAGGCTCAAAATTTCTCCCATGCAACAATCAAAGTCATTAAAGGTTGTCCCCAGGGAGGTGTTCTCTCTTATGGTCCATAGTGGTCGACCAGCTGCTAAGCGATCTTAATGACTCAGGCTTTCTAACTCAAGGTTACGCTGATGACCTAGTAATAATAATCAGAGGCAAAAATGAGAGTACCCTGACAATTGAAAAGTGCCTTACACAAGGTATGGGGATGGTGTCAAACGGAGGGGTTGAATGTAAGCCCCAATAAAACCGTCATCATTCCCTTCACTGAAAAGGGGACATTGAATCTCTCAACCATATCTTTAAATGGCGTTCAAATTCCATTCTCAAAGGAAGTGAAGTACCTGGGAGTACTAGACTAAAGACTTGTTTGGAATCTACATCTTGACAAAACCCTAGCCAAGGCTACCTCAGCGCTATGGGCTTACTCGAGATTGTTGGGAAAGAAGTGGGGTCTAAAACCAAAGATGATATCCTGGACCTACCTCACTATTATAGTCCATATTATCACCTACTCTTTACTAGTGTCGTGCGAATAGGTTGAACGAACCTCTTGAAATTTTCGAGAGCCCAAACATAGTCACCCACAAAAACGATTCTAAGGTTCTTCCACGACCTTAATCTTTGCTCGTGATAACTACACTCTCCATTAATAGGAGAACTTAAGGATGGCACAAAAGATCTCTCTAGGTCGCAATGCTTGTCTGGCCTTCCGAAGGATAGGCAGAAGGTTCCTCAAAGCCTAATACTGGTTATCCAGGATAGGTGCCTTTCGGAAGAAAGCAATTCTATATATCGATCAATGTAAGTTGGAGAATTCAAGGTGTTCTGTCAAGATCGCTTAAAGCTAGAAAAGCAGTGCTCACTCATGCGGCAGACTATCAGTAAAGCGTCCATAAATATTGCAACAGAAGTAACAAAAAATTCAGCAAAAAAAGACACACAGCTTCGGTGAATCGACCAAAACGTCACCATAGGCAATCTTACATTTCAAGTGGATAAGGACATTGTCTGCCTTAAATCCTTGCAGTTAACTCTGAAAACGACACCAGTGCTGAGATAAAACGAGGAATTACTCCTGCCAACCCCTGTGTTCTTGGACGAAGGGAGATTTGATGGTTGAAGCCCTGGTCTGTACCACCATTCTAGTTAAAGAGCAATACATCACAGTGCTTTACAGTGTACATATAAGCTCTGTTATCTGCTTTCTTTAGGGGGTTTCCCTTGCCTTCCATTACCTGCAGCGTTAATCGGATTTTCTTACCTAAGAACATTTTGGGTCTGTCTACAAGATTTCCGACGGAAGCAACTGCAAAAGTTCGTCCAAAGAAACAGTATTGTAGCTCTATCCACAAAGTATAGCTAATGTTTTCCACTATTTGTACCGTAATTCTTCGTCTCCTGGCACTCCTTAGTTTTGCTGAATGGGAAGTTTATTTATAGCCCGGCTTTCTGAGAGAATCCTCCCCGACATATCCGCTAAGCACACAAATTCGCTGAGTGTAACAAAGAATTAAACACCTCAGGACTACAATGAAACCCCAGCTGTTTAAACGAAAATTCAGCCACACTCCTTTGCTCTCCCGAACACAATTTTCCCATTTGCCTTCTTAAATATTAACCGTTTCCCTCTCCCATTTGTCCTGCAAATAAAATCATCACAGCTCTCGCCCTTCCTTGTCGTATTCACTTTCCTGTGAATCACTAAATGTAGGAAGCCAACCAGACACAGGGAGAGCCTTTCAACAGGACTCTTCAATAAGCCCGAAGTATTGATTAAATTGTCATAAGCTGAGCGGAAAATGCCGTCAATGGCACCCTTAGGAAAAATTCAAGTGGTACCATTGACTTCCGTTCAATCAAACATTTAGTTCTCCACTCAGGATGTTTCAGTTATTATCTGAAGGAAAAGACATAGAATAGCCTACCTCTCACCTGTTGTGTGACAGAGTTCCCTATTTCCTTTTTTGTTTTGCTTTTGCCTTTCTCTATATTTTCACATTTCACTGTTCAGCCACGTAGCGCTGGAAGAATGACACCCACGCACCCACCACTTAAAAGCTGGACAGTATGGGCTAATACTCGTACAAAAGACAGACAACATGGAGGCAGTTGGCGATGATGTCGCCCATATAAGCCCATTATACCTGCTAAGTCCGATTATACATAACGAATATCCTTGAGAACACGTAATGTGTGGCCAAATAGAAGAAGAGCGAGACATTGTCGTGTGCCAATCTTCATTGGAATTAATGTCCACACTTTTGTTTGTTGTATTGTTCTTCCTAATTTTCTACTACTTCATCACTTTGCCGGGGCAAAAGATGAATGTTCGCAAATTGAGAGAATTTCTTGTTTTTGGTCGATTGTGGGGAGGACATGCTTCTCCTTTTCGTTGAGTTTTTGGTCGCCATTACATTTATTTGCAGTGAGCGAGAGGGGACAGTGAAATATTTCTATTGTTGGCAATCGATCAAGTTTGCTCGGAATGTAATGGTCGCAGAATGGATTGTTTTTGTGTTTGTTGGAGTTTTTGTGCTGCGAGAGAGACATCGATTTCATTCAAAGAGTTATTTATAGGGGGCACTTCTAACTGGAAAACTATGTGATTGTGGAGATATTCAGTTTCTATTCCAATCTCGTTTGAAGGACACTATTAAATGCGTAAACATTTTGCGGCAGAATTACTGCTGGGCTTTTAGGTTCTAGTCATGACTATTAAGTTTCGCGCTGTGGCAAGTTAGTTCAGACCGTATGGAGTTCGTCATATGTTGGTTGTAGTACCTGATACCACACACAGTGCTGCGTAAGAGCTGTAAATCCTTGTTTATATAAACAGTTAGATCCATTTACTCTCTATCTGACTAAGACATCATCGTTCCTTCGAAACATGATCCATTTTATGAACTAGTCTTGGGACCTGGCCGAGATGTAAGATGGTATAGAATTGGGAATTCTCTGTGGAAACAAGGAGGATTGAGAGCCCTTAAAACCCCTATCTCGTTTACTATAACCCTTTAATTAAGGTATTTGGCTTAAAAACAACGTACCCGATGCGAATTAAAGTCTGTAGTAAATTAATCTGTGATCGTTTTACGATATCAATCGTCGTTGCATGTGGCCTTAGAGCTGAGAATTAGTATCATAAATTGGACATCCTCATTTTAATTCTACCAGTTAACAAAGGTAAAGCCTAAGGAGCTCATCTGGAGATGATAAGTCACAAGAAAGAGAATACTTCTAGGTAGTCCCCTTTTAGTTCAACGTACTTTGTCCAAGAATTCCTGAATGCATTCCTACGCCGAAGTACGAATCTAGAGCTGCGTAAAATATCCATCTATGGCTCTTCTACACTGCGGATTACTTCTTCGGTTACTAGAAGTGGGTTCTGTTCTTAATCCCCCTTGACATTATGCCTGCTGTTTAAACACACCTACAATTCTCTGTGTTTCGAAGAGCCTGCGTTTCGGCCTTATAGCCAGTTGCTTAACTTTTATGTGAGACTCCCCGATACTCTTTCTGTCGTGGGACTGCTAGATTTTCCTAAGCTGAGAGGTGCAGCTTCTCTTCTTTCTACGCAGGACTTTTTTCTACTCTCTTCTCCTGGCGCTGTATTCTTCGCTGCTTGTTGTACGTGATGTGCATCTTCTGCTACCTTTTGTCTGTATTCGCGAACATAATCATACCTTGGACTACTTTTTAGAGGTGGTTGGTACGAGTAATCCAGAATCCCAGGTCCACTGAGTATTGGCGTTGATAGAAGGTAAATGCACAGAGGAGAGTCTCTCACTCAGGTGTTCTTTGTAGTCTCTGTCTATTTCAGGGGTATTTAGGCGTCCAACGTTAAGTCTCTTTTTTTTGGCCCAATCACAGCTTTCTCTCGTTAGATAGTCGAGGTCTGAATAAGGCTGCTTGGATATAATGGTTAGAGTCGACGTTCGGAACTCTGAATGAGAGTAAATTGAGGAGACAGCAAGGTTGCAATCGTAGTTTTATTAAGACGATTATACGGAAGCAATCAATTGTGGAGACTGTGCTGTTCCAACTAATCCGCTAAAGATGTTTTCCTTATCTGGACAGACTCCGTAGGTACGATCGAAGAGGCTATAAAATTCCTCTCCATGTCAGGACGGTGGAAGGCTCTTTCGGATAGAGTGATATTATAGGAATTGGTTTTGATGTTGATCGCTTACCGGCCTAAAGTCAATTGCTCTTGAGTAGCGATTGGCGCATACAGGGTGCGTAGATTCCAGATGCATATTCGTATGCTGTAATTCTTTGACGTTCCGGGTCGTATTCATTTCATGGGGATCATCGCTATCAGGAGCTCTTTTCTCTCATAATTATTTTTTTTTTACGTGGTAAGGCAGTTACCCTGACGGCACAACACCCAACAGGTACCCACTCCGGCGATATGAGCACTGGATTTGGATTTAAAAGTTCGTCCGCCACCACCCCTTTCCAAGGTCCGACTCAACCATGGAAACCCTTACTGGTCTGAACCTCGAATATGTCGAGAGAACTTTGGCAAGACATCTAAGGTACAGTTCATGCAATCAGGTCAACAAGAGATGCCTTGTCCGGTTTTAAAGTGTTTTGAAGTTCACCGAGTTGTGCTTAGGCAAGTCCAAGTGTTCAGCTACACATGTTTAGTTGGACTTAGCATACACTCATCGTTAGATAACTATCTAGGGAACGGCATGAGAAGGTGATGATGCGACATTTTGTCCACGTACGGATCAGTGATTTCAGATTGTCATCATATCTTTCCTTCAGAAGCTTCAGGGCGAGTTGGATACTTCTGACAACGATGTTTCACCTTTCTCGAAGCTTAAAAGGAATTGAACATATTTGGGCAAAAAAAAAAACCAAAAAAGTCGTGCAGCGAACTACTAGCGAATATATCGTTGTTAGCTTGTGAGTTTCGTATAAATGCTCTCATACGCGCTCTTAAAATCGATGAAAAGGTGGTGGGTATCGGTTTGGACTTCTTGGGGTTTCTCCAGGATCTGCCGAAGTTTGATCGACTGTGGACTTTCCTGGCCCGAGACCAAACTGAAAGGGTCCAATCAAGTTGTTGACGAAGGGTTTCAGGCGTTCACACAATATGGCGGATAAGATTTTGTATGCGATGTTGAGGAGACTGATACGCCTGTTATTAGCGCAGGTGGCGGGGTCTCCCTTTTTAAAGTACAACGTGCAGGAACCGCACGAGTCAATTTCAAAAAGGACTGGCTTTCTTCCTTCCACAAGCGAACGCATCATACTCTGTGAGTATATCCTTTCTTTTTAAACTTTTTCAACGTCTTGTTTACCATTTGACTCTAAAAAAACGAAAAATCTGTAATCTTTCACAAAAATCATAAAAAAAACTAAAAATACCAAAATGACATTAAGAATTCGAGTTCTGATTCGCACATAGAGCACTTTTCTAAGGATAAACGTCAATGCATCATCAGAAAGTATGCTGTTAGCTCCGATTCTAGGGTCTTATTTCAATACGTGTTGAATCGAATTTTTTTCTCTGAAAGAAAAGGATATTTCACTGCTTTCAACAAAAGGATACTCACTCCATTTGATTTACTAAACAAACTAATAACAGCACCCTCACTCAAAAAAAGAAAACAAGAAAAAATCCTGACAAAGCATTTTTATAATGCAAATGCCTTTGGTGTCCTGGATTTTCTAATTCCCTTGATTTATTGTGTGTGTGGTTTTTTTTTCTGCTTTCAGTGAAACATCTGCCAGTCCAACAAACGTCCGGATATTAAAAAGTATCATCATTACCAGTTGGACTTCCGTTTAAGAGAATTCGTGCATAAAAAAAGGACATCCAGGCAGGTTGGGAAAAGCAATTAAAATGTAGAAGTTTTATTATTTTTTTTAAAGCAGCTTTGGCTGAAGAATATGGTCGCAGATAGGACGAAGATAAAGTGAGCAAAATTGATGAACGTAATTTGTTAGACATAGAAATCGGGTAATGGACACAAAGGGTGAGAAAAGGAACCGGTTGCTATGATCAAATTTTACGGATTTACCTTGGAATGTTTTTTGAGAATTTCTGAAGAAGGCTTTTGAGTGCTTTGGCTCTAATTGTTTGTGGTAATATTGCGTTGCGGGTAATTTAAAAGTGGGTCATTAAATGGCCACGGAGCTCTGTAGATACTTCTTTTGTTGGCCTATTATCGCCTGGTGACATCCATTGCCATGGCTCATGAGACGACTTCCTTGCTTCAGTCAATCCAAATAGCATCCACTGAACCCAAATCTTCCTGACGGCTAGATAATCACGGAGAATGCTAGTCATGGATATAGCCCAGGTTTGCCCGATATCCATATACACATGTGCATCGATTGCTCTCTATTAGCATGCACTGAATGGCGTCGATGCTGCGACACAGTCACTCTCATTGCTCGTCACTCTCATTGCTCGTCACTCTCAATGCTCGTCACTCTTATTGCCCGTCACTCTAATTGCCCGTCTTTAAGCGAAATACTTTCACATAGAAACTCACCGAAAAGTGCATTCATTATAATTGTAAAAATCCTTGCTGCGATCTACAAAAAAATTCCTGGACGTCTACGGGGGCCCAACCTTCTACAAAAATTATCCTGATAAGTCTTCTAGGCTTGGAAATTTGTTTGCATGCAACTAAGGCAGATGAACTTTGCTATCTCCATACAGGAAATTCACTGCGGGAGAGAAGGCAGTTGATGCCCAAATGCCAAAGATTATCTCACGTAAGATGGTACTGTGGCGCTCACTGACCAGGCCCTGACTTTAAGGCCCTTTCACAGCTCAGCGACCAGCGAATGCGAACGAGCGAATATTCGCAAATTTTGACATTTCATTCACAGCCCCTTTTTTTCAGTCGCAGTAATCTGCGAACTCTCTTGAATTGTGAAGTTAAACTCTCGCGAATATTTTGGTCGCGCGAATGTGGATTGCGTTCTATGTCTGTGGAATGCGAATAAAATTTGACAGTTCGCAAGAACTATTCAAGAAGTATTCACCTATTCGACGGAAAAATCCGCGAATTATTAATTTCTTCGCAGAAACAAGTTAAAATTTAATTTTGTTCATATTAATTAATAGATAAATTAAGCTCTGTTCTTTTGGAATAGTAAAATTGTCAATTGCGCGCCTTTAAATGTAAGAAAAATGGTTTGTTCGCAGTTCGCGCATTCGCTGGTCGCTGAGCTGTGAAAGGGCCTTTAAGGTACATTCACATCGCAGCGTCTAGCGAATACGAATGACCGAATATTCGACATTTCATTCACAGCATTTTCTTTCTAGTCGCAGTAGTCTGCGAATTTCTCAACATTATACAAAAGTTGGCCTCCACGACATGGGGTACTCCCGCTAAAATACTACGCTCCGCTTCCCTGGGGTTGGTCTTTTCAACCGCCGAATATTGCGTCCCCGTCTGGTTAAATAGCGTACACACCACCAAAGTAGACATGCAGCAAAATACTATTAGTTCCACCCCAACGAGATTTCTCCCGGTTTTGAGCAACATCCTTCCGGCAAACCTGCGTCGTCAAAATGCCTTACTGCGCGAATTCCACAAACTTAATGCCAACTATTTCTTGCCAATCCACAAATGTATCTTGCTAAATGCCTGTACATACATATGTGAGCTAGGCTCTCATAGTAGCATATTATGTGAGTCAAAAGCCTCTTAAAGCGTAGCCCATATTTGCATTAGTACAGTTCATTTTCACCGAATCATGAATCAGGTATTGAAAATCCATATTTTCAAGCCAATTGCTCTTATCAGCATTGGTGGGTATAATTAAGGGACTTCATCAAAGCCTATTGAAGTACCAAAGTTCTATAAGTCTACTTAGTTAACACATGCACTCGTAGACTGAGATTCAGATTCATCTCCTTTTTGAATTGAATACCCCCCCTTCTATCTGTGGTGTTTCTTGTAAAGGCTTTGTTAAAACTTACGTTTGTAAATGTACCCTAATTGTACCTATAGATGAATGCAGAGTCATGCAATTGCTTTATGGCTTCTGTGAACTATAAATGGGTGGATGCAGGCTGTGGTAATTTTCCTTTGGGAATTCACTCTCTTGTTGGGAGAACAAAGTCCTGAACGAAAGTTATTTGAAGGGAACGAGTCCTTTTACTTGTACTTGGTGACTAATACACATTCGTATAATGGATGAATTAAGTTGGCTATTGGCTCGAATAAAAGTTTTCATCTCTGCCCGAAGGTTATGAGTTTGATGAAAGAAACTTAAATCCCTTAAAGGCGACAGGAGTATTTGAGTAGAATTATCATGTTTTCAGGAAATTAATGCAGAGGAGGGTATACAAATTGGTCGCCGTGACTCAAGCAGTTAGTGCGTTCAATCGCTGAGCGAGAAGTTCGACGTTCGAATCCCAGAAACACTAAAAAGTTTTCTTTTCGGTCCCACCTCTCGCGAATGTCTGACAAACGTCCAAGAGTAATGAGTGCCTTGAGAAAGCTTCTCAATTCGCCTTTCGGATATGGTTCTAAACTGTAGGCCCTTCCATTTGTGTGAAAAAATATAGCAGGCCCAACACGAATGGTCACTAGAAGCTAGGCCCTGGACCACATACCTACGGTCCGTTGCGCTAAGTATTTGTATTTTTAAGGGTAAACAAATTGGATTCTACATGCTTGCTTTTTTATGTTTGGTTAAATAAGCTTAGACTGCATATATGTAACAACAAAAAATTCTTGTAGCTGCAACCTTGAGTTCTTCAGAGTACTAAAACAAACCTCAAAATGGAGTAGGTTCTGACATGTGATCTTTCGTCTGTTCGCCACTTAAGCCGATAAGCCAATAGAAAATGGCAGCCATTTGCTGGGCAGATGCAACATCGCATGTCGTGGGCTAACCTAACTTAACGATAATCCAGTCAAGTCTCCGGAAATTTTCCCCGACTAGACCTTTCAGCGCTATTTACGTATATCTCTATGCCTGCGAAGTATTTTTCTATCTCCTAAATCTGTCGAGACTGAGCGAAGTGGGCAACGTCGGCTACGTTGGCGATATTGCAGCAGTCGTAGTAAAAACAATAGGACAAGTGTTCATAAACTGCAGCTAGGTGATCGAAAATGTGAGACCGTGACTACAAGCATTAGTCCTGGAACTAAGTCGAAAGCAGTCGC
The DNA here is from genome assembly GCA_946965025.1 of Blera fallax. NCBI lineage: Eukaryota > Metazoa > Arthropoda > Insecta > Diptera > Syrphidae > Blera > Blera fallax. The sequence continues at coordinate 80,469,246 of OX337245.1, read as the reverse complement.
GTTGAGCATGACATAGAATCCACACATTAAATACTTTGGCATGTTGCTTGCACACAAAGAGCATCTGTTATACGCAGGCTATAAAGCCTTTCGGACTTTATAGGCTCACAGGTCACGGCATTCAGCATAGTTTAGACTGCACATCATGCGGATGTGTTGAGGAAAACCCCAGCGCACCTTCTAAAGGAATGTGAAGCACTGTTCCACAAAAGAGGAAAAGATCTGAATGTGTACTCACTAAAACAAGAAGATGATCTATTGTTGTTACCAAGATGATCCATGGTTGTTACCACAGATCATCCGATTCATCAAAGAAATCGGAATGGAGGAGGTGCTCTAAGTGGAGTACCTCATCGACTAGAGCTCCAAGTCGGGGTAGCACAATAAATCTACAAAGGTTGCAGTGCTCCTATATCCCTATAATCAATCGAAAATCTGCAAGCCCTTCGGACAGTGTCGACATTATTCAATCATTGGAGGACCCAGCAGCCGAGAAGAAATCTGCTGGCAAAAGCGTCCCCTATATGAGCACTAGGGATGGACCGCATTTCGTTCACAAGACGGATGAATACGGCGCACAGAATAACATCGTAAAAAGTGTGTTCCGCGTTTAGAATGGTGTAAGTGAATGCGATTTGTGTAATCTAAGGTCCATCGACTGGGAGCGAAATGGCCGCGGTACTGAGCGAGAACGAGCCGGAAGACAGGAAAACTGTGAGCGAAGCCATAAAGGCATGGCAAAACAGATGGAACACACAGCTAATAAGTATGAGCATCTAACAAATAAGTAATTCGCCGGGAAATACCTTAAATAAGATTTGTTACCATGGTGACGTCCGAATAGTCCCATTCCTCTATCAGAGCAGATCTCAAGCCGTTGAGTGTCTATGGAAGGCAGGTCGCATCCTAATCTTTTCCCTATCAGGTCTCAAACATGTTCAATGGGATTCATGTCCAAGATCATCGCAGGCCAAGCCATCACGTCGGTTTCCACTTCTTGCAAGTACTCAGTAACGCACCTGGCGAGATTGTGGTCTAGGATTGTCCAGCATCAATAAGAATTTTTTCCCAATAAACGGTGCGAATGGAACTATATATTCCTCCAGGAATATATTTCCCCAGAAATTTTCCCGCTGGGCAACTGTTGCCGAAGAGTATCTCTCACCTGATCGCCTCCACACTTTACTAGTGTCCATCTGGTGAGCGCGGACAAAACCTGAACTCATCAGTGAAAAGGACTCCAGTCGGCTTCTGTTCAAATTCAATTCGACTTCGCTTACGCTGTACCGTGAGTCTCAGTACACGAGCAGGTCTTCTTTCTCTTAGGCCACTTTCCACTAATCGACGTATCACCGTGTGAGCATTCACATCATTCTGTGATGATTTCAAAGCTCACTTTTTTGTAACTCAATGTAAAACAACTCTACGCGCAGAACAGTTGAAAAATCGTGTAATCTCAAGAAATGCGTACAAGAATTGACCCTTAAAATCGTGCAATTTGACACCATTCGACTTCTTTCTTTGAATTCTTTTAAGGTCATGTGTGTATGTCAATAAACCATAAATAATTCCTTGACTTAAGGCGGAGTTCCAGCGTGTTATGGTCCAACGGATGAATCGCCACTAGTTGTTGTCAAACGGTCACAATTAAGACGTTATTCGCAGCCATACATAAAAGTGTTAAAATTTAAGTATTAATTGCTCCAAAACCCCAGATCACTAATTCAACGAATTGGTAGACCTAATCTAACGACTAATACCACCTACCGATATCCTTACAGCGATTAACATTCAAAACGAACGACAACAATCTTGAACCATCACCGCTATTCAAAATCGATTTAATTCAATTTGAAATGCTAATAACGTTCTTTTTCCATTCGCTTAAGGGTCACGCTCCGGTCCATGAATCCCTCTCGGCCCATGATGATTTATTGATGCCTTGCGCCGTGTCCTCTTAATAAAATTCCCACAGTCGATGGACTCACCAAAACACTATTTTATATTACAGATACAGCAGGAGTGGCAAGCCAATGTCGTTAGTCGTAAACAGGAAAAGTTTCTTCGCCTCTTAAACACTTAAAATCGTTTTGCAGGACTTTAATTGTGCAATATTGTTGTTGTTTTAAGTCCTGTGTGTAATACTCTTGCCTACGGTAGTAAATATTGTGCTGCTCTGCCAAGGAAGGTAATTTCCCTTGTTCCCAATACAATAATAAAATATTGCCATTAGGACTTGTGCTGGTTATTTGTTTGCGCTTATGCGTTGGAGACACTTTATGTTTACACTGCTGGGAATATAGTTTCCTTTAAATAATTTCCTTTTTTATTCCTGCGCATAAACATCAAATGGTGAGAATATTTTATTTCCGTCGAGGGGATATCAATTGGCCGTGTTCTTGTTGTGGTTAAACTTCAGAAAGTTAGGGTAAAAAAGTAAATATTGCCTTTAAACTCTCTGCCCCCATGCGGTTTAGTCTGGAAGTACAGATAGCGCGGTGCTGTTTGCCTCTTGTTTAGATGGTGCCAACTGCAGATAGTTTTTGGCAAGCAGTAGAATGCAGCAACCATAATGAATAATGACAAACCACTTGTTGTTTTTTGGAATCTCTGGCAAACTTTTTGAACGAAAATTTAATTAAAAGCAATGGAAGCTCACTACAAAGGACCGAAAATACTGGACTTGACAAGGCTGCCATTAATTAACGCCTTGTAGTGGAAGTTAAGGGTCTTACAAGAGGGCAATATCACGTACTGTGTTGACTGAGAAATTGGATTGAAATGATTTTTTACAGTTAAATATTTTAAAACAAGAAAATTGCCTTTCATCCTTATGCCGGGCTCCAAATATTTGTCTTCCAAAAGAATTACTTTTTGTCTGGTTACGTTTTTTTCCTTTGCAGACGCTACTTTGCTTTGTGGTTGCAGTAAATTAATGAGATGAATGGTTTTATTTATCTTTTTGTTGGCCTTCTTAAAGGTAATGAATTCTAACCGAGAAATAAAAAAATAGTGATGGTCTGGGCGGACATAAATGGACAGTGGAGTGGGAAAGGATCCAGACTTACTTACGTCTGTGCGGAATTATTCATTTTGTTACTTAGGATTTAAATTTAAATAAAATAAGACAGCATTAAAGTTTTCAATGAGTTTTTTCTACTGTTTCGAGGTTTGTACTGTGACATTATGAATGGAATACAACATGGCTGCCACAGGTGACTTTACAAATTTTCGATGAGGTAATGACTTTTCGACACACTTCTGGCTGTATTACGGCCAAAACTTCGTGGATGTTGGATTTTAAGTGATCCGTGCTCACAAAGAAAAATCCGACAGAGTCAGATCACCAGATCCTAAGCGGTCGGGGAACTTTTGGTGCAAAAGAGCCAAATTTATCTGTGATGTATTGTAGGCAGTCTCGTCCTTTTAGAACCATCTGTTGCTTACCTTCATGTCTTCAATTTCAAGAGTAAAAAAGCTGACTATCATTTGACCATAGTGGAGAAAATTCATTGCGCACCTCAGCATTTTTAACAAAAATTCGGCCATGTTACCGTTCCACAGCAAGCACCACCCGTGGTGCATGGATATGCTTCTTAACGATCACTTTTGGATCCTCAGACCCCAAAATTTTACAATTTACAGAGCCACCGACCGAGAAATGGGCCTCATGGCTGAAGAAGATTTTTCTCGAAAAATCCGTGATACGCTAGAACTGTTATTTTTATAGGAAAATGCAACAATTTGAGTGGTGGTTAGAAGATCCATACTGCAAAATGGCGGGGCAAGTCTATTCGTAGCTATGAATGACAGATGGGTTTGACAGGTTGCATATGGCAGTCTGGAAATGAATAGAATTGTATATTGTAATGATTCCATACCGTATATGCATGTAAGAAAAGCTTAAGGAAACAGCCACAAAAAAAGGACGCAACAATCTTAAAAAAGCTAAGATATATCGAGAACATTGAAAGCATCATTCTCGAATCTACATTTAAACATTTTACTATAAACGTAGAGCCAGTCATGTAGAGGCAACCACAATTGACTTCACTGGGATTGAATTAATGTCAAAACCAAACGAAAATCCCACTCAATTTCTGTCCAACGCTCTAGTTACCCATAGTGAACATTAGCAAACTTCATGATCTGTCAAATGGTTTACATTCAGTTTGAGTTAGTGTAGGAAAAAAGAAAATTAAAAATAAGCCAAAAGAAATTGAAATTATAGGATCTTAGAATTGAAAGGTTAAATATCCTGTCACAAAAAAATTATTTAGAGAAAGAAAAGGAGAAAAACGCTGTAAAATTTTTGTACTGAATGTCCCATTTCACATACACTTTCCATAAGCCCACAGAAGTCATCAAAAACTTGACGAAACCGCGAATAATACTATTGTATTTGCATGTAATGGGACAATCTGGCGTAAGCTTATCGAAGTCTACTATGGTTGGCCACAAAGTATTGTCTACAAAATGTCTCGCCCTTAAGTAAGGAAAGTTGAGTTTTTAACGGTAATAGGCTCACGAGATTTCTCACTCTAATCGTAAGAAATAGAACAACAAGATAATTTAAGACCTTAGTAACGAGCTAGTATCTTTAATATATAAAGTCCAAGAGAGAATGTCTGTTGGATATTCAGCACGGATGGAGCGCGACGGGTTGGTAAGTAAATAGTTCCAAATAAATCAATATTCGCTGTAATTTGTCAAAAATATAAAGTTTTCATTAGGCGCGATCGATCTTTAAAATTGAATAAAAGGCCTGTAGTGAGGTGATGCCAAAATCTTTACTGTAGACTAAAGAAAAGGGTGTGCCAATTGGTGGTTTCTTTTTGAAATAACTTTAAAAAATACACCGTTCAATATTTCTCAATGATTCATACTTTATTGAAAAAAGTACTCCTTTCTGATAATTTTTGGAACACAAATTCATTTAAATGGATGTCTGTCTTGTCAACATAATTTTGCTGTCACATATTTATGGCTCTATTTCGCGTAGTTTAATAAATGTTTTCCTTGAGTGCGTCAATTTTGTGTGATGACGATCCAACGGCTTACAGCTGCGCGGTGACTAAGAGAAGTCTCTATAATAGCTGATAAGACAGTAAGTGAACTTAGTGCGCAAAGTTCTATTGCTTGACAGCCGGCGTGGCACGTAATCAAAGCCGGTTCAGGTCTAAACCCTATATTTGCAGCCATAAATAATCTGTAACGTTGTTACCAGGTTTGTCATCAGAGAAATAGGCATCAATGATGCCACCACTCCAAAACTCACACAATCTCTACACTTCTCTGTACACACCGGTAGAGCATGCGGATAGCTTTGGTTTTCAACACACCACTCACTGAAAATAATTTTTCAATATTTTCCAACGATCCATTTCTAATACCACAAGGGATGTGGAACGGGAGAGAAGTCACGATTGGGAGTAGACAATCCAATTGCTAGCTTCGTTGAGTTTCGTTTTAACTAACTAAGCCCCGTTGGAATGGGTAACTTAGTGTGCCTATTCGCAAAAATGTGGTAGTACAATTCTGTAACTGGTTAAAGTAGGACTTGACAAGCTGGTTATCTCCAATGCCTAGACGCCTGAAGCGGTTTGGCTAGCTCATACAAAATGCAAGACCAAATCTCGGTTAGCAGGTTCCTCCCTCCCATCGATGTGATATGTGTAGCACTGCCCACATCGTTGTCATGATTCCCTTTACTAGTATTCTAGACAGAGTTCGAAACTAGCCAAAGACGACGAGCTCGTGGTGCTGGAAAAACCTTTTTTGAAGGTGCATTAGGACTTTGTGGCATTGATCGAAAGCATACCATTTTCTAAATTGATTGCGGTAATTGTTGCTTACGTGGTTGGGTTTTTGTTGATCGATTGAATTCTTGTTGGATTCTGTGGAACATAGATGATCGGCTTGCTCCAACCTACAACTACATACGATGAATAATTTGAAGGGACTTTCTTCCTTGGAGTATTGAATTCATGGCTGATTGTGTGGATTAAAGATGATCGGCACGTCGCAATCTAAAATCATGACGAAAAATTAGAAGGGACTTTCTTCTTCGGAGATCCTTGCAAAAACTTTGGCAGCAACCTATATTTCCTTACTTTCAAAGGAATCTCAAACGCACAGACGAGATAAATGTCAAATCTTAGCGAGTGCTCTTATTATTAGTACCTTCTGTTATATAAGACAAATTTAGGCATAAAATGTCAAGAAAGTCAAGATGTTTGGAGCCGACTACAGATGCCTAAATGAATGTTCTTCGGTTTATGAGCAATACAGATTGCTGGACTCCGACTGGGGTTACTGACTCTCTACACTTAACCCAATCCTTATTTTTCTACCAAGTATTTCAAATCAACGAACGATCTTTTGCTTTTACACTTCAATTATCACAAGCATTAATCAATCAATGACAATGTAATCACTTAATATATCACCCTTCATGTCAGCAACGCTAGAATCGTGTTATTATCATCAAGAATTCACACACACTTCAGGGACTTCCTCGACTTCTATCTAAACGCTTACCATAGACTCATTTTTATGATTAGCATATTCTTCGAAGCGCTCCAATCACATTTAGTATATTCTTTGAAGCGCTCCAATCACATTTCCATGACATCAGTTCAATCTCCTCTTCAATCTTTAACATGACCTTCGCAGGAAAATATCCTTGACGCCATTAAACTAGAAAAAAAATATACTCGTACACAATATTTTCTATAACATTCCCTTCCTATTGAAATACTTTTCATCCCAACTGTTACCATGCAATAGTCCCAAAAAAAAAAACCCCGCACAAACCTCAAGGTGAGTAAACAAACAGATGCCGGTATATCCGCAATCATTTACAAACTCCTTCTACTGTACAGCATCCACAATTATCATCACCCACCACCCAAATACAGCTCTGCATCGAACATGTTGCAAAGCTTTTCGCACTAATTTAGCTTTCTTACGATATTACAACTGATAATTACGATATCTTTGCATCAACACCACCAGCTGTCGGCCGTTACTGTCAGTGTTTCGGTTAACATCGTCGGTAGTGGCTAGGCTAGGCTATGTTACAGAGCACTCGTCGTCCTTAGAACGTGGTTTTACAGTCGTTCGTGGGTAAACAAGGATATTCGTTCAGTAAGCTTTTAGAATTCTGTGGCATCGGACGTGTTTGCTTAGCCACAAAATCACTAACGGATTTCTCTTCTTCCTGTTCGTATTCGAATTTTTCCGATCGAAACTGTTGATTTAAAAAAAAAAAAAAGAAATCCGTGCGAGAGTCCTTTAACGGAAGTGCAATTCGAGTGAAAGCCTCCGTGAGTGGAGGTGGCCTATGTGTGTGTTGGAGGAAATATTGTGATTAGAAAAGGAAATAAGTGCTTATGTGTGTTTTAATTACCAAAACAAAGTAAAGGTGCTTAGCGTAAAAGGATATTGAGCCAGGGAGGACACGATCTTCAGATTTCGTCGATAATGACGATAATAACAGCGGTTGATGGCCAATGTGAGTGTGATGTGAGATTGTTTTAAATTTAGTCACGTATCCTTAAATATCGATTGGAATTTGTGTCGCATCAATGGAGTACCGTCATGTACTCGTACATGTACACACATTCTCAGTAGGTTAAGGCCAAAGTATGCCGCCACTCAGTGCAACAGTCCTATTTTAAACGACTCTGTAGATACAATACCAACTCTGTATTATCGGCGGTGTTTACGTAAATGTTTTGCAAGTGCCTTGCTTGGGGGCTTACTTTCCTCGGGTGTTGCTATTGTGGTAAAGTTGCCGCCGTTCTTAAACCTTTTGTTTGTCTTTGTTTGACCCTAAAGTTGTGTAATAAAGAATTTAATTAATTTTGTCGCAGAATTGTAAGGTAAACGTAAGCCGAAAGGCTTTTGGATGGATGAATTTTCGGTCAAGTCTTAAAGGCAACGCGGCATTGGCCTTTAAAAACCACGTAATTAAAGGATTAATTGAGATTTCTATGTTTTTCAGTGTGAGTACGTTTGATGTACTTAATGGGCAGGCTAAGAGCTTTAATTAAAAATTAAGTGGGTTTAAGAATGAACAAATTCAAAGTTGACATTCCACAGCAATGGCATTTGAATTGCAGAAGGATTTTTGGCACTTAAACCATCAAAGCATTCCAGAGATGAATGGCTTAATACTATCATATTTTGCAATTTGATTTGATGGAAGCATTTGGCTTTAGCAATCGTATTCCTTCAAGTACTCGTAATTTAAAAGGATGTCGGCATAAGAGCGGGATCTGGAAAAGAGCTTAATTTATGCCTTAGCTATGGAGACAACGTAATTTTCTGGGATCTGTGAAATGTGCTTTAAGTACTTCTCTGTGAGTACATGATGACAGCACATCATCGGATTTTCGTATGAGGAGGTGGTTGGACTCAGTGTTAGATAGATTCCACAGTGAGTCTACTTAATGCACATTTTTCTGGGTACTTGTAAACGGGAATCGGGATATTGAGTTTGAAAGGAATTATCATAGTCGAAGGGAGGTAAATGAATTTAAGGGTAAACAAGTTACGCTATCGAACTCAATGCATTTAGTAAATGATATTGAAGTCCAATGCTTCTTCGATTGGCTCTTCAATACTTCATGTAAAATAAGGAATAGATGGCGCCCATAGGGCTCTAGAAGCATCTAAAATTACTGGCTTTCCACAAGGCTGTCTGTCTGTTTGTGGAAGCTTCCTCCTTTTGTTTGGCTAGATAAGGACTCCTAATGTACTGTTTTAGGGTGCCAATTGGATTGATGTTTTCGGGATTCGGGTAAGTTGGTGCCTTACGCTTTGGAAGGGTCGCATACGTAATTTTACCATCGTTTTCCTCTTGAGATGAGTTTCAGACACACGACATGCATATGTGGCGTTTTTGCTTTGCTAAAAGTATTTCTAAATTGTATTCACTTTGCAGCAGCCCCTTGGCATTCCATGTTGCTATTCTCGTATCTGATTCATGATTGTGTTAGAACGCGCTTTCAGTTTATGCTATTTTCGAAGTTGTGCAGTTTTTCGAAAACTACTTGCTGTTCTTCAACTTTTGCGAAAGTGAATTCCGAGCAATTGAGGTGGTGGGGCCATGGGCAGTCACAATTCCTTCCAGATCACTCTGGGTGCACTTTTAGAACATGAATCGATTCACTTCTACACTGACGAGTCAAAAACACCAAAGACGGAGTTGGTGCAGGTGTTTTCTCTGGCTCTCCTTCCGTCTTCCAAATCATTGTAGCGTGTTCCAGGCGGAAATAATGGCGATTAAAGAAGTCCTATCTTGGGTTAAGAAAAACGTGATATCTGTTAGAGATATCTGCATCAGACAGCCAAGTAGCAATCAATTCCGTTAGTGGCTCTAAACTGCCGATAGTCTCTTGTGGAGATGGCTGAGTAGTTCAATATTTACCTGTGTTGGGTGCCGGGGTATAGAGACATTCTATCGAATTGTAAGGCCGATGAACTCGCCAGAATAGGAACAACTATACACATCCTGCCGGATAAGGGCACCTTAGGTATACCAATCGCTACTCGCAAATTTAAATTTAAGCTGGATGCTGTCGAGAGTACAAATCTTAGGTGGACAAGTGGATCAACATGTCTAGCGACAAAACAGATTTTTCCGAAGCTGGATCTTGAACGTTCTAAGAATTTGATTTCTCTCAATAGATCGCAGATCGGCACCACAATAGGTGTCATCACTGGACACTGTCTAATAGGCAAGCACGCCTCAAGGCTAGGACTTTTTGCGAACGACTTTTGTAGAAGCTTCATCGATGAAAAAGTGGAAGAAACTATTTCTCATCTTCTTTGTGTCTACCCAGCTCTCTCCCGTAGAAGGAAGCTTCGCTAAGGAACCCCCTATGTCAACGATATAGTCGACCTGGTAGATATCGATCTTAAGAGCCTCCTACGCTTCATAAGAATCTCGAAATGGTTTAACGAGTAGGTAGCTTTCTACCATGATCCACGTGGTATCACGATGGACCTACCATTGGTCTAAGTGCGTTGGAGACTCTTAGCTGGCGCTACTTCAACCTAACCTAACCTAACCTAGGTGGTGGGACATACATAGGTTATCGGCTTGTTTTCATCACAAAATAATGAATGTGCCTAAAAAGGTTGAACACCTTCAAAAAAAATAAAGAAAAATTATCCAACTGTGCTTTCATGGATTTCGGAAACCTTGTACCTGATTTTCCAGCGTAAAAATCGAGGTCGAACAAATGCGGACAAGACGACAGACGTATGATTTTGTTGATGATGATTGTTTTTTGCATTGAGCTTCAAGGAGAGTATTATGGTTGTGTTCCTTGATATTGAGGAAGGCCTTAACAATGTGGATTCAGACGTCTTAAGTCTTAAAATCGATACGCCGCTTGAAGTGCTAATTAATCAATTGCCTGCAAGCAGGATTATTAACACTAAACTGGGCGGAGACTTGTGAGTTGCGGCACATCTCGATATGGCATCTTATTCCCCTACGTTGGAATCTCATTTTGGCTACTAACCGACCTGTAACAGGGTACGAAGTGAGTGCTTATGTAGCTGATATTGCTGTTGCTGTTGCTGTTGCTGTGTCAGAAAAACATTCAAATAATCTAAAAGACTTCTTCCAGCATGCTCTTCTCCTGCTCTCCAATTGAGCCACAAGAAGTGCGTTGGCAATAAATTCCCCCAAAACAGAATTGGTCCAATTGCCACTGTAAACGATACTATATTAATGAATGTCGTGATGGTTTGCTGGACGGCCCTTGAAAAGGCCTGTGCATCAGCAATACACTAAGCACCACTCCCTCCACAGCATTAGAAGTAATGTTCCATTTAATGCCCCTAGCACTGGTAGTAGAAAACTTAATGCAGCTCACTTCTGTACTTACGGTTCTAAAACTGAAGGTAGACTGGGTACAGGTAAACTGTTTTCTCCGAAAGGTTCAACTGGAGCCTCCCAGATGTCTGTCGCATTTTTCATGTGGAAATTATGGCGATTGTTCTAAGATGTAATATTTGCCAACGAGATTAACATACTACCCGACAATTAGCTGCAATTTAGTTCCTGGAATCGTGCTCATTCACATCCCAGACCTCGTTGGTTGACCACTAGTATCTCGCGGCAAAGTAGAATCAGAATTCTGCCAGATAGTCTAATTCGAGGTTACCAGGCCCCACTTGCAAACTTTCATTCAAGCTGGATGCAATCATCAAAGCAAATCACAGATGGGAGGATTGAAGTGTCAAACCTCCAGAGAGACAAATCTGCTCCAATAGATTACAAATATTTGGTGCAACAGACCGTGTCTGATCCAGGGTCTAGCTTCTTGTGACCATTCGTGTTGTGCGTTTTGAATTTGTACACAAAAATGGAAGGGACCTACAGTTTAAAGCCATGTCCGAAAGGCGAATTGAGAGGCCTTCTTATGACAGTTATTACTTTCGGACGTTTGTCAGACAATCGCGAGAGATGAAAAAACTTTTTGGTGTTTTCTGGGATTCGAACCTTGAACCCTCCGCTCAGTAATCAAACGCACTAACCACTGAACCACGGCGCTCACAGACTCCAATGGATTGGTTTTGCTTAAATGATTGCAGGCCAGCAGAGTTTTCGGTGTCCTTACAGGGAACTCTTTGATAGCTCTACACGATAAGTGGCTACAAATATTCTCAAAAGACTTTTGCAACTATTCTCCACTTACCAGTATCTGTACAGACTTGTTCCGTAGAAGAATTCTCCACCGAGAAGCACTTATCTTTGACAATATTGGCGTCATTAGCAGCCTTTGCTTCATAGGGGCTTGGCCAGAGTGTATCTGTACCCAGGTGCAAACAACCACTCTAACCTAACCTAACTCTGTATAGACAAGATTATCTGCTGCTCATTATGGTAAGTAATTCAACTAAGTCACGTCCGCTTCTAAGTAATCTTGATACTTCAAGCTTACTTCCATGAAGTCAACCAAGACATTAACCAAATATCCCAACTTTAGCTGTCTCTAAGAATCCATTGTGCATATTTATGTATCATCTTGCGTAAGACAGTGGCAAAACAAGAAGCCAGTTAGTTGCTTATCTTTTATTTGCCGACTTTACAGATCTCGTATCTTCAAGATAAGACCAAGAATCAAATATTCAAACCCCTCGCAGATTAAGTGAAGCTGATAAAAAAAAAAGCAACAAACATGACGTATTCTCTGTAAACATCAACAGGAGCCGTGCTTCTTAATTCGCCGCCAACGGCCGCAGTAGAAGACAAATCCATGGATTTGTGTACTGCTCCACAGTCTATCGCGAATACTTTTATAATGACTTCGTCGGAACTTATTATTTAGATTCGAAAGCACGCGTGCCTGATTTGCTCTAGAAACCATTTCCCCCCCCGCTTATGTTTGCATTTTATTTATGTGAATTTGTGCAGGAATAACCTAATAATAGCGCAGAGTTGTTAAATAATTTGGCAGAGCAAATTAGGACATTCTTGTTACAGGCAAAGCGAAAAAAAAAAATCTATTCACTTCGAAACAATAGAAAAGATGATTTACATCCATAACAACGTCAGGAGGTGAAAACACAACACACGACAGAGGCGCTGACGACTGGGAAACTTTTTGTTTAGCATTCAAAATTGACTGCCAGCAATAAACAAAAATAAGAACAACAAGCAAACACATTAGACTGGACTTGATAATTGCATTTACATTAAATGAGATTGATTTTGTGCTGTGATGTCGATTCGACGAATGACTTTGTGAATCGTGAATACTCGCAGCTCTGCCCATTTGGGGATGAATCGATTTCGGCCGGCCTAAATCGTTTGAACTATTTTCGAATGGTTTTTGTGGGCGTTTAAAGTGTTTTTAGGTGCATTTTGGTGGGGGCACAAAAACACTGGAATGTAAATTAAAACATTTCACAGATACTTTGGTTGTTTGTAGTGCGAATTTGGGAAAAATCCAAGTCAGCTACAGTGACTGAACTTCAACGAGAACAAATTGAATGAAAGCCAAAGCGATATGCTAAACCCCCCTTATGCCATCGCCTGACTGGCGTCGACGCTTAATTTTTCACTACAAACTATGACTTATCAAATCATTTTTGAATCCACTTCCCCATATGATAAGTAAGTAATCACTTCCAATTGACGTTGGTTCAGCTAGAGTGGAGCAAAGTACGGAGCATGAAAATATTCATATTTAAGCAACAAATTTGGCGCCAAATCTGTGGGGTATCTACGCATGGTATGTTGGAGTTAATTCCCTCGTGATTTACTAATCGAAAATTGTTGAGGATTTTCCTGTCAAATTGTCTTATAATCAGGTTTCGATTAATGCAGTGCTTTGTGCGTTCTGGGAAAATTAGATTCCATGCTCATTTGATGCTCGATTTCGTTTGGATTATTTGGATTAATTTGTTAAGCAATGACGGGATGTGGAATGAGAATTTAAGATCTTAAATAAAGCAGAACACATGGACACATGAGGGAAACCAGGAAACGTGAATCTTTTTCAAAAGTGAACGTAACTTAGGTGCGTAGTGGAGGTGTGTAGAAAGAAGCAGTCTCTCTCATCAGTTTCAGTTGTCAGTCAGTGTTTTGTTTCTCCTAAATAATTTCTACAAGCTAAATCAAAACATTTCTAACTAAAGCACACGACTTGATGCTGGATCTTTCTGCTTTATATTTCAAAATGTACACAAATTCATGAATTTTTATGAAAATCTTTGACGTTTGTTGACCTGGGTCTCAACCAACAAACGTCGCCAGCCAGCTCCGTCTTTAGCTAGCTGTCTCCGTTTTATTCGAGCCGTTGCGTCGCGTCGGTATCGATTGTTTTTTCTTGTTGACAGCATATTCTTAGACTTGTCCTCATTGACAGTTAAAGTTGACAAAGCTCCATGACGCCGCGTTCTTTCGACGTATGCGACGGAATTTTGAAAGATTGTGCGTCTGGTGTTGGCGTGTGTGAGTTTTGCATTATTGTTTTCAAGAACGATGTTAAAGATGTCGCATGACTGTCTCCTTTTCTAAATCCTTTCTTGACATCGAAGGTCTCGTGCATTCTTCATCGTCATCCGGCACAGAGGAACAGTAAAAACTAGCACAAAATGTAGAGGGATGAGGCCCAATATCACTTCCAGTGCTGGTGTGGGGCATGTTCTCATAGCCCATGTTAGACAAATACAAGCAAGAATTTGTACTTTTTCAAAGGCTTTCTTTGTTGTGCTTAGCTTTGTTCTTCTAGCCCAAGTTACCACTCTGTACATAGCGACACACGATTGTATCGAAAATTAGTTGCTTTTGGATTGATGTACAAAAGTTCGTGTTCGTTTATATTGATATTGATATTGACGCCGGCACTACCGGCATTTATTTTGCTTAATACAAGCACTTAAACAATCTAAACTTAAAACTAAGACTTAAAAACTAAAGGCAAATACGATAGGAGAGGAGAAGGCAGGAAGGCAAGGTCGAGATATGGTTATTCGGTATTGGGGCGATGCAGAAGGTTGATTCGAAGGGAGGTTCTGCTGCAGTGGAAGTCAAAAGTATTTTCCGTATTGTTGGCCAAACGCAGCATTCTAGACAGTGGTGCGTTAAAACCATAATTAGTGCGATGAGGAAAAAGACGGAAGAGTGGAATAGACCTTAGATTACGGGGATTGGTATTAAATGAGATTAGTTCAAGAAGCGCGGGGCAGTCAATGTAACCAGTAATTAGCTGATGAAGGAAGAGTATGTCAGCAATTTTGCGACGATCTTCGAGAGATTGGAGATTGATCAGTTTTAAACGATCAGGGTAGGGAGGCAAGTTGTATCTATCAACCCAAGGGAGATCGCGAAGAGCGAAACGGATAAACCTGCGCTGGACGGCTTCAATACGTTGGGTGTGTACAGCGTAGTGTGGCGACCATACCTGGCTAGCGTATTCAAGGATGGGTCTAACGAAGGTGATATAAAGTGATTTGGTAACGTAGGGGTTCGAAAATTCCTTGGACCAACGCTTCACAAAGCCAAGCGCAGAATTGGCTCTACTTATTACGTTGTCGATATGAGAACGGAAGTTAAGTTCCCTATCGCAGGTAACGCCTAAGTCTCGCAAAGATGAGACTGATGGGACAATCTCGTTGCAGAGAAAGTAGTTCCTAGGGGTTGGTGGGAGGCGTTTACGAGTATAGGTGATGGACTGGCATTTACTAACATTTAGTTCGAGATAATTTTTCTGACACCAGACAGAAAATCTGTTAAGGTCATCTTGAAGAGGGCGAGAATCAGATGGAGAAGATATATATCTAAATATTTTCATATCATCGGCGTAGACAGAGAAATAAGAGTCTTTAATAATGAAAGCGACATCGTTGGTGGCCAGGACGAAAAGTAAAGGACCAAGGTGGCTGCCCTGAGGGACTCCCGAGGTGGCTTTAATGGGGTTAGAGAGAGAAGATCTAAATATAACCTCGTAATGTCGACCTTCTAAGTACGATTTGATCCAATTGACAAAACCAGGTTGAAAACCTAGAGTTTTTAACTTAAGAGTAATAATCCGATGCGAGATTTTATCAAATGCTTTGCTGAAGTCAGTGGCAATTACGTCAATTTCATTGCCATCTTCAAATGCATATAGTGCTTTAGAAACGAATTCTGTTAGGTTGGTAGTTGTTGATCTTCCTTTAAGAAATCCGTGTTGGTTAGTAGAAAATAAGGATTTGCAATGAAAAAACATCGAGTCGTACACTATGCTTTCAAAGAGTTTCGGTATGCATGAGAGTTTAGCTATAGGCCGATAGTTGGGTATTTCATTTTTTGGGCCTTTCTTGTGAATGGGGATGATAAATGAGTGCTTCCAAGAAAGGGGGAAAGAACTTTCGGATAAGGACATGAGAAAAAGAGAAGTCAAGGGTTGAGCCAAGTGCGTCACGCATTTTTTTAGAACAATTGCAGGTAACCCATCAGGGCCGGGGGAGTAGTCATCCTTAAGTTTGTTAATCTTCTCCGTGACAAGTAGCGCGGTGATATTAACCGAAACTAAAGAAGTTTGGGCGCAATTGTCCATATAAGAGAAATAATTATGGTCGGGTTCGGAGATGCGGTCTGTAAACGACTGACTAAAAAAGTGAGCGAATAAGTTTGCGACAATTTTGGGGTCTGATGAGGAGGTGTTGCCGAGTTTAAGAGTAGATGGATAACTATCAGATTTACGTTTGGCATTTATGAAATGATAGAATCGCTTAGGATCAGTAATTAAACTGGATTGCATTCGGTCAAGGTAATCATGATAAAGAGCCTCGGAGAGTTCGGCGAATTGATTGTGTGAGTGGTGATAAATGGAGTAGTCATAGCCAGAACGAGATTTCAAGTATGCTCTCCAAAGTTTGTTCCTCTTGTTACGAAGTGAGCGTAATTGTTTATTATACCATGGTGGGGATGAAGAACAATTTTTTTGGAGCGAGTACGGAACAGTTTGAAGAAGGCAATCGAATATTATAGAATAGAAAGACGAGAGAGCATTATCCACAGTCACGCGTGCGAAGTTAAAATTAACATTACCGAGCAGGTTGTTAAGTTTGGCGAAGTCAGCTTTCCGGAAGTTGAAGCTGTAAGAATTCTGAGTATGAATGTTGGAATTCATGTCACCATAGGAAAATGAAAGAAAGAGGGGTGGATGGTAGTGGTCTAGAGTAGAGAGAAGGTGACTACTTTCTGTAACAATACAATTATCAGCATCGGTTGAGAAAATGAGATCAAGTTGTCTGCCAAGGTTATTAGTTACGCCACTGATTTGATAGAGGCCAGAGTTGGAGAGACAATCGACGAAAATTATTTCTTTTTCTGAGGTTGCATTTGAGGTAACAAAATGAGACTCATCTTCAGACAGAGCCCAATGCAGATGGGGAAGATTAAAATCCCCTAAGATTATGACATCGTCGCTTGGATCAGTAACATCAAAGAGAGAGTCTATAGCATCTACAGCAAGTTGGTAGCCTAGAATTGGTTGGGAGGGGCGAATGTAACAGCAAAGTAGGTATAGATTACGCGTAAGGATGGTAATTTTGGCGCAAATAAACTCGAAATTTGCGGTATGCGACGTTTTATAGAGTGCTGAGTCGAAACGGTTGTGTATAGC
Source organism: Blera fallax (assembly GCA_946965025.1). Lineage (NCBI taxonomy): Eukaryota > Metazoa > Arthropoda > Insecta > Diptera > Syrphidae > Blera > Blera fallax. Next base: position 80,452,105 of record OX337245.1, on the reverse strand, counting down.
CAGAAGAACTCCCCGACCAGAAGAGTCATCGTCTTTCTCAAGACCGTCATCGCGAAAGATGTCAAAGTCAGAGGTAAATAACTCGTTACTCTTATAAACCGATGAGAGATTTGTTTCAGTTAGGGCGAAGACGTCGTAGGGAAGTTTTTGAGAATTGAGGAACACAGTGGAAGTTTTGGTACGCAAGCCGCGTACATTTTGGTAGTAAATGGATAGGTGTTTAACAGGGCTTGTGTTCGCGTTATTAGGGCATGGCGTTTTACTGCTGGGTAGGTTAGGAACGAAAATAGTTTTTGTAGTTAGCGCGAGTTCTTTGTAGATGGGAGATGCGTTTCGATTCAACATGGGAGGCAAAAGTGGACAGATCATTAGCTACATTACTGGGTTCAAGATTGAGACATTCATGATAACGGACGAAAATCTGTTTGAGTTCAGCGGGGTTGGTTGGAAGCCCTTCTTGGTGAAGCGAGACCATGACATTGGTTTTAGTGATCCCGTCAATACAGACAGTGTCGTCTTTGTTGTGTAAGTAGGCTAAGTAGAGGCGCACATTATCATAGATCTTGCGATCTCGCAACCGTGATAGAACATAGCGATCAACTTCGCCGGATTCAGAAAGCTGCTTCGTAAGTTTGGCAGTGGGTGGAAATAATGGATCTAAGAAAGAGGGGGATGGTACAACAGAATTAGAGGAGTTAATAAGCGGGGAAAGTGTGGAAGAATTGGCCGAATGAGAAGAAGTGGAAGAGAAAGAAGGTTTGGAGGGGGAAGGATTGAGGGTATGGGAGTGAATAAAGTTCGGATAATTGGTGGATGATGGATTTTTACCAGGAGGCGGGCGTTTATTTTTAGGGGCAGCAAAATTGGGATAGTTAGCTGGTGGAAAAGTTATTTTTGGAGCTGGGGTATTCAGTGGGGGAATGGGGGCGGGTGTGAGATCAAATGACACGCGCTTACTGATAGGCGATTTAAAGGTAGGGGGTCTTACAAAGTTAGGGAATATTCCCGTTTTTAGAGTCCAATTAGAACTAGGGCTGATTTCGGAGTTGGCGGATTTTGAATTGTGAGTGAGGGGTTTGCGGGTTGCGGGTTGTGGGATTGACTTACTGGAGCTAGAGCTTGAGTTATTTTTCTTATTGCTAGCCTGTTTCTTGTTAGGTTTTTGTGTCCATTTACTGACACGCATCTTTCCAAGGGTGAAGTTAGTACCAGTAGGATTGTGGAACAACCATTCGTATCTGGACGGGAGGTCAAATTTGAAGTATGTACTGCTCTTGTGGTGGGATGGCGCGAGCATTTTGCATTGGCTGATGATGATACCAAATTTCTTTTCGAAGAAATTCGTAACCCAAGAAACGTCAGCGTTAGGAGGAGCACCTTTGATGAGGAGGGTGGTTACCTGCTGGTTATCTGAACGCAATTTGTCCAGCCTTCGCCGCCACTCGGAAGGTGTCCATGTTGTCCCAAACTGTTTGATGAGATTGCGTGTGGCGGGGACGGGAGGATTAGACGCTGTAAATGCTGCAGACTCCTGGCTTGAGAGGGCGTTGGAAGAATTTTCGGATTGAGCAGTCTGCTGTAGCTGAGGAGGACGAGGTAAGCTTGAGTTGGCATCGGTTTCCAAAAGTTCGTCGAAAATTGAGGTGTTGTAGTCGACAATCGGTTTATGGATGCTGTGGGTTGGAAAGTCATCGATTTTATTGTTAACCGTTTCAATGTGATTTTCGATATCGAAGATTGTTGAACGTGTCGCTGTAAGTTCGTCACCGATCTCGTTGATTTTATCGAGAATTACTTCGAACATAGGATCAGGCTGTGTGGGAGATGGTTGTTTGGTTGAAGATGTTTGAAGATGTATATCGATGTCTTCACGCAGGGAGTTTATTGACTCGGAGATTTTTTTGTTGGAAATGAATTCCTGGGCACACTTATTTTTGAGATCGCTTAAGGATGAGTTCAATTTGTCCAAGTTGGTTTCGAGGTTTGTGAATCTAGTTGAAACCATCTCGGTCAAACTATTAGTTTGTTTTTCTATGTTGATGAGCTTAGGAATGATGAGGTCAGTAGAGGACTGTAACGAGCGGCCAAGGTCATCAACATATCTAACACTACTCTCTAAGTTCGATAGTTTAACCGTGATCATTTTCGCTTGACCTTTACGGAAAGAGTCAATGGAGTCACTGAGGCACTTAATTGCTAGGAGCACATGCGAAAGAGAGATATTTTTACATTCTTCGCAGAAGAAAAGGAGGTTGTCGGAGAATTCTTTAACGAAAACTGTATTTCTTTTGTTTAGTCCGACACAACACGCATGAAAAGATTTACCACAGATGCCCTTACAAGCGACCCAGTCGGCATTACTATCGACGATTGCACAATTTTTGATACCGCAAGACATGACAATTGATAATGAACGGAAGAGTAAAAACAAAAAGAAGTGGGTCACGTTTTTAGAACGCGTCGGCGAAAAACAATTGCGAAAAAGTGGCGAAAGAGAAAAAAAATTATGTGGGTAACTGCTAACGCGGCGAGAATTACCGAAATTAATAATAAATTAATTTGAGGGAGCACAAAGAAAAATGAACTGAACACGGTTACGGTCAATTGACCGTAAAAGTAAAAAAAATGTTCACCCGAAATGAATTTTTGGCTATGCGCCTGCTGGATGTACATTCGAACCACTAAAGGCGATAAAATTCTTAAGTAAGTCTTTTGGAAAATGTAGTTCTTTAGTTTCGTATGGCTTGTAGGTGGTTATTTCTAAAAACAATAATTTATATGGAGCCGGGTAAGATGATTTGATGGTGTTTCAGAATGTTCAACAACAACCGGAAGAATTCTTTTGAAACTTGTTTTAAAAAATTTAACTTGTTTTCTAAAATTTCGCACACGAAAACCCTGTGCCAAAATTTGATAGGTGAGGTTTCTTAATTGGTTACAAACTTCTTTCAACGAGCACTACACTTTGCTTTAAGTCCACCTCGACTCGTTCGGTTACAGTTGTCGGATTGAACCTAAAAGATTAGTTTAAAGCTCCGTTAGTAGATTTAGAACTAGGTATCTACCGTTACAAATGGAGCTAAGCCGAGCAAAAATCCACCATAAAAAAAAAGTAGGAAAAGAACCAAAAAAAAACTATAAAATTGGGTTCCCGAGAGGGTTGTTATTATTTTTTTTTTTTGTTTGCTTCGTACAAGTGAACGAACTCCGAAAAAACTCTCCTTCTGCTACTATGAGCAGATAGCATCCCTGCTGTTTTCCAGTCCATAGAACCTTCCATGCTTCTCCTGCCAGCTATTCCCATTCCATTTACGGCGCCATTTTGGAAAAAGTTAATTTCGCTGTTTGATGGATCAGTGGTGGTTTAGCGAAGAAATAAAATTAATTTTCGTTGCGAGCTCAAAATTCACCGTCGAATTAGGGTTCGCATGTCCCACGGCCGCCAAAATAACTTTTATCCGCCATCCAATGTACAGCACTTAAATAGCCGGTCACCCTGTCTTTTATTTGCAAACCTTGGCAAAGCATTGGCAAACCAAACAGCTTTCATTGGTAACTATCCGGACAGAACTTTTGAGTTGTCAAAAAATTGATGACTCCAAAACCAACGAGAAGTTTTGTTCGGGTTTCTCGAGTGCTGTGCAGGGCTCCCGGGGGCGTTGCTGTTTTTACCATCGATGCTGGGATGAATGGTGATGGAGTAGGCTTTGGTGCGCGTCTTTGGAGGTGCTGATGTCTAGGGAATCGGCGGTGGCAGTGGAGTATCGAGCGGCGGTAAACTCGTGGTAATGTTGACCGGCGTGGTGGTGGCATAAAAGTGTCGAACAGCGATAATATGTGGTTATGTTGACCCGCGTAACACTACTTGAGGTACATGAAACAGTGTGAGTGCACTCACAAGCTTCACAACTGGACAGTTCTCATGCCATTTAAATATCAAATATCCGCTTCCAGTAGGTGTGCAAGAACATTTACTCATCAAGTATTCATTTGATATGGCACCGTTGTTCAGATTAAATCTACCTCCTCCAGGCTGCTTTCAAGCGATTATCTTTAAATGTCAAGCCTAAGTATGCCAGTTTCGCCACTTTTGAATTCGGATTAAGGCAAGAACAGTCCTTGTCACAGATTTTTCTTCAGAACTTTTTCAAGAAGCTACACACGTTGTGCTCTGATCCAAATCCTTTGACCGTGAACACAGACAAAAGTAATAACTTTCTTCGAAGAGATTTTCAAATTTTTTTTTCTTAAAAAGACAAAATCTACGTCAACTGAGCTGTCAAGTTGTAATTTACTTTCGGAAAACATTACTCAACCCGCTCATAATCGTATGTGCAGAGAACAATATGTGAGTTGAATATGAGTATCATTTAATTACCCCGGATGCCCTGAAGTATACTTAAGGGGCTTTTTCATTTAATTACTTCCGACTGGTATCCTTGGCAACCGGATGAGTCGATAAGTCAGTTACCTTATTAATCATCCATTTCCCCAACATTCCATCCATCCGGCGGCGGCTGTCCACTCAATTACAACACAAATGCAGACCAAGCGACCAAAACTAATTTTGCCATGGCTGAGGAAGGATATTTTTCGTACGCTCACGACTGTTAATTACTTTCAGTCTGTTCATTTTCATTTAGAATGGAGACCAGAGTCAAAAGGCATCTGTGGCGCACCTGTGATAAGAGCTTTAAGGCATACCACTGACGGTGTACTGAGCTGTATTGCCATTGTAAGCGGGTCTACTTTGTGGAATTTTGGCATTCATTTGGAAAATGCTCGGAACATTTCTGCCTCAATTAGCGAAGCAAGAAGAATTATATTAATGACGTCTGTTAATTAAATTTTTTTTTGGCAGAGAAGTGGAAAACTGGAAACACGCGCAGGGTGATTGATCGGAGTAATAAGTTAATTAAGAGATATAGTCCTTGGTAGCCACTTTATCATCGTACTTGCATTGTGGACGGGGTGAGCTTGTTAGATACCGGGTTTCCTGACCAGAGGGCAAGTGATGTAACCTTGGTGTAGGTGAAACCATGAATTTTAGGAAATGTAAAAGGCAGCATGGTTCCCTTTTTTGTGAACTTTTTTCAGACATGTAGGATGCATAGCTTGCAACGTAGATAAATAATTGTGATAGACCACCAAATGTATTTATGTTTCTGATTAGGAACGAAATTTATGTCGATTTAGCTAGTTTCTACAAAATATTTAATATTTAAACTTTAAGTTTGTGTATATGTATGTAAGGTAACCAACTGATCTCTTTGTAAGCATCCCGCCTTGGGGGAAACAGGGAATGTACACACGAGAGTGGCGAACCTAAAATGGCCGTTCTTTGATAGAACAAAGACCGAGAGACTTATACGAAAGGACAGAGGCTTCCTTTCTATCCTTGTGGGTATCATCACGGGGCACAATTGTCTGCGGTACCACATGAAGAAACTGCGCCGGACGGAAGAAGAATTTTGCAGAAGCTGTGGCGACAATGGGTCAACACTGACCTGAGTGCGGCAGGAGACTTTTCTCTCTCTGCCAGCCCGCTTACCTAACCTAACCTAAGGTCATTTTATTTTTGGGAGCATTTTGCCTGAAAACAGGATTTTACTTTTTTTACGACATAGAGAGCCACGAACTTTTAAGGGCAAGCCAAAAAGATAAAGGATGGCAATTCTTCTGGATGTTTTCATTTAAGTTTTCTGTCTGATTGTGTTATTAAGAGACTTTTATACTACATAAGTTTGCCGCCATTCCATCAAATTCCAAAATTAGACTCAAACGATTTTTAAATCCTTTTTCAAGAAAGGCAAAAATAGTCATTTAATGCTAGGAACAGTTGTCTGATCTGCAGATATGTATGTGTTGATTACGCTGCTTAGTTGCTATAAATTGTAAGGTTCCGGGAAGAGAACACCAAAGCTCAGAAAATGTGGTACAAGGCTGATGCCTGATTGAATTGTTTCATTTCTGGCGATCGTTGAGTGCTTCTGGACATCTGCATATAAAGAGACAAGCCTTCTCCTTTCGTGGCAATGGTTTAAGACAAGATATACTAGATACTAGTGTTCCATTTTCTGTTAAGATGAACGTTGCTCATTAGATTTCCATAGAGAAGGTTTCAAGGCCGAGTTCGAATCCTAAAAATTATACTCGAATCCCATGTGTAGTCGCACAGAATTTGATGGCTGAGTTGTTACTGCGTTGGACTCGTGATCGGGAGGTTTGAGGTTCGAATCCCAGGAAAAATCACGGCCCCACCTCTTGTGAACATCTGACAAACTTCCAAGAGTAATAACTGTCATGAGAAAGCTTCTGAGTCAAAAAAGCTAGGCCCTAAACCATATGTGGCCTATTGCGCCCGGTATTTGGATTGAATTGAATATTTATAAGGCAACTAAAGGGGATCAATAACGAAAGACACCTTCCCAAATTTGTTGTCTTTTTGGTTATTACTCAAAAATCTTTTTTAAGTTCAAACTTTTAAATTTCAAGCATTCAATTCCAAAAGATACTTTTCTTTAACCATGTACACAGCGAAGTAATTTACTTCCATTCCTCGTGCCACAAACGCTTATTCTGGCATTTGGAACACACATATATCTTCCGAATGTGTCCCAATTTCGAAAGTTCAATCCAGATAGCACATTCACAAATTCATTTGGGACATTTTTATCTGCATCACAACGTCACTCTTTCACGATCCTCTTGTTTTGCATAATGTTTTCCAGAGAACATTCTGCCGCGCTATCCTTGCTGGGGTACTTTGACACATGATTGACGCATTATTCCCACCTTTGCCAAATCTTTGGCCACCAAGCCTTAACACCAATCCCCCACTTAATTGCTTTTCACCCAAACTCCAAACTTCAAACGGAAAGTGTGGTAGCTCTTACAAAATGTTCATCCCTGCGGCTCTCGGTCCTGGTCACAATCAATACCTCGTTTCTCGTAAAAAAAAAAAACAACGACGACGCAAAAGGAAAAAGACTTTCCGGCGGGGATCCCTAAAATAAATCCATCCAACACCAACCAGAAGTAAACCTTCTGCAAATATCAAAGCAAAACAAATCAACCGAGAACCGAGAATGGTGCAAAACCGTCCACCACCATTGCTTCGAGCCTCATCTTCCCTGCCGCCCCTAGAAATATTGACTTGGCTTGAAAGCGAAAACATTTCGAGGGTTGTTACTGGCTAAGATTTCCGAGAGGAAGGAGACGAAGTGCGATGCGGTTTTGGGCGGGGGGTTTTGAATTTTCTGGCTGTTGGACTAACCACGAACCAATTCATTAATTGATTTACACACTTGGTGATTCCGAGGAATTCGTGGTTAGCTTTGTTTTCCTTTTAGGAATAATTGCCAAACATAAAATAACATTGCATCCTGCAGGGTGATTCCTGTTGAGTAAGATTGGCAATAAATCGAGAATCTAATTAAGCTGAACAGCGGAAATGAGTTGGAAGATTAAATATTCAGAAAATTGTGTTTGAAATTGTTACAGGACTCAGAAGGGGTGGAATGAATCCGTTTTAGATAAAACTGAGAGAATGTGATTCTGGAGAATTCGCTCACACAATCCTTTGTGCAATGTTCAATAAACTTGTTCCCTTTGAAGGGTAGCATAGAATTCAGGACCTAACTTTTGCGGAGTGATTGAGCTAGGACTTCTAGTTGACGCTCAACCCTAGTACGTTTTTTCCTTTTTTGTTTTTAATATATTGCGTCAGTGATTTGAAAATGAAAGATGGTGATGAACAAATTTTTTATGAACTTCAGAGCCCATATGCTTACTCACATATGTGTATGTACGTATACAATCCCACACGTATTTAAGAGTAAAGTATCTTTTTGCGGGGAAATTTCAACCGAAGAAGCGAAGGATAATTTTGGAAAAATTATCAATCAATGCCAGATTCTGTTCTCTTGATTTGTTGTTCCTTCTCTGGGAGAATAGGGAGTCAGTAGGATGTTTCTATTCCCTACGGTTACATGGCAACACCATTTTTCTGCCGACAGACAGAAATATGTTATCACCTCCACGAGGGGTCTGCTGGAAAGCTGGGCGTTGGGTTGATGTGACCTAATAGCTGACACAATTGCGATTCCTTTTCAGGGTGAACCAATAAACGTCACACATGTCCTATATGAACTTGGATATGTGAAGGACAATAAAAGAGAAACTATTGTATTCTGTGACTATAGCAGCAAGCCCTAAGTAAAGGGACTGATGACCATATTGGTAAGTGTATCTTACAACTAGGATTTATGGATCTCAAAGTGGAAGGTACAGACTCGTAGAATCGGTCAACTAGAGACAAATGAGTGATGGAAATCCGCAACAACAGCTTCATTTGATTTTCGCAATTGAGATGATGTCACATTCACTGTAGGGATTCCCTGCAGATAAAAATGTAAACAGACGACACATATGTACATACGGAGGTACATTTACAAATATTTGATGACCAACCGTTTCGATGCAGTACCATGAGAAAGCTGAGCGTTGGAGTACTGCAACTTCCAGACTCTGCAGGAGCACTTGCCAACTGATTCAAAGCTCTCAGGAAGTCATTCGAATTTCTGACCAAAGTTTCACTCGACCACTCGCTCCAGCATTGAAAAAATTAGGGCTATAGGGTTCCTCAGCAAAATAGGACTGAAGTGACTTGTCAACACTAGACGTGCCTAAAATCATCAATTCTCGTAAGAAACATCAGCAATGAGAAAATGGGGGAATTTGAGGTTTACCAGGTGCTATCCACAGTAAAGAGTGGGCTTCCTGCTACTTTCTTTTTGAAGCCTCAGCGATAGGAAAGGAGAAATGAAATGCGATGCTACTGTGTGCGCACCCCACAGCATTCCTGAAAACCCAAGAACCTCAATTCGTCACAGAGGTGAACAATTGAACATCAGTCGCACTTCTCTGAGGAGAATATTGCGCAATGACCTTAGATTGTATGCTTAGAAGGTCCATAAGTTGGAAAATGACGTCCATTTTGGTCGCTATATCTAAAGGGTGTCCCACAATTCACACAAAATTTGAATTTTGCGCCATTTAATAGTGCAGTGATGCCAACGGAATAAAAGATAACAATGTGACAGCTGACATTTCGGGGTTAGTAAAAATGGAGCGCTATACGAAAGAACAACGCATTTTCATTATTGAGCAATATTTAAAAAATAATGAAGGTTTGTCAGCTACAGTCCGCAGTTTTCGTACAAAATACGGCCGTCATAGTGATTTAAAACCATCAACTGTGAAGAGAATATTTGAAAAATTCAGGGAGACTGGATCAATTAGTGATCTTAAGCACTCTGGGTGTCCTGTCACAAGTCGTTTAACAGAAAAAATCGAAGCAGTTGTCGAGAGTATTGCTGACAGTCCAGGAACATCAATTTGGCACCGTAGTCAAGAATTGGGAATTCGAAAATCCACTTGAATGGAATGTTGTTGTCCATGTACTCGATGGATCCGAGCCAGTGTAGTCAACGTGTTTTAGCCTTTTGTGCGACATCAATTCGTCCTCCTCGCACATAGGACCTAAAATTCGAAGAAGAATTTTCGCTTTTCTAATATCTGCTTTATTATCCGGCTTATTATCCAGTTATCCGCGCCACGCAGCAGAACTGGCAGACATAGCGCTCGAAGCATTTTGTCTCGCGAGTAAAAGTTCGATTTTCATCGAATGTCCACTAAGGTGTCATTTATGGAGTTATTGCTGAGTCCAAGGTAGATGAACCATTTAACAACCTCGAAGTTAAAAGTATCAACAGCGTCGTTTTGTTTCTTGATGGGATAGAGTTTGTTTTGCCCTCGTTCCCTTCAAGACCAACTCGTTGCGTTTATTCATCAATTGCCATCAGTTGACGATAGTACCTTCTGTATTCACTCCTGGCCTACGCACTATCTGCTCCAGCACAAGATTGAAAAAATCAGATAACAGAGTATTTCGTTGCCGAAATCCGGTATAGGTCTTCCTAAACAGCGTTACCCAACACACCATGATTAATTTTGGCAGGATCCCGAATTCAGCCATCGCTCTGTAGATGTAAAACGATGAAACGATGGTATGTCTCGGGCTGAAATTCATTAGAATTTTCCAGGACTATCATCGATCAGCCGGGGTGGAAGTCACATTGGGTATTTTCCGATCAGTGTGGGTTACAGAAAGTCTTTAGACGTGCAAACAGCAAGTTGGATAGGATCTTAAGCAGATATAATAAAAAAATTGTTGGTCCCTGGATGTAGAGTTATTTGGGTTAGACACTGAATGTCTAAAGGGGGCGTTAAGATCTCATCTTAAAATAAAGGGTTCTGTGTCTAAGATGTTGTTGACAGCCTTACCATAGTCTATGGTAATAACATCGACTTGGGCGCCGCGTTTTGGCTCAGTGGTTAGTACGTTAGACTTTCGACTTTGGACCGAGATGCGTTGCTATTTCATCTCTGCCACATTCATTTTGCTTTTGTGCGTTTCCCACATCGTCCAGCATTGAAACTCGTACGTTAAAGCCGGGCCACGCTTGTTGCATATAACCTGCACTTAAGCTTTAATGGCATTTTCGATCACAAAACATCACCGAGTTCTCTTTCCATTTCATCCAGCCTACACTCACAAGAGATGCGATGATATCGTCGCAGTTTTGTTGGTCGTTAACAATGGAGCCTAAATATTTGCTTTTCAGCATAGAACTATGCCGTGTAATGTGATATCAGGAGAAGGACGTTTTGGTTCCAAAAATCGCCCGTCTCCGACAAAAAACCAAGGACAATTGAAGACCTTCGGAGAAACATCATTCGGTTGCATTTATACCAAATAGTATTCACAGATGCAACCTCTTGCCTGCTTGCAAAAAAACTGTCACCGATGTCGTATTCCTTAAATATTGGTATAAAATGCGCAGTAAATATTGATAAGCAACATCGTTTTACCTAACTCCAAACGTCTATCCTTTTGAAAAACTCTTTACAATGGTCCACTTGGGATAAAATAGCTTTATTCCACTCACTAAATCAGTTAGTAAAAGGCAGGCAACTAGGATAATCGAATCAAATGGCTTCATTTCAGTAGGAGGTCATGGTGTTGACTCAGAAACGCCCCAGAAATAAGCATTACTCGAATCAATTCATTTTTGAAGCCTTGCACACGCACTAGCAAGAAACGATGTGAATTGTAGTCATGAACCTGTTAATTGAGTTGAAAAACTTAATTATCATCCCTGCGACTCAGATGTTCAACTCCCTGGCTTAGAGTCATCGGCCAATTAGTACATCACCTTCCGTAGGGAATGCCTCATTAATTCCCATGCAGCTTATCAAGACTACCGAATCCAATCCGATCTAGTAACTAAATACATACCTATTGCTAACGATTTGAATGACTAGAATTAATGATTACATTTCTCATTTACCAGACACTATCTGAGTCAATCAAAATTAATTTACAGCCTAGAACTCCTGGCCAACATCAATCATCGCATAACACCATTTTGAAAGGCTACATCCATTTGTAATTGTTCACCACCTTCGTCACACTACCGACTTGTACGCCGGCCTATCGTTGCTTCCATTAGGAAATCTCTATTGATATTAAATTGAATGAAAAATCATAACAGAAAAGCATAATCTAATAATGAAGTGCCCTCCCCGTCCCGGTTACCCAGCACCCATTTAACGAAGTGTTTTTAAAGCCCCCATCGGAAATCCCTGCACAAATACCGCGCTAGTAAATAATTTAACGAGTAAACTACAAGTAAACAAGTGAAAACGAACTGAATCCGAATGGTAAATATTTTCCGTTCTTAATTATAAATGAGTCATTAATTTTCATGACTACATGGGTGAATGCGAAAAGGTTGCGTATACGCATCGGGGGTCACACTCACTACGGGTATATCGAAAACGGTGTGAAGATTGCCTTGCAATTTTTTGGTTGCAATTAATAGGAACAATTTAGGGCGGCACTCAGTACTATTGGTGTGACCGGATATAGGTCCTAGAGGTTGGGGTTTTCTTGTTGGTTATTGATTTTTTTAATTCGTCGGTTATTGGATGATATTGCGTGCCATGCATGAATTGTTTGGTCTAAGTTTTAATGAAGTCAACTGTGTTCTAACGTTGGGCTTTCACGTAATTCGTGATTCGCCGTGACTCAGTGGTTTGTGCGTTGGATTATTGAGCGGGAGGTTCGAGGTTCAAATCCCAGAAAACACGAAAACACCTCTCGCGAACGTCTGACAAACGTTCGAGTGTAATAATTTTCGTGAGAAAGCTTCTAAACAAAAAGCCTTTCGGATATGGCTCTAAACTGCAGGTCCCTTCCATTTGTATGAAAAAATATAATAGGTCGCGGAGAGCTATATTAAATTCTGAACAACTTGAAATTTCGGTGAGTTAGGGTGCAGAGTTAATTGCAGATGATGAATATGGACTACATTTCAGAGGAGCTAATGAATTTTGATTCTCCTCGAAATAGGAATGGGGGATCCGTAATCCTATTTTTTAATCAGATAGAACCTCCGTTAGATTATAGATGAAGTCTTAAGCAGCACTTGGTTGAATGACGTCCACATTGCTAACCCTTTTTTGGTTTTTAGTTTTTGCGTCCAATCTTACTTACACACTCACTTAGGTGGCGCTTAAAGTCGAGGTGAACTTGAGCCTCAACCAGAAGCTATATCCAGTTAGCCCGGTCTTTAGCTAACTACCTCCAGTTGGTTGAGGTCCTCTTCTACTTGTGCGTGCTACCTAAGGCGAGGACGTCCTCTACTGCGTTGTCCCCCCGCGTTGGAATCGAAGACTCTGCGAAGCATTGATGTCCTTTCACTCCACATATCCTAGCAATCTGAGACGACTGTTGCGCAGTTTTTTGACCAGGTTGATGTCACTGTAGAGCTCGTATATTTTGTCATTGAATCTTCTCCTCCAAAGCTCCACGCAAACGGGACCGAATATCTCACGAAGATTTTTTCCCTCGAAACGACAGAGGTTATCTTCATCTACTCTAAGAAATTGCCTACAGCTTATTCTCATAAATATGATGCTTTAAGAAAAACCCAAAAGTGGAAATTGCATGAAGCCGAAACACCCGATTTTGCTCGCATATTTGAAAATTTTTCTCGCAACAACTCTCGAATGTGTAACAGGCTGTGCCATTCTTGCTGGAACCAGATGTCTTTAAGATCGAAATCAATCAAGACTGGTCAAAAGAAATCAGTAATCATCACTACAACTGCATTTTCAGTCGCATTTTAAAGGAAGTAAGTCCCAATGGTGGATGTTTTGGTTTTCCATTATCACTCTTATGCTCTCCGCACCCCAAATTTCACAATTTCACAGCATAAGCAGGACAGCAGAGTAGAAAAATTCTTCGTCGAAAGGGAAAAGAGAATTCCAAGAGCTACATTTACCAAGGTGGCGACTGCATGGGCGCGTCTACAACGATCGCAACGAGAAAACTAGAAGGATCGAATCTCCGCTTCAAAGAGGTTGGCTATCATGGATGCCAGAGCGCTTGGTATAGACAACTGGAAGCAGGAAGGAAGATTTTCTTAACAAATTTTCTATCGTTCACTATCTGAAGTTCTCCCCACTTAAAATGATGTTCTGGTTTGAGTTCTTGAGTCATTTGGATATTGTACTCTTGCAGCTGCTGTTAGGTGCTTTTGAAACATCCAATTCTTAGGAAAGATGATGAATTGATGTCTCTGGGACTTCAGTAACACTTTTTCGGTATGTGGACGCATGGGCGTGTCATTGTTCACAATCGAACCAGTTTGGAGCATTACATCGACCGATAATTCCATGTTCCCGAACTGGTTTGGAGAAATAACGTTTTTTTTCTTTCGTTAAGTGTTGCCAACCGTAAAAAAGGGAGGCAATTTAAATCCGGCACTCTAGTTTGGAAACTCTTGAGTGATTTCCACCGGCGACTAAGAACCTGCAGAATACTTCAGTTGCTGTTGAATCAACTACATATCTACATGTATTTCAATTCGAACTACAAAAGCTGGCGGAACCTTAGTTAGTAGTGAGCCAACTTAAATCTTCTATAAAGTCTGATTAGACTTCTTGTACAGTCTTCGATATAAGCCTGCATTGAATTAAAAGTCTCACTCTTATTGTCTAAAACACATCTCAAAACTTCATCTTCTTAAACATCCACTTTTATCGTCCTGCTGGTTATTATTACAAGATTTCTAACCTTATACACTCGTTGAAATTGAATATGGAGACCTAGTGTCTGAAAATAAAGAGAAGATCTTTAACAATCTTCACGCCTCGGGGGATGTTTATTGGGAATTCCTGGTTCAGTTCACCTTGAGCGAAATTCATTTTGCACAACCAGAGCCGCTCAGATGGTCAATATAGTCATGCCTTCATCACCAATGCTGTAGTCGATATTGAAACCATTTTTGCGATGTACGCTCATCATAAGACTGGCAATGATATGTCTCTGAATGCGATCATCGAGCAAACTAGTATTTTTGGATCTGAAAACTCTTGGCCGCGACTACTTATACTCTGTGAGGATCATCTCAAGGTTCCTTACCTCCAGAGTGACCACATATTTCATCGGTCTCGACATTTTTTGTCTAACTTGGAATATAGAACCTACTTGACAAGAAACTATCGTATTCTCACATCCTTTGCAGAAAAATTTCAGGCTTTTAAGCTCAGTGTGAGGAAACCAAGAATCGTAGCTGCTGGCCACGATTTTCTAAGACCAAATACCAAATGGCCAAATCCTCAAAAAATATATGCTGCAAGGCTCTGCCTCTCGAATTCACTTCATTGAACGACAAACAGGTGTGGCAGTACATATGTATCTAGCTGAATAGTGAGTTCGTTGTACAGACTTCCACAGTGATTGACTGTCTTAAGTTAATCGAAAACGTACGGATTAAAGGAAGTATTCGAGCATTTCAAGCATTCGTTCAACGAGTGAAACAATATTGTTATGGTGAACGGAATAATATCCGCTAGTGTCTTCTTGATCAGACTTCGCTGAGAACTCTTTGGTGACCTCTACATTTTTGCCATAATCAGCTGAGCAGAGGCTTGGCATAATTTTTTTTAAATATAGCTTGGGACCGCTAGAGCCTGAAGTTGTACGATATTGTCGTACTTTAGTAGATCGTAAAATGCAATATTCTGAACAAAATGGCGCTTTCTGAACAAGCAATGCCATCACTAGCACTTGTTTAGCTGACTCTTCACCTCAGTGGCCTTTGGGACGATCACGGGTAGTTCGACAGTGGCTATCTCATTAAAATTCTACTTGAAAATGTTGTCAGCGTTGGATTTTATAAGGAGATAGATGCCTTTGATCAATTAAGTCTCAATGTCTAAACGTTTTTATAGACCTTGCTTTAGCTGTTGTTTTTGCGCGCTTGGTCTCCAACAAAGTAGCAGCACTTTACTTCCGAAATTGCTCCAGAGCCTCTTTGGAATAACACGTTATAATCGGCGCTTCTTTGCAGAGTTCCATCAGTTCCTGGATTAGCCTTGCAATAGCCTCCTTCATGATCTTGTAGAGTACGTCCTTCATTTAAATTTGTTTTTGGAACTTGCAATATGTGACTTAAAAGTACCCTCATCCTTAATTAGAGCAAAACCAATACAATTACCTTCTGCTTGATTTTCCCTTGTTCATTGAGGTTAGTAACTCCTGTAAATTCGTAAATTCAGTGGTATAATGGCGTCGTTTTGGGCATATCTTACCACACTGAGAGCATGTCTTCGCTATTTATCCCACACAATACAGACCAACCTCCTTTTCAGAGGTTCCATCTGGCAGACTTATGGTGAAAGTATTCTCTTCGACACTGATACCAATTTTATAATTCCAATCCATCCATTTAATAGTCCTAATGAATGTCGAATTCATCGCCCCCTAAAGGAGTAGAACAATAATTCATTTCCGTGATTATCCATATCCCTATTGCATTTTACTTGAAACCATTTTATCTCTTAATGAGTTATGGTAACCTAGTCACCTATAGTCTTCAAAATATCCTTTCCTTGCCACAAACATGCATTTTAGCGAAATCATTTCCTGAGCTTTATAGGAAGTCACGCGATAAAATTAATGGTTTCTCACCCAAACAGATACACCAATACCCGTTGTGCACATCTGCTACTTTCTGCTAAAATGAAATAAAAAATGGCATGTAAAGTCACCCAGCAAGGATTCAAAGTACTGAACTGCAATTGCAAACGAAGCGAAAAAAATTCCACTTGTTTTCAAATTCAATGCTCGATATGAGTTAAAGTGAAAAGGAAATCCTTTCGTTGTGCACGTAGAAACCACCAACTTTCAATTCCTTACATTTTGCTGATGTTTTCGATACGAAAATGGGGTTGTGTTCGCTTACTGAATATGAATTCATAATAATCAGGGATGTGTTGTTCTTCTGTTTTTTTTTTGGTCCTTTTTTCACTTTTGTTTTGGCTCCAGTTTAAACATAATTTTTTGCGAAGCAATTGTGCGGTCTCCGTTGGGGTTTTCGAAGAAAATTATATCCTTGAGGGATTACGATGAGGATGAGTGGTGTGTTTAATGAGCTCTTATTGCTTTTTAATTAATGAGCATTGTTCGGCGTGTTAATGACGTGTAGTTAAAAAGAACAATAGATGTTTATTGACTGCATCGGGGTTAAGTGAAATGTTGTGCCCATAAATGGTGTTTTGTGGCGTAGCAGGATTCAGCGGTGAATGAAATGCTTTCGGAATTATGAGGAAAAGTTACACTTTGTCCGGAGTGGATAGTGGTATACTCTATCGTCCTTCATTTATCAAAGTACTCTATGACCAGCATGGGATTTTATTTCACATCTTGCAAAAAGGGACTCATACAATAATTTGTTCCAGGCACGCAGACGCACGCAACCTTCTCTCCCATTGATATACTGTAGCCACAGTAAAGCGTAGCGTCTATTAGAGAGATTTCGTTGCGTTACTCAGTGTTCTGAGATAGGTTTGAAAGAGTTTGTTTATCTGAACTAAATTATGAAGTTGTCATTCATGCATATGTGCGAAGGGAGATAGAAAAATGTTCGGTCTGACACAGAGGGGGCACTTCTATCGGTATGTAATTATTTTGGTAATATGTCAGATGAAATGTCACCAATTCCCACATTCCTATCTGTCAAATTAAAAACGTCACGGCCCATTGCATCAAGGCACTCGATAATTTTTTTTGAAATGGATAAATTTGAGTATCGTGCAGTGAATAAATTGTTAACAAAACAGGGAAATTTCCAACCAAAATCAATGAACGCTTGCACGCTGTTTATGGGTGAACTGCACCTTCATTTTCAACAGTAAAATTCTGGGCTTGCCAAATCAAGTTCGGGAGTCGCTGGAAGACGATCCTCGCAGTGGTAATAAAAAGTTCAAGACCTCCTCGTGGAGAACAATCGTTTGACGAAAAAAATAGCAGACAGAGATCCTAAACATCTCAACTGAAAGTGTGCTGTGGGCCGAAATACTAACAGTCAAAAACAAACGACAACGAATGGCGTCTGCGATTGAATTTCTCGACATTGAAAACGGATTCAAACAAAATTTCCAAGATGAAGCTTGGATCTACCACTACAGCCCCGAAACAAAACAAACAAGCATGCAATGGCAGAGATGTGGGTCCGTGTCCCTATTAAGTTCAAAGTTTAACCAAACTTCGGCAAGATCATGGCATCGGTTTTCTGGGATGCATAGGGAATATTACTGATTGAACAGCAAAGCCCTCTCTCGAGCAACTAAAGTGACCCTATACAAGACTTTAATCATCCCGGTCCTGCTTTATAGCGCAGAGGCATGGACTCTGTCAAAAGCGGATAAGGTCGCTCTTGGCTGTTTCGAGAGGAAAATTCTTTAGGTAATTTTTGGTCCCGACTGCAAAGTACACAGCGTGGGCGAAAGCAAAAGATGGCGAAGGTCATGAAGAAGGCAAGTTTTCCATGAGTTAAGATGATGTGGCTTGACTTAGGCGAAAACAATCCAAGCAATCGTGCACAACTTTCCTGATTAGGTGTCTGCTTCCAAGAATCCAAAACTCCTGACGTACAAACGAAAAAAGTTCCGATACACCTGCGTGGAGAAATTTCAAATGAGCGTATCGAAGAATTGATTGACTAACCGGGTGGATTTTTTAGAGGGGTTACGGGATAAGGAACACCTACAGCAGTGGAAAGTCTTCCTCCACCTCGCAGCAGTTCAACATTATTACTAAACGGTGATAAAGACGAAAGTTTAGACCGATTAGGGACACATTTGTCAGACTTTAAAGCTTCAATCTCTTCCATAAACTCCTTTTGAGCCCACAAAAGGCAAGTTTGCTTAGCAGAAAACAGTTTTGTAGATCAAATAAGATCCAGCAAACGATCAGTTGGAGATATTTTACAATTGCGGACAAAACGACGAACTACAATTCGCTACAATTCGAATAAGTCGAAACCATGAAGATACTCGTTTTGCCGATTGGTCTAGAACTCCTTCCTCTACTGATAATATATTGGCAACAACAAATTCTTTCCTTCTTTCGGTATATCCCCTAATTCAACCTTTTCTGCAGCAATCGGCCAGGAACCACAATCGAAAGCCAATCAGGACCTTTCCACCAAAGTCCCAATTGCAACAGTTTCCTGGGCTCGACATCTCTCGATGCACAATCAGCTGGGCTTTCGTCTGAAACTATGCAGCTACAATGAATGATTTTCATGCCTTTTTTGTTACTCAAGAAGCCTCAGGAATGTGTCAATAAACAGTCCTCGCACTTCCACACAAAAACGATTTTCTTTCCATCACATCACATACCATCCAAAGGACATGGAAATATTTTTAAATGTCAGTACACAACGCTCTTCCACTCACCAATCATTTAAAATCCCCTTGCCGACAATATAAGTGTCCAAACTGGTGACATGTACATTTTTAATTATTCCATCCACATGTCTGCAGTCATTTATTCCTTGTTTACTCCTTTAAGCAATAAGCCTTCGGGGAGTGATTCTTCATTCAAACATTTGCTCCCAATAGCACTTGAAAAGTGGACAAAGCTGACACATTCACATTTATATCCTTGCTTCCTTCTCAATTTAGCAGATTGTCCAATCATGAAAAAGTTCACACATGCATCGCAACCCCCCACAACTATAAATCATAATCATGCTTACAAGGATCCATAACCAGTTCAAAACAATAAAATTTACTGCACAGTCCTTCATCATAGTGCTTTATTCCCATTTCAAGAATCGCTCTATTTTAATTCATTTCTTTATCCTTTTTCTTTGCAGGATACACAACTGGCGCGCTGTTGTTGCGTCCTTCTCATATGTCCACCCCATATCGCCCACAAGTATGCAACTCCAAATGAAATTTATATTTCCTGTCATTGTCGTTGTCGTTGTCGTCGTCGTCGCCGTACAATCACCATCAGGAGTTTTTGAGTAGAAAAACGGAAACCAAGGACTCACCAACCCGCTATGGGGCAACAATAGTGCAGCACTAGACTAGGATACTGTTTCAATGCCCTGGCAATTGTCTTACTTTGACGTAGAGATATGCACCAGCCCCAGAGGACGAGTGTAATTTTATCGAATTGCAAAACATACGGGTTTATAATTATAGTATGATGGGTGAAGGAGCATATGTACGTTTCCAACTGTGTCGAGGATATTGTGTGTCGGTGCTGTGCAACGTTGCGACGCGTGTTTATGTATTTGTGTTTGGGTGTCACTCCCTTTGGCATCAGTTAGAAGTTTGAGAATTTTCAATTAGTGCCGGGGGATCAAGTGAAGTGAAACAAGGATAATTCTAAGAAGAAAAGAACGGGTGGACGTTTTATTTAGAACATTAAAAAGGACCTACCACAATGAGGGACGATGAAGAAGAGATGGTTAGCCTTCGGTGAGTATAAGGAGTTATTTGTGTCCTTATGGCAGATGCATTGCTGATTTTCATCAGCCTCTCGGTATCATTTGCAGGTTTTTTTTCCCTTATGAAGGACCTTTTTCATTAAAAAGCAGATTTCTTTTTGGAGCCATAATGATAGTCCTAAAATCTCTCACCAGTTTAGTATCTCGTAAAAAGGAATTTCTCTGGTAGATAAACATTCTGAAGGAACGAAAGCTGTCGCCTATACCGTCTCTTTATCGTTGAATGTCCTTTGTGAAATTCAAATAAACACCTCAGATGTGTGTAGAGATTGTAAATGATGTCTAGACAAGGTTTTTGTTACTACTTACAAAATTCTTTTTCAATTTTTTTTTTCTACAAAGTCCTGATGACATTTCTTGCGAAAACATGTTGGTTCGTCGTTTTTGAAAATTGATTACGGTCAAGGTAAGTCAACAAGAAGCTT
Organism: Blera fallax; assembly: GCA_946965025.1. Classification (NCBI taxonomy): domain Eukaryota; kingdom Metazoa; phylum Arthropoda; class Insecta; order Diptera; family Syrphidae; genus Blera; species Blera fallax. The sequence continues at coordinate 80,431,740 of OX337245.1, read as the reverse complement.
TGTTCTCTTAAAATTCTCCTTTTTCCCACAAGGATACTATTGAAGTCATACACAAGAAGTAGACAGTTTATCTTGAGGAATGGTGGTAATGAAATTTTATTATCCCATTTCAGTGGTTGGCACAAAACTGTTGCAGGTACACATAATAATTTCAGTATCCTTTAACCAACATCAATCTGAGTATAAAGGTTAATAAACCGAGGTTAATGTTCTGCAAAATATTTTAATTTTAAGATTTTGATTCACACACAATGGGGGTTAGGGTAGCTTAACCCTTCTTAGGCACGTTGGGGTTGGGTGGCTGTTAAGGATTTCTCCTTAATTTAGGTCATTATAATGCCAAGCACGTCACAACGTTACAAAGGTGTAAGTGTTTGTGTTATTGCTTGTACTTAATGTCTCTCAGACCTCAGCGGGATGTCTGGTCTAGTGCGACTATTGAATGGTATAATAGAGAATGCTGGGAGAGTATGTGTAGCTGTATACATATGTTTGAGTTTTTGACTCACAATTCAACATTTTCCTTAATTCTGTTTATCTTACGACGAGAGCAGAAGGGATATCCTTTTACACAACATTTGCAGGAGATAATTAACATGACGTCCTGCGTTGAAGAAGTACTCATGTTGGTATCGGAAAACAGAATCACTCAAAGTACCCTAGGAACCACTTATCCCCGTACACGAAAATGAGTTGAGGTATTTTGAGTTCGAGGTTACTACATTCATTGAAATGTGAAAGGACGCAGTATTTTCAGAGAAGTTAATGTTTTGGAGTAAATAGCAGTTAGATGCAGGAGGGTAAATACTAAGAGTCAATACGGTGGTCCTGTAGGGCTCTGGGGTACTAGGATGAATCCATTTGAATGTAAATATAACCACGGGAACTCTTTGATCAGATTTCGATGAGATCTGCTCCCTTTCTCTGAGTAGCTGAGTAGACTTAGTTCCATATATGAGCCAGCTGTGGAAGGCATCCCCAAAGTAACACACAATTATTATTGCAACCAAATCAAGTTACGAGACCTTCTGCCTAAAACTTGTTCGCCTAAAACTCAACCAACACGGTTCCACCAATATATCAAGTTTTTATAAAAACGCAGTCTTAAGACTTATCTGAAAGAGCTGATAGGACACAGATTCATAACCCGACAGCCGAAACTAGGGTTTTTGGTGACTTCAAAAAGAAATGACTGCCAAGAGTGACACTTCTTTTATTGGCCAGCGCAAGACAGTCACATAACAGCTGACGAATATCCCTACAACTTCCACAGTAATTATTATGGGCAAGTCCTAGCCAGGTAGAACGGTTTCATACTTCGCAGTTTTGGTCAGGATACCAATATTAATGCGAATGTCCTTGCGGCTTAGCTTGAGTTAATTGATAGACCTCATTTAATGGGCACAGCGTTTGTTACTTTTCTCGGAAACTATCTAATCAGTATACCATCCTCCTCTAGAGCGTGTGATTTCTTGTTTCCGAAGACGTCAACATGCCCCTGCATCCAACAGAGGGTCACTTCGTTTGCTGTGTAAATTAATTTTCACAATTTGGTGAGCTTGGCCGTCAACATAAATGTTGATTACTTGCCCTGGAATATTTTGCTCTATAATCAATTCCACAGCTTGTTTTATTCCTGTAACTTCGGCTTGAAAAACAGTGCAGCCGTCCTTTAATCTAAAAGAGCATTTTACATCCCGAGCCTCAAAGTAGATGCCAGCTTTCTTACCGCTATCTATTTTGGATCCGCCACTGTAGATAGCTAGTGCATCTTTGATACAGATTCTTTTCTCATTTTACTCAACTGTGCTAGGAGTTCTGATGTAGAATCTCCGATTGCATTGAGAGAGAGGTGTAATGTAGTCCGTTTCCATCCGGAGTTTCAGGATATGCCACCGATTAAGAATAGAGGCGTGTCCAAGTGGCTCGGTGTCCAGAGAGTACCCCTTATTCTGAATGCAGTTTTAGTCATCAATCTTTCGCAATATGAAGGTACGTCTAGTGGTAGAAGATACAATATCGTTTCCAGAGCTGCCGTAAGCATTGATCTCATTGATTCCGCCACACCGAAACAGCCTGTCCTTTGAATCTTTGGGACGCTCTTTTCAAGCGATTTCCACCAGACTGTCGTACCATATGCTAGAATGGATCTTACCTTTGGTTTGTGTCCCCGTGTTTTAGCGAAGGCTCTTCTACATGCGTAAAATGCCACAAAATCCTTACTTATTCTGTTGTCTATATTTTCCTTCCAATTGACCTTTGAATCCACTTGTGTCCTTAAGAAATAAGTCGACTGCATTCAGATGAGGTGTAGCTGTACTTCGGTATAGATATTTTCGGTTCGGTTTTCTTTGGATTTATTCCCAGACCCCTATCCTTGGCCCAAATATTAACTTAAAATGCATAATTGAGCATAAGTTGCCTATGCACTATCCCGAACTCTGTCGAGTTCATGATCCTACATCAATTTGCGAGAAAAATTATTCGTAAGATCTTCAGTTTCATTTGCGCTGACGGGCTTTGAAGAATCTTGTCAAAAATCTACCCTTCAGTCACTTAAGATAGCTAGGACATGTAGAGCGTATCGACGCACATGCTGCGGCCCGAAGAGTCTTCGAATATAACCCGGAGGGACAACGCACAATTAGAGGCTTGTTGGTTGAAGATCAGATCTACACCGAACTGTAGCGTCATATGCCGTTTCTAACGTTATTATGTGGCCATGAAAAGAAGGAAAAGATATGGAGCTTTGTTCCTTCCTAAATTTGCTTCGTTTCCTTAATTTCCCCGCGGTATTACATACGTGCCTTACGTTAAAGTTAAAACGATCACTGTCTACATAGACAGTCAGGGAGCCGTTAAGACCTGCAAATCACTGTTAAACGAGATACCTAGAGACAATGCGGTGACCCTCTTACTTAAACTTATTATTCGTTATAAGGCACGGGTCGTTTCCGGCATAAGAACTGGTCACTGTGCCATTGGCGTTCACGCGGAGCGACTCGGTGTGCTGCATAACGACTTTTGCAGAAGTTGCAGGGACGAAGAAATAATTAAATCTGTTCGTCACCTGCTCTGTGATTGTCCTGCCCTATCGGTTATAAGAATGAGGACTCTCGGAGGTTACTTTTTCTTGGAATTGGGGGACCTAGGTAATGAAGAGCTGACAGACCTCCTGAGATTCATAAAACTATTTGGGTGGTTCTAACATCGGACTTTACAACGTTTTCAGGGTTAAATGATTGGGCACAGAGGACCTACGGTTGGTCTAAGTGAGCAGTGACGCTATTTGTCACAAGGCACCCATCTACCTAACCTAACCTACGTTAACGTTTATTTCATATTAATTTATATTACGTTTGTGTTAATATGACTTGCCTGCGAAGGATTGTCCAAGCGGGTGTGGCTCTCCAAAAGTTACGTAGTTTACCCATTGGACGAGGGCTATTATTTTACTTTTCACTTTTCATAACCTCCCTTAAGGTTACTTCATCGCTTAGTACCATTTCCATAACCGTTAGTTAGGAGGAAATGCTGTTTTTGAATGAATACTTTCTGGTGAATACACTACTTCGCCGAACAAAGTGCACAATTTCCTTCTGAATGTTCTCTCTCAAGGTGATTTTTCTTTTTATGGGCTTCCTTTTGGTAATTTAAAGATAAACTCATTAAAAGAACTGAGAGGCACTTGCAATTTTTAGAGTCCTTTCCCAGCGGTCTTTTCGTGTTAATGAGTAGATTTGAAACTATAATCAGCACACCAAAGAGTTTAAGTTGGTCGTAGACTGAAAGGACGGAGTTTTTGTTAAGATACCGAAGAGGGGCAATCTTGAGAACTGCAATAACTGGCGTGGTATTACCGTCTTGTCCTTTTTGCCAAAACTAATGACTACTATCATTCTCGAGCGGATAAAGGTTGGAGTCCATACTACAGAAAATGCACCAAACGGGCTTTCGCAGTGGTCGATCGTGCGTCGAATCAGCCGAGTTCTAGTCACAGCTTTACTTCATGTTCGTAGATTTCGAGAAGGCCTTCGGCCGGATAAATCGTGAATGCATATGGAGGTCACTTCTAAGGGGAGGAATCCCCCCAAAAATAGTTGCTATTATAAGGGAGTCCTACTGCAACACAAGGTGGTTTGTTCTGTTCAATGAGCAGCTCTCAGACTCTTTCGAAGTGCAACAGGGAGTGAGGCAAGGGGAAATTCTGTCGCAATCCTCTTTTCACTGGCGATAGACGATGTACTGACTGCCGCCGTAGGTATAGCTGAGAGAGATGGCATGCAATGGACACCGTTTGAAACTATGCCGATGATATATGTTTCCTGGCAAGTACCATGAGCGGGCTAGACGAGATGTGTCAAAAATTGCAGATGTAAGGAGAGTCGGCCGGTCTAAGGATCAATGCCCACAGCTCACTCCACACATTAGCGTATTGTTTTGAAGCAGTCGCCGATGGAGGAGGTCAATCTTAGCTTTAATCCTAGCTTTTGTGTCATCTGACGGCAGAACGGACCTAGACGTTAAAAGCAGAATAAATAAAGCTTGTGCTGCCTTTGGTATCCTGTGTCCAGTTTGGAAATCTAGTCAAATGTCCTTACTCACTAAGTTGAAACCATTTGAATCCAACGTGAAATCCATCGTATGGCTGTGAATCCTGAAAAGTCTCTGCAAACATCACGAGAAAATTACAGGCTTTTGTTAATCACTGTCTGCGATACATCCTGAAGATTTGTTGGCCGCAAATTATATCCAAGCAGGAATTGTGGCGAAAAACGAATCAAAAGCTGTTGGATGTCGAGAAAAGGCAGCGAAAATGGCGCTGAATTGCTCACACACTGAGGAAGCCATATGACAACATCGCGAAGCAGTCCTTCGAATGGAATCCTCAGGGCGCACTGTGGGTTGGAAGATCAAGAACAATCTGGAGATCAACTGTCTTAGTAGAAGCAGTGTCCCAGAGGAAAACGTGGCCACAACTGAAATATCTAGCTCCAGATCGGCAAAGATGGAAGAGATTTGCTGCCGCCCAAGGTTGAAGGAACTTGATGATGATGTAGTTCCGGTACCCATAAGTCTGCAAAAGAGTCCACAAGCGGAAACAGTAAGGACTTTGGTGAACAATCGTATATGTCCTTCCTGCATAATGATTCCTTGTCCTCTATTTTGTAAAAGGGAAACTAATTTACTTAAATTCATTGCTTAAGGTAAAAAGTTAATCGAGTATCTGCCTAGGGAGAGATTCATATTCATTAAAAACAAGTAATGAAAGTGACTGTAACGACTCCCACAAAATGTTACTCATACATTTGGACAGCAAGCAAGCACGTGCCAGAAACATTTTTAGCACATAAACTACAAAAAATATTACGCATACGCCCCAGGATATTCTACTCAATGACCCAATAAACTTGGTCAATAAAATTTACCATTGGCATCCAGGTTAACTACTGCATTAGGGCTTACATTTAAAGCAAGTTTTTTTTTCAGAAAAAGGACATGAAATGTCCTTGGAAAATCTGACAAATCTCTATGCGACTGTATCTGTAAACTAAACTGATACTACAAAGCAATTTCAAATTACAAGTTTCAATGATTGTCCTGATGATCATATTAAAGCGTTAAAGCAAATCCCTTTATAGCTGCCTCTTCGCATTATTCTCCTTTTAGGATGTCGTAAAGTCGTAAAGATCCACAATAAAAGAGGAAAACTGAAGAATGTCGTTTGTCAACCGCAATGGGAATGCGAGACGAGAATTGTTCGTTCGCATATCATACATCACTATAGTCCAACACAAATGGGTGTCGGGGAGGATGAAAATAAATATGCATCGAGATACTTTTTGGCAGGTTGTGGAATCATTTTTCTCTACCGGTGATTATGGGTATTTCCCTTGGTTCGCCTGTGTGCAGAACTATGAATAGAAACAGCACGACATTGTGGGGAAAAAAAAACTTATGCTGATGGCAATCGATTTATGTTTTTGGCATTTTTCCTTTAATCTATAGTCATTGACTACAGGCTTTGTTTGATTTATGCACAGGGATTCTATTGATGGAGTTATACATAAAAGGATAATGGATGACATTTTTTTCAGTAGAATCTACTAATAGTCGAATAATTTCAAGGTCAGAAGATATTAATTCTTAATTTGTTTTCTTTTGTTTGACGTCCTTTGTCATTAAGGGACCTCCTTTGGGGAGAATTCAGTGATAAGCAGAACTTTGAGAAGACGAATGCAAAACTGTATTGGTTTCGTAGTTTATTGCAGGCAATAAGCTTGTCGTGGTTAGAGAACATGAGTCGATTTCCACGGCGCGCCATTCTGTCTTTTACGTTTATCATTCATACCAACAAAAAATTTATGATACTGGAGATTGATTAATTGAAAGTAATCAACTATATTTTGGTGGATTAACAAAAGAATGGGAGACTTGAGAACGAGAACTTGGCGAAATGCAGACACGTTTTTTGTAACCCTTTTGCTCCTAAGACTTCGCAGTATAAATGGAAAAAACACCTCGATAAGTCTATCTATTACGAGTATCTTTGTTCATTTATATACGAAAAAATTAAAGAAAACATCAACAAATAAGAACAAAAGTTGAAATCCGTCAAGAACACATCTTTTCTTATTTTTTTCCGAACTACAATATCGTAGGCGTGAAAGTAGTGTGAAAGCAGCTTGCTTGCTGCAAATATTTGCAATTATTATTCCCTACCTCAGAGGATACTTAAATTTAGTTGCATTGTTTATGAGATAAATAAATTGTGGTGATCCCAAAACTCATTTTCCCCACACTTCAGCGATGCACCATGTGAACAGAGCCGAGACAGAAACCATCATTTTCCGAGCTAACCTTCTTCTTCCGAACTATCTCGTCGCCTTTTTCCGCCATTTTCTCCTGGTTTTTCCCCTGGCGATTTCTCTCTTTTGGAAACAGCTACGGTGACAAGACGTCGAATGCTTGGATAAAGGATATAAAATTTTATTGTATCTAATTTCTGTCCTACTTATACACCGTTAAAAGAATGCAAGTTCTGAATTTGATAAATCGACAAGCTTCTGCGCATTATGGTTCTGTGGTTCATACGCTGGCTACTGAGCGATCGGTTATAACCAACAAGTTTTATCACGGTTACACCCCTCGTCAAAGTCTGACAAACGTCTAACTTCTCAGTTCGCCTTTGGATATGGCTTTCAATTGTAAGTCTCTTCTCTTACTGTGAAAAAATATAACACATAATACTTGAATAGTAAGTAGTAAGGTGCTATGCTCTGGACCACATATGGTTCGTTGCTAGTTTTTTTTTACAACCTAGAGGGCCAGTTCCAGTATGAAAAATCTCTAAGAGAAGGGGCCTATAAAATGGATGTTATTAACCTACTTCGAAATATGAGCACTGCCGTTTGCAGGATGTATCCGCAATTGTCTCTTTTCTATGGCCCTGACTACCCCAACGATATCCTAACTGACTTGAGCTCCGAATTTGTCAGAGTAGGTCGTGTAACGTTAAAGACGTCTTCGGCTGTAAGTCTTCCCTTGAGGATTCTTGCTAGACTTCTGAGAGGTCATCCGCCACGGCCCTGACTTCACCAAGGAAATTCTTATCGACCTGAGTTTGGAATATATCAGAGTAGGTCATGCAAGATGGAAGAACTCTTCCCCCTAGGGACTCTTGCTAGACTCTGAGGGATCATCCGCCACCAATCACAGGTTACTTCGCCATGGAAATCCTCACTGCCTTAAGCTCTGAATATGCCAGAGTAGCTCACGCAAGGTGGAAAAATATTTTGACCATACGTCCTTCTTGTGAGGGCTCTTGTTGAAGACCACGACGAACGTCGACATCAGGCTAAGGTCTGAGTCGAATAACTTTGGTGGGACTTATTCGCTCTTATTTCTCAACAACTCATGATCGGCTCTTGGATACTAAGGAATCCTTGAGTTACCCTAGATTAAGTAGCACAGAAAGGTGGCTAGAAAATACGATTTTTTTCTGTGATCGGTTTATCATTAATTTATCAACGATATTCTCTAAGCATTTTAAGGCCCAGTCATGTATTCAATGAACGTTAAATTCTCGCCGAAATCTTCCAAATAAAGACGAACCATGTTCGTTCGTCACCAAAAACGACTGCGGTTGTATTACACAAAACTTTATAAAAACAACACCAGGTGGCTGTATTCCCCTGGCAAATTCGACCAATCATTCTCCCAATGCGGTGCTCATTATGACTTGAAATTGATATTTCGTCCATATTCCCCAATTAAATTAGTTAATACCAAACCAATCAGCCGAGTTCCGGCGAATTCCCCCAAAAATAATTTCAATCGTCAATAACGAACCAAATATCGACCAAATTGTACAAGCGCGTCCCTAATCACAATGCCTGCGGCTAAATTACTTCCACCTCTGTTTCCTGCTCTTATCCAATTCCATAAGTTTATTTTCCAAAGTTGCTATAAGCGCACACCACAGGAACCCTTTCCTTTTGTTGTTTAATGAAAGTTCCCCAGAGCTTCAAATCGAGTTCGAACCAGTCAAGGTTATCCCCACCCTTGCCTGCGTCAGAGAGTAAACATGCGAATAACTCTGCCATAAAAACCAATTAACACAAATCAACACGGTAACGGGGTAACTTTGCAATGAATTTCTTTCCGCCGAGAATTCTTTCTCCAGGGTAAATCCACCAAAGGATTCCGTTGCAAAAAAAATAATTCACTAAAAACCGAGTCAATTAGAACGCAACCCGCTAAGCAAATTTAAACATAATTTCAACTCGTGTGTAAATATAGAAATTAATCTTAAGTAATTAAGGCATCATAATGCTGTCAAACTCAAGCCATTCCATCGTGAGGTTCAAGGGGCACAGAAGGAAGAAGAAGATTCCTTGACGAAGAAAAATACCCGCAGAATTAAAATTCATAAATTTCCGTCGGAATCTCATTTAACGTCCTTTGAATGCCTTAGAAGATTTCGCGTACAAAATTGATGACACTGTTAGAAGGGATGTACATGCACTAACTGCCAAGGATTTCGTTTACCTATGCCAACATTCTCGGCCGTCGCGTCGCGTCATACAAGGAATGACAGTTTGCTGTCAAATGCCCTTCTATGTAATTAATTTCAACTGTCTGGCTATGGGCTGAATGTGGTGTGTTTCGCACGTTAAAACGTCGGATACGTCCCTTGGATCATCAATATTCCTGCTGGCTGCCTGGTAGTTTCGCTACAGATTCGTGAGGTAATTACGAATTTCCACCGGCGAACCAAATTCGTGTGTGGAATTCGTTTAGATCCAAAGGTAAATGTCCTGGTGGTCTTGCACCTAAGCGCTGAATAAACCGTTGACAAGTTTTCGTGCTCATTCAGCACGAAAAAAAACACGATTTTTTTTCCCCCTTTCCACAGGGATATTGGGTGAACGCATTCTTCTACGAATATATTCGTCAATAAAATGTTATGAGTGTGTATAGGGCATTGCTGCGGGACTCAGTAGACCATAACTGTGCAAACTTGAACGACCGTTTGCACTGAGAGCAAAGAAAAAGGGACCTTCTACGGAGAAGGGACATTTTCTTTATGACGTTAAGGTAGTTTCCTGCTGGAAACCCATGGATCCTCTTTTTTCTTTTTCCTTTTTTTCATGTTTATATTGGATTCCCTTGGATGTGAGTATGTGCAGAGTCAACCATGCGTTTCAAATTAGGAATAGTCAATTGGGTGTATCCAGTGCGGAAAAGAAAATTGCAAACATTTTTTTGAAAATTGTATTTTTTATGATGAGATTCCTTTTTTCAGAGGATTTAATCAGGAAAAGGATAGTTTCCATGATTTATTTTGCATTACAATGGACTGGATATAAATTTGAAATTGTTATTGAATCGTGTGGAGTTGAAATGTTTGGGGATGGACAGTACGTACGTAGGATAATCGCTCAAGAGCTTTGTGCTATAAAGAATATTGAAGGACATAAAGAAATGCAGAGAATGGCGATTGACGATTCCTATGCTCATCCAATCGATTAGAGTATTTGGAGGTAGGGAACCCAATGCATTGACAACTTTAAGTTATTGTTTGTTCAAAATAGTACTTTGGCCAGTGAGGAGCCGGATAGGGGAAGTAAGGCAAGTACCCAGAATGTCAGGCATAAGGCACTTTAAACTTATGCTTAGGCGAAGTCTCGGAGTTCTTGGAAAAATATGGGAGCATGTAGTACAGTCTCCTTTTTATAGATAGGCGAAGCAAATGGAAATCTTCCAAAGTGCTTTGGGCGATTTTTTGCATGCGTCCTCTAGATGGTGCATAATTACTCTAAGTTACTTAAAAAACGCTTGAGAAAACACTTCGTGCAATTCGAGTCTAAACATAATCGTGCGTGGGCGTGGACGTCATTTCTAAGGCTCTACGAGGTACGCTCCAAAGTAAAGAGGACTTTTAAAAAATAGGTATTTTTAGTAATGCCATCTACTGGCAATTACATGTGTCGAAATGGTAGGTCCATCACCGATGTACTGTCGAAATTTCATGACATTTGAATGAAAACAAACCGAGTGTCATTTTAACTGTCAACCATTCCCCATATTCGTCAGATTTGACACCGAGCGACTTTAACCTTTTCGGAAAAATGCATTTGATGATGAAGGGAAAACGTTTTGTGGGCACAGAAGCCATCCAAAAGGTTTGTACAAACATCCTGAATAACATCATTGGACTTCCCATTCGACATACTTTTAGACCATGCAAATCGCTGTATTGAGTCGATCGCTGAGTGGCTGCAGCGAACGATTTCTCGCATGTTATCATACTCGCACATATGTACATTTATGTATGTCTGGACGCACTCTCGTGAGCACTTTGACTGACCAACTTCCTATTTTCTTGGACATGAAATAGGTCCCAACTACCTATTTGTCGTAACAATACAGAACATCCTGGCGATTGCATACGGGGATATTTTAGCTTGATTGATGCAATCTTGTGATCCTTATTCCACGTGTCATTATTAAGTTGTTCACAAAGCTCCTTAAGCCAAGGACGTTGAAACGTTATTAACCAGGTTTTTGCTTATCGATATGGATTGTGGATGAGTTGCAATTGCTGTTCATCAGTATACCAAGGTCCGTGGTCTTAGTGCTCGGCGACACATCGATTTGAGATCCGCGATTTGAGATGCCCACCAGCGTGATCCTTGATATCATGTAGCACAGAAGATATGGATATTGCTGCAAGGCTTCACTAATATTTTCTACACGGGTTGCTTGAGCACAGCATGTGGAACTAGAGCTGGTTGATATATGAACGTTGCACTTGCACGCCAGGGGGGTGATTTCAGACAAAGGTTTCGCACTATTCAGAGTAGCAAACTGGATAATTGAACTGTATATGACTTTGTAAAAAGATGATCATTCCAGTGATACCTAGGCTACACTTAAGATAATCGAGGCTTTCACAAGTCACTTCAAAATTATCGTAGAATATAAACCGAATAGGCCTCCTTAATCAATCAAGATTTGTCCTAGTTGGTTGAACAATTTAGGAAAGCTTGTATCATGTATTAAATTGACTCCATTTATTGGTGCCCATTTCATCATCAGGAAGCAAACCCTGTCTTTCGTTATGAGGAGATTACGAAATCAGCGATCGTAAGCACCAAAGTTTTGCCAACGATCGGAAGGACAATCGCAGCGGAATTCTTCGGTACTGTTGTCTAGTGCCCAACAAGTCACGCTGACTGTAGTGATACTTAAGCGTAGCATGTCAGGGTACTTAAAAAAAGCATTGTGGATGCCATAAAGTGGACTGCAATGAGAGATAGTTTAAATGCGCCCGATTTCTTATAGACGTTCAGAAGCATTTATTTTGACTGCCCGCATCCTAGATAATCTTGCCGCACATAAACCCAATCTAGAGTGCAAGCTCTGACTTTGGACAGCACAAGCTCAAGTCCTGGGAAATCCTCTTCTAAGCCTTTCCTTGCAGTCTCATCGGTTATCTTATTTCTTTCAATCCGAATGCGACTGGGATCTAGAGTGTCAAAGAGGTCAATCTTTTAAACGGATTCAGAGAGTTTGACCATTTTCAAACTATTTTGGCAGTGGCTGAGCAAGGTCTTTAGCATAGCCTGACTTTCACTACAAACGGAGACATTCCACATATTCCTTGCAATATATGTACATATTTCGTGGCTACTATGACTGCATAAGTCTTTGTTTGCAATATCGTCGCACTTATTGATTCAAAATTGCGTCAGCCCATTTGTAGTTGTGACATCTTTGTAACTCACACTGAAGTTATAAATCAATTTTTATTTAAATCCTTTGACAGATTCTCGACTTGTGCGATTTGGGCTGGTTGAAACAAGGACCAGCAGTTGAGGAACAATGTAGCGTAAAGACCTTTAAATATGCGTATATCCACTCTTAACTTAACACCTTAAGCCCTTCAATACAGGAAGCACAACCTTTTATTAAATAAGAACTGAGATGAAGAAACCCACCCTTTGCCCTTTCCCTTTCACCCCTCTCACTTCCATTGAATAAAAAAGTAGCTTAAGTGAACCAAATTAATGGTACATTAAATCTATTTTTATAAGTGCGCCAAGATCAAGGATAATTACCCCAAATGACGCAGTACCACTTGAGTCGTTCTTTCCTTATTTTCAGAACAGATTAACAGAACTCGGCGAAACCATGAAGCCCCTCATCCAACCACCACACGAATAATATTTCACTTTAATGGCAGTGCTGCTATTATCGTAATTAGCGACATCTTGAGATTTTACATTCCTTTAAACTTTACTCTTTCAAAAAGGATCAATTGCAGCACCCCATTCCTACACTTCTCCATACCAGCTTATAAAGTAAATAGCCTGGTAAAAGCCAGTCCACTCCACCCAAGATGTGACCTCATTCAAATGTTTTATGGCGCCAAGGGCCATCCTCAAAAAAGGTTTGACAAAGTTAATTAATCTGTGATTGCCTGGCGCACACCGCAATTTCATCTCGTACGTAATTAAAGCTACATAACCACTCAAGTGGATAGTTGTGGTGAAATTTAAAACAAAAATTACTTTGACTTTATTTCAATTAAACTCCCCCTACACACACACACACCCACTCATCCACCCACACACATCTAAGAATAAAAGTCTCGAACAAGTCGCGAATAAAGTTTTAATTTGATGTCTCATGGGTGAGATGATGAGTCCTGCTGGCTGTTAAGGGAAAGATTGTTTTAAAGGAGATGAGTGCGATTGCATTTTATTACTGCACTTAAGCGGATGACGTCGAAGATGATGGTGACGGTGGTTGGGTTAGGAGTTCTAAGGAATAGCAATGACGCCAACGAATTATCACATTAAGTGCTCAATCTTTTCCAAGCATAATGAAGTTAAGAATCCTTTTAATTGAAAATGAAATGCGCTTTATTTGAGGAGATGAACTTTGCTGAATAAGTGCAGATACAAACCAAGATGAAACGTAACTGCCAAAAGGACTAATGCTTGTTCATTAAGACGTTCGTTGAGAAACACTATCCGCATCAAATATGGAAATCTTTCAGAGCTATAAGGACTCTCCTCCATCCCGAAATCAAATCGCTGGAAAATTCAATTAAAAGCAGACTCCCACAAGTCTGCATACATACGAGGATATACACATATACTTAAGGGATTCACGTGTATTTTCACACCCAAATGCGTGTCGCGAAGAGGAAAGACGAAGAGACCGTCATTTGTTGGAAAATATATTCACAATCGCAGAACGACAACTCATTTGAATATCTGCATAAGGGAATCCTTATCCCATAAAACACTCATACACAGGAGGTCTGTCACAAAAAAATGTGCAATAGTACACACAAAAACAATCCCAACTCCAAACTTCGGAGTCTCGCGCAATAAGTGAATTCAATCCACATTCCATCGCAGCCAGAGGATCAACACAAAACATGAAATTCAGGACATTGTTCTGGTGAGCGTGCTTGGTGGCAGAGGCGGGGGCGAAGGAATAATGTATTATAATTTCCATGTATTGTATGCTCGAAGGACCTTTGTGTGTCACGCTGACGGTGGACATTCTATTGCCGCCATGTACAATATATGCATACAGGAGCGGTGTTCGGGGTAACTGAACTAAATCCTCCTCTGAGGATGTGCTCTAAAATCCACTAAGCAAACATTTAAGAACGTAAAGTCGCATTGAAAGTTGGTCGATGGTTTTACGGCTGAATAACCAGATAAATTGAAACTCGGTGTGGCGGTGGAGTAGCACGGGGTGGTGGGTTTTTTTTGGGGACAAATATTTGCATAAAAATTGATATGCGAGGGGCGGGGGGAATGAATAAGCGCGGAGAATGGGTGCGGAAGTGGCTGTTAAGGAAATGGAGAGAGGGTAATTTCGAAAGAAGGGTGAGTAGCACCACCATTGTGTCTTTTATGTGCAACGATAAGGCAATAAGGATTTCCTGTTGTGTTGCTGTTGTTTCTTGTTCTCTTATCAGTTTAATGTGTTCATTGGGACAACAATTCTGGAATGGAATCCGAGAATCAGAGAGTCTCAAAGAGCTAATCAATTATAGCTCTCTCCTTAAAGTCTTGAACAATAGGAGAACTCTGCTATAAACATCGCTATTCACAGCTAGAAACACCTGCAATAAAAAAATATACCACAAGGACGAAATCTCAAAGCATTATCACCAGCAATAAAAGAGTGATGCGAATCCTTTTCTACAGATATATACTAGTATATCGAATGAGACAACAGCTATGTGACAATGGAGGGTAGTACACGGCTTCAAAATCGATTGATGTCCATGATACTAGCTACAAACTCCAAAATATACTATTTCTGTCACTCGATTTAGGCTGCATTTACGTTACAATAGTTTTTATCTAACACAATGGTCCAAAATTGTACAATCGATTTTCCTTCAACGCTGGAAATGCCTCGGCTGGACTCTAAGCGGAAAGATTGTCTTCGAAGCTAGACAGCAACGGTTCTGTTCACTCAGAGTCAGAATCTTAGAGTCCATTCTTCAATACGTCAATATGTGTCCAGACGGAGATCTACGCAATCCTAATAGCTACGTGCTTTATTATTAAAAAGAGGTGAATAGGAAGGACCATATGCATCTACAGCCAAATGCAAGCTATACTGAAGGCGCTGCTTAACACTCAAGATCTCTCTGAATCGAATCGGGTTGAAAGACTAAATTCATGGGTGTCTTTTCTGTGTGCCAGGTCCCACGGGAATTCAGTGAAACCAAATCTGCGTTGAATTTGCTTAGAGAGGGAGTTTTCTCTGGACCCAAACCTGTATGTAGTACATTAGTAATGCCATCGATGACTTGACTTTTCGTCAACACAATGGTTGGTGGCATGACTCTACTTTATACAGATAGACCAAGTTTAAAGGGCTGAAGATCTGCAAGAAGTCCGCTGCTTTTGTTATGTCCTTCAAGAAAATTGTTAGCGGACGAGCTTGCTTTTACCAAGCAACTCAACGTGTTGGGTTTATAGACACAACCATCTGCGGTGCAGGGATTTACTTTACTTTTGAAATGAAAGGAAATGAACAAACACTTAAGTGAAAATTACAAAAATTACAAAAAGGAAATGCACGCGCCAACTCACAGCACACACAAAAAAAAGAGGGCGCACCGACATTGCCCGCGCCAGTTGTTAACAGCTTCCTCTATCATCGGTTGTGCTATAGTGGAGAGCTGCTTAATAATGTGGGAGACGGACTGCTGGTATGAATACCTTGGTATAGTGAATACTATAACCCCTGACAGACTGCACTTCATAGTATACGTTGACTTTTGTGTTACGTGGTATACTTTGACATTTCTGTTGCGCCTTCTCCAGCTCCTCACACATTTTTTGCAATACTCCAATATTGCGTCTTACTCCTCGTAGCTAGCCGATGCAATTTCTCTAAACTTCTCTTACTTCATTGTTTCCAATGCAGATAAAATTGTCCTCCTTAAACCATTTTTAAAACATTTTTCGCTGTGATTGCTTGCTTTTGAATTGTCAAAGAAGCTATGAGGAACCACCAATAGAAAGAAAGTGGCGCTGCAAGCAATAAGATGGTGGTATAGCACCAAAAATTTGCGAATCTCAATACTAGGTTCTATTCATGGCATACTAGGTTTAAACGTGGTATTGCAGTGACAGACATGTGGTATAGAACGTAGTATTGCTATACCATGGTATCAATACCAGCAGTCTGTCTCCCCCATAAGCAAGCTGTCATAATACATGACGTCACTATATGTACATTTTTCGTATAAAGCCTAATACGCCATCTTGTGGCATTTATGTAAGTATGTATGTAGACAAAATGGCTTAACTCACTTTTAATGATATCTCGATGTATCATTTACGAAGGCGTTCACCGCACCGCCATTGCCTGATGTTCGTTGCACTCCTTGTCACCAACAGTTCTCGTTGTCGAGACTTATGATAGATTTACTATACGAAAAATAACTTCTCGTTAGTGTGTCCTGCCGAAATGAAAAAGATTACACTTCTTTTCTTGACCTTGGTTCTTGGTCCTGCTATTAAAAGCCACAAATAATTGCTGCTGTGCTATAATCTCAGTTATCGCCAATGGGAATGTAGTCATCTATCTGTCTGGATATAAGATTAAAAAGTTCTTAAGCATGACTTGTACATTCGAAGAGTTTGGCCTTTTTTTTGGTTTAAGCCTTTATACAAAACTACCTGCAAACCACCAGATTTACCTTAATTGCATCGCAAGAACTTAGGCTCTTGGTTGTGTTTAAAAACTGTTTACATCTATCTATCCATCCAATGCATCAGTAAATTCCAAAAAATTTCCAGATTTATGCCCAACAACACAAAAAAGCAAATACATGCCATGCATTGTTCCCTCGATAAGTTCCTAGCATTATCGCATACACAGCACCATTTGCAGATACCAAACAAAGTACGTGATGTATAAGCGAAATCGTATCAATATACTCGTACATAGATGGCAAGTTTCTACCAGGCGAACAGACAAATTCAAAGCAAATCATTCGAAGGAGAAAAAATAGGAATTTCCTCTTGGAGATAGGAGCCTTTTTTACAAAGTAAATGTTAGTCAGAGGAAACTGTTCACCTAATACCGGTTAAACTCTCTTGATCTACCTATTTATGTCACTCGAGTGATTGTGGATCTGAATATACCAGATGTTTGACTAGTTACAGCCGCAATAACTAGCTCTCCACCTCAGAGTCTAAAACTATTTAAGCCTTTAGTACTCTCAAAACTCCTATTACAGTGAATGATACACTGAATGAGATGTTAGTCAAGGCATATAAACGTGTTTTCACCAACTTTGCCTAAATAAGCCATCTCAAACCTCTCAGCTGGAATCCATAGCCACTTTAGTGGAACATCTTCCAAAATAAACGCGCCTATAAACCCCGACAACGAATCCATTACAAAGTGGCAACATTTCCACCACCGAATAAAGCCACCCACCTTCGGGAACCCGCTCTGCTTATACATCACACACATCAACTATGTTAATACCGACATAACAAAAATATACAATAACAAGTTTGCACCAGGCGATCAGGACTATAAGCAAGAGAATTCAAGGAAGCCCGGCACTGACAAGGGTGTGTGTGGTAAACTCGAATTCATCCCCCGCTGTAGAAGAACATAAAACGAATTTATACTCAAACAGATTACACTCGTATGTACATGTTAAATTTCTATGTACCACTGCTATATTCAGCTACATCGGTGGGGTCTATAAAAACGGACGAGGAATTGATAAAATCAACCCTAAATGGTTGCTGGACAATCGAACAATCAGGAACAGGTCATGGTAGGCTCACAAACCTCCTCTATAAGCCTAAAGTAATCGGTGTCATTTGACATATTAGACTGACATTGGACAGACGTTTTACTGAAGCTTTACAAAACGGGGGAGGAAAAATCGAAAACAAACGTTAATCGCATACATACCCTCCCCACAACAATGGCTGCACTTGAATTCCCTTCGAGACTATGCCTACTCATGTCTATTGCCTACTTGAACAGATTTAGATACATCACATACATCATGCGCATAACCTAAGAAGTACATCGATATAGTATCATAAAAATATACAATAACAAGTTTCTACCAGGCAACCAGAGACAAGTGTACGCTGTTTCTACAAAGAAATGAGTTCGGAACGAAACAGAAACATTGTCTACTTGAATATGCTTGGATAGATACAAATGAAGTCACACTCTCTGGGTATATGCCACGAGTATGTATTTGTATGTCTGTTCCGTTTTCAATGCAACTTCAAATTTCGCAGAGAGCGAAGGGAGGAAATGAATACACATGTTAAGGGTTCGTTGTACTTCCAAGTGAAGGGACAAACGATGAGTAGATCCGGACTGGTATCTTTTGAAGGAAATCTGCTTCTGATTGGGAGTTTTTAAGCTCTGATGATTTGGTGCTCCACACATCATGACCACTAACGCCTGCTTACGTATCCACCTCATCATCATATGCCAACGTTTGAATAAATCTCTATCTATCTACCTATGACGCTACGCGAAAGTAAACACTGAATACAGCTTCGATACATTGGTACTCTCATAGCTCGGTGCTTTAGATACAAACAGTGAGTACACTTCTAGCGATATGTACAAATATATCAATAAACAAATATACAACTCTCCACCAGGCAAACAGAATTAAATGTAAAACGACTTGTTCGGCGCGAATAGTACTCGCATGTTATGCCACGCATTCCCCCCAATTCAAATGCCAAAAAGAAACACAAAAAAATAGAATTTTCTACCAGATACTCGTACAAGAGCAACCCCTAATTTGGCTAAATAAACAAAAACATACTACACACGACAAATGTACAAGTTTTTCACTTCACGAGAATATAGATAGATATACGAGTAGGGATTTGTATTTTGAATATTCCCAACCAAGTGCTCAGCTTTTTCGGGAAGCATCCACACTTGGCAATGGCACATACCAGGCCAGACGGCAACAATATAGCATGTATCACGTAAAGTTTTTTTTTCTCTTTGTAAATACCTTACGTCTTATGTAGGTACCTATACATTTGTGTAGATTCTAAATGCGAAAGATACGTTTTATGTGAAGAGAAAGTCTACTTACACATTTTCTTTAGCTCCCAATTGGTGTTTTGTTTTTGTTGTCTCAATCTATTGCTTCTGATAGTATGAATAGTGGGGGAATGGGTTCGATTTAAGTAGCAGGTTGTCTTTCAATTGAATGAGGTAAATTAGAAGGTATTTCATCCTGTCATATGGAGCATCACTAGGCGTTTTGGTTGTTAGCGTTACAGCGATGAACTGCTATTTGTTTTGCATATTTGACGACGAGTACAAGCTTATGTAAAAGTCTGTTGATGGGCACTGGCCATACTACTGACGTAGTACTTTACAAGTGATTTACGAAGGATAATTTCCTATCACTTCGAAGTGGCACCACAATTCGAGATTCACATTAAAAACTCATTTGGGAAACTCTACATTAGAATTGGACTAATCTTTGGTCTAATTGTGTCCTCACTTTTAGCTGAGGCAGCCATCTTTCGTTCTGTATTCGTTTTCTACTCCACTTCTCCATGTTAGCAGAAGCATATGAATGCACATTGTGCTGGGTGAATACATCCCACTTCACTTAATTTGAATGGAGTTACAGTACGAGGTCTACCAGAGCATCAACAAACTTACCTCTCAAGCCAACTTGATGTTTAGCTGAATGTCGACAGTTTCGCTCACCTCTACCTAAGGTGAGGGTTCCTCTACACCGTTTTCCCATCCGAGCGGAATACAAAACTCTTCCAGCCGTCGCTTTGGTGTCCACGCACTGCATACTAGATGCTGAATTCCCACCCTTTGACTAAGTCGTTACATCCAGAGTCTGTGCTTCGACTGCGGTGTAGTCGAATTCGAAAAACTGGTCAAAAGTCTGGAGCGGGTCTCTTCATGGAGACCGACAACAGTTGACTGTACTACTCATTAGGTAAACATGCCACTGCTCATCAAACGAGGCTGTGTGACTAAAAATAGGTGGAGGGTATTTGCGTCTGCAGTGACAGTCAGGTTGCTCAACCCTATAATCGGTTCCAAAATAGTTCTAGAATGCAAGAACTCTTTGAATTTGGTTGCAAGACTGAACTGTCTGACTCTTGTCTGGATCCCAGGTCATACTGGGATTGCGGGAAATGAGATCTCCGATGAGATTACTAATTAAGTGTGTGAAATGGGTCTCCAGGATGCAGCTGGACTAAATGAATGCTCTGGAATGTTTGAAGTAAATCAGTGGCATTCTTACTGTCTCTCGGCAGAAAAGACAGTGGACAGCTAATAGGCGTTCTCTCGGAACATTTTGTTTGCTAAGCATCTTAGTGTGCTAGGCTTAAGAGACACCACTCTCTGCGAGACTTCAGAACACACGTTTGCTATCAACGCAGTCAACACTACGACCGATCAAAGGTCTTTGAGTCGAGCTTGGCAAATACATCTTGTACATCTTGTACACGCTATCATAGGCGACTTTAAAGACGATAAAAAGGTGGTAAGTATCCATTTGGAATCTGTGGGCTATCTCTCAAGGGCGTCATAGTGTAAATATGTGGTCAATGGTATCCTTTCTATCCTAAAACTGCACACTTAAGGACCAATCACATTGCTAACGAGAAGCTATAAATATTCACATAGCGTAGCTTAAAGTATCTTAACTTTTGTAGGTCGGACATACGATGTTAAGACTCTATTGACGACGATACGGGCAGAAGGCAAGAAATCAGTCGAAGGAAACCAGAAACCTTCAGGATCGACTATAAATCACAGGCGATTTGTTGCCACGTTTAGTTTAAGAGTTCATAAAAGGATTCATTGTTTCCGTTATCTGTCTCCTCCATAGAGATGTGAGCACATATAAGCGTGATGGTTTGAAATTCAGCTTTGATATGGATTGTTGTCACGTAGTCTCTGTCATGCTTGAAGCTTAGAACTTTTTGCCTAAGTCTTCCTCTGACTACAAATCCGTAAATGCAAAGCTTATACTTATGCTCCTTACAGTATTCACCATAGAAAATGTCCCAGATTTGTATCTTCTTCGGGCCTGATCGCATGCATATTTAGTCTTCGTAACCTTGCCATCCGGAATCCAACTTGGAGGCCAAGATTTTTAGTTTCAACCCCTCAGAGAAAAGGCTGGTTGAACTGATTTCAGTAACTTACCTAAGGGATGTGAGCGCTGCTACTGACCCACCATCTTTATTTTAAAATCCTAGCTAAACCTTAAAAATAGACCTGAGCTCCAAACCTTTCCACGATCAAAGGCTTACAACTTCCGTTCTGTTATCTTTTTATTTTATCAACCAATTGAGTCCTTTTTCCTTTTATGCCGTTTTCAATTCTGTATGTTGGCTTAGATTTTGCAGTGTCACATTGCATATGTAGAAGCGGAACAGGCTACAGATTTCCTTAACTCACAGGGATATGGACATCTGTCTGCGAGGCTATCTGTTGCCTATAACATGGATTGATTCCAATCCAGCATTTCAGCCACTCACTCTTACAGTTTCGTAAAAGGTTTTGTAGACAGGTGCTCTAGTTGACAGGAACCTGTCAACAGCTCACTTAGACTAACGATTAGTCAATTGTTTCCATTAGTAGATCCTTGAGAGCCTGCATTTCTGTATCGACGGCTAAATTAAAGCACCCAGATATATGTATGAATCTCAGGAGATTATTCAGCTCAATATTTCTTAGACCATCTAGCTCCGCAGGGAACTAACCTCAAATTGTGTCTTTCCTTTTGGTGATTTGGGCAATCGCATAGCAAGTGGCGAATGGATTCTATTTCCTCTTCCCTGGATTCTACTTCCTGCAGAAGTCGAAGTGGGGTAATCCTAGCCGTGCTGCATGATTGCCTATCACACAGTGTCCTGTCACTTCGCCAAGGCATTTGTCATTAGCATAGTCATCGCAATTAAAAATATTTCCGTATTCAGCCCACGAGCTAGCTTTTAAGAACAATGCAATTGCGGCCAAAAATAATTCCAATTTCCTTGAACTGCTTTGATCCTCCCAATCCCCCGTGTCCTGCAAATTGCTACGTTCGTCAATTGCTAACCATTTCTGGCGAACAATTCTATTGTAATTGTAAATGTAAATAAATTATAACTCGGATAGTTACGAACCTGCACATCCGAACAAATTGACACAAATTAATCCCAATCAATCCCCTGACCGGGGTTACAGACTTTTGATTGACAGCAAACCGCAACCACCCTGTAAGCAAACCCGCTTATGCAATAAATCATTCAAATATAAATCAAATGCGAGTTTGCAGTGCGCATTTGTGGGGGGACTCTGAAATAATGCTTCACTCCGCAACCACTATCGGTTGCAAAAATTGATTCAACGTAATTCTGTTGAAAGGAGCAAAAGGAAGGACATTTGCCATAATAAATTCAACAGCGGAACTGCATTATTTTTTCTTCCCTTCAGTTGTGCTCATATATCGATGTTGGCTGTGAATTTTTTAAAATGAAGCTTCCGCTTGTCCTTATTTCTTTGCCATCGTAGAGTTCATCGTGTAGGTGACATTTTAAGTTTCATGATTGCACACATTCAATTTCGATAAGTTGACAAAGTAAATGCACGATAAACGAATTAACAAGTCAATCAAGAGCGATGCCAGTATACTTGTATTCATTATAAATCGCATTTAAAGAGGAGTACGCTTACCCATCCTGACAAAGGAATTACTCGTAGCGGAAGGTTATTGAATCAATTTAATTTTGAGTGTAAACATTAGTTGTCGACGGTGGCTGAAGGGAGCACGCTCCAAGCCTCCGTGCACTGTCACGAGTTATCGATGTCGTTTGACAGCTGCTGTCCAACTTAATAAGTGCTAATCGATTGGCACGTGACGGAAGGAACGTTTGTTGCCATTTTTTTTTTACTGTTCCTCTTGAGTATTATTTATTTGAAAGTAAATGTTAAGTCAACAATGGCAATAATGTTGTTGAAGAACAGCCTGGCTGGGTGTTTGTTTTTATTTTCATTTTTATTTTGTAAGTCAATCAATTGACTTTGGAATTACAGCAAAATATTTGACGTTAAGAAAGGAAAAATACTTGGTAACAGCCGTGGTAGTGAAGATAATACTAACGTCGGTAAGGGGGAGCGAGGGAAGTATGTGTATTTAAACGTCATCTAAACAAAAAAGAAGCAAAACAAAACAAACAAACATTTGGTGCAACAGACCGTATGTGCTCCAGAGCCTATCTTCTTGCGACCATTCATGCTGTGCGTGTTATATTTTTTCTCACAAATGGAAGGGATCTACAGTCCCATGAGAAGATTTTTCATGACAATTATTAGTCTTGGAAAATTGACAGACATTCACGACAAATGAAAAACTGTGAAAGTTTTCTGGGACTCGAACCTCGAACCTCTCAATCTGTAGTCCAACGCAATAACCGTTGATATTTGTCATAAACAGACCATACAGAGTCTATGTTCCAGAATCCAGAAGAAAGTGTAACCAAAGCCAAACGATC
Organism: Blera fallax; assembly: GCA_946965025.1. NCBI lineage: Eukaryota > Metazoa > Arthropoda > Insecta > Diptera > Syrphidae > Blera > Blera fallax. The sequence goes on along the minus strand of OX337245.1, from coordinate 80,408,149 downwards.
GTGCGGAATATGCAGGAGGAAATCATGGGGGCTGAAACCGAAGCAGGTCCACTGGATATGTTGTATGGCATGCTTGGATATTTACCTACTTACTTAAATCCTCTGACCTACTTACTTAGGGCATAGCGCGTCAACAAGCCCTGGGCGCCACCGTGTTCAGATTTCTACAATGCGCTTGAACTCCCTACAAGTCATCCCCAGTGGTCTCCTCCTCGAACGTCCTTATCCATGTCTGCCTAGGGCGGTCCACTCGTCTACCTGATTGGGTAATTGGATTCCATTGCATGGCGTATTTCGCAATGGAACTGTCTTCGCGCCGTAGGGTGTGTTCAATCCACTGCCAGTTTCTCCTTCGTATTTTGACGTGTATTGGCTCCTGGCCCGTTTTCGCGTGTAGTTAGTCGTTCGACATTTCCACATTTGATCGGAACAGTCTCAGTTTGATTTTTGTGCTGAAAACATTGCTTTTCCATATTTTGGTTAGCATGCCGAACACGGCTGTTGCTTTACGAATTCTGTTGTCCACATCCACTTCGGTACCAACATCTTCTGAGACCATACTTCCTAAGTATAGAAAGCTGCTTTTTTTCTCGACTTGTTGCTCGGCAATGTTGAGTTGAGCGGCGCTGGTGTTTGGTTGAGAAATTGAAGTGCTTAGGGCTTTGTTTTTACCGTGGTTATTTAAAGCCTTCTTTGTTCGCCTTTGACTACAGATTATGGGCTATGTGATGCAGGTCCATGGTATACTTGTATGGTGGCCAGATGCATAAGTATGCAGGAAACATGCTAACAAATGTACAACATGTGACCTGGCTCGGGGCTACGGAAGTGCAATTTTCAACACCAATTGGGGCCATCGAAATGATGCCAAATATTGAACCAGTTCACCCAGAAATAATGGCTGAATAATAATCTTAGATGAACGAAAAGATGAAAAGTGTACACAGATGGCTCGAATACAGCAGTGGAATCGGGGACTGGCATCTTTTGTAGCAACCTGCCGATTAAGTTTCCTATCCATCTTGTAACACAATGAAAGCAGTTATGGTGTCCACGGAATAGGAGGTAATGTGTTTGCTTGGAACTTGGCCAGTTTAACTTCAAGCCCCGCCAGGTGAATAGCAATCATACCGCCCAAGCACAACAAAGAAACGAATAAAATCTGAGTTTCGCCAACTTCTAAGGAGTTGCTGCCTGGATGTACCTGCCTGCTTTTGCGAATTGGTTTCTTTATTAAAAAAAAAAGTGATGAAAGCAGTCGGAAATATTTATATTAGACGTCAAGGAAGACAGGCTAATCGACATCTTCTCAGACAGCAAAACAGCAAGGACAAAAAAAGTTCGCCTCTCTTGCCTCTCTTGGGTACCAGGGTACCGAGGGTGTACCGAGGATGAACTCGCAAGGACTTGAGCCCGGACAGACATCGAATTTTCTAAAATTTCTAGAATAAGACCGCACAGTATTACCCATTGAATATCGATGCTCTTCCTCATCTTAACATATCACTCATCTCGGACATTAATGCAGGTTCCTTAATTTTCAGAGCAAAGGAGTGCCCTCACATTCCAGAAATCAGTCTTGAATAGGGTACGACAACCAAAAGCCTTCAACATGTGGTCAATCCTCATCCAGGACGTAATATCGGTTTAAAAAGGAATTTTTAGTTGGTAAAGCAAAATGCTAACCCACGATACATATGCTACTGGTGAGGTACTAGGCTTAAATGTGTCCAGTCATCGAGACAACTACGAAGAGCGCTTGAGGTGTCCATCCAATGGAGTTAGGAGTTTCCCAACTAATCGCAGCCCCGGTCTGCAAACATTGCTGAGAACCACTCGCACCTATAAACGAGTTCTCTTACTGTTATTGTATGAACCGACACTGTACCATACAACGGTCGTTCATGCGAATTTCATCCGATTCAACCCATTAGCAACACTCCCGCGACGTCATGTTCATGCGGCATATCCAAGCCATTTAGTTGAATATTTTCTGAAACTGACGATGATTGATGGAAAATATCCCTGAGTTCGTCCTGCCTTAAGAAGTAAAGTTAGTCACGATTATATCTCAAAATTTCTTCAGCACTTAGTTGAGCACATTGCAGTTTGAAGGTATACATCTATAGGGACTGACCTTTGCATTCTACGTCAAATCTTCTCCATGTAAATGACAGATTAGAACATTTGTCCTCGTTTTTATCACAAATGACGACATCATGTAACACAGCACTCTCCCAAAATAAAGCACACCTAACATCAACTCGCTATCAGTGACTAATTACATATCTGCGCAAAAAACACAAAATCCATAAGCGAAATCCCAACGTCATCTGTTGACCGCCACCGCAACCATATGAGTAAATATTTGCAAAACAACCCCAACCTTCCGAAGCCAATGCCAAGCTAGCCAACTTCACAACAATATCAACCATTTCTAGCAACTGAAAGAAAATACTCGTACGTCCGTCTACAATGAGCGATCAAAGCAAATATTTACCATTCCCATTTGAATATCATTAGATGCGAGCTGGTATCTGCCAATCCATTGACACCACCCATTCAGGCGCGTCAAGTCAAACAGATACTCTCGTGCGAAATGCCCAACAAGCGGAAAATACATTTAACAATGAAATTTTCTTCTTTTTTTTTTGTTAACGAAAAATCTAAAAAAAAGAAAAAAAATTATAGAAAAAAAAAAGTATCTGCCATAATGAAGCGAACACGAAAAAGGCAGAGCCAATACCACTCTCATCCACCCACACTCACCGAACAATACCCTGGGTGCTGAAAACCTTTGCAGTTCATCGGAGCGATCTGCGATAACGTTGTCATGGACTCTACCCACACACACACATACTTACAGAGGGGCAGGAGAAAAAGTTACGTATCCGCCAGAGTGCTTATAACCTAAAGTTTTCACCCTCAGATATGAAAACGTGGGTTTTGGAGCTCATCACCCTCTCTCTCACTCTATCGCTAGCCAAAAGTCATAGGTGTGCGATATCTCAGGGCTAATACTGTGCGATGATGAGGGTTGATAACCGCTGCCTGACTTAACGGTGCGTTAGTGAGAATTCGTTAGTTATACCATTTAGATGGATTCTACTTCGTCGCGACACCGCAGATCACTAAAAAGTCATTTTCAACTTCTCGCCTGTTCCAGACCGTTTTTTAAGACAAAAGATGATTTAAACGCGTGTCCTTCCTGCAAGTCCGTCAATTCTGTCAATTAGTTGTCCACTCGATAGACACCAACGAGAAAATTCTTTTTCTCCTTTTCGATTGAATCATCATCGTTTATTGATTTTTTTTTTTTTTTTTTGGTTTTTTTTGTTTCCAATCATCGTTCCCCCTTCGAATTCAGTGCCATCTGTTGAAGGAGATATCGAAACGGATTCGGTGATATCAAAAGCGTTAATTATATTAAAATTCGAATGCATTTAGTGGTTAGAGTTGTGGATTCTATTTCTGTACGTGTTAGTGTTTGCTTTGTGATAAGGGTGCTGCTGCTGTTCTATTGCTACCCTTATCGACAGCGACAGTGTTGGTTATAATCGAAGTGGCAGCAGGAAAGCCTAGTGCCTAGTGTCTAGCGCGTCTATTGCTTTGAACAATTTTATGCCTTTTTCACCTGGTTCAAGGATAACACGCATTTGAGTGAGTTTTTGGGTAGATTTTCATTTTTATTTTTTCTATTTTTTGTTGAAGTAAATTAAATTTGATTGCCTTTGATGATGGGATAATGGATTTGGGTGTTCTGCGAATGGATTTAAATTTCATTTGGAATCGTTCTTCGAAAATTTGTGCTCTTTAATTTAATTTCATATTTCCCTTTGATTTAGTAGCTTATGAGGCGAATGATGCAACAGAATGTTGGTATTTGGAAATAAATGTTTTGAAGCAAATCAAACATGGCGCAAGCGATGGCGAACAATGTACATTTCTCCTCTTAAACCGTGCACACATATGTACATCACGCTTTCAATATTTTCAGGTTTCTGTATACTCCTAGATCTTTCTGCCAAGGATGTCGCTGAATACATCACATCGGTTGCCAAGCAACAGGATTATAATAAGAATCTCATTGACAATATCGTTACTGATTCAAAGCCGACAGGAAGTAAGCCCCTGTGTATCACATGACGACGACCTTATGTGTTTTTGAACTCTGTTGGAACACTTTCTTTGAAAACCTTCTTCTGTCATGTGCTTCTTAAGATTTTCACTTATTTCTTGGCTCTACTCAGTCGGTTGGTTGGTTTGGAGTGTCCTTCAAACAGGCATACGCACTGGGAATATAATGATTTCCCTCGCCTACTCGTAGTACAATTTATACTTTGTTATGAAACCATTTCCTTTATGTGTGCAAACACTGTTTTGATGATTGAATTCTTGAATAGGCATTTGCTGCAGGAATCATAGGAAGTACAGCAACATTTTAAATTCGTCCTCAGTCCTTCTGTATCGGCAATTACCCAGCAGATATGCAACTATACAGTCTGCTCAGTAAAAATGGTTAACGATTACTACCACATCCGCATAAAAAAAAACTGAGTTCATTTCAAATCCTTTATCTCTGACAAGAAGACAGTCAAAGCTTTCTTTCTAATACACCACCTCAGGGCAGCAAATTACCTTGGAACTGCAAACAACATCATCATAAAATTGTTTACCCGTTGCGAAGATTTGGAAACGTTGGATCCCACACTAAAGCTGAACTAAGATAGGAGCAAGTGGTATAAATGTTTCCCTAAATATGACTAGGAAATGACCAGAGGAAAGCAGTGTCCTTTTCATAGTATTGCAAAAAATGGGCTTTCTTGAAAGGTCCGAGAGAATAATGCATAGTAGCAGACTTCAACCCCAGTAGATTGAACAAAATGGCAACATTAACAAGGATTTGTCATCACCATATGTCGGTTCAATATAAAATATTTGAACTCTAGTGAAGCTTAAGATAATCGGGAAAAACTTAAAAATTACGGTTCTACTCATAAGTGAGCAAGACGGGCTTCATCAAGACCATTCCAGACTACGCCAATAAATTAACCAAAAGTTGCCACCGTCACTTAGTTGCTTTACTTTCGCTGGCTACAGTTCGGGCCTCAACCAACAAACCTCCCCAGCCAACTGGATCCTTGGCTAGCTTTCTCCAATTGCGCACACCGAGTTGGTTGAAGTCATCTTTCACTTGCCCACACCATCGAAGATGTGGTCGTTCTCTTCTGCGTAGTCCCTCAGGGGTGGATTCGAAAACTATTCGTGCTGGAGTATCCGCTGTTCATCCGCCCTTCATGACCTAGCCTTAGGAGCTAGGAGTCTTAAGAGCTGAATACGTATCTTTTTGAGAAGGTCGATATCGTTGCACAGCCCGCATAATTCGTGGTTGAATCTTCTCCTCGATGTGTCCTCAACACAGATTGGACCATAAATCGAATGAAGAACTTTTGTCTCAAGTATTCCAAGGGCACTTTCATCCGATTTTGTTAAGGTCCATGATTCTGCACCATACAGCAGGACGGGGATAATGAGGCTCTTATATAGCGCCTCCTCGGTTCTTCTTGATAGGACTAGGATAGGATACATATTTGCCTTCTAAGGCCAAAGTAGCAGCGATTGGCGAGTGTTATTCTCCGCTTGATTCCAGTGCCGATGTTGTTGGCGAAATTTATAGCAGACCCTTTATCCTTTACTACTTCAAAGTTAAAGCTGTCCATCGTTACGTTTTGGCCAAGACGTCGGTGTTGTGTATCGTTATTTGTAGACAGCATGTACCTTGTTTTGTCCTCGTTTATAACCAGACCCATTTCAGCAGCTTCTGATTCAATTTTTCCAAAGGCACCAGGGACTGCTCGCTTCTTTCTACCGTTGATGTCAATGTCATCCGCGTAACCTAGAACCTGTACTGACTTGTGAAAAATAGTCTCTGATGTGTTGACTTGGGAATTTCGCACTATTTTCTCCAGAACTAGGTTGAAGGAGCTACATGACAGCGCGTTGCCTTGCCTACAACCTCTAGTGGTATTGACGGTCTCGGTGTTGTTGTTTCCGACGTTAACGAAGCAGCGTCTGCACACATAAGCGAAGAACATTTGCAGGAATACCAAAGCTGGAGTGCGAAATAGCACAACTCTATTCACGCTATCATACGTGGCTTTGAAATGGAAAAAAAGGTGGTGGATCATCTCTAGGATTTGGCGTAGTGTCAAAATTTGGTCGATAGTTGATTTTTCAGTTCTAAAACCGCAGTGATAATTCGCAATCAGCTGGTGGACATATGGTTTCAAGCGTTTTAGCACTACTCCAGACAGTATCTTTTAGGCGATGTTGAGTAGACTAATACCTCTGTGATTGGGGCAGGTAAGGCAGTCTCACTTCTTATGAATCAGGCATGCTTCCGTCGGACCATATTTTACAGATAAGTTGGTGCATGTACCCTACCAAGTCATCTCCTGCAGCTTTGAACAGCTCAGCTGCTAGGCCATCTGGTCCTGTGGCCTTGTAGTTGGTTGTGTTCTAGGCTAAGACTACTAGGCTGCCTTTTATTTTTTTATAATTCGCATGCGCCAAAGGGGGTATGAATACCCTTATGCTGATTTCTCAGGGCGTTTGAAGGAGGGGGAAAGGGGAACAGAGGAGGTACCGGTGCACGTTGGCTTGACATGCTTGAAGGTTGTAACACAGAGCCTGGAAGATCATTCGACATACGTGTCGTACGGCCTATGAACGAATCCCTGTATTTGACAGAAGTTGGGCCTGCGCGCGGTCCCTTAGTTGCGTCAGGAAATAATTAGCAGTAGTGGGGATTGGGCTAAGGATTAAATGCTGCGTCAGACATATGAATACTAAGCATTATTATAAAATACAATTTTGAAAAAAAACCTTTCCTTTGACTTGTGGAAAATCTCCTGGATGGATCGGACAACATTTTCAAAACCTGGGCCTCAACAAAGAAACCTCTCCAATTAGCCTGGTCTTTAGCGAACTACCTCTAGTTACCTACTACAAGTTGGTTGGCCTTTCCCTATTTCGTTGTCTCTCAGGGTTAGATTCAATAATTCTATGGGCCGGAGTACTGGTGTGTATGCGTCCTACATCGCATACGTCCAATGCGTCGTTGCAACTTCTCTTCCAAAGCTTGTCAACCAAAATGGGATCGAATATCTTATGAAGAATTGTTTTTTCGGAACCACCAAGAATATCTACATTCGCCTTCGATAAAGTCCATGCTTCCGCACTGTAAAGTAGAATTAAAATTACAAGGGTCTTACAGTGAATCTTCTTAGTTGTTTGGGACAGGACCTTACATTACAACTCAATTGTTCTCTTAGTCTAAAGGCACAGATTTTCCAAGTATTGTGCCTCTTGTGTTGGCTTGTAAGTATAGTGTCTCTCCTTACTCGCTCAAGGAAGCTGGGAGGGTCAAATCAGGAATTTTGTATTTCCTTGTGAAGAGTTTTCGTGGGTTGACTCCAAGCCCATTGTTTTAATCTATAGTCTCTCAGTATATAGAAATGCTTCCTTGAGACAGCTATAGCAACATCATCTGCATAAGCAATTGCCTGTTGGCATTCCCCTTCGAAGACTAAAAGTAGTTCATTCATCATAAGGTTAAAAAAAAGAGGAGAAAGTACACCGGCTTCCGGTATGCCCCTACTTAGCAACCTGCTCCAAAGCAGCATCACCCAGCTTTCAGTTGAAAATCCTGTTTGTAAGCAGCTTGTTTATCAGTCGATGTCACAATTCAAACGTTCTTCAGTGCAAGCCTAACTGCCCCTGGTTCGACGTGGCTTAAAGCCTCCCGATATCCAGAAATGCCAACATCTTAATGGTAGGTCTAGTCTCGGCCCCTTCTTCCTTGATATCGGTGCACCATTAAAGAAATGCCTTAAATACCCAAAACTCAGACTACATACCTTCAGCTTTTCGAGCACTTTAAGAAGCGTTTGCTTTATAAATCTTAATCACACATGACTGCCCCCTACATATGTGTGTATCCTACGCAATGCCCACTTATGAAACATATTTAATCCCGAAAATCCTATTTTCAAGGCTAAAGCCTAAGCCTAGGATTCACACATCACATACTCATGGCGTCAGCATATGGTCACAGTTTTTCAATAGTCTGAAACCTTATGTGACAGCAAAAACACTGAAAATAAACACTTCCTTTTCTGACATCTATTACCCGACAACATGTTGAATAAATTGACTTCCAACTGTTACACGCTCTCCACACAAGACACAAAATTCAAAGACAACCGCCACAAGGACAAATTGAAAAATTGATTTCTATTACAAACAGATTGGCTTTGCTCAAGTTTCGTATCTTTTCTAAAAATCCCCTCTCCCCCCCTAAAAGCGAAGGAAGCCCAAACAAACTCAATCGGGGGAAAACAATTTGCATATTCAATAAATTTAGCTGTCTCTGGCTTGATACCCGTCAGCGTCGTCCTTCCCGCATCGGAGCAACAATTTCAATGGGATACACATTCCATGCATTTTCTGGTTCAGGATGTCACTTCATTGATTTTGGCCATCCAGTGTGATTGCTTACGAAACTCGATTAATCTCCTGACAAGGAGTGATCCCAAAAAGAAATCCTTAAAACTTTAATTACAAAAAAAAAACAAAAAAAAAACTTCTAAGGAAAGTCATTTTCTTTTTAATGCATTTTCAACTTTTTATCGTTCTGTGTCTCTGTTGAATCTTTACAGATCCAATCAGGAACGAACCATGGACAAATTGGTTTCCGATGAATCGAATATCCGTGGCCTAAGTCAATCGCCATTGGATCAATTGAACGCAGACAATCAAAGGAGAGATTCAACAACGACAGCGAATCGGAGATTATCGAAAGGATGCAAAGTCCAATCAAAGGATAATGATGGTGCCAATGCAGGAGAAGAAGAGGACACCGACTGTGGAATTGCAAACATGGCGACAACAATTGACTTTGATGATTTAACCGACAGTGGATTTGGCAGAGCAGAGGTAAGATTTAGAGTGCTGTAGATATGCAAACACACAGGGGAACGGATTGGAAGGATATCCTTTTTAGTGAGTAATTACAGGGGTTGTGGTGTGGTTCATCTTCCTGTCAGCGGACGTAATACTGGCAAATTAACAGATTGTCGGGTTATTTATAGAACTGTGGGATCACATAGGAGAATAAATTCATTTCGAGGGTTATTTGAGGACCGCTGGAGGATATTTTGAGCTGAAAACCAGCAATTAAGCATGTGCGTTTGCCTTGGGCATATACATACATATATATGAATATGTGAAGTGTGTCTATTTCGGGGATATTAATGACCGAATGTGTAGCTTTTGTCAAACGCACGCTGAAGGCCGTATTTATTAGCTGAACTCTAACCCTGCTGACAGAGCATATACTGGATCGATTGAATCGAAAATATTTTAGGGATTCTTGTGTGCTTAGGATAGGCCGTGGGCGGATTTCATCAAAAAAGGGGCTGCAATTTAAATTAATATCGGAAGACATTATCAGTTTTGATACACGTAGATGTTGAGCGAGGCAAAGGACACTTGCAAACAACAGCGAGATGACTTAAATTAAATTCCTTCTTTTTTTTTGTTCATTGAACCGTATGTGTGTCTCAAAGTCTACAAGGAGTTTTGGAGTGATGCTCTTTTGAATCTACACTCTCTTCCATAGTCCAGGGCTATTCCTCTACATGCATATACAAATACTTGGCGCAACAGACCGTATGTGGCCCAGGGACTAGCTTCTCGCAACCATACGTGTGGTGCGTGTTTAGAGCCATAAGGAAAATTGAAAAGCTTTCTCTTGACAGTTATTACTCTCAGACGTTTGTCAGACAATTGCGAGAGTTGGGACCGTAAAGAAATTTGTTGGTGTTTTCTGGGATTCGAACCTCGAACCTCCCGCTCAGTAATCCAACGCACTAACCACTGAGCCACGACGACCACCTCTACATGCTACTTGTAAGCCTTCATAGGAATGGAATTTACACTATCCCGGATCCCGACCTCCATACTAGTCCTTTAAAAAACATTCTTTCACCAGCAGCTTGCACACCGACATCGAAAAATTTGGCTTCTCTACACAGTGCATCTGTGTTGGATGTAGGGTATTGGAGCTCTGCATATGACAGCTTCTTTTTTTTCCAAGAGGCCAAGGCTGCTGCCATCGGACTTTTAACAAGTCCACGTGTCTGGACGAGACCACAAAGGTTGGGATTAGGGCGATTTTAAACAGCATTTTCTTAACTTTCTCGATAGAAACCTACTACGTAATTGCGATCTCACCTTAAGGAAAAAGCGCTTTGCAAGAGTGATTCTCCTTTTTGTTCCTCTAATGTCACTGCACAGTCAAGCTTTAGGTGTCCATCTAGCGTTTCAAATTTGATGCTACCGAATCGATGTCATCTTTTAACTTGTAGTTGTATTTCAGATCTCAATACTGACTTTTTAAAATTTTATGGAGAAGTGTTATAAAATGGTTTCCTGACAGTTGCAAACCTAATGGCGAAAGAAGATACACAGAAGACCCAGCTGTGTAACTTTCAGAGCAGCTACCTTACTCAGCAGCTATGGGTAACACAATGGGTCAGCATAGACCTGAGTGTTCTCGGAGAGATGTTCTCCACGACAGCCCACAAGCCTAACCTTTAAGTGTCAACTTTATAATCCGCTTATTGATCTATTGAGTTTTGTGACATAACCTACAATTAAAAAAAAAAAAAGTGACGTAGTAAGCGCATGACAGACATGACTCTGTTCAAGGTGGTGATACGGTGATCGTCGTCCGGAAACCAGTTCATGCCACTTCGATTGAACGGAGTGATAATAGAAGCTACACTTCCCTAGAGACACTTCCCTCTCAGGGATAATGGTCGTCGTTATTAAATATCGACTAACGTTGTGTCAGGAACGGTCAGTTAATTCAAGTGGGAAAAATTGTTTGAACTTTTGAGACTAGATGGACTTAAAAACTTTTTACATCTTAGCAGGAGATCTAAACACGAAACATTCAGTCTGGTTGAACTTGATCGGCTCTCATCTTAACATTTGCCCTACCGACGATCTATTTTAAATTCAAGAGGTCCACAGCACTATATTATACTAACTAGGGCTCTTAATTAATACTGCGATCTGTCAGCTCTTAATAAACTTCAGTATAGCTTAAGGTTCCAGGTTCTTAACTTCCGTTGGACTAGCAGATTCCCGCCCCAAGTGGAGCAATATTTTCCTTGTGGCTACTGGACAAATGTTAAAAATATGATTTGCCGTCTCCCCTTGCTCTCCATAGAGCCGGCATATGTCAGTATCTGACAATTTCATATTATGCAGATGGTATCTAAGTGGACAATGTCCCATTTGATAGCCCGTTAAGGTTATTAATTCGTGTTTGTTAAGGGAGAGTAAAGTTTTTTGTCTTATATCGGTTGGGGTTGATGAACTTTTTTGCTTACTTTGGGGTTGACCCAGTAGTCAGCGTATCTATCCATTTCCTATTGTGTTTTCTTGAAGTGGACACTATTAGGTGGCACCCCAAAATAGGGCTTAGGACCAATGAGTGGACGGCAAGCGTCTCTTCTCGCTAGGCAAACCGCCTCCGAAGCTCTTATGACCTGGAATCCAGGCTACGGCAGCCTTGTTTTTGAAAGCAAGATTTTCGAGGAGGTTGAGAGCAGGGATTAAAAGCCAACACTGCCGCAGAATCGATAACTTTTACTTAACTAAACTTGTTCGGCTCTCTTTTGAGACAATTCATAGAAGGGGATTTCCTAGCTGCATGGGTCCGGTATTGGTGTCTTCACGGAGAGTAAGACCATTAAACTCCTTTCCCGTCGGGTCAATCAACGACTGGGTTTCTCGTCAACATAATTGTCGATGGCATGTCTCCTCTGAACGCAGACAAACCAAGTAAACACGGCCGGATAACTGCAAGAATTCACGGATTTTCTTTGACTCTAGATGGCTTGTAAGCGTCCTTACAGAACACTCTGCTTTTGCACCTCAACGTGTTGAGTTTAAGCGAGACAACCATCTGTGCTGCTTATGAGAAATATCTTTGCTCGCAGCAGGTGCGACGTGTCACATCCTTGGGGCCGATGTGGTGAGAGCTTATCCCTAAGCTCCTCATTGCTGAAGCTCCTTCTGTTCGGTCTTCAAAAGTCGGGAAACAAATTAAATTAAGGTGTCTGCACGGTCAATGCAATCGATCAGTAGTTGGGTCTGAGTTGCACCAGTAGATAGTAGCAACTTCCAACAAAAAAGCGAGTGCACTCCACCCAAGATATTTTTGTATCTGCATGGTCACTTGTCAAATGAGACGAACGGCGACAGATAGACGTGATTTAGGAGATCGAAGTGCTGACTCCGAATATATGATGGTGAAAGGGATACAAATAGTATTCTTGAAGATTAGATCAGTTATCAAAAATCCTTAGGTAAATGAATCCTAATACCTGTGACTGTCACTCGCCGCGAAGTTGAAATAGACGCACACGTAAAACGGAACAAATTTGAACTAAAAATAAGTACAAAGAAATGTATTGGTTGCTCGAGGGATATTCCAAGCTCAGTATCCAGAACAAGCTGCTTCCATACAGGCGACTGCAAAATCCCGTGTCAAGTCGGACGTTAAAATAAAGCGCTTATCGTAAACGCACTGTAGTATATTTACTACTACCTTCCAAGACCAAATTTCAAATTTCGCACAAAAATACCAATGACGACTCTACTGTCATTGTAAAAACGCTGCCACTCACTTTTGGACAAAGGAAATGTAGTTCATCGGGTACAAAGGACAAAACCGTCCGATCAGTAAAAATCAACCGCGCGTAACTTGCTAGAAAATGCACCTAAAAAACGTACGAAATTTGAAATTTTAACTACTAGATTCTTGGTTGAAGGGAGGTGATTTCAATAAGTGAGAATATCACATTACTATAAGCACGTATAAGCCAGCCCTCATGGTGTCTCATGGAAGGTTTTCACCTGTCTTCGTAAAAAAAATGTCTAGACTACGGAAATTCAATCCACGCTGTTATTTTCTTTGCTTTACCAAATTGTTTCCTTATTTTTAATTTAGAACAAAGAATTATGTAGCGCTCTTCATACTGCTTCATCATTTTTTAAAATCTAGCCTTACTTAGCCACTAAAAGTCTTTGGAGCACCATTTCACCAAAAGAATTGGAGGACCATCTCTTCCAAACTGTGTCGTCAAAATGATTTAAAACGTTTCCGTATCCCAAAATTGTTTAACTGACTCAAGCTCGTCGCTATAAGTCATATAAGTCATTAAAAAATGTGCTTCGTATGAACTCCAAAAAGCCCATAGATTTTGTTTTTTTCCAATAGTCAAGACCTACCTTTTATGATCGCAAGTAGAACCTTAAAAAACCTTGGATATGAAAGAATCGCGTTTAACCATCATTTCATCTGAAGTGGCCACGGAGTAGTAGGGAGTGTATTTGCTTGTGACCTGGTTGGTGTAAGTTCAAGCCCCACTTGGGAAAATCGAATAAAATCTGACATTCTCCAACTGCTACACCAAAAAGGAGTTTCTGAATGGAAGGTCAATGGACCCTATAGAGTCTGAGTGCTTCTGGGATTTAGTTGCTCTTTTAATAAAAAAAAAATGTTTCATCAAAGATAAAACCTTATCTTAAACTAGCTGAGATATTTCGATGCTCGCTATGTTTATCCTGACAATCATGTTACCTTAACAAGAATTTAAGATTTCTGTTGAAATCCTATAAAAAATGTACTTCCTCCCGCCACTTGACTGTTTTTCAGTACCCTTACCTACCACAATTGACTGCCGTTGTGAAAAAGAAAACAAACCATTTATCTTTCACTTACATTGTTGCCCAGACTTACTGGAATTTTATTTATCCCCAAGTGGCTACACGTTCCGCATTCAACCAAAGAATGCGTAGGTCGCACTTAAGCCTCCTGAATGCCGTAGAGCCCACATTTCAATCGTCCTTCAGAAGACAATACCCCACTTAACCTCTTCTAATTAAGGGATTTTTATTTAATTGCATTACAGGTGTGCTCCATTTAAGTTCTTCACCAACTGACACACCACAAAACCCCAAAAAACGCTTTTCAGCTGACCAATCCTTCAGATTGATAATAACACAATGATGAACCACTTTCTGCCACTCAATTGATTTTGCTTCCTCATCCATACTCGTATGTTTAACCATAAACTTCTCGAAATTTCACAACACAATGAACACCCACACAGATACACACATACATATGTATAGATAGAACCACAACAATAAATATCTTTTACAAAATATAATTACAAAGTTGTATATTCCATCACCTCCTCCTGTCAGGATCTATCACCATCGGAAATTGCCAAATTGCCTCGTCTGCCTGGCGACGGAGCCCAAATGGATGATGAAAATGATGTTGTCCTAACTCGAGAAAACTCTAGCGCCAATCATAATAACCGTCATCAGCAGAAGCAACCAAATAGCCTGTATCCTTATAATAACGGCCGTAAGAGCAATTGCAAGTCCCCGCAGCGTGTGCAATCGGTGCGGATTGTCGAAAGTGATTCGCAATTGACAAAGGCCTCAACAAGACGTACACAGAGTTGTGGAATTTTCGAAGAAGATACTGGAAGCGGCGGCGGTGGTGGCGATGGAGGAGGAGAAGGGGGCGAAACGACCGGTTGTGGCTCTAACAATCATGGTGAGATTATCCCCGGAATTCATATTTTTTTTCCTTTTTTTGATATTTTTTCCACAGACTCCGGCGAAGCTGGTGACCATCCTCAACCACGCCCGTTTAACAATGAAATTTACTCGGCTTTCAAGAGTGCCAACGTCGTCAAGGGTATCCTTTGTCCGTCGCTGACGAATTCATTCAAAAATAACTCATTGGAACGATCCTACCTGACATACACCCACCGACAACGACAGAAATCGCTAATAATTGTGAATTGTGTTGATTTTATCCTTAAAGCAGTGTTAGCCTTAATTTGGCTGCTCAAGGAGGCCGAGACTAGGAATGAGGCAGTAAGTGGTCAAACAAGGCAAACCTCTTGGGGAGTGTATCGCTTACATTCTTGATTATCATTCACAGAATATCAATCTGGATGTGGCAATCACATGGTCAGTTTGTTGCATGATTGCCAATATGGGTATTTGCTTCCTGGGCTATTGGAGGTGTTTCGCCAATAATTACCTCCACTGGGCCGCTGTGTGCACGTGGCTATTGTTCAATATTCAAGGTAATTAATTGATGTGTTTATGTTCAACTGTGATGGGTGTGTGTATGCTTGCATTTTTGTGTACATTGCCAGGATAATAATTCCGTCGACCTGTGTGGTTGGGTGGGTAAGGATACATGGCACACATGTGTACTGTGCAGTTTCTAGGCGGAAAACATACTCCCTGGCGTCATATTGATCGTAAAGTAGTCGACCTGGACGTTCAACCTAGGTTAACGACTTGGAGATAGGAAAATGAATGTAGGGCGTATCTCCGGTTGGGAGGTATTGTTATTCTGGGAATTAAGTGAGGAGGCTAGTGGATATGGCTAATTAATTAGCGAGTTGTTCACGTGTTATGGAGGATATGTTGAGCCGAAGAGCATTCCTAGAATTTTGGCTTAAGTTATGGGGTTGTGCTGGACTTTAAAGGGATTTAATTGATTTCATGGATAAAACTTGGATCAAACGTTTGAAAAGCGCTTTATTTTTAAAAAATTACTCAAGTTTCCACTACTACTGTCATTTTGTGGCAGAGCCTCTCAAACCATTGATTTGTGGGGATACCACCTAGAAGTAGGCAACAATTTATTTGTTAAAAATTGTTCGAAGCATTTTAAATAACTCATCGACGAATGGTTCCTTGATTCAGAAGATTGTCAAGAAAAGTCACGCTTTTGAGGCATAAGATGTTACGAAATAGAATTTGGAGCAGTTAGCCAAAAAATCGGGAAGGTCGAAACTATATTTCGAGGTGTTTTAAAGCAGCCGTAAAGGATTTCCGTTGAGAAAATGAGAAGAGACGAGATTTGAGTCACCCTTGTCCTAAGAGGTTTAATAACTGACCTATTATCTGACCTTTTGACCTTTTGTTTGACTCTGATACACATGAACCCAATTTCCAGTCTCGAAGTCCAGAGTAGAAGATTCATAGTTCGGAAATAGCAGATTTAGAATGCTCTCCTTCAGCAACCATCCCAAAGAAACTACTGGATCACAGAGGTATCTGCTGAAAAATCCTATACCAGAGTGCAATTATTGGTTACAAGCCTGAATCGAATAGAAAAGATTGGGCCACGGAGTGGATACTATTGCCATAGTGAAAGTTTGTTGGTTGAACAACGGCTGCATACAACTTCTTAAACGAGCTGGTTAGTTTAAGGACAGAAATTCTGCCCACCACACTGTCGGGCATCTGCAACTGGAAGCGAGGTAATTGCCTACATTTCAGAATTTAGTGTATAGAACCAGCGGTTCAGTAAAAAGAACATTTAACTGAAAACACTTCGTACTTCTGGCAAATCAAGATCAAGTATGAGGAGGGCCAAGTTGGCATGTGCATTGAACAACTGCAGATCCGAAACTACGAAATGCGATATTCAAAGAGGCAACTTCAACCAAAACGGTGAAATATTTAGACTTTTGGTGCTGCAGGATTTCTACATCAATTATGGAAAGCTAACAAAGCTTTTAGACTCTGACCATTATAACCTATCCGCTAGATTCAAAGCTCGTCTGTCCAACAAGAAGAAGCCCCGAAAAAAAGAGACTTAAAGTTGAATGCCTAAGCAACCCTGGATTAGGCAGAGACTACAAAGAGCACTTGAGTGAAAGACTCCCCACTGTGCATTCAACTTACACCAAAGAAGAAGCTAGCCGAAGTCACACTGGGATAGCAACCATCTCCAAAAAGGAATCCAAGGTATTATGATATTTGCATATACCTGGAAAAGATGGCAGAAGATGCACATACTAAAACGCTGCAACGTGCAAATAGGACAGCGAGGAAAGACTACCGAGCCAGGAGAAGGGAAGGTACAAATATTCTGGTATTTAGAATATCAGGTCCATATTCCCCATCTCGAAACAGGGTGATCATATGTCTTGCATCAACTACCGAGTCATGAAGGTCTTAAGCCTTTCTCTAACACACTGCTTCCACCTCGGCGGATCGGGAATAGACCAAATTTACACACTAAGGCAAATCCTGGAAACGAATTTTAAGTCGAAACACACCATCTCTTCATCGACTTTAAAGCCGCATATGACAGCATTAGTCACCTGGAGGTGGCTAAATTCTGGATCGCACCAAAATAAATGCAACTGTGTCGAGTAACTCTAAAGAATTCGCGATGCGATTTGTAATTTTGAGGTAGCTTCTCTCAATTATTCCAATCGACAAACAAAACACCATCCGTCCAACGCACAGGACAAGGAGTTCACCTACCTCGGAATTAACATCAGCTCCAAAAATTACACTTTGGGTGGAGATTCGGCACAGACTGGTTCTTACTTTCGTTTGGCACAACAAATGGGGTCAACACTCCTTACTTCTACGACAAAATGCTCTATAGAATGCCAATCCTCCCGGTTATGCTGTACGGTGTTGAGTGCTAAACGCCAAGCTATACAGCAGAGCTCATATCAACCGCGAACTCTACGAGCTGTACCAAGATGTGGATATTGCTCAAAAGTATCTTGATAAACAAATACGTAGCGCAACAGACGGTATGCGGTCCAGGGCCTAGCTTTCCGCGACCATTCGTGTTGTGCGTCTTGTACTTTTCTACACCTACAGTTTAAAGCCATATCCGACTATATTGACTCGGCCACAACTAGTATAATACATGGACAAGGACAACAATGGTCCAACATAGAGGATCTTCGAATCTCCAGCCTAAATTCGAGACGTCCAGGAAGACCAAACCCCCGATTTAAAGATTAAACTATCAAGGGTACCAGATTTTTTGGACATGAGAACTTGAAGAGGCGTGTCTGGGATCGGAGTGGTTGAAAAGATACCCTATTTACAGCAGAGACTCTTCATTGATTGAGAGCTCGTTAAGTAAGTAGGCAATAAAAGGCTTTTGACTTATTGAACTACTGTCCTACGCGTATATGGTTGAGTTTCTTGAGAAGTAAGATCTGCCACTTATTGCACCAATAAAGATATTAAAATGTCTAATAGACCTGATCCTTCCTTCTATCACATTGGAGAGGTATAGATCATTGGAGTTCACACATTCATTTTCGTATGTAGAAAGCCAACTTATATAGAGTTTCTGAAGACCCTAATCAACCACGGTCCTTCCCTTGTCAAACACACTGTCCCTTCTTTGACACAAAATTGATCTGCATTTAAATAAAGTATGTATTTTAAAATGTCCTGCGCTTAATAAACACTTCTACGCGTGATACACCCTGCTGTTGTGGTTTGTATTTTATTTACTTACCATCCTCGTACACCATGAGCAAACTGCCACATCCATTATTCGAAAAACTTTATAAACATGTCCTCATTTCCATTATTTTCTCATATCCCAACAGGTTTCATTGGTCAGGGCTTGGGCTTTGCCGACCGTGAGTATCTAGTCTGGTACATCCTCTTTGTGATATTTGTCCCATATGCAATGTTGCCATTGCCACTGAAATGGTGTGTCGCTGGTGGCACAATATCAGCTAGCTGCCACTTAGCAGTAATAACTATAATTAAATTTCAAAAGGAAACCGTAAGTATTATAAAACAGGATTAGCATCATTCTTCATTAACACGCACATCATCACATCCCGACTGTCATCAAATACTCTCTGACTAATGTCATTATGATTTTACAACAGCGTTAACTGCTGACGAAGACATTCACTTAACTCTATTAGCTGTGATTTTTTTTTTTTTTTTTGTTCTTTTTCTTTAATATGTTCCTTGACGTCCTTTCTTATATAAAAGTACACACCATGCATTTTATACCAAATATTCGCCAACTTTATCCTTTATACGGCCATCAATGTGGCTGGCATGTACACGAAGTACTTGACAGATCGAGGACAACGGCTGGCCTTCATCGAAACGCACAAAGCAATGGAGCATAAAAAGGAATCGGAGAGGGAGCTACAAAGGACACAAAAACTATTGGATTCAAGTAAGTACATATACCTATAGTGAGGGGTCAAGTGGAAAATTGTTTTTTTTTTTATATCAGGGTGGGGTGAGCGATTATAAAACCAAAAGAGAACAGTTACTCGTAATACTTTAGATAAAAAAAAATAATAATAATGATACTTACGATGACTTAAGTAATTATTGTTGTGCGGATTAAAAGTTAGTGGGAAAAGGGGCCTTTGTTTGGGTATTATTTTGCAATAAGCTTGATGTTCATTAAGGACATTATCGTTGTAACTATACTGAAGGTATTTAAAAGGCTTGCGGGTTCATAAGGGGGTGCTTTGAAAGTTTACCTGTGGAACTATTTTTTATTAGTTAAGGGGATTTTTTAAACTGCTGGCGATAGGGTAAGATAGATAGGAGTATTTTCCAGCATTTATGTCCGCCCTTTTCTTCTCCGCTAGTTTTTTTCAATTTGATTGGGTCAAGTAGGAATGACTTATATTTTAGCTAAATTCAAAACCGTATGTTATCCTAGATTCTCGCGGCCATTCGTATTTGCAATCATTCATCAGGTCCTCTGACCCAACGTGGGGCAACAACGTCTGCGCGCCATCATGTTCAGAGTTCTGGAACGCGCTTGAGTTCGCTCCAAGTTATCACTAACAATCTAAATTGCTCCTCGACTGTCCTTCTCCATGTCTGTCTAGGGCAGCCCACTCGTCTGCCTGATTTGCTAAGTGGATTCCATTGCATGGCGTACGTCGCAATGGAACTGTCTTCGAGCCGTAAGGTGTGACAAATCTAATGCCACTTTCTCTTCCGTATTTTGACGTCTATTCGCTCCTGGCCGTGTTTGAAACACGGTTCGGCCAGATCATCCTTAGGATGTTGCGAAGATATCTATTTATGAAGGTTTGGAGCTTCCTTGTGACGGTATTGATCACCTTCCAGGTACAGTCTGAGCCAGATTTTTGTGCTGAAAACATTGCTTTGCCAGATCTTAGACAGGAAAGCAGCCTTTGCTTTATGAATTCTCTGCTGTCCACATCCAGTTGGTACCACTATCTTCTGCGACACATACTTCCTCAATATAGCTTTCTATCTCTTACTGTCTGGGAATGTTGAGTTAAGTACTCAGATGGTCCATTGCAACTCCTTCTTAGTCTAGTAAGTAGTTGGAGATATTCAGATTTTATTCGTTTCTCTGCTGTGCTTGGAGTTCCCCTGGCGGGGCTTGAACTTACACCGGCCAGGTCACAAGCAAACACACTACCTACCACTCCGTGGCCACCCTTTTCAGGTACTGGAATGAAAAACTATTTAACTGCAGTCATTTTCAATAATTATGGGAAAAATTTCACTTTAAAATGGACCTGGTGTACATTTTTGTCCTGGTCCACTCTTTCTTTTTCTGGTCATATGAAAAATCAGGTCCTTATCATCTCAGTCCTGCTCTACAGCGAAGAGTCATGGACCTTTCAAAATGGATGAGGACGTTCTTTGCCGATTCAGAAAAAAAATTCTTCGAGTGATTTTTGGTTCTGTATGTACGTATTGATTGCTTCTTCTTTTGTCCACCGAGGTTATGATTAGGATTATAGGGACTCTTAACCTCTTACTTTTGGTGCGCCTGTGGGGTTCGCCGATTTGACCTCAAAACGTATTTGCAGGCCTCCCGTTTTCGGATCACTTCATCACTGAAGCCAATCAAATGCTGCTGTTTTTGCATTTGCGTGATCCAGGAGTTTTTTGGCCTGCCTCTCTTCCGCGCTTGTATAGGAACGTTAATTGACATTGCCTTTTTGACAGGGTTCGTAGGATCCCTCATTTGAATATGACAATACAAATTGATGGTCGTGCTCCAATTTGACGTGAAGGCTTCCTCGGATCTTCGAGCTTCTAATTCGATCAAGCCTTATTACTCCTTCTGTCATGCGAAGCATCTTCATCTCAGCTGCCGTTAGTTTGCCTCATACTTATTGTACATTGTCCAGCATTGGCAACCGTGTGTGAACGCCGGACAAACAACTGGGGTGTCCTTTTTTCTTCCTTCCTTCCTTCCTTCCTTTTAGCTTAGGTATTATTTTCCGGTTACAGAAGATAGCAGAGTTTTCCTGCCACTTCATCCACCCTAAGCTTACGCGATGATTGATGTCGTCATTAACAGTTGCTTCGCTATTGATCATAGATCACACCAACTTTAATTGGGAACTCTTCGATGATTCTGGCGGGGCATTTTACTCTTGTCTTTGCTTCGTCATACGTGTCCATAAACAGATTTACGTAATGTTCTGGAACTCCTCAATGTCTTAGCGCCACGCACATCAGATCTCCTGGTTGTCTGTCAAATGCTTTTTTAAAATCAACCAACACTATACGAAAATCCTTTGAAAAAATTTCTATATTTTTTCCATGATGATCCTTATACTTTGGATTGTGGTTGATTTACCCACGACAAACCCGCACTGGCCAGGTACTAGACAGTGACATCGATGTCACCAGACGGATTCGAATATAATATCATTTGATACGTAGAGGGGATGGCCACCATCGCTCTGGTTCTGACATGACCTTACATAGCACATGCAAGTCGAGACGGACTTCAACAAATTTCCCGTGGTGACCAGAAGGTATTCAGCTCGATCATTAGTTGGTTGGAGCCCAGATTCAGCTTGAACTGTGTAGCCATCGAAAGAAATGTAAAAGTAAATTAACTGCGACTATTGAACGCAAACTTTCTTGTTTAACATCAAAAGCCGAATTCAAAATTGTCCTTTGATTCACTAAAATATGTCTGTCCTCTGTAGTACAGTTTGGAGACTATTTTCCATTCTTTCAATTCTTTCAAAACTTTGTCATTCGTTCGAAGTGAGCTTCTACAAAAGGCCTTAACACTTTGGCCACGTGTGAGTTACTTTGTACTCAAAACTCCTGTCTCCCTGTTGACCCCGATTTCCAATTAAGAAGAAAATTCAGTCAGAAAGCTTTTATATGAAAGGACAATCTTTGTCCCCCATTGAGGCCCCATTCAAATTACGGAATGGTGCCTCTGCTCTTATCCCGGCTCCATTCTGAATAAAAGCGAAAAGAAAGGTAAAGTTAGGAAAATTTTCAAACATTTTTGTCGTCTTTTTATAGACTCTACTGAGTACGTGCGAACTGAAGGACTGCAAACAAAATATCATCTGCTTTGCAAGACCTAATTCCTAGTTGATAGCACATTCTCTTTCCAATCCATTAGCGTATTTATTTGCAACCTAAGTCGCAGATTCTATTGAGGCATAACACTGAATTATTATTTGACTGCCAATATCCTGCCACAGCTTGGTTTTATAAAAGAGAGTTATGCGTGCCAGAGTTGACAGAATTTTCAAACCACATGGCCTACCACTTTTCGTCCAGAGAAGGAGGAAGACGGTGTCTATCTTACTTAGCTTAAACCCAAGATATCAACATAAATTCCCGCTCAATTTGGCAAAATGAAGGCTTTTATGGGCGTCTTTTCTAAGGAATTGAGTTGATTTACAGATTTGTCGGAACGTGCTACTTACTCGTAGATCATCAGCAACTTGGTTGGCAAGAAAAAATGCCATCATTTGATTAAAAATATCCTTCAGTTGTAGTTGGGTCCGCACTTTCAGTTGACAGTCATAGACTTTTTTACCAATTTTCTTAAACGAACCCCTTCTTACCCTCTGAGGACTATCACTTACATAACAAGGTTTACACTCGTAAACCACCAATTTTTCAATACGCAATTTTCTTATCCACCCATATCGTGCTTTATTGTTTTAAGAAACGAGATTTTGATAGCTGCACCCGACATCTACGGATTTTATTACAATAGCTGCTGGGCTTTCTTGTACATCTACTGCGCGTGTTTTTTACGACGACACGACGCTTGCATCCTTCCACAAAACAAAACCGAGAAATTTTTCTTTTCAATAAACAAATTTGATGACGCCTAGGATAACCGCATCAGCATCTTTCATCCTCTTAAAGCCCCTCCCCCCCTCGCGAAGGATATCATTAAAACATTTCAGAGCCTTTAATTTTGATGGAAATCGTTCTCATTGACTTAGCAGACAAGAAAACTCTCAAGACAAGGACCTAGAACCATTGTAATACAAAACCCGTCTTAAATTCAATTTCAATCGATTAATATTCAGGGAAAGATACATAATTCAAGATAGAACACTAATAATCCTAACACGACGACGACAACAACGACGAACGGTGGCGCGCATAAGAACAAATATAATTTTCTACCGCAAGGATCAGCCTCAATTTCAATGTACTAATTTTTTATCCCGCAATTTGGCTGCTCCTCTTTATTTTTGCAGTCCTTCCGATGGTTGTAAATAATGAAATTCGGCAAGAGATGTACAAAGGCACCGATCCGAACGTGGAAACGCAGTTTAACAAATTGTACGTGTATCCAATGGATAATGTCAGCATCCTGTTCGCGGATATAAAGGTATGTACACACTGCCATTTGGCCGAAAGCCATAAAATTAGCAATTTAAATGCGCGCGATGTTCTTTCTTACGAGCATTCGCGGCGCTTGTACTATTTGCACGCTTTATCGCCTTCTTTTCTCGATTCATTTGGACAATTTTCCTTTTATTTATTTATCCTGTAGGGATTTACGGAGTTGGCCAGTAAAACCTCGGCACAGCAGCTAGTGAAAATTCTGAACGACTTGTTTGCACGTTTCGATAGAATCGCTGAGGTTTGTCTCGTGTTTCTTTGTACCCTGTTCCTGAGTTTGTGTACATTTTCTTGTTTCCTTTTCTTTCACAGGATAATCATTGCCTAAGGATAAAGCTACTGGGCGACTGTTATTATTGCGTATCTATGTTTGAGAGTCATAATTGGAAAACACGTCCGGATCATGCGGTATGCAGCGTGGAGACTGGCCTGCATATGATAAAGGCAATTAAGGATGTTAGATTGCATACGCACGTAAGTTGAGTTATTGCCGGTTGTAGGATTTTCTTTTTTTTTATGATTGTTCATTCTCTACGCCTCTAAATGGAATTAATGGCGGAAAGTTTGTTTTGCACTTTTTGTGGTCGTTCGTTAAATGAATATTTCAAACGTCACTGTCTCGCTTGTGTGTAGGAGTTCGTCATATCAAATGTCCTTCATACCCGTACTACTCCGTCGTCTGTTACTTATTTCCCTTCGTAGTCCTGCTGATGAAGAAGAAGATTTATTTTAAGAGTTTTTCTGCCATGTCTAATAGGATTTTCAGATGGAAGATAAAAAAAGGAAAAAAAAAAACACACAAACTTTTCGGGACTCTAATTTAGTGGTGTGGTTAGAGTGTGTGGTGAAAAAGTTGATCCTGTTGAATGGAATTGAGTTTCGGTTTTGGTTTTGGTTTTGTTTGTATCCAATATGATAAATATTCGAAGGATATTGAAGTTGTTTTGCCTATAAAACAGGGATTTACCTTGTTGTCGAAGAGGGACAAAATGGAATTAAATTGTTTGATTTCTTTTCCCACATAAAATTGATTGAAAAGAGGCAAACATAAAGAAAAGGAATGAATGTGCTGAACAATGGAAACGCAACGACTTTTCTTTATGTGTGCCTGTGATTCTAATGGGGATTTGTTGAAAAATCAAAAGAAAAGTTCTTCAAGTTGTTCGAATTTATTTGAGTGAGATAAATCTGAAGAATTGCATATACTTCAGCTGTAATTGGGGATGAATCGAAAGTGATTCTTGTGAAGTCGTGTTGTTAAAATTTGTTTTTAATTTCTTTTAATCTTAGTCTGCTATTACAAATTGACGAATTATACAAGGTAGCGCAAAATTAATCATCCTATCGGAAGATGTTATAATTTTTGCAAATGGCGTCGTACGTCAATCATATTTGACATTTGTGAACTAGACAGCTGCAGTATACAAACAGACAAGCAATTAAGCGCTATACTCCGCAAGAGCGTGGAATAATTGTGTCGATTTTTTTTGACCAATAATCGGTCGGTGGTGTTAACGCAGCGTGAATTTCGACGTCGATTTCCTAATCGTGTCGCGCCAACTGGACAAACATTCCGGCGCTTAGCTACCTGACTCGAACAGACTGGAGCCACAGGAGATCATGCAGGGCGTGGCCGCTACCGGACTGGTCGTTCGGCCGAGAATATCGTGGCTGTGGCTGCCGATGTCGCTGAGAACGAAGAAACATCAACCAGACGACGGGCCACGCAATTGGGCATCACCAGACGGACCCTGCAGCGAATTTTAGTGAAAGACTTACACATGTTCCCGAACAAAGTGCAAACAGTGCATCAGTTAATGCCTCCTGACCGTCAGTCGCGTGTGAATTACTGTCAAGCAACGAAGAGGACGATTTTGTGTCGAAAATCATCATGGGCGACGAGGCACATTTCCACTTAAGCGGTTACGTCAATAAACAAAACCTTCGTTTCTTGGGCACTGAAAATCCGCGTGTGATGCACGAAGAGCCATTACATCCACTCAAAGCCACTGTGTGGTGCGGCGTTCACGCGGGAGGTGTGATTGGGCCGTATTTTTTTGAGGACGCCATCGGCAATACGGTCACTGTTACTGGCGAACGCTACAGGGCCATGATAAACGACTTCTTACTGCCGAAATTGGATGAGCCGGGCTTGGTGAACATATTTGGATTCAACAAGATGGTGCAGCCACATACACAGCACGAGCCACAATGGATATTGTGAAGGAAGCATTTCCTGGTCGCGAATCTCCCGTTTTGTCGATTTGGTATGGTCAGCAAGATCGCCCGACTTAACCATCTCAGACTTCTTTCTTTGGGGCTACTTGAAGTCGCGGGTTTATGCCAACAAGCCTCAGACAATCGCAGCCCTTAAGGAGAATATTCGACAGGAATGCGAAAAGTTATCACCGGAAATCTTGCGAAAAGTCATGGAAATGCGATAAAACGGGCACAAATGTGTATCACCACTGGCGGCAGCCACTTGGCGGATATCAATCATCTTTTCCACTTAACAGAAAAAATTTTAAAGGTCCAAATAAAGATTTCCATCACTCAGTCATTTTTTTTTTTATTTAATAAAAAAGTAATTCAAAAACAAAATTGGATGATTAATTTTGCGCCACCTTGCATATATTTTCCGGTTCATAAATTTCCCCATTAAATTTCCAGAATGGCTGCAGATATTTTGAATATTTATGGAAAAACAAATGAGAATTTAAGTGTACCTGAGCAGGATAATTGACCTGTCTTACAGAATGGTTTTCATTGTGTCAAATTTATACAATCTTTTGTCCCTTGTCCACGTCCTTCTAAATCTTCACGACTGATTCTAAAGGCTTATTCTGTTTCGACCTAGTTTCCACCGCAGGATTGAAGGAGCCATAAACGAAATTATTCCTGCTGAACAGACTGGTTTTCGAAAACGACCTAGCTGCACGGAACAGCCATAAGAACTGCTATCGAAGAAGGTTTTGAAAATAGACTCAAAACAGGCGTCGTATTCGTGGACTTAACTTCTGCGTACGACACTGTCTGGCAAATTATCATGATCTACAAACTCCTTAAAGTTGTGCGCTGTAACAACATGCTCAGTAACTGCTCCTTTAATGTATTTATCAACAACAAAGAGAGCAAACCTAGACAGCTCAGTAACGGGTTGCCACAAGGATCAGTCCTAGCACCACTACTATTTAACTTATATATCCATGACTTGCCAAACACATACAATCCAACAAGTTTGTGTATGCAAATGACCTGTCTCTAGCTACCCAAAGTCAACATATGCACTCAATTGAAGATAGGCTCAGAAGAGATTTGGAAGTCCTTGGCACATATTTTAAAAACTGGAAGCTTACACTTAGTATGATCAAAACGGAATCAAAATGTTTCCATCTAAGCAACCAGTTGGCACATATCCTATTTGAAATCAAGTACAACGGCTCTATTCTCCAGCACAATAAAAACCCCAAATACCTCGAGATACCAATGGATAGGACTCTGACACTTCAACAGCATTGCCAAAAGACCGCTGAGAAGCACAAAACGAGAAAAAATCTGATCCAAAAGCTATCATCTAACTGCTGGGGAGCCTCACCTGTCATTGGTCTGGACTGATGTATTCAACAGCTGAATATGGAGCTGCCAACTTAATAGGTTAAAAACGCAACATAGCCACTGTGCAGACTTCTTACATAAATGGGGCACGACGGTATCCAGTGCCTGCGACTGTGGCGAACCCCGTCAAACAAATTTTCTGATAAACCGATCCGGCTTGACTATACATACGTATGTATATCGGTGCAGTGTGGTGGTCGCAAAAAAGTGTTCGCATACCTAACACGATCGGAACACTATCGTCAAGCTACGTTTTCAGTAATCAAACTCTGGCTTACCCTTTGCCAATGAGGAAGACTTTCGAATTTGTTTTCTTACAATAAATATTCTTTTCCCATTTTTCTCCTTTGTTGTGCCTTCTTTTCTAGTCGCATTGCTCACTCAATTTCTTCAGCGTTTGTCTGGACATTATATCGTTGAGTTTTCGTACCAAGTGGCTTGTTGGAATCATTAGAACGATGGGGAAATTTAAGGGTAGTCCGATCGTCTACCAAATGAACTTTGAGTTTTCAAAACTACGTAGCAGGCTTGAACTAAATGACAGCTTTATAGAAGATGTATAATACTTCAGTTACACCAAGATACAGCAATCCTTGTAGCCTTTTCCCGAAAGAGAGTTTGTTCTTTACCTTTTTCTGACATTAATCCACCATACATAATATGTACATACATATGTATTTTTGTTCGTCTTATCATAATGAATTATGTCCGATAAATCATCTTTAACGACAGACCGCACATAATGCAGCATGACAACATCGCTATTATGGCTCCCCAAAGAAAATTTTAAAGTCAAATTTTAAGCACTGCTAAAGAGTTTTATTTACGACCACGTAGAAGTAAAGCAAACTCACTCCTGGGAGCAAATGTACATATGTATGTGTGACTAATTTTATGGACCTCGCCTTTCTAGTTGACTTCCATAACGAAAACATTTGCGTAAAGAACTCGTTTGTGGTATCGGTGCCACTTGTATATATCGCTGGTCGTCTTCTAAAGTTGGGTTCGAAGTATAGTGAAAATATCTGCTTTATGTTTTAACGTTCCACAAATAGATTGGTAAATTATATTGCGCATTTCAAGGAGAAAATCAAATAAACACTCATCGTAAGTTTACGATTCTTAAAGTCGTATCACCCAGTTCAACTTGGAGTACTGAGCGGATCAAATTAATTATTCTCGTGAATATCTAACAACCGTCCTGGAGTAACAACTATCATGAGAAAACTTCCCTTTCAGCATTGAACTGTAGAAACTTTCTAGTGCGAAGAGTAGAACACGCACAACAATGCGATCTATAGCACAAAGTACTCAAATTCGGACTTGGCAGCACTTTTACATAAAATGTCGAAAAATGGCTTACAACTAATACAAAGTGCTGCCAAATTTTCCCAAAACTCATGCCTTCATTCACATGAATCAAAAGCAAAACGAATCGGATGGCAAGGACTCCTACAAAACTAGCGTGAATACGACAGGAAGTAAGGAAGTAACGATGCGATCCATAGTTTGTTGGAAATATTTTTTTCAAAATTATTTATTTGTTATGACTAAACGAAATAATCATATCCTGTCAATGACATCTATTAAATCATGAACTGAATGACCAATTTATGGTATCAGAACTATCTTCAATAAAACTACGTATAAATGTCATCCGCCTATCTGCTTGTTCATTCCACACAATGTCAGAGGACATCAGAGACCAATGTCGTTACAGCCTCCTACGCCTCCAGAGTGGCGGTCGATAAATCTCGTTCAACATAAATTGCATCCTCTCCCATTTCCAGAAGTTACTCGTCCTGTTTTATTTTTCTCATCCTTTACTTCTATTTCACATTATTCTTTCCAGGTCGATTTGAATATGCGTATCGGCATTCACAGCGGTTCGGTTATGTGCGGTGTCCTGGGCAATAAAAAGTGGCATTTTGATGTATGGTCCAATGATGTTATCATTGCCAATCACATGGAATCCGGTGGAGTACCCGGGTAAGTGTACAATTCATTGAACATCCTTTTTACTATTTTTATTCTCATCTCTTTTTTTTTATTCATAGCCGAGTGCATATATCAGAGGCTACTCTAAAGTGCTTAAACGATGCATACGAAGTGGAACCAGGTAATGGCGGAACAAGAGACAATCACTTGAAGCATCTGAATATCAACACATATCTAATCAAGAGAACTGAACCATTAAGGTAATTGAAGTGGTATTCAAAAATGATTTTTTGATCTTCACTTGCCTTTAATTTCTATTTTTTTAGACCAAAACGTCGGTTTGGCAACCGCCGAAGTAGTAATCTAACAAAGAAATCACCATCAGCTGAGCGCCCTCTGGCGAATAATAATTCCCTGCAAATTGACATTGAAGCAAACGGTGACAATTCCATGGTTGTGGCGAATGGCAAAACTCCCGTTGTAACAGACACTGACATCCGGGCAACCGATAAGATAAACGACCCAAAACAAGACGATAAATTGGATCCAAAGAGTGTTATAACAGAAGATGAACCAACCACAGAGTGGACACCGGAAATCCCCTTCAAAAATGTAAGTAGACTGCTTCAGTTCAGTTGCACACACACACAGGAGAGGACCACTTGACCCTTGCAAGTTGTATCCAATCCGACTATCCTTTCCAAATCCTTGTTAGCTTCTTTTTTTTCGTTGCCCCTTTCCGGTAACCAATTCTTTCCCAAAACTCTCGGCTTTTGTCTGACAATTTGTTTGGGATTACTTTTGTGGCCATAAAAAGAGAACGAAGAATTCAAACATTTAGCCACAAAATGATTTCTTTTTTTTTTTGTTGGCCAGAAACATAACAGGCAAACACTTTAACAGACAAAAGGAAGGAGAGAAATCCTTTTTTTTTCGTTTTTCCTTTATCACTCCTCGTTTTGTGTGTGTGCTTTTTGGCTGATTTGAAAAGAAACAACGATTTTGTGTGACCGCTTCTCGTGTAATGTGTGTGTTGGTTGTCGTTCTTTAAATTTAATTATTTCCAGTTAAACGAACCGGAAGAAGGACTTAATCGTACCGATTCAGTTCTGGGCGATGTCAAACAGGATCAT
Organism: Blera fallax; assembly: GCA_946965025.1. Classification (NCBI taxonomy): domain Eukaryota; kingdom Metazoa; phylum Arthropoda; class Insecta; order Diptera; family Syrphidae; genus Blera; species Blera fallax. The sequence goes on along the minus strand of OX337245.1, from coordinate 80,377,856 downwards.
CGTGTGTCCATAACTGCAATGGCTGAAGAGGTACGTACATTTATCGATAGCTACAGCACATATTGCTTTATTGATTGGTCCTTGACGTGGGGTGTTTACAAAAATGCGGAAGTGTATACCGATAGTCTATAACTGAAATGGTCGTATATCCAGTTAATAACCATATTTGCCTGATGGGTTTAGTTAGGTCAATGCAAACGACAACTCAAGGTCCCACCTTTGTGGGGTGGGACTATTTTGGGAAATATTTTTGGAATGCCATGGGCTTTGGGTAAATAGTGACAAAATTTGCATCACAAGAACACAGGGAGGATGTGGTATTATGGTCAGAGTTGTAGGCTGGAATTGAAGCAGGTGATGTTTAATTGCATGTTTATACGAGATTTTGATGGGATAAGGCAGGATATTCATATTTTGACCTCCTTTTATTTATCGATTCTTCTGGTTTCCATCAATTCGGTCGTCTGTTTGCTTTCATGTAGATTGTGTTTGAAACATTAAGCAGTACATAGCTCCACCGACTTTGTGGGCGGCTAACCATTTAAACATTCAGAGCAATATATGTGCACACATATGTATTTTAAAAGCACGTCCAGCAGTTGCTAGTTGGATATTAGGTAGGGATAGTTTGCAAGGTAAATAAACATTTAGGCAATAAAGAGCGCTCTCCGCAACAAAATATTATTATAGAGGAGGTCACCGTAGTTATGAAAACAAAATCGGAAGTCTGGCACATCGTTTCAAATATGAATTGGTAGGATGCATGCACCGAAGCGTAGCCAATTATGATTGCGTGTAAAAAATCCAACCAAACGTACATATATCACAAATTGTCATCTGCCGTCCCAATAGATGACAATACACCACATTTTCGGGCCAATATAGGTCCCAGATGTAAAATTTTTATTTTTTAACGAAATCTCCTTAAACTTTAACAAGCTTTAGCACTCTTGACGGGCTTGAACTTGAACCCGTTTTTTTCTTCTTACGTAAACTCATTCTCATCCGCCAGTCGTTGAAGTTTATTTTCGATCGTCAGCAATCTGGACTCGCAGTAGCAGCTGATCTTGATCATAATTCGCAATACGATGATCATGATATTTAGAGTCTTGGCCAACTAGTCCTAGTTTCCTAGTCATTATGATAATATTTCTTAGATCTTTTTAACGATGTCGTCACCAGTCGCCTCAATCACACATTCATTGCGAGCATCGTCGCCTACTAGCTCTCTGCCAAACTTTGTGCCCCGAATTTCACAAACAAACATACGCAAAAGTTACTATCCATCGGGAACGGATTGTATGAAATTCTATCTCCCATTTTTTACCCTGCCCTACAAAAGTAGGCGTGGCGATGTTCAGTGTTTAATTGTAATGCAGGCTGCGGAAATGTGTCTTTGTTTAGGCATAGTCTTGATCGCGTCGATAGCAGACGTTTAAGTTCTTTCCGGTTTTATTGTGAGATGAATGCCTAACAGCAGATATGCAGAGACACGCTTAGATTGTTGTCATAAGTGCCGAGAGATCTCGAAATATCGGGCTTTTGAAAGTTGCCTAATCATTCTTTTACAAGCTTCACGTCGAGTTGCAGGCTTTGTTGGCGATTGATATTTTTTTTAAACATAAAAAGTATTTAAAGTTTCCGAGCTTGTTCAACAAGTGCTCACAAAGACCCTGGAGCGTCGATGGAGTAAAAAAATTAACTTTTGGAAATAGGCAGACAAGCAATTTATTTGAAGTTACTTTGGAAATTTCACCTCTGGGCATGACTCCACTAATCCTGTGTAAAAATACCTCCTTCCAGCCGCTTAATCCGCTGCGTGTGGTACAAGAATAAAAACTTACTTTCTCGTCGGTGAAGTAATTAAAACTTTCACCCCTTGCAGGACAGCAGTTTCTCTCGACGTTGCAGAAGAGGAAGTGATTTCAAGCTTTGTTAAGAAAGACAAGGTGTCATGGGGCATAAATTCGTTCATACTCTACAAATTTGCAGGTCCTGTAGAAATCCTGAGCACGGTTGTACCTTACCTCGTAAATATAATCTCAGATTGCTTACGTACAGGGTAAATACTTAGAAATGGAAAGTGGCGATGGTACTCTTCATCCCTAAAGTAGGAAAACCGACCCACACTACTGCAAAGGAGAGGCCAACTAGTCTCTCGACAAAAGTCTAGAGAAACCTACATATGATTATAAGGTGATCAATTCAACACGCCTACCTTAAAACCAAACCGGTGAAAGTGTGCCCCACAGTGTGTAAACAGTGAAAGCCTTAGAAGGTTAGCAGGTCCATCATAAAGTGGGTCGAAAATATACTTAAGTCCACGATTATTAGCTAAGCCATTGGGCCAAGTTCTGTAAGGAGAATGACAACAAGAAGGGAACAAAAAGACGGTGGCTTTGGAAAAGGTGGGGTCGGGAATGAACATCAGTGAAGCGGACACATCTCTACTTGATTGGAAAACTATATAGTGTAATAGACGGCAAAATAAAGAGAAAGAGATAAACTAACCAAAAGCAAAGAGCCGCCTGACACTGGATTGATCGTCTATCCGTATCCTTAATAGAATAATCGCAGAGCACTACGCCATTGGAGTCAAGCTTCGTAAATGGAAAGTAGAATCCAACGATTTATGTAAAAGCTGCAGAGATGAAGGAGAAGTAGAGGCAATCCAAAATCTGTTATACCACTGCCCCGACCTGGAAGAAAAACGCCTACGTACCTCAGGATCCATGTGTTCAGGAATTCAGGTATCGGACCTGCTTCCATTCATAAAGAGTTCTAAATGGTTTCCTCTCGACCACTAATTATATAGAAGGAATTCACAATGGACCAACAGGTCTCTGAGTGAACATGATGGATACTTATCTATCATACACCCTTTATAACCTTACCTTACCTGACGTAGAACAGAACCATGAAGGAAATTGTGAAGCATGCGAGAACACTTGGTAGTACCAAGGCTGACTAAAATCGTGGATCTTGAGTGCACAGATACGGCTCGCTGCCATTTACAATTTTGTTTTAAACTTTCATAGACTATTTTATGTATTCGTATACAAGTACGCAACCTGTTCCCTCTCTTAAAGTCTTACCTTCTTACTGATGTAGCCTAAGGGCAGAGTAAAATGTGATTAGCGCTTCTGCAACAACTGTGAGAAAGGCTTTCTTTATCGTCTTGAAAATGATTCTGAAATTCTGTAACGAAATCACTTTTCTGAAGCGTCATTCATGATTAAGATTATTGTGTCAGATTTCCATACCAACCTGATTAAAAATAATTTAATTCAGTCCACGTACAGGTATAGACAAAACCAGGTTAATTGTGATGATTACAGATTTTCAGTTTGAGTCGAGACAAACTCCACTTGTAATTTAATTTTTATCCTACGCTTACATTTAACATACAAACTCGTAAAGCGGAAGTTTCGTTAAAAATAACAACTTTTTACAGATTGACGATTTCATCGATCAGAACATTCAAATTAACTCGAACAAGGAAATTCGCCGAGAATATCTCAACGTATGGACGTTAAAGTTTAAAGAGAAAACTCAGGAAATAAAATTTTGTCAATTACGCGAGGACATGTTCAGGTAAATACCCCCAAAAATGCCTACCCAAACCATTTTATTTAATTAAAAGTAAATATTATTCTTCATTTCCATTTCTCTGCACAGGTCCAATATGCTCTGTGTTTTTGTTATATGGATATTTATTGTTCTGTGCCAAACAATTGTGATACCAAAATGCACAAAATTATTAATTTGCCTTGCAGTTGGAACCATTATCCTAACCGCAGGATGTGTCATTGTTATGGCTGAGGAATTTTCTGGTGAGTTTTAAAATTAAATAAAGAATTAAAAAAAAAAATTTGACATAATTTCGGTGAACTGGTATGGCAAGTTTCTTTGTTTTTGAACGAAAGGGTTTTTTCAGTGGGAAATCGCCCTGTTTCTACATCAGTTGCTGTCTAGAGTAGTTGAAGTGAACCGATGTAAATCATGTCCATTCCGAAAAGTCAGTGATGTAGAAAAGGAATAAGAATAACACACAGCCAATACGACAAGGATATTTGTTATCATGAAATGCATTTATGGCCATTACAGCTGTTTCAAAGGGTCATCCAACGAGAGCTGTCTTTAAAGTTTCGCGCCATTGTTGAACTGTCAAAACTCAGCTATCATTGGTATGACTTTTTGTGCACCTAATTCTGTCAGAGGTTATTGAATATGGACCGATACATGTGTTAAAGTAATGAAAATTCACTACATAAACGGAAATCGCGGAAACGTTTTGTACAGGTCGTCCTACTTTTGGTCATTATCAAACGCCTTAACACGCAGCTATAGTGAATTGAATCGATAAATTTGAACGTCTCAGACAGGTGAAGACATGTAAAGACTCCACAACGAGTGACAGTTTGGTGCGGTTTTTCGGTTGGCGGTTTCATTGGGGCCTATTTTTTCGAAAATGGTGCTGGTGCTACGGTTTCAGTAAATGGATTGCATTACCGAACGATTTGATTGCCTTTTTTTGCTTGAAACTGATGCTAATGGATTGGATTACCGAACGATTTGATTGACGTTTTTTTGCTTGAAACTGATGCTAAGGACGTGGACGACGCTTATTTTCAGCAAGAGGTGCCACATGTCACATAGCTTAAGACAATGGCTCTATTGCGTGACAAATTTCTTGAACGTGGGATTTCTCGAAGTGGAGACTTCAATTGGCCGGCGAAATCCTGCGATTTAACAACATTCGACTTTTTCCTTTGGGGCTATGTTGAAGATAAAATCGACGCCAATGCTCCACCAACGATTCATGCACTAAAAGAAAGTATCAGAGCTGTTATTCGCGAAATACAGCCGCAATTATGCGAAAACATGATGAAAAATTTCATCAAAAGAAGGACTATTTTGTAGGCAGAGCCGAGGCTGACATTTGGTAGATATTGACCTCAGAGTTTGTACTTTTCACCACTTTTCATAAAGTATTCTGTTATGTTCTATTGAATTAAAATGACACCTCTTGTTGGCTGACCATACACAGCGCAACTGACTGAATTTTTGAAAACACGCAATAACACGAGAGGGAAAAATGCTCTTTAACCATACAGCCATATAATTTTGACAACTAGTTTATGCACATAGTTAAAAATTTGAGAGTTTTTTTGTCCACATTTATTACCAACTTTAGAATAACCTCATGCAAATTTCTTCCATCTGCAGGTCTACCAACATTTTTAAAGCGCAATTCGGCCAAGCTCGTCCACCAGCGACAACGTCGAACAATATTCATCTGCTCGGTGATTGCCATTATGTCCGTCCTGAGTGCCGTCGGGCTCATTCTTTGTCCATCATCTACATTCCTCGACATGGACGGACAATTCCTTGTACTGGAAAAGCCGACCAGTGGCTTCAAAGTGAACGTCTATCTGTCGGCAACAATTCATCATAACATTACCATAAACAATCCCCAACAGACGGCCATTAACTATGCCGTTGTTGACACCATTATCACCGACAATTTCACAGCGAATTCCTCTGCAGACCAGCAGACCAACCGTAAGCTTTACACTCCCTCCGCAGTGCCAAACAACGTCGTACAAAAATCCATTGTAGACGCCGCTCTAAACCTCACAAAAGCAATTCCATCATTGAATCTCCTTAATAATTCTCTGGAGAGTTTTGAATCCTCCAACCGTGCCATTGTCCTGCAGACAACAGCCTCACCTGCGACGTTCAACGCTAGTTCAAGTTCAATTGAGCCAACCTACGATGAGTTCCCCGATTGCGCGCATCCTGAGTACATAGTGTTCACCTGGATCCTTTGCCTCATCGCTCTGGCCACCGCTCTGAAGCTCTATTACCTTGTAAAGACGATGATGGCAGTTGTCATGGTCGCGTGCTACACGACACTTATCATGGTGGTGTTCCCAAAAATATTCTCCACCGAAAATGAAGTTATGGTGCAATCGAGTGCAGGTATGCCACTCTCTGTGCAAATGCTTATACTGCTTGCGGTGTTCCTAGTGATGGTGACATATCATGCACGTTTGGTGGAGGTAAGAATGATTGCCAGGTCTCCCTTGTGTGTGCACCTTATTCTGTCAAGCGTTCATGTTATGACATTTTTAGGTTACATCCCGTTTGGATTTCATATGGAAGGAGCAGGCAGAGAAGGAACTCTCGAATATGAAATCGAATCGTTTTCTCAATGACACGTTGATAAAGGTCAGTATTGGAATGGTTGCCATTTGCAATTGATTGCGGTTATCTCCTGTCATTTTTGCATGTACTTTGTTGTTGTTTTTTTTTTTAGAACATCCTGCCGGATCACGTGGCCGCTTATTACTTGTCTGATGAACGAACCGATGAACTCTACTCAAACATGCACAGTTTGTGTGGTGTTATGTTTGCTTCGATTCCGAACTTTCAGGATTTCTATTCGGAGGACATTGACAATGGCAAAGCGTGCATACGCATACTGAATGAGATTATATGTAAGTTTGGTGTAAAAGAAGGGAATGTGACATCCCTGGGGCGGATGGTGATGAATATTTGATTGAATTCGTTACACATGTCAGGCGATGTGTCTCCTATGATCCACGTAATTAGGAAATCGGTCGGGTGGTTGGGAGGTTTTTATGGTTTTTCTTTGATTTGATTGATGGATATTGGACAGTAGTTGTCATTTCCTACGAGCTGTCATAATGTTGCTGAAAGGACTATAATGTAATGTTATTAGGCTTTATGAGGGAGATGTGGAATATTTTAATCTATTAGAGAGCAGCGTGGAGTTTTTGCTTAGCAAGGGATTAAAATTTGCACTGAATCGGAAACTACTCTGAGTAAACGTCTCAGGTGAGCCTGGAGGATGGCCTTTCTCCGTTACCTACTTTTAGACACATGACATACCGAGAAAGCATCAAGCCATGGCATGACATGTGGTATATTTATTTCTGAATTTTTCAGTAGATTCTATGACTTTCATGAAGCTTGAGAAAGGTGGTCACTCAGCAAAGTTTCCACCAGTAAAAGAATTATGGTCTGCTTCCACTAAAGACAAATTTTGAAACGAAAAAAGTAAAAATCGTTTAACTGAATGATTCAATTTAGTTGGCCATCTGTTACCTTTGCCTGATACAAAAATCCACCAAAAGTAAGGGTACATCATGGTCTTACCTTTACAAGCTCATTAGGAAGCATTTGAAATCAAACCTTTAAGGGGTCGTTTTTATTAAACGTTGACATTTTCAATTTCCGGTTCATTGAAAGAAAATACAATTTTTCTTTACGGGTTTTTTCCCGCATTGAAAATGATTGTCACTTCAAATTTAATGACCTGTCAGTTGGTCATTTAGGAGTCGTTCTTAAAAAACGTTTTTCGAATTATTTTTTTATTAAAGTTGACAGGTTGTCAGTTACATTAGGGTTTTATAATTAATGAAACGCAATACTTTCAGTTTCATAAGTGGTAATGGGTATTATACAGTAAAAGGATGGTAAAATGTCAGTTTAATATTCTGCAGTAAATTTTGCAATCAGCAGCTTCGCGGGGCTGATGAACATTAATCCGCTTGTTCGGCGCTGGTCTTTGTTCTTTTTTTTCGATTGAATGGAGGGTTTCATGTTCCTTTAAATACTGGACTTGTATGGTATGGTAAGAGGGACACGCAGGTAAGGTGCTTTCACGGGGGCTAATTGGTGCATTGTGTTTCCCTATTATGCTGTGGTACCATAATAAATCTGTCGGTTGATTTGGTCTTCTTCTATATTCCTATGACCGGGAATCCAGCAGACAGTGACTTACTAGGTGTTGCATATTCCGTTTATAGTTTGTCGCGACCGTTTTTGATCTAACTGTGTCGCTGTCTAGTGCCTTGACTGCTGCTTGGTTATCCACGAATATTGTAATCCTGGATGAATTTAATTCCTTAGTGTGTATCGTCTGTGCTGCTCAATGGCGAAGACTTCGGCTTGGAGGATACTACACTCGCCCTGGACTTTTTATGAATCGTTGATATTGAGTGATTCACAGAAAACTCCAGCGTCGGTTCCTATGTCCATTTTAGACCCATCAGTGTAGAGTTGAAGGTCCTGTACATTGGATAGTGTATTGGATTCCCACTCATGTCTTTCGGGAATGAGAATGGAGTATTTCTTATAAAAGCCTGTGTAAGGTACTTCATAGATTGTTGCTCTTTGAGGATCAATTGATCTATATCTGTGGAGTATAGTTCCATGTCCATAGGAGTTATGCCTCCATGTGCTTGATTGTCTAAGGCGAATCGCGCTTTTGGCAGCTGTACTACGTGTGAACTCACCCAGCAGAGGAAGATTCCAGCCCTGCTTGAGGCGTTGAACTCTGTGCTTCCGCTATGCTAACACATGCTGGACTTTCTCCTTAAAGCTATCCTTGAACAACATTTACAAATATATTCCATTTAAATGCTTTCATCGACTTGTAACACTCTACGGCTACCTGTGTCCATAGGGATGAAGGCACTTTTAATGCCTGAATTCAGGTTATACCGGCGCATATTTGGATGGCGTAAAGCTTGGCTTAGAAAATTGTTTCCAAGTGTTTTCGACATTTTGCTATTGGGTCCATATACCCCAGCACCAAAGCCAGTATTCATCTTTGATCCATTTGTATACCAAATACAAATACGAGCAGCGGTCCGCCAGTGGTTCATCTCGGCTTGAGATCTCAAACGTCTGTGAATGAGTCCGCAGTTAACTATCATTATTCTACGCACTAACACGCAAGCTTCAAGCTAGCCATACACCTAGAGTACCCACGAACAGAAAGAGTGTAATTTGTGTGAATTGCATTCTTTAACGAATGATGGATCAGTAACACGAACCTGACGTGTATTGTAAATTTTTCTTGATTGTACTTTGTCGTTGGATTATTTCATATTTTTTCATGAAATTTTATGCTGAAGCACTACTCTCTGCTCACACGCATAATTTTCTTGAATTTATCTTTTACTTAGGTGACTTCGACGCCCTACTCGAAGAACCACGTTTCGCATCAATTGAAAAGATAAAAACCGTTGGCGCTACATATATGGCAGCATCAGGACTCAACTGTAAGCATCTCATCGAACGGGGTGAAACATCTGAAGATAGCGTCTGTGATTTGGTTGAATTTGCTATGGCCATGAGGCAAAAGCTGGAAGAGATAAATAAAGAGGCGTTCAACAATTTCCAGTTGAGAGTGGGTATGTTCAGAAGGCCAGCTTTCTAGAAGTGGTATTTCAGTCACTAAATTGCTTATTCTAGGAATCTCTTGTGGTCCCCTGGTCAGTGGAGTTATCGGTGCTCGCAAACCTGTCTATGATATCTGGGGTAACACTGTTAACGTCGCATCCCGCATGGATTCCACTGGGGTAATCTGGAAGATACAAGTGCCCTCAACAACGGCAGATCTTATTAAAACCAAAGGTTATACGTGTGTTGTAAGTAAAGTGGTCTTACTTTCTATCAGTCGAAGTAACTTTGGTTGTTTCTTAAGCTTCGCGGTGAGATCAACGTCAAGGGAAAGGGAATCATGACAACATACTTCGTGCATCCAAAGGGAGCAACTGCTAGTCAATTATCTTCACCAGTGCGACTACCGCCTGGTATTCCTCAAACAGCTCAACCACCGTCCCTCCAAAGACAGACATCACATCATGGATCGTTCAGTGCTGTTGTATTTGAAATGCTGCAAGCTTCTAAGAGGAGTACTATTGCAGGGACTCGTAAGTCGATGGTTGATTGTACCCCATGAAATTGGTAAATTGATCTTTTTTTCCTAGCGACCGGAACGCCATCGCCACAAATTCGTAGGGGTCGACGGGGAAGCACATTCAGCTCAGTGAGACTTTCACAAAAAGCACCAGTGAATCCGGTTCGAAGGAATACAACGAGAGTTCGTGGGCGGAGTTACCATCAAAAGAAGGTAAAGACTGTATAACAGCCTCACCCATTACACAATTCAAATAGTTTTGAACCAATTTTATTTTTGTTTACAGAGCTCTTCAAATCATTCAATTGTCAATCAATCTGGCAACACTTTCATACCAACGTTTAGAAAAATCGATCAAGTTGAAATTAATGAAATTCAAAATTCGGCATTATAGGGTGCACCATAAAAGTCCTGCCCATATAAATAAATAGTTTTTCTTTTCTCTCTCTGTACAAATAAGCACACGCACATAATTAATGTAAATATGCACACTTAAAATTAGTATTTAAGTTAATTATTTATTAAATCATATGAATTAATGTTTAGTGAGTAGAAATTGCTAGGTCTAAGGTCTAAATGTCAAATTGATGATTCCAAAAAGTTAATGTCATAATTTTCTTACTGTTCATACCAAAAATTTTAAGTTTTATGTTTATATTCCCCGGGAAAACAAAAGAAACTGTCAAGAACACCAAATAACATTTTTATTGTATTTTACGTGAATAAGTTTAACTTAATATTTATTTTTGTATTTTTTAAAGGCAAACATAATCTTATGAGAAATTTCTATAGTTAGTATTAGGAATGATTTGTTTAGTCTATTTATGGTATTGAAATGAAATTGAATATAGTGAACGTATATTTAATGTAAACTACTTCATCTAATTGCTTCCTATATATTTTTTGTATAAGAAAAAGAAAAGTGTTTAATGTTAAAAGGAAATAAATGAAGTGTTAAAATTTAAAACTGCCGAGGGTTCAGACAAAGCGATCGGTGTTTAACTGCTAAAGCTTTCTAAATAAAAAAATATATACACAAATAACTGCAAGGTCCTATGCTCAAAAGTGTACAGTTGAAATGCGTATCAGGATATCGGGCAGGATTATGTGTACATCGAGGGTGATGAAAATATTCATAGACCTCCTGGTTGGTTGGTTGGTTGAGCTCGATAAGGTACACTTATACCAAGATAGATCCCTACCTAGTAGTAGGGGCAGGTGGGTCACTCTGCCCGACCCTTACGAAATTGTTAATGTTAGCCATTGAGACCATCGAAATAGTAATGACCTAGTGTAGCCTTCCTAAGGTTAGCAAGTGCAGGACACGTGCACAGAGAGTGCACTGTAACTCCTGCAGAAGTCGTTATAGGGGATGCCCAACCTTTAAGAATGCCTGCCTATTGTGCAGTGCCTGGTTATGATGTTGGTTAGTGCAGAGAGGGTTCCTCTGTTATGCTTAAGAAATCCGTTAGATCTTCTTTGGTCTAGTTTTGGCCATAGTTACCTAGCGATAAGCCAAGTTAGCTCTGTCTGTGTTTAGCTTCATTTAAGCCATCGACGTAGTTAGCATAAGACATCGGTGCATCAATATTGGCTATAATTATCCTATTAGTACCAGAAGAGACTCTTCTAGCTGATTCATCAGCCAGGCAGTTCCCTGGGATATCATAGTTAGCTAATTCCCACCAAAGAGTGAGGTTGTACTGTCCAGCTATCTCGTTAAGAGATGCTCGATATGAGGGATTTGATAGCTGCCTGGCTGTCGATATATGTAGTATTTATCGTCAGTCAGTCTGACGAATAGCGATAACTTCGGCCTGAAAGACGCTGCAATGGTTGGGAAAATAAAATGAGAGGCGGATGTCTAAATCTTCGAAAAAGACTCCGGCACCGAGTTCGGGGTTTTGGGCCCATCCGTGAAGATAGACAACGAATCATTTTACAGGATATCGCATTGCGTCCACTCTGATCTGTCCGGTATCGAGTGTTTGAAGCATACGCTGAAATGGATTTCCAATGAAAGTACCTTCTTGTTCTGCTATTGGGACCCTTAATCTTTATCGTTTTAAGCTTTGGTCCTTTGTAGATGGCGCAATAAATTTCCCTCATTTTATTGATTTTTGTGCTTGTGCTGGAAATTTTTGGTTTTATCCGCGACTCCGGATTTTCAAAATCTCTGTGAATATCGTCATTTTTTATGTACCACGGTGCGTAAAAAGTTTCTTAAAAGTTTGGCATTATTTGCATTAATTTTCCTGGAACAAACCCCGAGTTGTATACCATAGGTCCACAGCGGCCTCAGCACCCAGCTTGCATAAGCAGCTTATTCTCAATGTTAAACTAGGAATATTTTCAAAGTGACCAGTAAATTTTTTTGTATTTGTTTTCGAGTTCTTTGCGTTTCTTTTACATGTACGACTTCCATTTCAACTTTATGTCGAGTGTCATTCCGAGGTAATTAGCCTCGAAGGGAATACGGACCGAGTTTATAAGGATAGGCAAGCTGTTCGTTTTCTTATAAGTAAAATTTACATTGAGACCGATCCGTTTGGCCTTTGTCTAGTCATTTAAATTATTCAAAGCGCTTTGCTACTGTTAAATAGAAAATACAGAAGCGGGCTGAGAACGCTACCTTGCGGTAAACCAGCTGAAATTATATATACGAAGGGTGGCTGATAAGTTCCCGGGCTAAGACATTAAGTGAAATAAGATATTCGATTAAAAAGTTTGATTTCTCGATATAATCTCGCTCGAGTGAAATGCATTTTTCACATCGGGCATTCTGTGCCTTTTTCTTTTTGTTTGCCTTCAAAATGATTTCCTACGGCCGCCTTGATCTCGTTCTCAACTGCGAATCTCCGGCCTCGTAAATCCTTTTTCAAATTAGTAAAAAGAAAAGGACGCCCGGGGCCAAGTCTGGACTGCAGGTTGCGTGGTCTGTCGTTGAAAAACATGTGTCTTTTAAGGCTGCCTCTTTGCAGCACTCGAGTCGTCGTTGCTTGTCGAACGGCGTGAGCATTTTCTGTACCCAGCGCGCAAAATTTTTCTTTTTAATGCTTAAATGCTCGTGCTATTTTTCTAGGCAACATTTTTACACCTTCTCTTGTTATAAAGTCGTTACTAGGAGCTTTCTTTGATTTCAGTTAGAGTTGGCCACATAATTTTGTTATTTCCGACGTACCGATATTATGAATAAGGAACGGACCATTGATCGGCTTCAGAGTTCATTCTTGCTGGGCGGATAAAAGACCGCGAATCTATGCGTTCGTGATAGTTTTCTTAATCGACTTCTGAAAGAATTTAGACCTCTTAGTGGCTTTTGGGGCTTACAAAGCGAATAATTGGATTGTTATTCATCGGTTCTTAAAACTCATAGTATTTTATAGGTTACACAAGTGATGGTCTGCGCTGCGGAGCACAATTTTGTGGTCATTTCTTTTCTCTTTCATCATTTCCTTTATTTGTGAGGCACTGCAAAATTTTAAAGAGGCGATCAACCTCGACTTCAAATTCATATGGCGTCTTACGCGTAAGTGATACACTCAGTTCAACATCCTCATCAACTTCTTTCTTGAAGCCTTCCAGTTAGTCCTTGCTGATTCTTGTTTTTTTATTCACGGTTTCGCTCCATGTCAGTATGACTGGAGAATGTTCAGAGCAGAGTTCAGAGATCTCCAACTTTTATAAATCGAATATTTTTGTGGATTCAGCCAGCGAGCATGTTAATTGGCCCGTCGAATGGGAAGTTACTACTGTGCTCCATATCTGCTTCATGTACATATGTACTTTTCAGACAGATCTGTCAAATAGTTTTGTTGTGACAGTTATTTGAAACAGAAGCATACGAGAAAAAAAAGTTCTCTTCCACCAGGACAACGCACCGGCCGCGGCGCGCGGCTCTCAAATCTGCAGTCGCAATGGCAAAATTCCATGACTTAGGTTACGAATTGCTCCCTCATCCAGCATATTCTCCAGATATAGCCCCCATGCGACTATTTCCTATTTCCGAACATGAAAAAAAGGATCGGCGGTAAGATATTTGAGTCGAATGAAAAGGTCCTCAATGAAACAAACGCCTATTTGAGGGCCTTGAGGAATCGTATTAATTGGAGGGCATCAAAAATTGGAGAAACGTTGGACGAAGTGTATCGAGCTAAAAGGCGATTAGATAATAAAACGTTTTTTTGCCGAAAAGAGTGTTCCTTATTTCAATTTTCAGGGACTTACTGACCCACCCTCGTACATACACAGGTTTCGCATTTAAATCACCACCAATAACGAAATTCGGTCTAAGCGTTTTACATATGTTACATTTGTGAAAACCCTTTAGTGTGTATATTTTTGAAGTATTATTCAATTCGATTCGTAACATTTTCTCAACCATACCGCGTTACATTGCGGTTTGATACATTCCTAATGTTCCACAAACAATGCTTACCAATGAAGCTACTTACTTCCCTTCCCTCTCGACTTTGAAGCATACCCTTGTCAAGTACTCTATTAAAATGTCAGCATTAAATTTTCCACCCAGCACACAATGAACTTTCACTCTTAATCCCAGATTTCTACATATCTTACCAAATAACGTCTTAATTAACAAACAATCTTCTCTTACAAGATAAGAAGCAAATTTCACTCTCCAATTTCGTTACAACTTTATTAACAAATTCATTTACAAAATGTCGGTTCTGAATCCATGTGAATTAGGTCACCGATAAGAAACGCCATAAACTTATACCGTGCGAAATTAAAAAACAAAATTCTTTTGTTTAAACAAAAAAATAAAAATACAAACGCAAAAGGAAGTAAAGATACAAGATACAATTTCAAAGATGCTACACTTGTTGTACGAACAACAAAGAGAACCCAAACTCGCATACATACATACAACACAGACTCATTGTCATCTAACCAGCAGTTGTGGCAAAAGAATTAATGACGAACCCAGCCCCAGCCCCAGCCGCAGCCCACCCAACAAAGACCGCAGCACAACGCGCCCGCAGTGTAATTAGGTGCATAAAACCGCACTTGAAGACTCACCTGCCCCGAGCAATCTATCTGACAGACCATTTGCTTACAATGAAGTGAGTGCCTACTCGAGTCAATAAGAAAAACAATAGAGTGTTGGCGCCTTTGGCTCGAAGAGCCTCCTCTAGACTGTAGCAATGTGGGCCAGGCAACACCAACAACAATTGAGCCCTCAACTTCCGATTCACATTGCGCCAGAAGGAGATAATCTTCGAAGCAATAGATATGAGCGCTTTCAGTTTTGGGGGTGGAAGCCAATTATTTGCGCCTCCAAGAAAGATGACTCCGAGTATCTGAGGAAAAAAGAGTGAAAACTCTGCCACCAGATGTGCGGCAGATAGAAGCGTAAACAACTTTTGTTTGCATACCTAATTACGCTGTGTTCACTTGGGCGCCTTGTTGTAGTTGATGTTTGAAAAAAAAAAGTGAGAAGAAGGTTTTTGTTTTCCCCGACTGACAGCAGGTTTCATCCGTTGATTAGGTTCGGGTGCTTATGTGGCTGGGTTCTCATTAGAGAGAGTACAAATTTCGAAGCAAGTGAAAGTTTTCGTAGTAATTATGATCCCATCTGCCAAGGCAGTACATTAATTTCTTTCCATCACTTGGTGAAATAATGGAGATGGAAGCACCAAATGACAAACCCAAGGTGAAGGTTGTCAAGGTGTAAGCAAGGTAAAAAATTCATTCATTCATTCATTAGGTTTGGTCGAAATTTGTTGGTCAATCAAAGAAAGATTTAAAGGAATTTTCGAGTCGATTGTGTATCTGTGTATCTCTAAAGTGTTCAGGGCAAACGTTCTTAGTCAGAGAAGTTAAGTCATACTCCTTGGGAAAGCAAAGTATGGAACAGAACCGTGTTAATTAGCAAAGGCGGTTGTGTTATGCGATTGCTCATAGGATAGACAGGAAAGTAAGTAATGAGCAGCACCGTTTAATGGAAGAAATATTTTCATTTAATTAGGAAATATATTAAACACTCATTAAGTTACAAAACGAATCACTTTGCTACCATAACCACAATGAAGAGGAATGCGGAGGAGTGAGAATTTTACTTTTGTTCCTCAAAAATATATTTAAAAAGGGAGTTAGACAAGGTTGCAACACAAGCCCGACAGTATTTGCTCTTAACATTGAAGCCATCACTGATTTCGTATGCAGATACCCATATCAAAACTCTCCTTGTGCTGATGATGCTGTGCTATCTGGTGAACTTGACCAGAGACCATGCAACTCATGATTCTTTTAAGAATCTGAGAATGAGAAACGGGCCCATGGTTGACATACATGTCCTCATCTGACAATTGCTACTTGCCCAGGTATTTCAGTCTTTTGTGGGCCAGTGCGCCACAAGATTCCAGAAGCTGCTCCGGAGTCTCGCTTAACTCATTGCAGAATCTGCAAAGGCCTTCATTTGTTATACCTCCCTGAGTTTGCAATACCCCGTTTGGAAGCCTGTTAGGATTTGTAAGTTATTCCTGTTAAGGGAAATACAGGCTTCGAATCTTTTTCGATTATAGCGTCCCATTAGTTTCTTAGCTTGCTTAGGCCTGCAGTGTTGTTCCAGCGACTTGCCCTGTCTTCTTTCTCCATTTTCATGAATTATTCGCGTATAGTATGTTCCCTATTCCGCAGAATGGTTCAGGGCCATGGAAGGGTTCTGCAGCTCCTTTTCTTGCCAGGGAGTCTGCTGCTTCATTACCTCTTATCCCAGCATGACAGAGTATCCAGTATCTAATAGAAGTTCATCGTATCCTTTAGAACTGACACATTTCTCGCTTCCAGTACCTTCTTTTGCCATCCTTATGATCGTTCCTTTTTTTTCTTCGCTCCACTACAAGATGAAGCGGAGATAGCTCTAGGAGTACTTCAATGGCCGCAGCTGGACATGTTCTCACGATGCAGAGGCACGCAAGTCTTTTCATTTTTGTGAGTTTCTCGCTCGTTGTGACTAAACTAGTTCGTTTTGCCCATGCTATTGCTCCATATGTGACCATTGGCCTAACAATGTAATAAGACAAGACTTGCCAGGCTCCAGGCAAGGCTCCTGCATATCATTAGAGCACTAGTTTCCTTTTTGGATAACGCCTCTGTGTGCTTTTTCCACATGAGTTTACTGTCTAGATGTAACCCTAGATACCTCACCACTTTTACCGTTTTTTTTAGTTAGGCTTTAGTTCAATAAAGCAATACAAGTCATAATTTTCAGTAATTTGAGTATGGAACCACATTTGTCTGAAAAACTTCTGCAATCTAAAAGTGCAGTATTCCTCACAGTCTAAAATACCAAGTATTAGAAGCAGTCTCAAAGTCAATCCTTTTTTGCAGAGCACAAGCGTGGGTTTATAGGTGGTATGCTGTTGTAATAAAGCTGCAGAGGTTTTGTCTACGAAGGACATTCCGATTGTCTACAGCTTTACCCAACTGCATGTACATGTTCATGATTGAAACAGGACTTGCACCAATCAAACTAAGCATTGACTATATTCTCTGCAAATTGAAGTTGGGAGAAGAACGATTACCAATGATCGTTACTAAGTATGCATTTTCTACGAGAAGTCTGTGGTATAAAGAGATGCTAAATTTGGCGGAGAATTATGAGTACAACTTGGAATTTAGCTGGAATGCGCGGGATAGTTAAAAGGCTAGACTTTATGACTTCCTGTCACATTTAGATTCATGTTTTCGGCAAAAATATATCGAGTAAGCGAGTGCGTCAACCCATAGGGAGATCTATAAGGCTCTATAGTTCAACCTTGGGCTGCTGAACTTCTTTAAAGACTCGAATAATGGAGGCTTCATATCTACAATTTTTCGCGCAAGGGGAGAGTTATCACCATTAAACTTCGTGCCACATAGAGAAGACCTTTCGGTTTTATGTTCATTGATTGGGTTCACGTGTCATGGCCTTAAAGTTCCTACACTCTGGATTGGGGGCTGTGTAAGAGTGAAAGACAATAAAGGGTCTACCAAGTTTCAAATGAGCAGCCTCTTTTCTGAAACCGAAAATTTTCTTTTCCAAAGGATGTGAGTTTACACCTCGAGAGTATTTCGAAACCTCATGCACCCAAAATATTTTTCGGGGACTATCAATGTTACGAGTTTTCCTCTTAAGACTCCCCTTAGGAGAATTACGGATTCGAAAAATATGCGTCACCCCCAAACTGAAGTCTAACCAGATCGACGACATCTACTTACCCTTTCTTGACGTTAAAATTTGTACCCAAATCCAGACTGCACGGCAATGACTTTTAAAATGACCAGTAGAGAGTACAACAAACCTTTTAGATCCCATTAATTTGTATGTAGATACAAGTATCTGTATGCATACAATTTATTTCATAAAAATATTTTGAAAATTCTAAATCGAACTGAATCGCCAAAATTTAATTTTTAAATAATCAACGGTAGATCCATAACAGGCTCTTTACAGAGTTGTAACAGAGCACTGCCGCGTGAACATTTCTTGGCATGAATTTAGACTATTTTCCTCCCACATAGACCCACTGAAACGATGTTGTTAGAAATGTAATTTATGTGTTTTATTTCGTTTTTATTGTGACACATGTTGCGTACACTCTTCTATGGCAGACAATCGAGTGCATTTCACTTGCTCCCACGATTTTTTTTTTTTTCATTTCTTTAAACGTCATTCGTATGTTTCTAGCGTTTATGCGAAGCGGAAATGTTGGTTCATTAACTGCAGAGTATAATTCTTCTTACGTTTTAGATGAGAAAAAAAGAGAAAGACATAATGAGCAAGTGAGCAACGCAGGTGCTAAGACGGTTATCTCTCTTGTGGTCGAGGGATTTTTTTGGAATATATTTAGTGCTCAGGACATAGGGGAATTTGTTTGGACGATTTACCAGCCGTATTTTCAGTTTTTAAAACTTCTTTAAAATATTCAAAAGGTCCATAGAAATAAATTTATCGGTAATGGGTCTCTAAAGTTGAGGACAAAATGGTAAAAAAAACAAAGAATGTTTTTATTTAGCGTGGTACGGTGTTGATTTTAATTATTGCCAAGCAAATAAGAAAAATGGCTAAGATAGAATCATGTGTGCTGCTGTCTGCTCTGCCGATTGCTTCGACCTCGAATGCTGTGGGGAGATTTCAGTTGTGTCCTTAACGTTTATTTGGATGGAAACGTCATCAATCCAGACACTTACTACAAATACAAAGATTATCTTGACCAGAACTATAAGGAATACCTGATATGAAATACAAGTGCTGCCATTGAACAATTGATAGTTCCATTACTACACCAATACTGAGTCTATGGTCATTGTGAAATGCTTTCTTTTTGATATTTTATAAGAGAAATATTCATTGATTACAGAGGACAAAACCGCAAGTTCCGTTGTATACTAACACAATTGTGAGATTGTATTTTTAGTTTGTAAAAATTCAAGAAATACTCCATATAGACGCCATCGTTGTTTACTTATTGATGGAGTGATGCAGAAAGTCAATTTGTATTCATTGAAATAGGTTTAAAGCCCAGAGACGGAAGACGGTATTGTATAGACCCTTTTATTGATCACTGTATTTCGTAGGTCATTAGAAAAATATTCGCAAAATTAGCCTCTTCGCTGATAAAAAAATATTGCATGGCGCAAAAGAAAGATGATGATAAGGTGATAAGCACACAATACATAGATAGTTTTGGTCCGAACAATGAGGTTTAAACAAACCCCAAGACAGGTCTCGACAGAACGGTTTTTGAGTGAGTTTTTTTTATGGTAATGAAATATAAAAACTAGATACCTTCAAAATTTTGAAGGCTGAGCATGAACATTTTGCAATCACATTGTTACCCTGACTTTGTCAAAATTAATAGTTAATGTCCACTACTGACAGCACTAACATTCTCTCGCCATAAAATTGTCCCAAAATGGTTGTGTTTTAAAGGAGAAAATTGTCCATTCAAAAATGTTAAGAAGTGAATATCCTTGCATACAAAATGCGGAACGATGTTTGTTTTTGCTATAAAACTAAAGTTCTACTCGGGATTATGTTCGAGTACTCACCGAAGCCTAATACATCAAGGGTATTTATAAGCTTGTTATCCCCCCTTTTGAAATACACATGTATTACTGATGTACACATATGTACATATTGCAAAGCCAATTGAATAGACAGAAGTTAAGTTTTAAATAAAAAAAAAAAATCCCTTTGCTTCTCAGAATATTTCCCAATTAATATTTCCAATCTGGCAGTATTGAGTTAATAGTGCGCCGAACTGTTATTCCTCTGCTGAGGCTCGTTACCATTTCCTTTTGCAAAAACATCTGCCACTTCTGGTCCAACTATCTTTTTCCCTCCACCATGCTACCTTATCAGACTATCTCACTCGCCACTACTGCTCTATTTGCCCAACTGACACACACAAACGAAACGAGAAAAAAAAAAACCATCGAATTCCCCCATTTCCTCTGTACATGGTTACGCATATAATTTGTTGTTGTTGCTTATTCATTGAATATTTCATTCATTCATGCACGACATTCCACCCCGACCTCGTCTACGAAAATAAGAGGAAGAAGCAAAAAAAATACAAGAAACATGCCATCGCAATCGCACGTAAACCCAGCAACAGAATTGTTCGCAGCCAGACCGTCATCGTAGTATATCGCAAAACGTCTTCCGCTTCTGTCATCGTCGTGAACTTGTGCCGTCGAGAATTTCCTCGTCGTGCGGTAGTAAAAGAAAAATTTTCCAATTTTCATTTCAAACGAAAATCCCCGAAAATGAAGTGACACAATTTGGACCGGAAGTCCAGCAGTTCTTTTTTTTTTTTTGTTGATTTCTGTGTTTTCAACGTGAAAATTCCAGAAAATCTATATTTTCCCTTCTAGTGAACAGTGAAAATGAAAAGTGAAAAAATGTAACAACACAGGAAATTGTAATAAAAATTAATGAATGAAAAAAAAAGTTAAAAAAAAACAAACGGGAAGGATATACATTCCGCCAAAGGATTTTTTGTCTCACACTGTATAGTCGTTCTTCCGTTGGATTTTTTTTTTATTGTCAGTAAATGTGTGTGTGTGACTAGTATTTTTTTTTTTGTTTCTCCTTTCATTTCCTTGCATTTGGAAATAGGAAAAGAAATAAATTACATCCCATCTCCTTCTTTCGCAAAGAAACCCTGCTCGTCTCACCTAAGGACATCTCTTTCCACACCATCGAAATGCATCTGAAAAAGAAACGCCATATATCGGACGACAGAGACGACCCTACTAGTTATGGATTCAACATGGCCGACGATACACGCAAAGTACGAATCGAGGAGCAATTAAGAGTGAAAATTGGTATGTAAATTAGTGAAAAAGTGTAAAATTTCCACCGTAATCGATACGTCTTGGCAGGACCTTTAATTTGATATGAAATTCGTGATATCCCGCGAAGGATTTCGTTGGTAAATCTCTTGTGGAATGTGTGTGTTGCTCGGAGAAGTATTGCGAACGCTTGTATGCTCAGTGTGAACTTTCTCAAACATAGAATGCGAAAGAAAAACCTAAACAGGTGTCAATTAAATGTGTTTTTCCATCCGAAATCAATGGATTTCCGCATTAAGTGTTGGTGTACTATTGTGCGATAAGTGTAATTCTTGTGCAATTATCCTCAAATTTATTGAGAAATTTCCCCCCTCTTCTGTGAAATGCATTTTCTTCGATTTGGCGTTTATAACCTAAGAAAAAAATGAATAGAATTGCTTCCAATTTTCGTTGGTCGTATAAATGAATTGGAAACAAGTATTTGGTGCGCCTGTGTGTGCGCGCGCGAGAGCGAGAGAAATTCCAATATACAGGCAGTTTTGTTTTCGTGTGATTATGAATGAATTGCTGGCGGTGGTTGTTCGGCCAGTTTTCTGGTTGTATGTGTGCATTTATGAATGGTGTACGGGACACTATATCGCCCCCGCTGCTGCGCTGCGGTTGATATTGAACAGAAAAAGCAAACAGTTTGTTCGGTCGTTTATGGCGCTCTTGTCGTTGTGTTTTCTTTTACAATAAAAATATTATCGATACAACAACAAAGTGCGCGAGAGAGAAACACGACGGCCGAAACACCTTTGGCCATGTGCAGATGTTGGGGATTGGGGTGTGTAGATTGCGCGATGGCAGTAAAATAACAACCAACCTCATTCATTAAAATTATCGAACAGTAGCTTGGCGTAGTTAACCCCCTTCCAGGCTGGATACTGTTGAAGCTATTTGCTCCAGTTTGATGGTGGAGAAGATTCGGGTTTTTTTTCTTTCTTTTTTTGGGTCATTTATGGGTATGCCTATGAATGGTGCCTTCGGCCATGAGGGTGATTTATTAAAAAAAAAGGGGGGGTGGGTTGTGAAGAGGGGCTTGTCGTCCAACATTAACTCGGCAAGAGTTGGAAAGTTTCCCATTTTTTGCGTTTCTTTCTCAATGAAAATTTTTTGCGGAGGTTGTAGTTTTTTTAGTTGTGAAATCGAGCTGTTCTGCGGGGAAAAGTCCCCCCGCTGGAGAGGAGCGTGCTGAGCATTTGTGATGATTAAATCTGTGCACATGAATTATGAAGGTTTGTGCATGAAAAATTATCGAAATCAACATTCTGAGAAAGTTGATTCATTTTACGGGGGTTGCTTCCAAAATTACTGTAAATTCCTAAACATTTTGGTGGTACATATGTAGGTATGTACATAGACAATCGCGAGAGGTGGGCCATGAAAATACCTTTTTGGTGTTCTCTTGATTCAAGCGTCAAATCATTCGTAGAGTAGCGCCCTCTAAATATAAAAAGCATGTTGAGACTACATCTGCATAAGCCAAATACATATTTCTCGAGAACCGAAGGTTTATACAGACGTATAGACAGACGTATGAAAGTAACCAACCTTTATTCTTTAAATAGTAGAGGGTGGTACCATTCCAATTTAAATATTTCCGAGAACTTGAAATTGGAATGCTTATATGTTTGAAGTGCTTGTTTGGCCCGGTTTAAAGTCGTTCTTCTAAAGATTGCCAAAACATTGTTCTAGCTTAAGCAAATCCTTTAAAAACTTTTCCACTCATTGTTTTCAATTGGCATTTTGCAAGATTCCAAATTAGAAAATTGTCCATTTCTAAAAAAGGGTGTAAAATTATCAACTGAAATATTAGGTCATTGCCTAACCTACAAGAAAATAGAAATGCGCGGCACGCTCCTCATTAAATGATCGAATTTCCCTGAAAAAGGGTGGGCCATCTGTTGATTTTCTTTTTGAAGCTCCCTTTATTTCGGCGCTGTCAACACTAAAGCGCTTGAAGTGTAGTGCCAAGCCTTCACCGTAAGATATGGATAATTTTACACTTGATTAGTCCTGTGCGAAATATGAAAAGATATATCCATTTTGAAATTCAGCTGAAACAGCTGAATATTACATAAAAATCTTTGATTATTTACTTACAAGGTCCAACTCAATTATTAGTTGAAGCAAAATGACCATTTAATCCATAATTGCTTCTCCGTATGGACAAAATTCAGTTTCATCCCGGAAGCTATGTCAACAAGCAAAATGGTACAATCCAGGGATGTCATTGCATCATATTTGGTGTACATTTTTAAGTGGTGGCATCATTGGTTCCTACGCCTTTGAAAATGAAACGGTACTGTCATTGTGACATTTTATTCGATTTCTTGTGGCAGCAGTTAAGAGGATTTGGAACTGGAAGTAAAGTTCAAAGTAGAATGGTGGAACGTACCACAACAGCCGTCAAAGAATATCTTTTACGGATTATCGGCGTAAAACTTGGTAACTTGTCTTTACCCACGCACAGCTTTTGGGGTTTTCTTATGGAGATCTGGTACAGGAACCCCTAAACAAAGCAAACTTATACTTTTAAGAGGTTGGCAAATGGCCCGAAATTGGTAATGTGACTCTTTAACAAGAACGCTCCTCTAAATACTCACTTATGCCAAAGATCTTCACCTTGTACTCCCTAACTTTATATCGTTCAATGACATCGACCTTCTCTACACGTTTGACCTAAACAAAGCTTCACAATTAACCTGCCTTTTATATGTACAAATGCATGTACATTCAACTGCCCATTGCACATAAACTTGAGCTATTTCTGGTTTTGGTTTTATTGATTCCATGACCGCGTTATGAAATCTCTAACTAAGCCAAAACCAGTAATTCAGTTTAGTCCTCGTATCACTCGTTGTGGTCACTGAACTTTAACTTTTCTTTTTGAATTCACCATTTAACGTTATAAAAACAAAGAAAAGTTAGTTGCGTCATTTCCCGAGAACAAATGAGTATCATAAACCCATTAGTCAGTGGCAATTACATGACATCGACATCCGCCAACACGTGTGTCGGGCAGGTCATCTAAAATCATGGGATTTTTTGATTCAGAAGAAGATTTTCAACATTTGTTGATAGCAAGTTCACCGCTAATTTTAACCAAGTGGACTTTCCATTCAATAACCTGTTTAGATATTCCTTGTAATGCACGATCTGTCCATTTAATATCGTTAAATTTCAAAACAATTTATAGAACACTTCTTTAACCGGGCTACCTCGTAAAAACCACCGATTAACTTGGTTTCCTTTATAAAGTCATAAACGCTCTGACCCAATTCAACATTTATTTGCAAATCTAGATCCAGTTTGTCCGAAATTCCAAAACAAATTCATCAACCTCATCCTCGTCCACTCTCCCGCATCGCTGTCGTCATCAACGGCATAAGCATCTACGCAGATCTTTTCCTTGATTAATTAAGACCTCATTTGCATTTCGTTTGTAATTGACTCACTACTACTTCACATTAAATCCGACTAACGTAAATTACAAAAAAAAACATCATCTCTTCTAAACACCATAATTCTGAGAATATATCTACCTCCTCCTCGACGTCAGTCACCTCCCAAGCAAGTGCTTAACCAAACCAGTTTCCCTAGTTCTCTAGTAAAACATCTGCCTCTGGTACTTTATTTTGCAACATAATTACGTGAAAAAAAAGAAACAACAGCCATATAGAGATGGTGCATGTGTATTTTGTGTGCTCATCTAAAATAGCCAATTAAACGGGCATTCAAAGCCTTCAAAAGCTACATGACTGACGCACTATTAACTACGCGCGCATAATAAAGCCAACCGAGCAAGCAACCAACCTCTCGTGGTTGCTACTACTAATAATTCCAATTACTTGAGCATTTCAAGCGCGCAGCTAATTGCCCGCTTACGCGCTGCTCTCTCTCATGTTTTCCTCCAGCCAGCCTCCTTCGGTTGACCTTTGGTTCAGGGCTCCTCTCGACTTCAGCAGCGACGATGGCATGGCGGTTTGGTTTTTCTCCAATTTTCTAGCAACGCATCTGATGCGGTGCTGCTGTGTTTCGTGTGTTTACATGATGTAAGTTTATTTTTGGGACTCAAAAACGGGGCCGTGCGCTGGTGGAGGCGCATTCGCCGAGAGAAAAGTTACTCGTCGAAATGTTTACCCAATCGAGACACGAAATAATAATAATAATAAAAACGAGGAAAATGGCTGGTGCACAGGGAAAATACAAGTAACCGTATGCTAAGATGCTGCTACTGCTGGTGGTGATCTGTGTGGGGTTATTTATTTTAATGCCCCCGTTGAGCTAGAAACTGGGGATATATACGAGTATGTAGATGAACCCCCTGGGAGATTTTGCGACTTGCAGCGTTAGACTGGTAACTGATGTATTCTAATTATATGAAGACTTTGTATACAGGCAGCTCCACATGCGATTTAGATTCTCTACGTACATATGTATGTTTCTAATTTCTAATTTGTGTAATTATTCTAAATTTTGCCTTTTCTATGCCTTTCAGATCGGAATTTAGAGACGAGTGCGTTAGCTTAGAACTTTTGGAAAATTGTAAACAGGATGTTCAGCTCTGAAGTTTGGTTTGGTTTTCAAGCAACATGAACCTTGCAAGTTGAACTGTCAGTGATTTAACATTTGCACTTCGAATAGTCCACGCTTGTACCTATAAGAAACCATTTAGACTCAGACACATTTAATTTCTTAATTTTTTTTAAAGAACCGTCTATTTGGCGTGTTTACACCGATAATTTAATATCTCAGAAAGGCTTGATTACAAAATGTAAACTTTTTCAATTCAAATGAGGGCAGACTTCGTTTCCCTTCCTTGGCGCATCCATCCCTTTTATTGTACTTACGCATCTCATTTGGTTAGTTCCTGTGCAATTCAACTTGGTGTTACAGAATTGCCAGTTGCAGGAAAAGATATACCTCAACAAAAGACAAGTTCAAAAGTCAATTGTCATTTGTTTACTTGTTCAATTTCTATTCGGATTATGTTGGTTCAGCGTAAACCCGATTTAATAATGGATTGCACAATATAATTTTTTAATTAAACGTATATTTCCTTGAGCGAGCAAGGATAATGTCAGCGTTATATTCGAAAGAATATGGCACAATCACTCCGCACAAAAACAGTGTTCACTAGAGGATTTTTCTTGACTTGGCTTTCCTAATTCTGCTCTCGGTATCTTCCACCACTGGCGAGACCATACATTTTTTTTAAAGGACGGTAGTTTTCTACTCCATAAAGTGATTACCCAGCAAGGCTTCGTGGGGCAGATGAATCCCTCAAAACTGAATTTTTTTTTAAACTTCTACTTCCCTCATCAAGCTTAAAATCATTTAATGGAAATTGCAGAGTCCTGATTTTTAAGGAATGTGAGGTTCCTTTCAACATCCGACTGACTAAGGTCCTTTGGTTGGCGGCTGAGTTGGCTCACAAGCTGACCTAGGACTTTCTACCTGCTTGAATTGAATTTCATGTAGATCTATGCGAATGTCTGGTACCACATTAATTAATATCGTTCCTTTTGGCTTAAGGTGGTAACACAGCGTAGTGAAATTGCACTTGTTAAACTTTTTTTGTGAAGCAACATGTACACATGAATGTATAAAATGAGATACGTTATGCATACTTAATATAATTTTTCACAAGCATAATAATTATTGTTTACTTAGAAAGCTGTTCACGTCAATTAGACAAAAATGTCATTTTCTGCTCCAAAAATTTTAAAACCAAAACACAAGATCAAAGAAATGACTTTGAGGGCCCACAATTAATTGAACGATAAACGTAAATTGCCGAGGTATATTCGTTTGCTCATTCGAAAAAGCTTTCATGTGGATGTTTGAAATCACTTGAAATGCATTCGCCTACTCGGCCAACAGGACGAGAAAGTAGAAACAATTTTCTCACTGAAATTAAATATACTTGCTGAATTTTAATGGGCAAAACCTACAAACTCTAAAACTCGAAACAGAAATACTCAAAATTTAGTACAAAGTCTCATTAGATACAGCTATGGACATTAAAATTGGGTCACTCTCTTGTTACAAATATGTACAATCTTTTTTGTCGTCTGTTCTTTAATGACTACAGCGACATAATTGTAGCCGTGCTCCTCTCAGAATACACAAATTTGGCATCACTTCGAATGATAAGGGGCACTCATAAAACCTTTGTCGCCCATTTAGAAAAAAATAGTGCCAATAAGTATTTAAAAAAAAATCTTAATTTTCATAAAATTTGAAATATTCAAAATAATTTTAAATATTTGAACAAAGTCAAAATTTCGTTTGAATTCACGAAGAAAACTCCCAAAAATGAGCCGAGGAAAACATTGGGACAGAAACACAGCCAATGCAATATATCGAAAATCATCGGCAGGTCTTAAAACCTTATTTAATTCTCTGCTGTCCAAACCACATCTCAGACGTAAGCCACGCAAGACAGCTCCAAAAGACGATTGCATCAAATTTCTGTCTACTCAGGATCCTTTTAAATTACCTACAGTAATTCAGTTCGAATTAGGAGCGCGAATTTCATTTTTGACGGTAAGAAGGCGATTGGTGGAACGAAATTTTTTTGGTAGAAACTCACTAAAGGTCCCAACGCTAACAAAAAGACAGAGAATAAACAGAGTATTGTGAGAGAAATCGCATTTGAATTGATAAGTTTAAGAGAATAAGTGGCGTAAAGTCCTGTGGTCTGACGAGTCGAAAATAAATATGATTGGCTACGTTAGCAGACCTCGGGTACGAATGCCTAAAAACACCGAGTTAAACCCGCGCTATTACCGCTGAGACCTTCAAACATGGTGATGATAACATACACATACATATGTATAATGACATAAGGCTGCTTCTCGTGGTATAGAGTCGGGTCTGTTTTTTTGTTTTTAAGGGATGATAGACAAGAGTATTTACGTTAAGATTCTTAGTACGGGTACATCTCATGGTTTAGCCTGCTCAATGCCCAATACCCCGACCAAAACCCCAATCGAAGATTTATGGGGCATCGTCAAGGAAAAATTTGGACTCATAACAAGGAAGAGTTGTGCCAAAAAATACAGTCGGCTTGGTAGGCTATACCAAAAAGTACTTCCAGGGCTTTGGTAGAGACTCAGTGCCCTCAAGATGTAAGGCTATATTGGATCAAAATGACTATTTTTGTTAATGCATATACATATGTATTAAAGAAATTAGATGATGACACCATTTCATTGCCCATGACTGTATAGTTCTAGTTTTAGACTCAACTTGTAAGAAGAAATGGCAAACTATCCAAGAAAAACTGTTGACATACGAGCATGGTGTAACTCAGATTGAAGTTACATATCGTAGTTTGCACTTAAGTCGGTGCAACAAGTTTAAAATTTAATTTAACATCTTTAATGTGTACCAGCTCGAAATGCATGCGATTACTTTCCCCAACCTTTAAAGATTTTGTGCATATCTGAAAATTCACTCAGCTTAATCGAAAAGTATCTACGCAAATGAATTTATTTTCATTCCATTGAAACATTGTTTATCGTTTGCGTTAAGTTTGTTTATATTATTTGAAGTTGTGCAGGTTCGTTCTAGAAGTCACTTCATTCAGTAGCTTGACATTAATCAAGTTTTTTTTTTTTTTGTTCTGAGAAAATAAATAAACAAACAAACCTTTTATTGAATCCGGCATTTGTTTATAAAAATGTCAGCAAATGGTGGGGAAGTATTGGCAAAATTCAAACTGAAAAATAAACATGGTAACACTTTATAGATTAAATTTTCTAGAAGGTGCTCCAACGGGTAGATGTGTTCCTCCAGAGACGTGTGCTCATCATGCTCATTTCCTACTTACCCTTGTATACCACCCCGCTGTGCTTGTTCGTATCTTTCTATCCCTGAACTGTTTCCACCAGCCAACCAGTATTTACGGTCGGATGCGAACAACAAATCATGAATGTTTCGCAATAAAATTCTTAATTCCTACGAAATTGAAACACCGCGCCGCGCAGAGCAGTAAATAGATTTCCGGTGATGGTGCGTAGACGAGATGATAAGTTGGGTTTCGAGTTTAGTGTGGTAGTCGTCTTCGTTGTTGTTTTGTATTTCAGTCTGTTTTTTTTTTTTTTTTTTTTTCTGATTTCAATTTCCTTCGTTCTGTTCGACGAGGGTAATTTTCTTCTTTTTTTTTTTTAATGACTGACGGTCGATGGAATTGCAATGATTCAGAGAAGATATTGGTATTTCTGTGCTGACGTATGTAGTACACATCCGACATAGTTTCTGGCGCAAAAACACTGTCTGCGATTTTGTTGTGTCTCTTTGATTTCCTGTTTTCATTAAATCGTGCTTCAAAGGAAATCGATTTTGGCCAGTTAATCGGTTTACGCTTTTAATTTTCTAACTACGACGCAATTCGTGATCCACCACTCAGGTGTCGTGTCACAAACAACGAATTGCTTGTGGAGATAACCGAGCATTTGCCAAAACAAACTCCCAACAGAAAATAAAAAAAAAAGTAAAACACTGCAGGAAAGTCTATAAACATAAACAATGAATTCCTCAATGCAAATCGCAAATAGATACATACATACGATGAGTATATAGCCGTCGCTTGATAAGATACATAGATTGTGAAGCAGAGAGCTGATTCGTTTCCGTTTGCCGTGCTAGTGAACACAAATGCTTGGCCCAGCAGGCGGATGGAGACACTCGACGAAAAGGCGTCTAATCTAATCTTATCATTGCGAGTGAATGAGTACTTAATGATATTTACCCCCAATGGGGGGAATAGATGATAGCTTGGTGGCTGAAAATGGATGAATGGGTGGCACACCTGGCTGCGGTAAGGGTACTGATGTTGAATGAAATAGTTGTGAGGTCTTTTAAGCTGCGAATATTGATGGGATTTTAAGCCAAGGTATCAGTGGTCGAGGCAAAGTGGTTATGGCTGGGAATTTGTTTACAAAACTAGGGTGCTGGGATTATTTTTTTTGGAACGCAGCCATTAGAATAGGTCACGATGACCTTGCGAGCAATGATTTCATCACAAAATCGATCGTTTAATATGGTTGTTGTATTTTTTTCTGTAGACTAGAAAGCACATGATGACACGCGACGGTTCAAAGTCTGGTCTAAATAAAATTAAGTATGTACAGGAATGTACATATGTACATATGTATTTGGTGTCATCCGGCAGTGACAATATGGCACAGTTGTGCTCTGAGCTGGGGAATCTCATGTTCGTGGTTTGAATGCGAAACGCACTCATGTCCACTCAGTATCCATAAGGGATATCATCTCCAATAGCAACTGAAAGTTTTCCTGATCGAAGAAGACTCGAGTGGTTATACAATTTGACACTGGTTCAGAGTCCAATAATAAAAAAAAAGGAACCTTAGGTCCAATTCGGATTATTTAAGATTTACTTGAGTTTGGTCCCAACTTCCAAAAGCGCTATTATTTTAATATTTGAAGGTCATTTGAGCTTCTAATGACCAAATGTTTGGACCAAAGATCGTTTTTGTTACCCTTTGAACACCTCAGAGGTAGGAAGTTAGGTTTTGATCTTGCGTAGGCCTTAATCTTGTGCACAGTTTTCGAGTTTCAAAGTGAAATGTTTGGATTATGTTTTAGGAAGTCGATTTTATTTTTAAAAAACCGATTTCATCTTCAAGGCAAACTCTAAGGTCTTTCTGCCTGAATCTTGTGGATGGCAATTAAATGATGGTAATGAGCGTAATTACCTATACCATTTACTTTGATTTATCGTTCGTAGCCAAACACATCTTGTAAAAACCACACTCCATCCAACGTTATACATATGTACATATGTAGGTTTGACTATGCTAAACGGCTATATAATGCAGAACTGAATTAGTATGGGTCTGTAAGATACGCAGATCATAAGCTGAAAAGATATTTGTACACCTCCATACCAACTAATAGGTCATTACTAATCCGTAAAAATATTTTACTCATTTCAGGTGAAGCAAAGAACTTAAGCAGCCGCAATAATGGCGCCAGCAGCAGTTGCAGTGCGTCCGGTACTCGTGACGTCTATTGCACGGTAGCCCTTGATCAAGAAGAAATATGCCGAACACCCACGATCGAACGAACGTTGAGTCCATTCTTTGGCGAAGAGTACTATTTTAAGATTCCACGACGATTCCGCTACTTATCAGTGTACGTATGGGATCGAGATCGTCACCTAAAACAAGACAAACCGATCGGCAAAATTGCGATTCGTCGCGAAGAATTACACATTTATAATCACAAGGATCATTGGTTCCCGCTGCGACCAGTGGATGCTGACTCTGAAGTACAAGGGATGGCGCGCCTTGAAATTCAATTCGAAGACTTATCCTACGATCACATCGATGGTGGTGGCGTCGGCGGCGGTGGTGGAAATGACTACAAAGAAAACAACGAACTACACAGCAGCGACAGTCAGCGATCCAGTGTTAAATCCAGATCGAATTATTTTTCCGGACGCGGCCGGGTTGCAGTACGAGTACACGAATGCGTGGAACTGGCAAAGAAGAATGGCGCATGCGACCCCTATGTGGTGTTTACAGCCGTGTACTCAAACAAACGACAGATAATCAAGCGAACGAAAACGCGCAAGAAAACCGTTAATCCACAATTTGACGAAGTAATACATTTTGATCTGACGATCGATTATGACTCCAAGCACGAGTCGTCGAACAAAACGTACGCGATCTACCCGCTGGGTGGTGCAGATCTCTGTGAGATCTGTGTCACCTTGTGGCACGACGCACCCGGTATGGGTGAGAAGGTATTCCTTGGCGAGGTACGTGTACCACTGCGAAATAAACAACAGCAGGTAGCTGTTCAACCGAATGCCTGGTACTACCTTCAGCCGCGCACAAGTCAATCGAGACCGGCCCGAACATGTGCTACTCCACCTGGCACTCGCCTCAGCTGTGATAATTCCCTTGGATCTCTACGCCTAAATTTGGTGTACACCGCCGATCATGTATTTCCTCTCGCCACCTACGATGGACTAATGAATCTATTGCTCGAGAGCGTAGATCAACGGCCGATCACTATCAGCGCCGTTTCGATCCTCGGTGAGGTGGTTTCCTGCAAAACAGACGTCGCCGAACCTTTGGTTCGACTGTTCACCTATACAGGACAGATTGCAGCGATCATAAAAACACTTGCCGATCATGAGATATCGAATCTAACCGATCCAACAACGATCTTTCGAGGGAACACGCTCGTCTCCAAGATGATGGACGAAGCGATGCGTCTCTCAGGCCTGCATTACTTACACAATACCTTACGTCCAGTGCTGGAGCAGATTCTGCAAGAAAAGAAACCATGTGAAATCGATCCGGCGAAGGTAAAGGACAAAGGAGCAGTGGATACAAATCTGATCAATCTGCAGGAGTATGTGGAGCGAGTATTCGATGCAATCACACGGAGTGCGGTAAAATGTCCCGCAGTGTTGTGTCAGATATTCCATGATCTCAGAGAGTGTGCAGCGAAACATTTTCCCTACAACCGTGAAGTTCGCTACTCGGTGGTGTCTGGTTTCATTTTCTTGCGTTTTTTTGCTGCAGCGATACTTGGGCCAAAGCTGTTTGATCTCACTACAGAGCCAGTGGTAAGTTATACAAAGAAGAAGAAATGGTAGATGGCGAGTAAAATTATGTACGTTTTTTTTCTTTTTATAGGATTTTCAAACAAGTCGATCACTAACACTCATATCGAAGACCATTCAATCACTGGGGAATCTGGTGAGTTCAAGATCATCACAGAAGCCCTTCAAGGAGGAATACACTGGGCAGTTATACAAGAAATTTTGCACAGAAAAACATGTGGAGGCTGTTAAGCATTTTCTAGAAGTCATATCTACTGTGGGTGGTGCATCTGCTGGATGTGGGCAGACTATTCTGGAGCCAGTATTATTGAAAGAGGGGTGAGTTATTGATTATAAATTGCTAACGTAAACTGTAGCATGTAAGTTGCACCATTAATGAATCATAGCAAACACTTCTTATTTGTTTTGGTGGAAATGTTGTTTAAGAACAGATACGATAAGTAAACACTATTTTGTCCGCTTGGAAATATTTGTTAACATTCAAACTGAATCAATGACCGACTTTTTTTTCCACAAAAGGGGTATATGTCTCCTCACATTTGATCTGCAATTGGGATAGGAAGATATATTTAAAGGATTCACCTTACAATTTTTTTCCGATATATGTACCTGTTGCACAAACGTCAAACACCTATCTCGTCAAAGCCCTTGATAGTACTGGGTACATATTCCTCATGCTAAATAAAGTATGAGGTGCTTGTATTGCTTTGAAAAGCGTATTGAGGTACTGCTATCTTAAGCCTTATATTTCTAAAAGTCTGTTTGACACACCGATGTTTTCTTCAGTCCTATTATGCTGTCAAAAGGTTTTTATACTTTGTTAGTGGAACATACCCCGTGGCAGCCCTTATGATGAACATAAAATCATTGCTCCTTTCAAGTGGAAGGCGCCCTGAAAATATTTCCCATTTTATTGATGCTGCTTAATTTAGCTCGGCACTTTTAAAGACTTTGACTTTGAATTTAATGTTTGACAACAAAAAATATAATAATGCTGATCGGCATCATGAGCAGCAAAGATTGTTCAAAGATTCTGCTCTATGAGCAATATCATGTATGTAGCTCATGTGCATGCTAAATACTTCTTAGTAAAGCAGTAAAAAAGCAAAGTTTCTCCAAGACTGATGCATACACATGCTGTCAGCTGACTTCGAATTCTGTAGTCTGATTAGGATAGAACAACCGATATCATTACATATTTACACATACATAGGTGCAAACTTCTGGTTTTTTCTTACTTAATTCGATATCCTTTTCTTCTTTTCATGCCTTCATGTTATTTATCTTTAAAGCGAAGGGTAAGATGTCTATTTAACTTGCTTTCCCTTAATTTGTCTGTGATCTACAGAACTTTCTCACTAACTTTTTTCTCTTTTATTTTTTAGAATGATGACAAAACATCCTCAAGGACGAAAGCGTTTCGGTCGCCGTCTACTTAAGCATCGTTACTTTAAACTAACAACACATTCACTTAGCTATGCTAAATCGAAGGGAAAGCCACCCATCTGTGATATTCCATTGTCTCAAATTCTGGGAGTTGAACCATTGAATGAGCGAAGCTTCAAAATGCAAAACAGTTTTCAGGTAAGCAGAAGTTATTCCTACTTATTCCCTTTATCATTATTCCCATCCATCGTATGTGTGTAAAACTGTGTGAACCAAGAAAAATTGTAACAAAGGATCGATGAAACCTTTTTTTTTCTCTTCGCTTTATAATTATTTCCTGTGCGAACTGTGTACGCTTTGTGGGCCCTTTTTCTGAAATAGATTGGTAACCACAAAAGCAGCAACAACAAGTTGTATAACCACCGAGGAACTTCACACGGTTTGGTTTTTTTTTTTTTTTTTTTCTTCGAAGTTGCTTCATAGAAGTTGTTGGCTCTTTGTTCTACAACGTCAAGTCGTTCAAAAAGTGAGACTTCTTGGGGCTTGAAAGACTTCCGTCGGCTGGTTGGTCCCTTTTCGCAACTTAATTACACTTCCACACGCACACGCAAACAGAGAAAGTTACTTCACTTTTCACTAAGGCAAGTGACATGAGTATATGGAGGAAGGGAAACAGCAACCGCATCGCCTAACACACTCATTAGGCATCTGCTGCAATTGCTGCTGCTTGTGCTGTCCGCCTACTTTTCTCTTTCTCATTCTATTTATTAATTATGCAAATTTGACACCATCCATCCGGCCGGTCTACTAATACCGACCTGGTCGCTCGATCACAAGACGTGAACGCGAGTCAAGACAACACACGAAGGTGTCGTCTTCATTGTCGACGAAGAATCTTTACTGCTGCTTGTTTACGTTCCACTACGACGATCG
Source organism: Blera fallax (assembly GCA_946965025.1). Taxonomy (NCBI): domain Eukaryota; kingdom Metazoa; phylum Arthropoda; class Insecta; order Diptera; family Syrphidae; genus Blera; species Blera fallax. The sequence continues at coordinate 80,342,838 of OX337245.1, read as the reverse complement.
TTAATGATGATCATGACGATGATGTATGTGGAGCATACACATGCGGCGGTGTGGTGGGTAATAAAAACGTGTATCGTAGTTTTGCGTTTCCGGTGTCTTATACACTTTGTAAATACATATTTTATTTCGCTCCCCTTTTCTGGGTTTTCTTTTTATTTATGCCTCTTGCTTCATTGATTCCGGTATGTGATAGCGTGTGTGCGTGGAACTCGTTTCTATGGTTGTGTCTCTCGTAGGTGTTTAGGTTTTTTCTTATGCGGCAACAGAAACAACTTCAGGGGAACGCATAACGCATAAAATTTATTCAAATTATTTTAATTGGAATTTGTTGTTATACTTTATAAGTTTGTTATTCATGAGATGAGATGATAGGAGGAGGGGTCTGCCTGCCTGATGGAGAGTAAAAGACACTTGAGAAAAATGCGCAAGGGAAATTGTTTACACTTTTTATTTGTCTCTCAGAGATTAGGAAGGCGTGCGCGTATTCCGCCGACACTAGTGAATGTTGAATCGCATTAACATACGTACGTACATACTCTATGTATGTCTATGTACATACATTAATATGAATATGAATGAGAAATAAATGTAATTTAAGAGGGAAATTCGCGCAGTTAGGAATTTATTTTTTTTGTTGAGTGGATGCTTTCTTCAACTTCCTGATTTCGAAGGCCAGCAAGCCGAGTGGGGATCAGATTTCATTCGACTTAAAAGTTTTCGTTCAGTATACATATGTATGTAGAACGAAAATGGTTTATTAAAGAATATGAACTGCAGCTAAACTGCTTTCATTTGCTTAAAGCTTTATTAACAATTGAAAGTAAATTTGGTGTCCACAGTCAGTGGGTGACAGGACCTTCTTACCAATAAGACATCAATTAAATGATGGGAGGAATATTTCCGTTTGTTCTTAACAGTATTTCGTACATATGTATGTACATGTGGAGGAAAGGAAGAAACAACAGTGAACTTACATATGTAAAGCGCCATTTCTGAAACGCGTTTTATGTGTTCCAAATTCATTCCCAAAGCACTTAATGCACCCTCAACTGTTCTGTGTCCTTTTTCTTAGGACGCCCTACTTAGTTTTCTGCCAAAGTTTCGATTGCATGATGCATACTGTATTATACAACGGAATTTCTTCACCGTATTATGGCTTTTATAGCTTGCTTTCCCATTTCATATAAAACTTTTGTTTGAGATACGGATCGGCCAGAAAATCGTTCAGAATATAATTCTACTAATGCATGTACATATATACATATGTATGTACATAGTGAGTCTTAGAAACACAGGGCTAATAGAACATTCATTGTGCGCCTATGGTTCTTAATACAACCGCAAAAGTGGCTGCTTGGATTTTGTGGCGAAGATTTTGATTTACCAGATTTTTAAAAGCATTTGCTTTCGAAAAGAACGGTCTCAAATAAAGTAAACCTTCCTATTTACACATAAGTATGGGTATATATGTATGTATGTATAAAGATGTCCTACTCACGATTTATTATCAGGCAAGCCGTATTTGAGAAATAGATTTCAATTTGATTTTGGCTGCTTGTATTAATCCTCAACCCGACTTTACTTGCATCGGCTTCCCAGGGGGCAGGTCTATTATATGTACTATGCGAAGGAAAACATACGTCAAGCTTTACCAAAACCAATGTTGATATCGGCAAGAATGTTGATAATGGAAATATGAAATCTATGTAGTCGCGCCATGTTTTGGACTTCATTGTTTTCAGATACGTAACACCCTTGTAGCGATGACACGAAAAACAGATCGCCAATACCAAACCATTACACCAATCTCACTGAATGAAACGAAATAAACTGGTATGAGGAAATCATTGTCCCCAAGACGTATAGAACGTACATTTTTTTTTTTGGAACAAAGCAAAAACTGGGAATTATCTAACCTGGCGATTGTGGTGTATTCATAGTTATCTTCGCAAGGGTTGAAGTAGAGATTAAAAAATGTTTCCTCATTGCAACGGATTCTTGCATTTCTTCGCTTCTTATTTCTGCTCATTCAGCAACTGACCCTGAAAATCTCCGTCCCACCCACTGCCTGTTATCCTTATCCATTCATATATTTCTCATTTCATTTCCTGCCACACATTGTCATGCATTACTCATTCCACCGCATAACAAATGAATTTCCCAACTTCCCCCCCACAATAGCACGTGACCTCTTTTTAATCTATGCTCAGGCCCACCACCACACATTTCGCGTACTCATCGTCGTTTATCAATCGTACGCACACGTCTCATCAGCAAAATTTTAATTCAATTCAACTTAAAACTCTGAATGAATTCGGTGTCGTTGTCGTCGTGGTGGAGTTACTCATTTCGAAATTAGGTTGAAACGCTCATAGGCATGGGTGTCTGTCCAAGTGCCCTGTGTGTTGCGACATTGAGTGTAAGCGAGGTTTGTTCAAAACCGCACACTCTACGAATTTAGGTGAAGTGCCTTCCGCCCGTGAAGTTTGTCAAGGTGGACAAATGCGTCATTTGAATACGAACCCCTAGATGGCTAAGAACAAAGCGAAAGTGATTTGTGGCACGTAGTCACTATTTACTTACACAGAACCACTTACTTATGAATTTTTTTTTCATCTTTTTCAGATTATCCGTAAGGATCGTAACCTATACGTACAAACAACAAACTGCGTCGAGGAGAAAGAATGGATCGACCTGCTAAGTAAAATCTGCCACACCAACTCAAAACGCTTGCAGAATTTCCATCCGTGTGCATATGTGAACGGTGTCTGGAGTTGCTGTTCGCGGAGAGATGAAAACGCCGAAGGTTGCACCAAAGTATCCAGTGAACCATTCCAAATGGAGTTAGCAACAGCTCTAGATCCCTCACGTGACTTACAGCGTTTACACACGCTCATAATGACACATGTATCAGATCTGGAATCACGGATGGAGCCAATCAACTGCCATCTGCTTAATTCTATGTCCGATGAGGAATACAAAGGCAGCCAGAATACTATTCATCAGCTAATCGAAATCGCCTACAGTCTGGATGTGGTTCATCGAAACTACAAGCAGGGAATCGCTCGTGAACTCAAGTATGGTAGTCGAATGGCGCCGATAGGTGATGATAACTATCTGCACATGATGCGTGGTGCATCAGTTCAGCCAATGCAATCGTCGGACAGCAGCTACCACCGTTCTTTGGTGCTAGTTGTTAATCGCAAGTAGGTACCTTACAAAAGAAATGAAAGTAAAATTTAACAGAATTACATATATACATATGTAGGAATATATATCAAGATGATGTGTACATAAATACTGTGCAGAGTGTTATGATCTAGCTTTAGTAACAGAAAAAAACAATTTAAGAGAAAAATAGACAAACATCATAAGTGAAGACGAAGAGAGAGTAAACTAAATTCTAAACTATCTTGTAAGAAGGCAATCACCCTTTGTGGGGTGGGCGTGTATAGCTTAAGTATTTATTATTATTTTTTAATTTTTTTTGCTATTACTAGTTGCGTTGTTCTTCCGAAAAGAGACGAGATACACATTCTCTTGGCTCTTAAATCCAAAAATGCATTCCATTGTAATTATTTTGTTGATTTTTTATTTGTGTTTGCAATTACTGTTGCTTTCTAATGCGCTTCCCACCTTTTCTGTATTTTTTAATTGAAAAATCTTTATGTTATGCATTATTCAGTTAGAAGGTTTTATTTGATAAAAGCAACGGTATTAAAATATCTTCCTTACATAACATAACAGTGAGAATCATGAGCAATCGGTTGGTATTTAATTATGAGGAGGATTTGTAAATCAGTTAAGTTAAAATCTGGGTGTTGTAAAATTGCGTCAAATAAGTGGTATTATCCTAGCATTTCCTTTAAAAATTAACTGCTCACATTCAATATGATACAACTAGTCATAGATCTTATGTAGATTAATCCAATTTGATCTATGCTAGTCGGTAGCTAAAAGTTCATGCATTTCTTTTCTTAAATAATTCTGTCATTCCAAGCTTTGCATTTTTCTCAGGTTCTCTCTGGACTAGTAAGATACAGAAGAAAGTAAAGCCTATTTTGTTCAAACCGTCGAAAGGGAGATTGTAAACCAAATCGGGAATGCATAGGTTAATACCGGTCTGATAAGACTTTTAAAAAGTAAGAGTTTTCTTTGAGTCGGTTACATGGCCGTATGCCTTTAATTTTTGGAATATTAAAATCTTACGTCATTTAGCATTGTTTTCTCGCGAATACAATACATGGGGTACAATTGGATGTGTTACAAAACAATAATTGTAACCTTCCGTAGGAATCCGTTCTATTGTATTTGGAATAGTACACAGCTTTACCTTAATCCTCTCACACCCTGAATAAATAAATATTTCATTAGTTTAATCCTCGCTGACATGTCCCGCACACTTTATGGGACTGGCTCGAAATTAGGAATAATTTGTTAACAAAACTTTTTCCGTAGTTTCCCTACGGTTTAGAATTCATTATTTTACGCCAACACAGCATGTAATTTTCACTTTTCATTCTTCCTTTTCATATAACTAACTAATCACTTTCTAAATACTACATGCATCTCTTTTCCATTTAAATAAATAGGCTTCAGACCCAAGGCATCAAATAACACCCAGACTTCAAATGGATTTCTTGCCACCTACCCTCGAACAAATACCAACCCAATTAGGACCTATCCTACAACTTACAAACAAATCTAAATGGATTCTAATAAATTAAAACCGAAAAAAAAAACTTAGAAATACATGTTGATAATGGTATTGCACATCATGAGTAAAATAAAAATTAAAAATCTTGCACAAAATTAGGGAGTAAGATAATTTAAAAAAAAATGAGAGAACAACCTTAACAACTAAGCAGCAACAATCGAAACAAAACTGTGAACTGTTCACTTTGGTTTTAAAAAAAAAAATTTCCCTTCCTCTACAAAAAGAAAAACACTTTTCTACCGAATACACATATCCCTTTACACATACATATTTCCTTTTGAAAAGAAAACGAAAAATATCCAAATTCATTAATTTTAGCTTAAAAAAAAACCTTGACTCGAATAAATAAAAGAAAAAACCTTTAAAAAAGAAACACAAAAAACTATATTATATATAATTTGTATTTAATATTAATAAAAAAAAGTATTTATTTGTAGCTTAAATGTTAATATTAATGTGAAATTTACAAAATGAAAATCATACAAAATTCTTCCCATCGTTCAACAATAATTTTAATTATTCTAATCTTAAGTTATTTTCATTCAAAAAAAATAAAAATAAATAAATATAATTTGTGAATTCAGTTAGCAATAAGAAAGAAACTTAACGAGTTATGTACACACATTCGATTTAATAGTAATTAGTAATTATTTTCTCTGTTAAGTATTAGTTACGTTTTAAGAAAGTTAAGAACTGTGGTGTGTAAAAAGTATCTACTTAGATCTAAACTAGTTTGTATAGATAAAAAAAAATATTATTTCTTTGTTTTTTGTTAGCCAACTAATTTTAAGTTTTCTAAGAAGTTTTTTAAAAAACATATTGGACAGAAAAGCAGCAAAAACAAAACAAAAACTAGAAATTTAAAAAAAAAAATAAAGTGAAAGGGAGAAATAAAACAAAACTTGTTGTTAAGTTATGTATTTTTGGCAATTGATTGATTATAAATGTACAAAATAATTATGTTTTCTTTTTTAAGGAAATATACAACTAACTTTATATATTTTATGTTGTAAATAGAAATGAAGAAAAAGTGAGTAGCATGTATTATGTTTTATTTTTTATTACTAATACTAGAAATGATTTTAATATTGCAAAGAACAATTTCTACCATAGTTTAAAAGAAAATGAATATATATATGTATATTTAGTGGTAATCATATTGTATATGTATGTGAAGAATACAATTTATTTATATTCGATTTTAGATTTATACTATTATATTTTTTGTACTGTAATATTTAAACAAACTAATTTCCTAACGAAAAAGTAATAATAAAAAGAAAAAACGTTAAAAAAAAACTAAATATTTACTTGTTGGGTTATTTGAAGGAGTTTTTGTGATTTTCCTAGGTGTTCATTGTAACTTTTCGACGTACATGCTATTTTTTATAAGTCACACGCGCGTCAAGAGGTTCTGAATACCCTTATAATGTTGGAACACGGCGCGGGCGGTGGTGAAATTAGGAAGAGAAGAAAGTAGACACTGATACACAATGGTTTTTAATGTTTGCGGATTGTTTTTTTTTTTTTTTTTATATAATTTACCCACACTCAAGGGGTTATGAATACCCTTTTACATGTTTTCACATGGTGCGGGCGTTGGAAAGATAGATAGAGAGAGAGAGAAAGAAAGAGATTGGTGTAGTGGTTTGAAACTCAGCTGTATTAGGTTTCACATTAGCTCCAGGGGTGGTGTCCAGAATAACTGGGGAGATTTGATGCTGTCATGTATTTTTTGCCTTCGCTTCTGATTCACAGTATTTTTTCCCGACCACCTGATGTCATGAGCATATGAATTATCAACAGAGCGATCAATTTCTCCAGCCATATGACAAACCTACTGCCAGTGTTATGCCTTCGCAGTAGTGTTGTCACAAACTTTCGCAATTGATCGGACTGCCTCTTATCATATAATGCTTGCTGACATCAGGGATTGAACTGTGAACCATCAGCTCGACAAACGATGACGCTACCACTACACCATTGCCACCCCTTTATGTAATGAGAAGGAAAAATAGAGCTTGGCATGTCTGTATTTCCACAGTACGTCCGAAAATAGACTCGAGGGTAAACTGATGAGCATTTACGGCATGACGAGAATCGCGAGAGAACTGTTTAAGACGCGGAACGCAACTGGCTAATTCTCTGGAGCATTTTTTTTGTAGAAAAAGCGATAGAACAAAGAGAGGCAAGAAACATTTCTGCGGTGTTCAAGCGAGTCTATTGACTCGACGATGTTTCTGTCCCCTATCAGTTTTAACGCACGGTTTTTAAGCCTATCTAGCGGTGCAATGGGATTTTGGGTGCACCAAACCAGACAGGGGCGTTGTACTTGGGTGGGGATGTACGCCTTATACATATGTGGAAGCTAGATCAGAGGGGGTGAAATATTTCTTGCACCGTTTAAGGAGTCCAAGACATTTAGCACCGTTTTGGGCGAGGTGGACGATGTTGTCATTCCAACGCAGATTGTCATTAAGACACATACCGAGAATACGAAGTCTTTCGGTTTGGCGATTGCAAGTGCCATTTATTGATGATGTTCAGTGTTCAACTGTTACTTGGTATTCAGCAGTTGCTGTTATACCAACTATCTATCCCATATGGTATATTAATTTTTACACCTGAAACAAGTCTACAACATAAAAATTATGAAAATAGAACCCCGAAAATATGGTAGGTATACACAGTTCATTCCAGCAGAAATAGAAACATATTTTCCACATTTCTCAATCAGAATTCCTAGCAGGGAGGAATGGTATGAAGGGATAGTCTGTACTGGGAATAAAGTGGCTATCTATACCGACGGATCAAAAATGAACGTGGGTACTGGTGCTGGTGCCTACTGTAAGTCTCGAAATACAAACCTGCCCTTCAGACGATTTCAGTGTTTATCAAGCTGAAGATACTGCCAAAAAAAGCGGACATGATTATCGAGAGAAATATTTCTGGTAGAATAATCAGTATCTATGTTAACAGTCAACCAGCCATTAAAACATTACAGTCAACATCGGTAAGGTCCAAGCGGAAGAACTAGCTAAGGCAGGGTCACATCTAAGCGCCTCGCAAGCCCTTCCCGAGGCTAGCACATTTTGAACAGGAACATAGATATTGAGCCCAACGAGAAAACTAACAAGCGTTGGTATTGACTAGATGCATGCGCCACAGCCAAATCGTCAGAGCCAGTCTAAGACAAAAACAGATCTGCAGATCTCATGAAACTCAGTCGCAGGGATATTCGGATAGCTGTCGGCGTCGTAGCACGACACTGTGTGATAGGCAATCATGCAACACGGCTAGGACTACCCCACAACGGTTTTAAATTGAATTTAACCTAATGTTACCGTGTTTTAAAGTTTCTGAATTAATTGAGGTTCATATAAGAAGACTGTTGCTCTGGACACAGCAAATTAAAAATTAAAATATATTAACATTTCTAAGCCTAAAAAGTTAAACATGAACTCAAGAAGATGTGGCACTCCTGACCCAATTAATGTAGATTAAAGAACCATAAGAAGTGAGTAAAGAAGTAATTTTTTATCTGTAGAGAGTGGGTGGATGCATACATGTTTCCGGCTGATAAGCTAACTTTCTCAAATTAATTCTCTTTATGAAAAACTTGTAGAATTATCGAACCGGCATAACAATCTCGGCGGAAATCCAAGCTTAAATGAAACACAACTTAGGGTTACATTTGTTTATATTTTATTTTAGACTCAATTCAGTGCACATACATATTACATTCAAATTTTCCATTTAGATATGAAATAATAATTGTTTCTTAAACGTAGATTAAGAAGAAAAAAAAACAGCTTTTTAAGTAATTGGAGAAAATGTTCGATAGAATTTGTTCGTTTATGTTTGTTCATCTTTTTGCGTATAACATAGTAGTAATAGTAAATTAATCGTTGCACAAACTTATCACATAGCTAAATCATACAAATATACATAAATAACTGTGATATACAAATATTTCAAATATTTTGATTCTTGAAAATGGGGGAAAAAAAAGAACGGATATGAAAGCAGTCAAGACTAGAACTAACTACTAAATTGCGAATTCCTATAAACAAATGCAAAAAATGTATTTGTTTTCAATTACTTTAAGGATAAAGAAAGGCAAAGCTCAACAATTATTTTAAAAATAATTGATAACCATCAGCAAGATCCCTGTCATTATTGATTCATGTGATCGCATTTAAAATTATTTAAAGTTATTGTTTAAATTTCATGTTTTTTTTTTAATGTTAACCACATAGAGTGTATGGTATAAATAAATGCGTCAAAAATTGACATAAGTTTATACGAATCTAAAATAGCTTAGTAGTAAGTTTGTCCATGTGGCATCAACATTATTAGTTGTTTGAAGCTTTCATAAGATCGAGAACTTCTCGATTCAAATCAGTCGCCTGTTTACGTAGCTTTAAAACCTGAAAATATAAATATAACTCTTATAACAACAATTTTATAATTTTAGAATCTAGGATAGGTATGCAAAGCAGTACATCTTTTAATTAAGTGAACTCTAGTTGTTCAATCACAACAATTTTATTGAATCGATCAATTCTGTACACGGAAAAATAATTGATGGAATGAAATCACGCCTGACGACGACGCTGGTAAAGTAAATTTAAAGTAAAAAATAGTTTATTTATGAATTTAAAAAGAAAAAACGAGAACACGACATTTTTATGAGAACTTTATGGTTGTTCAGGAGACTGTTTCATGATGTTTTACGAGCTTTCACGATATCCCAAGATAGTTTGCTCTTTCTAACCATCCTGCAGCCTCTGGTTAATGGCTATCCACCTGACTACGTACACATATGTACACAGCACAACTAAGCCGCTTACCTTGGTTCTCAGTTCTTTCTCATAGGTGACCATTTCTTGTATCTGTATCATGGTGTTTGTCATGTTTTGCTGGTCCATGGTCCATCGTAGGTATAATTCTAAAAATTGACATAAAATTACCACCACTTTCGTGTCTCACCTCAGCTAATACTTACCACCCCACAGCTCTAAGCTGATAGGAGCCACTGATGGCCAGATGACGTGTGGATTTGGCTCATACAACGGATTCAAAAGGCTTTTCATCACGTCTGGGCGATTTAAGTATGACCACAAACTAGTAGTTCGATTGTGCACTTTGTATTCGGAACGTTCCTTTTCCGAATCACAGAGGAACGTTCCGTACTGACTGAAGTAACTGTGTTCGAAGAGGAGAATAAGGAGATTTGTACTAAACTCGAAACTGCAGGGAAATTGACAGAACAGTTGGTATATACAGTCAAGGAAGAGGATAAATGTAGCTCCGGAGGTTTTTGGGCGCGTCTGTGGTGGGGTGTAACAGGAATATTTGTGCCGGGATGAGAAGGGATGTCCGGCTTGAATCCATTCACGTTCAATAAGTGCTTGAAGGCTGTTTTCACAGGTTTTAGGATTAGACCATGCTTTATCCGGATGTGGGGAAAATTATTACACTTACCCTCTAACCGTTCGGCAGTCAGGATTCAGTATGATTTGTACCAAAGATGTTACTATGAGCGTTGAGTCGAGACCCTTTGAACCGTGCACAAGTACGGGACTACCTTCTTGGTCAAGGCATTGAGCCACGACGCAGGCAGCGTTCAGTGAATTTAAAACCATACCAAGCCAACCGCTTCCCTCAAGACGTGTTAACCACTTATCCGCGCTGCAGGTAATATCATTGCAAGCTAATTGAATCGAGAGAATTATAACTTTTTCAAAATCTGTCTTTCTTTACTTACCTTCGACCAATTTTGTAAAACTGTCCAGTATCGATGAAGGGTTCGAAACATTTCCTATCGATCGATTCACCTTTTTCCATTGGGAGTAATGTTGATCTGTTTCGGTGTTGGACTTTCCTTTTCCCCAAGTATCCACTATGAAACCTTTTTTACTTCGCCCCAGGACCACGTTAAGAATAGCCTCATCAGCACGGCATCGTTTAATGCCTTGAGTTGAAATTGGTTGGGAACTTCGCATTAAGGTCGCCTACGAAACATTAATTTTTTTTAGAAAATTTTATTTTCAGAGATGGTTCGATTTAAGATGCCTTTGGCAATCGCAACACTGCGCAGGCAACCACAAGTTGTTGTCGCCATATTCAACGATAGTACAAGACTCACCCCATTGTCATGTTTGTAACTGAGAATTGGAAACCGTCCGCCATCCCGAAAAGAAGCCGACTGACAGATCTGTTCATCGGTTATTGACTTCGGGACAATCAGTGTAGCACCATATGTTGAACACACACTAAAATCTTTGTTCGCGTGCGATATCCGCCACTCGTCGCCGGTCAGCAGTTTTGAGAACTCCGACTCTGGCCTGGAATTCATCACAAATATATGTACGTTAAGCGATCACTGCTATGTACACCTGGGGTATTAACTTACCGAAAAATCGTAAATCCATCTTCCAATATGGAATACATGGGCCGATAAAAGAACGGATAGCTCAGTTCAATGTTGTGCAGTGAACTGAGCTGTTCCAACGACGCGGCCACATTAAAATACTCTTTGGAGTATTTAATTTCCAACGAAATGACGCGCAGATCTTTGCATTTGAGTGTTATTATCCCGCCCACCACAACATTATTGACGAGGAATGGCTTCTTCTCCACACAATCGATATTCTTGTGCAGTAGCTGGGGGTAAATTAAGTTTTTAATTGGAATGACCTATTTAAGCGGGAAAAACGCTCACCCATAGTTCCTGGCTGTTTTCTTGTCGGGCGCTTAGCAGCAAATGGTGGCCCGTAATACACAAGGTGCCCTCAACTGTTGCATGCAGATGGTCGTGCAATAAGACACCGTCTAGTTTTGGAGTTTTTATGAGATCAGCGAATTCCATTGGACTTACAAGCGGACGTGCACGTAGATATGGTATATGAGAGTTTATGAATTGACTTGCATGGTTTCTTTGTTTTGTGTGTTTCCTAAGCTCGATCTCGGAAAGGAGAGTTATCAAAATTGAAGTCTATATCAGTGGTGGAGCAAAAGTTTTATGTGTGATGTTGGTTTCCCTTTCTTTTTCTTCTTTATTCTGCGGGGGAGGGTGGTAATTGTTTTGACACAGCTGACAGGTGGATGACTTCCCAACTTGAAATGTCAGCGATGTGCGACAGAAATGGTGGCTGTATGGATGCAAATAATTGGAACAACTCTATTGGTTTAAAAAGGTGTAAACTGTCTTTTTTTTATATTCAGAAATGCGTTAAAGTAACGTACGTTAAAACCTCAACTGGATATTAAAATGCGGGGGACATCTGACGACTCTGCACAAAAACATCTGTCGTTGCTTCTATTGTCTTTCTATTGAACACTATATAGAACACCATTCGTGTTGTGCGTGTTATATTTTTTTCCTAAATACAATTTAGAGCCATAATTCAAGTTTTTTTTTTTAATTGAGAAACAGAAGAATTTTTATGACAATTATTACTCTCGGACGTTTGTCAGGTACCTACTGTGGAAAACTTTTTGATGTTCTAGGGGTTCGAACTCCATGCTCAGTATCCAACGCACTAATCCCTAAGCCACGGCGCCCACCCGAGGACATTCCATATTAAAAAGTCTTAGAGGCTTTCAACTCAAGGCTTTTTTGTGAACGGACAATCGGGTGACTTAACAAGTGCGAGATCACTGTGGTCTGCATGAGTGCTCATAATTTTTTTGTGGGGTACTGTATGCGATTTTGATAAAACGTTTAGTATGTTATAGAGGGCATTTTTATAAGTGTAAAATTTTCTGAAATTTTAAACCGAAAATAACATTTAAACAAATTTTTTTCACGACAATACTTTGCAAGCGTTGTTCATCTAAAAAAAATGGGTTTTGATGTAATTTGGAGAGTATCCATGGAGAGTATATATGGGAACGACTTGACTAGTGTTTCAAAGAAACAATGTAAATATTTCTACCCCGCTAAAGGAAGCGAAATGAGAACTGTACAAATTGGGCTCAAAGGCGTATCTATAATAATTGAACACAGGCAGAAAAAATATTTGCTTACAATGGGCCTGCAATTATGTTATCAGTTATAAGTTAACAGTCCTGATTGGCGGCCGTTTAATCACCCTTATTACTGAAACAATTGTAGAAAAAGCATTCCACCAAATATTCGTTAATATTGATGGACAAGTTAATTAATACCTATACTTTGATAGAAATACAACTTGAAATGTATGTTGAACACTCGACGGTTTTTGTCCTTTTACATTACTGTTGAAATATTATTACTCCAGGAATAACTCTACTCAAGAATGGACTCAAGAAAAGCCGAAGAAAAAACCTATACAGGATCATTTTTGGAAGGAATATCTCCAAGTAATCTCACAAAGATTTATGTCTTTATCCTTTAACTAATTTCTTTTTCACAGTTCTTTGTTGCTCCCAAGTATTCGGCATCTTTCCGCTGAAGAATCTTCATACGAAGCCAACAGAAAAAGTTCATTTCAGTTGGTTTTCGGTTGGCACTCTGATATGTTTCATATTCATGGCATGGGACTTGGTGGTTATTGGGGTTCATATTAATTATGACAGAAATAGCAGGATCAACGCTGGGGTTATTAGTGAGTTAACATTAGTATTGAAAAAAAAGAGTTCTTAGACCTTTTTGGATCTAGCCACACTTCTGTTCCATTCGATGGGATTTTGTATCTATGGAGCTTTTCTGCAACTTGCAAGACGATGGGTGGAAATAATTACCGGTTGGACAAAAATGGAACAGCGGTTTCTGCATGCACCTTACGTTACGGAACGATCTAAAAAACTTAAAAGTAAATTGGTCACGATTGGAGTACTTATTACAGTTTTATCAGTGGGTAAGTTTTCGAATTGAGTTTGAATGTGAACTTGTACGTAATTATTAAAACTTGGTTAGGGGAACATGCTTTATTTCAAGGCTCCCAGCTTTATATGTTCTATGGAAAAGGTGTTGAATGTAATATCACCGACAGAGGATTAGCTGCGTATTACATCGAGCGTTTTCCGTATGTTTATGAAGTGATGCCGAATGGAATTGCCCTGGCGTTGAGTCAGGTCAGTGGAAATTCTTGCTGTACCGCCTGAAAGTTTTTTTTTTATTCTCTTAATAGCTCGTCAGTATTTTTGGAACAGCTGCATGGAACTTCTTGGATCTTTTTATCATTCTTATTAGTATTGGGATAAGTACACGTTATGAGCAACTCACCCATGCTTTAGAAGAACACTTACAACATGTACGTAAGCCTACAATTCTATACAGATCTATGCTAAATTCTTTATACATTTTATATCTGCAGGATGCATCGAATACCAGGTTGATGCTGAGATTTCGTATGGATTTCATTTCAGTCTGTGATCTATTGGCGTATGTTGATAACCATATGGGTATAGTAGTCTTTTTGTCTGCGGTAAATAATTTATATTTCGTATGCAGTCAACTGCTGAATGCATTCAAGTGAGTTAAAATAATTTTTATACATACGCGTAGGTTATTTAATATTTAGTCCACTGCGCTTTCTTATTGATTACGTATACTACTGGTATTCTCTACTCTACTTGGTGGGGAGAACATTGTATTTGTTCATTGCAGCTGCAGCCATTAACGAAACAGCTGAAAGTCCAAAACCATTGTTGCATGATATTCCTCCAGAGGATTGGACTGAGGAGGTATTTTACCAAAAATTGTGTATGTGTCTATCTAAATCTTGAATGTATTTCTTTTTATTTGAATTCACAGAGCAGCCGATTTTTGTTTCAAATTAACTCGAAGACAATCGCTCTGTCTGCAATGGGTTTTTGTAATTTTACTCGTGGGCTAATTTTGACCGTAAGTTGAGAGCCAGTTGGCCTTTTTTAAATTAAATAAAACTTCAATGCGCATTTTCCTCAATTGAGGGGATTAGCATTAAACATTAGCGTTTACATTACATCTTAAAAAAAATTGTTCCGAACTTTTACTCGAGCACGTTGATGATCGTTTCTAACACGAAACTTTCGTTTCGAATCAAAATTTTCTAAGACATTTGTCATATTGCTAAATCCCAGTACTTATCTTGGATTTTTGCTAGTTTTCGAGGATATAAGCATCAAAATTTAATTCATTAGAATATGTTTTCTTCTTTTCAGATGGCTGGAGCAATTGTGACCTTTGAACTCGTAATGATGCAGTTCAACAGCACAACTGGGGGCCTAGAACCAATGTGTGGCTAAAAAAAAAGACAGCTTCAAATTTCAACATTCATAGTGACTCTTATTGATAACTTTATAAATACACTCTATATTAATAATTAAATGCACATGGAAAATGGCAGGCTAATAGTTTTCCCTGACGACTATTTTTCTCTTCTAATGGCACAACAAAAACAATTCATTTGAAGAGATTCTTTAAAGCTTGCTTCTGAGTTCGATCGTACTCGGCTTGTAGCTTTTTTGCTAGATTCAATTCGTTGAGGATACGTTTATTATCAGGAACCATGGCATTGGCCTTTAACAAATCGACAATGGCTTCTTCATAGTTCTGCAAGCGAATTTGGGCTTGGCCACGCCGAAAGAATGCTTTGCTGTTAGTTGGATCGTAACGAATGGCCTGGAATGAGATGATATAAGGCCAATTCTATTGTAGAAAGCAACTAGCCTTACCTCTGAAGAGTAATGCTTGGCATTTGCGTACTGACCGACTTTTAGTTCCACAGCAGCCATATTAACACAATTGAGAGCATTAAATATGTCCAAGTGATTGAGATCTTCATTATTTTCGTATCCCTCCTCTTTCCATTCGAATTTCTTGCGAAAGAAATTGTAGTATCTGGTGGCCTTGCGGTATTTACGTCTAGCTTCATAGTACTGCTCATTGGCAAAAAATTCATTGCCGGCATTGCGAATGATTGTTAACATGTTGACAATCTCTTGAGGCTATCATCGATGAGATTATTGGAAAAAATCTTAAAAGTTTTACTGGATTTACCTTGTGTTTATTGTATTTTTCCTCCCAATCCTGGGGGAACGGCGGCCACACATCGACTCCATCTTTGTCGCGAAAGCCCCAGTCCTCCCCGGACGGTATCTCACCACAATTGACAATGTAAATTTCCTAAAAGGAGCGTGTAACAGGTGGTCATTTTTGTAGCAACACCATTTTACCTCTGTTGGTTGTCCTTCATCGCTAGTGTTCATTTCCATTTCTCCAATGATACCCAAGCCTCGCATTACTTTGCCAACCACCACATTTGTTCCATTTAAGATATCACAAACCACTGACGTTATGATAAACTGGGAATTGTTCGAGTGTCGTTGC
This sequence comes from Blera fallax, assembly GCA_946965025.1. Classification (NCBI taxonomy): domain Eukaryota; kingdom Metazoa; phylum Arthropoda; class Insecta; order Diptera; family Syrphidae; genus Blera; species Blera fallax. The sequence goes on along the minus strand of OX337245.1, from coordinate 80,326,819 downwards.
CCATAGTTAGCCATACTTACGACACCTTCTTCGTGCTGCGTGAAATCCACTTGAAACGTTTTGAAGGAATCTCGTTCAATGATCTACTTACCCTTAGATAATAGTTCTCATCCTCGAATATGGGCCCGTAGATGCTGTCCCCACTCGTGCCATTATTATTTACAACATCGCCTCCTTGGGCTACATACACTCGTGTGACTTTGTGGAATTTGATTCCCTTGTAGTGCAAGGGCTTACCCATTCTACCAATTCCCTTCTCACCAGTACAGAGGGCGCGGAAGTTTTCTGCTGTCCTTGGTACTACATCCTTTCGCAATTCAATTATCATGCGGCCAGCTGCAAGTGTACAACATGGTTAGGCTACAAGTTGTAGATTCCAAAGTCGCAAAAGACCAAAACACTTACCAAATTCCTGGCCAATATTGATGTCGAAATAAACGATTGGATTGTTTGGTGAAGCAGGAATTGGGAGTTCATGCATTTTTTCCTCCGATTTTGAATATGAAAGCTCAATTGTTTTGAATTAAGCGGCACTAGTATACAGAGAAGTTTGAAGAAAAAAGAAGATTCTTTCGGAAACAAACGAGAAATGTCAAATTTGCAAAAAACAGTAATTTGCAATGGAAGCGAAGTTAGCTGCAATATACGATTTTCTTATTGGCACTACTGACATGAAGTTAGAAAAATAATTTTGATTGGAAATTTCAAATTTCTAAAGCAATTAAATAGTTTCGAATTTGCAAATAATTTGAATAACTATCAAACAGAGTAGGTGCATTTCGTTACCACATTTGCAAGTAAATATGTTTATCAAATCATATGTTTATACAAATCATCTGAAAATAAAAAAATTCTTTCAGGAATTTACGAGAGAATCTAGGCAGAAATCATTCATAACAACAGTGAACATAACAGAGAAACAAATAAAGTCTAACGTTCTGAGATCATTACACTAAAATGCTGACTCTGGGCACTTTGCGACTTATTTTTGTCTTCACAAATACATAGCTATTTGTGTTTTTATATTTTTGGCTTGATTAAATAAATAAACATAAACTCTAGGACTAGGAAACCATTGAGTGGTACCCAGATTTCTTGAATCAGAGACTCGAGCTCTACGACTCGATTATTCTTTCCAATATATTTTGAAATTTTGCTTGGATATTTGATCGGGTATCCGTGGGGAGAACATGAATCGAGTAATTTGTCGATATGCCATTTCGATGGATTTATAAACAAAATAGTGGATTCAAATGCGTTATTACATACATATTATGAGTCTGTCTTATCTTTCCTGCTGACATGGTTGTCCAATATGCGGGTATGGTTTAACCATTCGACCCCAGAAATAATAAGACGAGTAGAAAACAAACGAACAATGAAAATAATGATTTCCAGCCTGCGGAGCGGAGAGGAACATTAAGAAGAAGAAAATAAGACTATGGCTCTTGATTCTTGTCTTCTTCCAGGCTTTTGAATATCATTCCTCTTTCGACTTGTACTTATCACATCCTTCAATTTTCCTTCAGAAATTTAGTATTGCGTGTTCTTAATTGTAGAAAAATTGCTGTAAATTTACCGCCGCAAATTCTAAAAACATTTATGAACGCAAATTCTGCACAACTTCAGCATTTCTACAACTATAAACTCACCCATCTTAAATTCTCTCCGCTTTTAAAGCTGTTGCTATGACGGTGATGATAACATATCAAGATTAGGTTAAGACCGCTTACATTTATGTATGCTTTAACAGACCATCTGAATTGAAAGCAGAGATTATTTAAAAATATATCGATACAATCTTCTTCAAGGCACGGGTAAAGCTAACAAAATTAAAAGATGGCAGGATCGTCTACATATACATAAGTATGTACATAAGTTTTAATGAAAGCCGTCGAATTCGAAATCATAAGTTATAAATGACTGTCAGAGGTGATGAATAATGATCTTCCGTAGTGTCAACAACTGGTCTTTAAACCATCAAAAGACCAGCGTTTTGGTTTTCCGAAAACATACGATTTTACGCTTTTAATAATTTACATTTACATTTATTATTGTTACTAAAGTCTTACACAATAAGTTATGTGTTTATGGTTTGTATTTATAATATATATAATATAGTAATTTTTTTATCTTTAATTTTTTTGTTTAAATGAAATCCTCAGTAGTAAAAGTAAATTTAAGTTTGCTTAGCATTTCTGTTTTTCCTTTGTTTTTATATATTTATATATATTCGATTTATCATTGATTTTCTTTTTTACCAGTAAAACTAAAATAACAATTTCTGTTCATTGACATCACTTCCATTTCACACGAAAAAGAAAATAGAAAAAAAAAAATTAAAAAGAAACAATAATTTCAATTCAGGGATTAAAACAAAACAGAAGAAGGTGAGCTAGTGGAAAGAGAGAGTGAGAGGAATAAAGAGTCAAATAGAAAAAAACAAATATTTTTTTAATCACTATCAGTAGACATTTTGATCTATAACTGTTCTCCGACCAGTGGAGCAGCAGCATTTTCAACACCAATCCTAGCAACATCATCAGGAACAGCTTCGGCTGGACCTACCTCTGCATTTGCAGCAGCTGTTGCAGCAGCGGCTGCTGCCGCGGCCGCAGCATCTGCCGTTTCTTGTTTTCGCTTTCTATGTTCGTAATTCACCAATCGTTGTCCCACAAGATATTTGTCATTCTTAATCGCAACATAGAGCTTTTTAAACTGTCTTATCTGGAAGTAAATTATGGCGACAACAACAACAGCCAGCAGGAAGAATGGGTATATCTCCCGTGCAATTAAAGTCCTTGCATTCATGTTTTCGTAGAAAATTGGCACGATCGAATGAGCGATGACATAGGGCACAGCCAAAGCCAGACCAAAGCATGTGATCACTGGCGTGGCCAACTCACGTATGATGAATTTTAAATCAATGTCTCGCAATCCGTCACGGTAAGCGCGTTCGATAGCACGCTTCAAACTCCAGTCTGGCCCCATTAGCGTGAGAGCGCATGCGATTTTCGTGTAAAGCACACCCAAGGCCCAGTCCTGCCACAAAAAATGGATTGGCGTCTGGCCTATTGGTACACGCAGGGGAATTACCAGAACTAACTCCAGGAGAAGACCAAATAATAGCGGTATTACACCGAGCATCAGGACGAATATAATTGCGGCGAGAGCATAGGAAGCGCCCACATGCAGCCAATGTTTTATTTTATCCATTACAGCAGCGCGACCCTGCGGCAGTAGGTTAACTGCGATCGCTATACCCCTAGAGATGATCCAGCAAAGGTAAGTACCCACAGCGGCAGTGTATAATTCATGTGGACGTGGTGGCACTTCAGGATTGGTTGATACTTGATGATTAGCGATGTGATTTCCCACTGACCATAGTGCCATCACCTGACGACCAATCCAAACGGGTACGGTTAGCGTAACCAATGACGAGATTACCAAACTGATGCACATGAACACAATCAAGCCAAATAGGCGGAATGGGAAAAATGTTGGCTTGTCATATGGCTGGTATCCAACGGGCGCATCACGTTGCAAAATAAATTGGTGAGCAGCTGCCAACCCCTGATTGCGATCAGGTTGAGCTCGTTCAGGCTCTGCTTGACCACCATTACCGTTTTCAGTTGTATCATTTCCAAGCAAATAACTTTTGATGCCCAGTACCCAGGAGACAGCTTGACACCAGATGCGGAGAAGTCCTTTAAGCCAAACTCGGGTGTGCGATTGTTCGAAGAACCCAGGAAGGATTATCTGGAAATTAAATATGAATATTAGTAAAAAATTCTTTGAAACTTCGTAAAAAGTCTACACCAAGAAATCGCAGAGTACCTAGAGTGAAAAAAAACCGCGACAGAGCCCCTTAAAATCGAAAAGCAAGCATCGATAAACTGATTGATACAAACGCCACAGCTAGAGCGTGAAACAGATGGATGAATAACATAGATATCTTTGACCGCCGATAAAGATGAGTAAGACACGCGACTTGCGTCTCTAAACAACATGACTGAAGACTAAGACGAGCACATTCCAGGCTGAGTGTTCCCGAAGTCGAAAACTTTTACTACAAGTATTTTGGGATGTAAAGGCTCGTGAATGGGGCAATATAACCAACCAGTATCTTGCCATCAAACAAGAATTGGACAAAACCAATGAAGATTTTCCAGCACTGGTCTTAAGTCGAAGAAGGCGTGCGCAAACTATTCAAACGTGACTATGATAATTCAAAATTTTTTTTTTTTTTTTTATAATTTACCCGCACTCAAGGGGTTATGAATACCCTTTTACATGTTATTCACATGGTGCGGGCGCCGGAAATGTAGATAGAGATAGAGAAAGAGATTGGTGCAGTGGTTTGAAACTCAGATGTGTTAGGTTTCACATTAGCTCCAGGGGTGGTGTCCAGAATAACTGGGGAGATTTGATGCTGTCATGTATTTTTTTTGCCTTCGCTTCTGATTCACAGTATTTTTTTCCCGATCCACCTGATGTCATAAGCATATCAATTATCAACAGCAATAAGATGCAGATGCAGGTCTGTATGGTTCAAAATTTAAAACGAGAAAACCGAATATAGGAATCTTGAGTGTCAACAAGCCTTCAAGTGCTGACTTGTGACTTGAATTCACGGCTTTTTCTTGTTTTTTTTTTTTTAATTATTCTGGGGAAAAGGCTTGTTTTTGTTTTGAATCATGTTATTAAACCATAATATGTTATCTCGTAAAAATATCAAATTTTAATCTTATCTATAAGCATTTATCTAGCACTTTTCACGGCTAGTATCCGAATATGTAGACTTTCTTCCTGTTTAATTTTTTTTTTTTTTTTTTTTAAAACTCTCAACGCACACGAATGCTTTAAATTTCCAGACTAAAGTTAAAAAGAATCCTGTCTTTAAGACATGCCTCGACAGTGTCAGTTCGTAAAAACTTTTCACTCACCTGCAACAGAAGCAATTGCAAGCTCAGCTCGTTGACCTCTGAATCTCCGGACAGTGTGTATGGTAGGAATGTTGGCCATACCGACTTCAAAATTTGTATCGGCAACCACAGCATAAGTAGAACCGCTGACCCGAATATTATTACGGATGCAATCAAACGCCGTACATGGCGCAGAATGGAGAGATGAATCATTTCCTAAAAAAAAAAAATTAAGCCATTCGCATATCCACACTCGTTCACAAGCTTACCTGAATTGGACTGAAATCTGGATCATTTAGATTCCGCAGGAACCACAGGACACCTGGTCGTAGCACTTCCCTTAGCAACGAGATAAAAGCCGCGAAGTAATACACATACACCATGCCAAACATCCAGTGAATGAAGAGTGATGTTCCTGGTGCAGCTCTGAAACTAGCCCGTCGATCCTTGATCGTCGCATCGAACATTGGCAGGGAGCATATATCCAGCCACCATCCACAAACTAACGGCAGTACTCCAATCTCCACCACAGATAATAGTGATACTTTCACCACAATGTAACACAATCCGAGTAGCCATCGAATCTTGCTCATTTTAAAAAGCCGCGCAAAGTAGTGCAGTACCACTAGCGTCAGCCCAATATTGCAATATCCAAACAGAGTGGTTATGAGTCCATGGAAGTGCAACAGAGGTTTATCAGGACGCAGCAACCCCAGCCAGTTAATAACAAAGTTGCCTATACAATATGGACAGAAGGCAAACGTGAAGATGAAGATGGTATTCAGCGATATCACCCAGAAGACATGCTCAAGAAAGACCATACTTCCATCCAGTCCTAAGAGGCGCTCCCAAATCAACTCCTCGGCGGCACGATCCCACTCCATGGGATTCCAGTTCGCCTCTTCGTTGGCAATTTCTATATCGGCCGGGTCCTCATTCAAAGCACGATTACCTGCATTGGCCTCTGCATCAGCGGGAGGTGGTTCTGCATTATCAATTGGCACATCTACAGGTGCCTCGTTCTCATTGTTGTTGTTCTCATTATTGTTATTGTCGTTCAGTTCAATGGGACCATCCACAACGGCGGCTGCTATTGGTTCGGCCGCTGCCGCCGCTCCGACCTGTCCAACAGCATCATCTCCGGCATTCCCATCGCCATTGCCACCACCACCAGCGATCGGTGCCACCTCATCTCTCTCTAACCAATCTGGTCCTCCGCCATGCAGGATCTGTTCCCGCAGCCAAACCAACCCGACAAACGACAATAGCGTACAGGTCACGACAAAACACCCTCGAAACGCATCCGATGCTATATTCTCCGTCGAAAATACATCAAACGGCAGCGATAGAATCATATCGAAGCTAGATCCACTAAACATGAAGCGATACGTCCGATACGCCGACAAGGGCACTATCCCGAACCAAGCAAACGCAACCAACGTATAGTGTAACCAATACTTAGCAGCCTTCCCCACAGATGATAACAAGCCTCCAGCGACATCACGCAGTGGTAACACACGAGGCATGTCTGGCGAGTATATCGGAGTAAATGAGAACCGATGGCCGCACAGCTCGCAATACTCTTTCCGCGAGTACCGCATCCATTGCATAAGGCAATCCTGATGGATATACTTTATGCTGCCCGTGCAAATGCACGGATAGAAAAGCGGACGGTCCGACTGGCCTTCGCAACGGCAAACGCGACAAATGTCGCCCTGAGAGAGGTCATCCATTGTTCGATAATTATTTGTCGCTTGTGCACTATCCACTCGTATACATTTGAATTCGTAACTCAACACCAATTTAAAAAATAATTAAATATTTATAAATTCGAAGAAAAAAAGAAAAATTGATTTTTGTTTGTGCAGAGTGGAACGATTTTTTTTGTAAATTGTAAGAAAAACCACGTCAGATCTGTCAAAGCAAGTTTTAGAAAATGACAAATTTTTGTAAACTCCTTTTTACATTTTCACACGCTAACTTATACTTGTGAAGGGATTTTTTTCACGGAAACGTTTTAAACTTATTTATTGAGAATTTTTCGATACGAAATGTAGAAAAACTTCTTTGCAAGAACTACACTCTGACTTCGTGTTTTTACTTTTTATTATTTTTTTCTCCTTGCTTTGCGACTTTTGGTGATTGCGACTGCTAACAACTTCGGGTGCAATTTTTGACAGCAGCAAATGGGCGCATGCAAGGTGTACTTGGCCGGAGTGCTTAAAAGAAATTAATCAAAGGCATTTAAAGTGCGCTTATATGCACATACACTGCTATTGATATGTTTTAGTTCTTAGTTAACCAAAGTTAAAATGCAGTTTTAGTTAATCGCCTTGTCTCAACTTCATTTCTGTTTCGTAAACATGCTCAGTTGTAAAATTTATGTAATTTTGTATTTAATTCGATATTTAAATGGAATTCTATGTTTTCGTGTGGATTATTTTGGTGTTAAGGATTGCCGGAGTAATAATAGCTGAAATCCACTTACTTATCCATCGTTGCAAGGTGCTCAAGTGAAATCCAATGTCCAATCAATAATGCAACAAGAAAAAATTGGTAAAGAGTACTATAGTTATTACAAATCTTAAGTGAAGAAGAAAATGTTTGCAAAATATGCGCGAAAATTAATAATTTGTCTCAAAAAATTATTAAACAAGAAAATTGAGTAGGGACCTATATTACTACAGCCACAGCCCAGTTTTTAACTACCGTGACCCTTCCAAGAAAAACTTGAATGTGAATGGGCCCATTCTCCATAAAATTTTACATCGCTGAATACATTATTCTTTCGGCGTAGTACATTGCGAAATTTGACATTTGATCACTAAATCTTTTAAAACAATTTTCTCAGAAAATTCAATATTTCTAGTGATAAAAGTATTAAGTAATTAAAATATTTTATTACTAAAATAAATAATTCACTTATTAATAAAAACTGTCTTAAGCTGTAAAGGAGGCGAAAAGAATCTACGCCTTGAAAATTTTTTTGTTATAAAAAAAAAAAAATAAATTTATAGAATATGTTTTCTCTGTCCAAAACAAGACCAGTGAGTCGTATTGCGTCCACCCATCTTCGACAAATAGCGGTATCGGCACCTCGAACCGAAATTTTTAAAGTGCAAAGTCAGAAGGAATTCGATGAGAAGGTCAAGAATAGTGACAAGCCAGTCATTGTGGATTTCTTCGCAACGTGCGTACCAGAATGTTCTACCGTTATATAAACGTTTTTTGATGATTTTTTTTAATTTAAGATGGTGTAATCCATGCAAGATGCTTACGCCACGCATAGAGTCGGTAATTGGTGAGAAGGCAGGTGCCATTACACTCGCTAAGGTCGATATCGACGAACATAGTGAGTTAGCTTTGGATTATGATGTTGCTTCAGTTCCTGTGTTGATGGTAATCAAAGGTGGAAAAGTTCAAACTAAGTTGGTTGGTTTGCAGGACACTGATAAGCTACGCGCATGGGTGGACAAAGCGGTGAAAGACTCGAAGTAGAGCGTTAAATAAGTCCGTAATAAATTGAAAGTGATATGCAATACCAAGTTTATTGATTAATAAAGCTAAGTTATCCGGAAAATGTGTTGTTTATTTTGCTATAGATCGACATACGCTATTATCTTATCGACAACGTCTATCCGCCGCTTCAGCAAGGTCATCTTATCGTCATCCAGCTTAAGAGATGCCTCGTTTTTGAGAAGGAAATGTTGCATGAACAGTCTTATACTGTTTTTGAAGACATTCAGCTTTGTGTTCTTCGCGACTTTATCGAATACCTGCCGACAGTCCGCCTCAGAAGCTAAAAGTATTCCTACCATAACGTCCTTCATTAGGGCGAAGTTGGATTTGTCCAGATTTACAAAATTCACAACCTTCAGAACGGATAACGCCAGCCCACCATGAACAATCAGGTGGATGAGGAACTTGGCTAAATTCCTGATTTGCTGTTTGCTTAGTGCGTCTATGTCATTGATGCGATCCCACGAGGCAAATTGAAAAGCCAGTTGATACTTGCGGTTGTGTAGGCAAAACTTTTGAGCTAAGTGCGCGTAGTATGGATTGAACTTGACTTCATTGAGGTTGCAGTGAAGTATGACGTAAGCTATACTGCGCTGGTCCTTGAGTGCCAAGTGGATAATTTTCTCGAAGGCATCCACGTAATCTTCAGCACTCATCACGATGCAGAAAATATTCTTGCGGTCATCAGTGTTCATTTTTTGTTGTTTTGCTAGAGCAATGAGTTTCTCACTGAAACGTTCCTGTTTGGGCGCGGACGACACGGGTTTGTTCGCAGAATTTATATCTTTGATGTTGCCACTCCATGCTGAGCCAACAATCCACCATTTGCCGACTTCGTCGGCTCGCAGTAGGTCGTCGATGGTGATATTGAGTGTAATCACGTATTTGTCGTTTGTCAGCATCGCCTTCAGTTTCTTGCGAAGGTTTTCACCTAATTGAGGGTCAAATTGGGGAATTTTATTGATGTTATTGTTCTTTACTGCATTCAGAATATCCACCATGAATTTCAGCCTCAAGTTCTCTTTCATTTCCATTGCCGATTCGTTGATTTTTTTCTGCAGCGCCTGCATCATGTTTTTGAAAGCAAGTGGGTCATCCTTCCGGAGCTTGAAGCCAACAGATTGGAAGATTAGCAGGAGACACTCGACAGTCTTCTCACACAGCTTATCACCTAGCCGATCGATGAGCTCTAGAAGAAGATTGTGCTCGAATACCTTGAACATGTAAAGGTAAGCGAGGATCAAAACCAAGTTATTTAGTTGTTTGTTCTCAACATCCGTGTCCGTCGTGATGTCACAAAGATGTTGATCAAACTTAACGACAAACATTTGAAGAAAGTGTGCGCCAATCTCTGTTCCTACGGAAGCATGTAGATATGCCAGCAGAACCATATGTTCTTGAACCATTCGCTCTTTGCAAAGAGATTTCGTCAACAGTGCTTCGGAGAGAAGTGTGTAGAGTGTTTCATTCATATCATGCCGCGAGTGTGTCATATAGAGCTTCTCAATGCTGTTGGAGATCTTGTGCAGATTGATTTCAGAGAGTCGATTGAGGAATCCCTTGCAGTTTTTGCGCAATCGGGCGAGTTGCTCTTGGCGGTTCTCTTTGTTATTAGCTAATGCGGCTGCACGCTGATGTGGTGGAATGTATTTCCCTGCTTCTGGAGTGGCGTCTGTAGAGTCTGTGATGATGTTACCCTCAGCATCTCGTTTGCGGCCATAGATGTCTTCTTTAACTAAAAGTGTAGTAGTTATACTTTGCGACTTTTATTTAATTTATAAAAAAATACGAACCCATAGGCACTTCCTCTTCACTTTCACTAGCATCTGAACTTTCATCATCGTCTTCTCCCTCGACATCCTCTTCACTTCCATCCCCAAAGTCATCATCACCGTCCATTCCCCCACCCAAGTCGGATTCATTCATATCGTCCATTACTTTTCTCTTATTTACATTGCTTTTCTTCACCGCATCATCATCATCCAAACAGAATTCCAATGCATAATCCAAACCATCGTTAAACATCTTCTGGATGAGTCGCTTCTTATCCTTGCTTTTGTTTATTTTTAATTTTTTCTCAAGGCGAGAGATTATTATGTCTTCTTCATCATTGGCCACTTTCAATTGTTTTAGGCGCTGCTTCTGTGAAGCCCTTTCTAAGTCTTTTTCTTTGGCTCTTTCCCGACGATGGATTTCTGCTACATCTAGACGCGCATTGTTTTGAGTATTAACTTTTTTCTTCTGTTTTTGAGGTTTATTTTGTGACTTCGGTATAATGGAATCTACCTCCTCATCTGAGAAGTCTGAAGGAATCTCTTCATCATCGCTATTGCTTTTGGAAGGAGGTGGAAGACCTCTCTGTGGTACCCTCTTGCTGTTGGCAGTGGGTATTTCAGAGATCGTTTTCGCTTTAAGTGCATTTGAGAAGTAATTTCGTTTGTTTTCTTTTTTTTGAAGCTTCTTTTCTTTACGTAGTTCCTTTCTAGTTTTTGGTTTTGTGATAATATGACTCTTTTTCTTTTTATTTAGTTTGGGTTTAGCCATTTTTTTGTAAATGGAACTGAGAAAAAACTCAAATTTGTTGTTAATGATGGTAGTCAACTGTCAAAACTACACGTGCACTGTTTGATTTGGGTGTGTTTATCTTAAAGAACTAACGAATGCATCCCTTAATGAAGCGCTGATGTTCTTCGAAAAACGCGTGAAATTTTTGAATTATGCCCATAATTTCGTGACCATTGCACATAATGAACTCAAAGTTTTAGGGTATAAACTCCACACAGAATTGCTTTATCTATCAGGCGATTGAACGTCGCGTACACGAAAATGTGTGTTGGGTGTATTCAAACATTCTATGGGTAAATATTAAATAATTCCTGGTCTAATGTGACTATCTGTGTATTCCATGCCGTATACGGCGTATATTAAAATACTGTGTATTTCCTACGATAACACGTTCATTCGGAGTTATTCATAAAGAATCACTTTTAAGTCGCAAATTTTAATAAACTTCGTTTAGTTATTCCCAGACTTGCTACATAGCCTTCAAGCTTGGAGTGTGTGATTTGCAAAATTGATAGTCAGCAAAATTAGCCATGTTTTACACAGTAGTAGTTCCCGAAGCTGATGCAATTGCTCTCCGACTGCCCTAAGTAGCCTTTATCACTACATCAAAATGCTTTAGGTTTAGCGCCTATTTACAAGGTTCATTTAGTTTTAATATAATTTACTCCAATAAAACTGTTTTACAATAGAATCGAAAAAAAAAATAAATAAATAACAGCGGACAGCGAACAAACCTATTGATTATTAATTTTTCTTTGCGACTCATAAAACAAAACAAACATAGCCACGACTGAGAACTTCAACTCTCGGTGCGCGTTTTTGCTGTATACTTTTATTCAGCTCAGTCTGTAGAAAAAATAAATTTTCTAACTTGGTATGGCAAAAATAGATAAAGCCTCCATTAAAGCTTTGAAAAAATCCAAAGGTAAAAAAAGGAAACATGAAGCCAACGATGAGGATGCTGTAGCAAATAAAAGTATCATCCTTAGCCAAGGTAAAGTAAAAGAAAGAATGAATATTGACTGTACTTTAATTTCTTAATAAATCCTTAGAACCAGTAAATCTCCCTCCAAAGAAGGAAATATCGAAGAAATTAAAAAGAAAAGCTGACGACGATACCATTGATGAAGGATCCAAATCTGTAAATAAATCAAAAAAGCATAAAGAACAATCGTCTGATGAATCCGACGAAGAAATCCAAGAACCAACTGCAGAAGAACTAAGAGAAAGTGAGAAACCTGAAAATATCAAATGTATACTTACCATCCGTCAAAAGAAGAAGCAAAAACATCAGCAACGTCTTGAAGCACAAAAGGATCAATCAGCAAACAAAGAATTAACTCGTAACGAGGAGTATCTGCAAAAGTGGAAGAACAATCGTGATGAATGGAAATTCGAGAAACTCCGACAGATTTCCATTCAACAGTCGGTGTTTGATGATACAAAAGTTAGTGGCGAGCTCTGGTCTATTGCATTGGAATACCTTTCTGGATCCAAAGGTGCGGCAAAAGACAAAATCACAAAAGCCGCTGAAGCAGTAATTGATGAATTGGATAAGGAGGCAGAGAATGCGACTGATGCCGAATCAACAGTGATCACATCGTCAGAGAAATATCGCAGAGCAAGGGAGTTGCTTCAGAGCTTTGATTAAATTAGAAATATTGTAAATATATAAGAAAATGTAGTAGTTTCATGTTATGTGTGAGAATCTGTGTTTTTAAAATATGTATGTACTAACCAAAATTTTTTCGAACTGTATCTAGATACGTATAAGGTACATGGAGAAAAAACGCGATGGCTTAGCATGAGGGAAGTCGGTACATCGCAGGAACATTGGAAAGGAAATGAGAGAGTGTTATAGTTAGTCAAGCTTTAGTATTGGGTTAAGCCTTTGAGTATTAAGGCCTCTTACTCGCCCATTGTCTTACGTTTTTTCTATTGATCCTTCTTCTGTTTTCTTCCTTTTCCTACTGCCAATGGCGCGAGGTAATGAGGCAAATGTATATCGTACGTTTCAGATTGTGGAAAAAACAACTGCTATCAAACGTCTGAGTCAAGCACGATCCCCTTTCCCTCGTTTGCACAAAAGATGGATTCGTTTTAAGGTTTTCTCGAGGAATGGCATAGGATACTCTCTTGCGATTTGAACGCCTTTATACTTCCGCGCATGGACGCTAACACAACGTCCTAGCCGAATTGGGCAATTTTTAAAAGGTTGATTTTGGTTGATGCTTTACACTCTATCAAAATTTGATGTGTCAAGTTTTAACATTGTACAATTATTTTGCAATAAAGGATTCCCTTGACAAAAAGTAATGTACTCCAAATAAAAATTAGTGGCTCGATTTTTTTTTTAATTTTTCAGGAAAGGCGAACGAAAGTTTAGGACAGAGCTTCCGTATGCTGGCATATTTCTATTGATATTTTACTAACAGATTAATAAAATATTTCGTTTCTAGGAACCAATTCATTGAGTTCATCGGTACATCTACATGCTTCGATGATGCAACAGTTGAAGATTATATATTTATCGTGAAACCCTCTTTAAAAGAAAAATGCTGTGCTCTATAAGGGAGAAGCTACGTAGAACTTTTTTCATGGAAGTTGAAACTATAGGAAAACTAGAGAGATAGCCATGTTTTTATGCTGTGGGTAAACTGTTAATAAAACCACTGAATGTCAATCTAAAATTTATTCTCGTACAAACATCGCTTAGAGAGGCACTTCCTTAACTCATAAGACTACTTGAGAAGTGAAGATTTCTCAAAACTTTTTTAAAAAAAGTTCTGCTGTCTGTCCGTTCGTTTGGTTGGCTATGTATATGTACAACCAGAAGCATAAGGTGCAGGGCGAACTTTATTAATATTTCGAAACCAGAGTTTTGATTCTAACCGCAAAATTACTCTTGATATATTTCTATAGAATAGCAGTAAAGATTTATTATATGTATACTTCAAAATTTACCAAATTTCTTGCAAAAAAGAATGTTACGATATGTAACTGATTTGCTTGATTCCATAAAATTGTTTGTTTCTGGAAAAATCGATATTTAATGCAAAGATATGACATATCAAGTTTCGGTTAAGACAAAATTGTTGTTCTGCTTTTTGAGGTCTTTTAACACTGCTCAAACTGGCTTTCAATTTTAAATCCAAGTTATTTGCAAGGAAACATGTATGTACGATCCTCTTGTACTTCATTTAAAGATGTAGATGCGACCCAGATTATGAAACTGGGAAGTATTTGGTGTATTTTTACTTCAATTCTTTTTTTTATCATTAAATCATATCGTAAAATTTTTAAAGAATTATTTCTTTGAATACATCGTCTAAGATACATTCTTTACCAACAAGCAAACAGAACTTATTACCATGCGCCATCTGTTGAGAAATAGTATAACGTCCAATTTAATATAATAAATTTAGATGTTAGAGTTCTACTAGACTGCATTTTATTATTTTTAAAACAAACTTGAAATCATTAATTCTTATGAATCTTCTTAACTGAAATTCAAAAATCATATATTCATGCAACTGTTTGCTCGACGTCTACTTATGTAGATATGTACATTTGTCAACTTTGTTAAATGTTGTTTTCAGTACTGTCCCTCTTACACTCGAAGAACTCGGCACCGATAAAGTGAGACAACACCATTATTATTGCATTTTTGTGTATTTTTGATTTGTTGACAGTCACGTCGCGTTAATTTTACCCTCGTTCTTCAAATGGTTGCAAAAAATAAGTTTTTTACATTTTGTTTACAAATAAAAAAGAAAATTTTATTAAAATTCAAGTGGAAGTGAAGATTAATACCGCTTCAATGGGAAAAGCTCGATGGCTAGTTACCAATACGTGTATGAATCTTATTCTAATTAGGAATGCGGCAACGTTCCCAAAGTGCATTGATATTGTTGCCTTTTGTTTGTTTATAAATTTTATGTAGTTTTAGTGATAGAAAAGGTAAGTTATTTAATATTTGGTATGTGTGGAAAATATTGTGCGGTTGTGGTGTTTCTTATTTGTCTCGGGTTATTCATCTTGAAAGTGTTCGTGATTAGAGTGCCCTATTGTGGCCTTCATCTGTGTCCTTGTGAAGTGTTAAATGTTTATTGGTGTGATTATAAAAGACATGCGGTTATGTGAACAGAGAAGAGAAGCTTCTGGAAGGGAACAAAAAGGATTTATTCAAGGTAAGTTATCTTTTCCTTGAAAATAATATTTATTTTTATTTAACTGTTTCCTTGAATGTGCGCATATAGAAAATTTATTTTGCTACGAATTCTGTAACACACCTGACACAAGTAGATTAGAGCTGGACTTGATTTATGTACATATGTATGTATGTAGCACCGTAGACATGCACTTGTTAGCGAGTTCTGTTCTATGTTGTTGACTATATCAATAGAATGCAGTCAGAAACGTTTTGGATTAATCAGCGTGCATATGTTTGGTTGCCGGGTATGAAAGTTTTAATCTGGTTTTGACTGAAGGATTTCAACATTCTTATAACCGCTGATCGAGATGGTATCTAACCCACAATTCTTCGTCTCTGAGGAAATCCCTGCGAAATTTTTATCATTGGCCCTATCCTTCTCCTCTATCCTGTCCAGGTACAGACTTATGTTTCTTCTTTCCAAATTTATGGAATAAATCACAAACTTATGAAAAATTTCGATTCAGAAAATTTCTCAATGAAAAACAGAAGCAGTTGTTATGGGGAAGGTACACTG
Organism: Blera fallax; assembly: GCA_946965025.1. Lineage (NCBI taxonomy): Eukaryota > Metazoa > Arthropoda > Insecta > Diptera > Syrphidae > Blera > Blera fallax. The sequence continues at coordinate 80,311,080 of OX337245.1, read as the reverse complement.
GAAACTGAAAAGTGGAACCAACCCCTCCACAATTCTGGTAAACTGAACGTCAGTTCGCTTAATATTTCCAAATTATTAGACAGAGATTGAGCATTAAGAGCATTGAGATTGAATTAAAAATTATCTAGTCATCATAAAAATTATCTATCATGAGAAATCTTCTCAAAAAAATAAAATAAAAGCCTGGGATACGGATCTGGAAAAATATAACACGCTCAACACGAATGGTCGCGTAAAGCTAGACCCTAGACCACATACGGTCTTTGGCTCCGAGTATTTGTATTTGTTAAGTCTGAAAAACAAATTAATTTTGTTGACGGTAGTACTATTCGTGTTTCATGTCCTTGTCTTCTGTCGTAGAACTGGGACAGCAGCGAGTGTTTAATTCATTAAATTCCAATTTTAACAGCATTAATCATACAAATAATAGAGTGGAATGGAATGTTTCTAAGACCCAATACTGCCATTTGTCGTTGAAAGGGATTTATACATCGCTTAAACCGAGAAACTTTCTACCATCGCATCGTTTGAATGGTTACGTATTCAAAGTCGGTAAGAACGTTACATGTGTTATCTATGTTTCATGAAACTTGTGCAATAAATACATATTTTACCCCTTCAGGCCTGTTTGCTGGCTGATCTATAAGTGGTTCCAAATTCGTGTATAACGTCCATGGTGCCCCAAGCTATCACTGCACCTACATATTTTATATTTAGGATCCTTATGGGGTACAGAAATATAGAGAAATGCATATGTACATATGTCCCTCTATTTTACTGATTTTTGCACAAACTATATCTCAGTGAAATAATCAGCTGCATTCCGCTCCTGCACTTACCGTCTCGTAGTACACACCACGACATGAATCCTCATCGTGCTGATGGTAGATGAAAGTATTAAATGTTTTTTTGATTCCTGCAAGGTGGAATTAAAAGCCTAAAGAAAGAATGCCATTACTCCAGGATTTTTTGCAATTTGAATACTGTATTCTTCATGGTGGTAATAGAAAATTTGTTTCGACGGTTTGTTACTGGACTACTTTTTAAAATAATTAAGACAATTATATGTATTATTTATTAACCATTCCATTATTAAGTTTTTACTAATTTCGAAATTCCCAAACCTCTCTGTGCATAAACTTTCAACCTCAACTGTCAAACAGCAAGTGATCGTTATGTTAATGGATGCATTCAGAGCTGTAATATCTTTCTTAAAAGGTTACTCATTATTATTTGGGACAATATAGTATTACTATTCCTGGAAAAAAGGTTTATATGTATTTCCTTTTCTCGAAAGATATTTCCAGATGTTCGACATTCAATAAATAACACGGCTCAACGGCTCTTTTGGGGGCCATGGCGAACTCAAGTGAGTTTTCCATGACCTGAATTGGGACTGTGATGCATTATTTTATTGCTGTTGCACTCATACGTTCACCTCGTATACGTTCAGGATTGATAGGTCGAGTCGAAACTGAGTTGAGATTTCGACCTAGGTACTTGCACACACCGAGTCGAAAGATTGGATTGGACTGACAGATGAGGATTACCGCCATTCATTTGTTTTTTAGCTGTGTTAGTGCTTATGACCTGGACACCATCCGCTCTCCAATCGGACACAAATAAATCAAATTGGTTTTCCCTCTGTACAAAAGAAAAAAAACCACACTACGACCATCTGTCAATTCGAACCAGGTATTTACGCATATTTTCGAATCAACTCAGCACAAATAGTGGAGTCGATTCGGTTTCGAATTGACCCGCGTATACATATGTATATGCATTTCGATAATCCGAATTCAACCTAGGTTCAACTCTGCATATATATACGTAGTTATTATCAAGAAGGTCGAAAAAGTGACTGTGAAATAGGAATGAAGCATCTATCCACCGCTTTTTTCAGTTGTCAAAAAAGGTTTTACCCATTGAGTATGCTACTCATTTTCGCAAAAGGCTACTCGAACTTTAGGGTAAGGTTGTTTTAGGATTATTAAACGTCGGGGTACAACACAGCTACCCTAACGATACTTCTCAGAAGATACATAGGTGACAGTACAAAGAGATGAAATTTTCTTTCCAAAAGTTGTAAAATTTTCTTTTTGACTTCTTGGGCAATCGTTAGTCTAGTTTCCCAGTTGAATTCTCCAAAAGCATTAAACTTGCCCCTTGTCGATTTCTCTTTACTCTTAGACGTATAATTTAAAAACAAAACAATTTTTAAACAAACAAAAACTAACTACAGACATCTGTTTCTCCTGCGTCCTTTCTTCCTCATCTCGCCCATCTCTTGCTTGAGTTTTCGTGCCGTTCTTTTCCTGCTCATATGTTGATACAATTTTTGTATTTTTCTTGCGGTTTATATTATGTTTTCCGTTTTATTTCTATATTTCGCCCCTACGTCCACTCGCACTTCTTTATATTCTTATATCGTAGGCAAAGCAGAACACACGTCTGATGTCGGTGGCGGTGGTGGCGATGGTGGCGGTAGCAGAGTAGCGCCCAGAATACCATTGCAATAGTTTTTCTTCTCTCGATACCCCAGAACTTTTAGTGGACCGTTGTTGCGTTCAAAAAGCAGACGTGCACAGGGAAATCACATCTAATTTCGAAAACGGGTAGGAGTGACGCGAACGTGTCGTGTTGTCGTCGGTTTAAATAGAAAAAAAAAAATATTTAAAATTTTGCAAAAGTACAGTGCGGCGTATACGTAACAGTTTTTTTTTTTTTTGTTATTTTATTCGCGGTGCGGTGAGAGTCGATCGAACTTTTTTCGTTAAATTAAATTTTAAGGGAAGTTGCCAAATATTTATTTATTTTTGCGTTCCCCACGCTCGTGCAAGTGCCTTAATTGAATTTGCGAGAAAAGCAAAATATATTCATAATTCACAAGAAGAAAAGAAGAAAATAAAAAGAAGAAGAAAAGCAGAAGATTCCATCGTTGACCTATGGTCGTGTTATCGATTGGTTACTGTGCTTCTTTAGCGCGTGTGTGTGTTTTGTAACAAGGCAATAACTTATCACAACAGTATGTAGTGTGTAGGGCAGTGCAGTGAATATATTTGTAGCGTGCACTACAGGAAGCCGCAATAAGGTTGATTGGGTGCTACGGCGAATTGAGAGCGAATTGGGAGGATCTACTCATTTGTTTATACAACGAAATGATTTAAGTGATATCGAATAGTAGTTAGAGGAGAATCGAAGGAGCAGCTTCTACAAACGTCAATCAGTTCTTAGAAATTGGGTGAGTGAACTGCGAGTTTATGTACATACATACGTATATCTAGTCTGGAAAAATGATGATACTGCATTGCAGCAGCCAACAACTAAAGGAGGATTTGCGTGATTGATTTTTCAGGACTTTTATCCATAGCAGAAATGTTGTTCAGTGATGCGGTGTTAATTTGATTTTAGTCACGTGGAAACTGCTTTGGCTAGGGTTTGTTGTTAGGGTTGCTTATTTATTGAAGTGCTGCGTATTGGGGTGCTGCGTTTTTACAAAGCCAATTTAAAGGGCACACAGTAGAGCCCATAACAAGGTATTTATTATCTACATTAACTACTACATTTGTAGTTCTCTGTTAGATGATGTTTATCTTATATTTTGTTTCATTATCATGGCGCACTACCGATCAGCACTTCCAAACGTCAGGAAAACTTCAGGAAAACTTCAAACAAACTAAAGCATTGCTGCTTTTAAAGAAATCTCAGAATTTTATCAACTTTCTATTGAGTGTGGCCATTGTACCTAGGGACGGAATTCCGAGGGGGTACCTATACAAGATACTAAGAACTTAAAAGCTGGTTTGAAACAATTTTTTTTTGGATAGGCCAAGGGCCCACCTTTCTTATTTTATAAACTATATTGAATAACACATTAAATTACTCCAAATTGTCTCAAAAGCCTAATGCGCAATTTTTTGACAGATATTTAAAGTGTTTAGCATTGCCAACCTTATAGTAAAAAATTGAGCGAATTTTAAACCCGCCGCACTTATTGTGCGACGGCCTTTAGTACTGCAAAAAATTATTTCTTGTGAAAATGTCAAATGTTTCATTCATTACGTTTTAAAAGTATTGGCGTGCCCTTTACTTCGATTCCTCTTCAGTAGATATTTTCTATTTTTCCGGTGAGTTACCATAGAGTTAATGACGACCTTGATTTTCCATGAAAGATACGAAAAAGACTTTCTGTTAAAACTAATTGACAGAGTTGTGTAACAACTGACATCCGCTCAGACAACGGGTGGCCATCCTTAACCAATACTAAGTCGTGTTGTCACGTCGCGTCGACTCGTGCCTTTCTCTTTATTTATTTTTTTTTATGACAACACAAATTGTCTTTTGATACTACATTAAACATTCATTACCTCATTCATAGTGCCTTTTAAAACATACGAGGACTATTAATTTATATCCACTCTTGTCATTTCTTTTTATCCTCTCTAATTCACAAAACGTTTTTCTCTGATGTCCTAATGTGAATCGCATATTAGCGTCACTGTCATCAAATCTTGAAAAAAACAACACAAAAATAATAATTTATCGAAAACTCTAACACGAATAAATACAAATCCTTTCCCCTTTGGCACACACGCATCCATCACATCCACATATTAGAATAAAATAAAGAAAAAAAAAAAAACATCACATCACGAATCTAGAGAATTTTTCTCGAAAACATTTTCGAATTATTCGAAAATTCTCTCAATGGATGCCGCTCAATGACATCAGCATCGAATTATAATGAAAACAATAAATCATTATGTGCTTTTTATATTTATAAACAAGCTACCCGGCAGAATGGTTAGAAATGCTTTTCATTTTGAGAAAATTGTCTTTTGGAAAACTAAGAAGTAAAGCTTAATTTGAAGTCGATTCGAAAAGACTTGTGTTTTACCCTATTGCTCGTTATATTGGCATGTCACATTGACGTTGATGTCATAAAGTGACGTTTACTAAAATTTCATATATCATATTCAACAGATTGTTTTTCTGCTTCATGAAACTGTCAAACACTTGACAGATGATGGCCACAAAATGTGACATTTCTTTAAATCAAAGGCGAAGTACTGCCAGAAATAAATAATAGTCTGCAGTTAATTGTTGCCTTTCTGATCCGCGATTGACTGTGCTATAAACTATCGATTCATGGCGTTTTCGGATAGACTTTGTTTTTTCTTTTTTATAAATAGGTCAATCGTTCAATAAAGCGACGATAACCCCCCTATAGCGAAGACTGGTACCACATCGCACCACAGTAATTTAGACTAACTGTATGTGATTAGAAGAACGTCCTAATTGCGGTTGATAGATTGCGATTTCTCTGCATTTCCATATGTCTACGTGTGGTTAGAATGCTAGTATGAGTCAGCTAAATTACGTACCTACTGCCGCCATTGATATGCAAGTGCGAATGCATTCAGAACCTAAGTTGATATAACTTCGAGGACAAAGCTAAACGAAATGAACTCGCAGGGTGGTCCCACACTGAACGTAGAATGAATACATAAATACTGGCATTGACATAGCGTTAACCCTTGAACAATGCTGACATTTGCCTTAGTTGCCTCCGAATGGCATCGGTTCCATCTTTACCGCCTCCCCAAATATGTTTACGTAGAAAGCTTTCAAGTGCTATTCTCATGGTTCCGTCAGCTAGAAGTATTTTTCTGTTTCCCTCATTTCCCTCCCTCATTTCTTGTACAGAAATGTGTTTGAGCCTTTAGAGATTATCTGTTGGCTATCGGTAGTGGCGGCGATGGTGTTCACCGGAAATCACTTTCGATAGTATTAGCCTATTTTTAACCACACAAAGTTTTTGTTGTTTAATCAAGTTGCGTGTACACGGTAAATGAACTTTGAAGGAAACGCATAGGCGATGTGCGTGATTGGTAAGTTGGATGATTGAGTAATTAGATTGAAGGCTGTAACAGGGAGTGGAACGAACGCTTTTAATCTTAAAACTGGGTATCGAAACAATAGATTTTTACTGGTAGCTCGACCTCTTCTACTGACTTAACTCTTGCGTCAGATTATAGAAATTCTTGGGTAAGTGGTAAGCGGTCGATTGCTTGAGGAGTTATTGCACACACACCCTTTCTAAAAGAATTATTTTCCTGACCGCATCAAATGATGAGTAACTGTTGGAGTTCCATCTTTTCCAAGAAGATCTCTCTATTTCCTGTGTAAATGTCTGCTAATTATATGCAAATATGGTGCCGCAACAGAAGCCAATTTGTGCTGACCCCACCCAAGCAGATGTAATAGATGGTTAAGAAGCGTGAAGTGGAATCACGGCAGATTGCAACTTCAATTCAAGTGGAATCCGCAGGAAACAGAAGTAGCAATCACTGGTACACAATCACTTCGAGGTGTAAATCCAGCGCTGATTGACATTTGATTGCGCCCGCCCGAAGGTGTAATTCTTGGTTTGGATTTCTGCAAGACCAAGTCCAGCGCAGAATGATGGTAGGTACATCGCTTGTCTCTTATTTCATGTCGATCTGTAGGCATCAACTGAGCCCATCCACCAGGCAAAGAAATATCCATATCTGGGCAAACAGAATCCATACGATGAAGCTCATGCATACCTTCTCTTCAGAAACAAGTGAAAGTGAAAACTAATTGAATGGGCACCACCGACCATGATGATGGCGACAAGTGAACGAACTGCATTCGTTGTGGGCTTCTTAGTTATAAACAACTTAACCTTTACCTTTCGTGTTACCGCCTATTAACAAGCATCCTCAGTTCTTGTACTTGTTGTAGACAGGTTTCCTCTTTCGTTTTCATGGTGTACCTTCGGACATTGTTGGTTGGTTCGACAGGGTTGGATGTTAGGTGCTGCTGTTGCTGCCGGTGTACAGAATAGCACACGCCTTTTATGTTGCAAACTACAAGATAAGTTAAACGAAAGTTAAATTACTGTTGAGCCTATTCGCACGAGGATTGGAGAAAGTGGATGTCAGATAGCTGTGACACACCTTGACAGGGGCTCTGATGGGAATAATGATGATGGGGCTGTTGATAGGCTCCGTTGGTGGGTCAATTTTATTCCATTTAATTGATGTGCATTTCTTTTTTTTTTTTTTTTCTTATTTAACGCACTTGATGAGATGACGTGTCGGTAAACATCAAAGGTGTTGGTTTCTTTTGTCTATGATGGCACACGATATATTTGAAAAACAAAACCGAGTGCATTTGGGTTCATCGATTTGTTCGCTTTATTTCTATGAAGTTTCGTTGAAAATGGGGAAGAACGCATGAAGACACTGTATTCAAAACGATATTCGAATCGAATAGACCATCCATTTAAACCATAATCTATAATGGATGTCCTCCTTTAAACCATGTAAAACGTGACGTGTACACTGATTTTTCTAGATTTAGGAATATTTCAATTCATTACGAATAAAGCTAAGAATGGTAGTGCTCTGATCATCCATGGATATAGAGATATTTATGTGGATTGTAGCTAAAAGCAAAAGGAGAGCTTTTAGTACACATCCCTTGAACAGATTAGAGTTCAGTTGCAGTATGGTTAACGACCTTCTTTCTTGATCCTTTCTTAAGAGCAAGGGATTGTAGTCAAGTATGCGCAAGAAAGTTCTCTGCCTGTATCTTGAACTGAGTGAATCTAAACATGCTTTCAACATGTTCTCATTCTCGTGAACGGCCATATTTAGAGTACCATTTTGAAGGTTCTACGGTTCGTAGTTTTTAAAGAGCAGAAATAGTGTAGTGTGTAGCAATGTACGAAAAAATTGAGTTATTCGGCCGGGGTGCTACTGTAAAGGGCAAGGGTTCTTAAATCCTCATATAAATCGCATTATTAGAGAGTCACCAAGTCCCTATGGGCATGTCCTCAAATTAGCAGAGGAATTTTGGTGTTAAGCTCAGGTATATGCTTATACATACATGCATTGGCTTGGCAGCAGACACTAGTTGCAATAGCTTAACCTTGTCTACTATAGTAATGAATTGAAAATCGGAAAGTAAGCATTCCTCTTTCAGACACTTATTTTTCATCAATCACTGTCTGAGATTCAACTACACTACTAGTACTAAGCAAGGTAAATAGTTTTGTAAAAGCATTAACTATCCTAAATCTTAACTGAAATAATCAATAGTCAGTGCGTTCTATAGAAACCTTACTCATCCTACGACTCTCTCCAGAGACTTACAACATTCGCAAAGCAGTTCTCCTTGACTGTCGTTAGGAGTCTTTAAGGGGAAATAAGTTTAAACAATTCGCATAACGTGTAGGTGCTCGAAAAACTAGCGTCAAGGTTGTAATTGAGATATTTAACGTTTTTGTAAAACCATGTACTAACCATGTACTTCTTCCTTCTTATTTACGTCCTGAGAATATATATAGATCTATTGTGCTACCCCGACTTAGAGATCTAGTCGATGAGATACTCGACTTAGAGAACTTCATCCAGTCCGATTTCCTTAACAATGGTAGATCTTCTTCTAGCAGTACTCCACATGCTTTAAGGAGGTGTCCTGAGGTTTTCTTACCATCTCCGTAGAATCTCCGCTTTGCTCAGGACCCAGTTTTCTGAGATGCTCCTTAAGTATACAGTGACTCGTTAGGAAGCCTGTAGGGATTCGTATGCGATGCTATAAATCTTTTATAATATTTTTTCTAAGTGGAGTGAATATCAAAATATTCCGTGTGACACCATGAGGACCGTAAGATTCTTACAAACTAAAACCACCTCCCTTCAACTGTACATAAGCTGCATAAGTAACACGTATTTTGTAGGTTTCATATTTTCTGACATACTTGGCCTGCCGCTGTTGTTAATATTTACTGAGCTACGTCGATATTTTTAATTGTCTTCGACAAAAGGTGTTCTTAAATCTCTGTAGATAACGTCTTTCAAGCTGGTGGGACAGTACACAGAGGAAATCGTTTCCTAAGGGTATCACTTCAAGATCAGTCTTCTCTGGATGCCGAGGCGTGGCAACATAGAGGGGAATGAACGGGCTCATGAGTTGACGAAGCCCGGTTCAGCACTCGATTGGTCCCTCGCAATGTGTGTTCACATTTCGATGGGAGCAGACAAAGGAAGAATCTTCTCCTATCAGAGGCCAACACTAGATGGTACGGGTTGCAGAATTGTGTCATATCAAGGCAGATGTGGCCGAGCTACAACTGGTTCAGAACACAAGATCTACAAACCAGGATTCGTACAGACATTGCAAGGATCATACGGCTTAGTACGGGTCACAGTTTACAACAACATTGAAAATCAGGTTACGTGAGTTGTGGTATTAAAATGGCACTAAAGCGTCATCGTGGAACTGTGAAGCTACCACTTCATCCTACCTACCTACCATTTGCATATACCATGGTGCGTTCATTTTTCCCTTAGCAGTTAATTTTCAAAAGTTTGTATGACGTTTCGTTAGTTTTTTTTGGTTTAAAATGTGGGTTGTGTATAGAAGCAGCTTGTTCTGCATATTAAGGTTGGGATATCGCGCATAGCGGACTGCGAAGGAGCTGTCGTATCTTGATTTCCAATCCTTCGTGCCTCATTTTATCAAAAGTTTAGAAGACGTCGTTGGTGATTCGAAATTAGACGCATTTGTTCAATTATAGGCTGTAATCTGTAATACCTTTCAAATTATCAATAATATCGTAATTGTTTTTCAGATATTTGTCGTTGGGCGCTTTTCCATTTTTCCTAAATTTCACTGCATATTTCCATATATCAACCGGAGAAACGTCACTTTGTGAGTTGTAGTAGAATTTCTCTAGTACAATTTTATTTTCATTTGATACGTAAGCTCTTCAGTGGCATCATCCCAATGAGGTTAATCGGACACAGGTCCTACTCACTTAAGCTCCCCTACGGACGATCAACTACTTAGGTTATCAACCAAGTTGTCAACATGCCATGTTGGTGTCGATGTTGAACGTTTGTAGGGGTGTTGTCAATCTAAATCAAAAATGTTTGATATTTTGTGGGCCGAGCCTAATGTTTGTGAACTGAGTTGTAGGTCTGTAGCAGTGTTGACAACATAGTTGGTCCCTCAAGGCAGTTATTTGTTTCTTTATTTCCAAAGTTTCTTATAGATGTGTCTTGTGCTGCAGAGTACGAGATTGATGCCACCACTTACGTGCTCTCTTCTTTTCCTTTACGAATTCTAGAATCCTTGTCGGGTACTTAATATCGGAGGCAGCCATGGTTCTCTTTTAACAGGAAGTGTTGCTCCATGCTGCACCAATTTATTAGTTTTTCTGCATCACCCCGTATTCTTCCGTAAAATGAACCTTAGTTTGGATGGCTAGAGCGTCTATAGGAAAAGAAACCCCCCAGCAGATATTCATATTTCGCAAGACCTTCTCCAGTGTCGACTTGGTAATTTAACGCAGCAGTCTGTGGCCATTGACATTAAAAACAAACGTCCATGCCTGCGGCGTACATATTCCATACTGAATGGGCAGTTAAATTATGCTTTGGAAAATTAATATCTTCACACTTTCCCTTTTCTCGCTCCCTTCCATCCCTGTCGCTCACGAAATTATGTTGAAGAAAAATATCTTTTTCTCTTCCCCGGCTCTTGCAATTTTCTCGCCTCAGGGTAATTTTCATTCTTAGGAAAAATACACACAAAAAGATAAAAAAAAAAAAAAACAGAAGAAGAAGTGTGAAGAAAAGTGAAAATTTATGCACTTGATCTCTGTCGGTCGGGGCCAGGTTATAAACATTTTTTTCATCGTCCCTTCATGTTGCACCATCGCATCACAGCGGTTGAGTGTGTCTGGGATGTATTTTTGAATCTTCTGATATTTGATAGAAAAGTGTTGAAATTTCCAGAAAAAGCAGTAAAAGGAGGGCGTTTACACTTGGCGTACCATAGAATTATGTATTCGACCAACGGGTTGATTTCATTTCAGCCGTTTTTGGGGAGCGTGAGATATTGCGCAATTCCTGATTGGAACTTTCTCATGGTGTACCGCGAGCTGTGTACCGATATCATCCAGTGAATTTCACCCAGAGCCGCAGATTATATTGCTAACTGTACGCGCGCACCTTTATTGTTTCCCATAAGGCGTACAGAAATATTTTGCACCTCGGGTCGACAACAGACATCAGATTATTATTTTTCCCGCGAATATGATATAACAGGGGCAAAGCATCGGGTGCTGGAAGGTAACTCTCTCAGGGAAGAAGCATCTCGTATGTGAGTCGATCTTGTTTGCGGATGACAATGTGGTCGCTTGGAGGCGAGTTGAGTTTCTCATGTTTGGAATCTTCGGTGAGAAATGTATGCCACATGACGATGGGGGAGTATACTTGTAATATTTCACAGGTAACTACGAGTGTTAGTGTTACATCATTTGTTGGTGTTGCCTGTGATCTATGATTTTGCGATTATTTTCGGGGAAAATTGCACAAAATTTCGTTTTTTTAGTGGATAATTGAGGATACGTATCGAGGAAGTCTGGCGGTGTTACGAAATGAGCTATGCGACTGGTTTTGTAATATTTAATGAGGTTGACAGCGAAAGGGGGTTAAAAATAATATATTGTTTTGCAGTCGTACTAGATGAGATGTATGAGTTCATTTCGAGTCCTGAGAGTTACTCCTGGACTGGAGAGGCATGTTGGTTGAGGCCCATGTTTACCCCGAACTGTAGCGCCACCTAAGTAAGCAAGTAAGTCTAGCCGCTGCGAAGAAACTTAAAACGTCGATGATGAACAAGTTAGAGAACCAAAACGGACAACCACACAAAACGGCAGGACAACATAATTGTCGAGCAGAATTCCTCACCGAGGTTGAGAAAAGACAGCAAACCAAAAAAATTCTCGGGACGATGTATTAATGTATCCTTAAACACGAATTAGGGGAGTGTGTCCTTACTGTGAAAAACGCATTGAAGAACCACTCCACGACAGGGATTGCAGGAAAATTATCTTATGAGATGAGTCTCCCTTTTGGATGTATATTTCAATAGAACGTTTTTGGGAGTGTCTTTCCTCATTTGGTCTCCTACTGCTTTGAATAAATTGATAGGTAGGCCTTCAAGTTTAGCAGCCGTGTTGGATTGCTTAGTTTTAAAAGTTCGACGAAAATGTCCGCCAGCGTCGTTTGTTTTAAATGGTTCGGTTGGCCAACCATTCTGAAAACATAATTAGCGCAAAGAGCGCCGTTTTAGTACCACAACTCAAGTGACCTGTCGCATGCAAAAGCTCCAAAAGATTGTGATAACGTCCCCAATGCTTATCTCCGCTAATTCTCTTAGGTTGTCAAAGAAGGGTTTACCTAATGTGTGCTGTCTGGCCCTGCCTAGTGCCGAACAATTGCAAAGGAAGTGTAGAATTGTTTCTTTTTCATTGGCAATATTGCAGCTGCGGCAATGTGCATTAAATGTAATACTTACTCAGGCCGTATGAACTCCGAAGGGCCAAAAATAATTGCCAGACCTTTTGCAGTATCCTCACGGTTTCTTTTTAATGGGTCTTGTGTTCGGTTCAAGTAGTATTTGGGCCACATATGCCTAGATATGACACAGTTCCGCACTGCCATCTACAATCAGCCTTTAATAGATAGCGCGCAAAGATTCTACCTCTGAGGACCCTCAACGGGACGTTCACCGAGGGCAGATCCCTGCCTCTCTAGTTCATCAACTCGCTCATTTCCCTCGATGTTGCTGTTACCCGGAATCCAAAAGGGACTGATCCTGAACCGATGACCCAGCGAGGCGAGTTCCTCCTTGCACTGATCAGCATCCTGTTTCTCTTGTGAAGATCGAGTGGTAAAAGGTGCAGTATTACGTTCAAGGCTTCGGTTGGCCTCCGTTGCGCATAGAACCGCAGTTCGTTGCACTCTGTTGATTAGTTTGATGTTGAATTCTTTCCGTAACGCAGGCCAACAGACTAGCGATCCATTGGAAAGTATAGGACACACCACAATGGTCTGGCTTACAACGGTGTGTTTATTTTCAAAAGTGTGCTTTTCCTATTCTCATCACCGACTGTCACTCTACTACGATACTATCGTTTTTTTCAGCAAGTATGTCCTGGTTGTGTAGTATTGACCTTGTCTTCTAACCTTTTTTAAAAATGCTCGAATATATTTTCCTTTTATTCCAAAGATGCGTTGGATACTGCAGCCCCAAGAATAAAAGTATGCATTTTCGCCATCGATGTCATGCAGTGGATTCGCTTTTATGTCTAGTCTAAGTCTATGAACAAGTCTGGCTCGGTGTTCCGGAGGTCAAAGTACACTTTACAATCTGTCGTGAGTTATAGTGGAAAGGGGTCTACTGATGCTAATTCAGAAACGCGAAATAATTTTTTTTAATTTAACATCTTTCACTTCCATTAAACGTTTTCAACTCCACTCTGAAAATCACTTTTTCTGTCATTGACACATCACAATTATCCCTATTTTTCTGGATAACTACTCGCATTAGGCACGTGCGTTTTAAATGCTTTTCTATAAAAACATACCGCTTTCTACCTATCGTTCTTGATAAAACTAGAAGTGAACGCAACCTTAACGAAATTATTCGTTGAATGCTGTCACTTTTTCGAGGAAGGAGTTTGACATCAATTTGAATTGTAACGACGTTGGCAGCTTGTGAGGGAGAATTTCAATCTTAGTGACGCACATTCCATTCATACTTTAATATTAACTTCATTTTGTTTGGATTAATTAATATATTGCAACATAATCAATTGAGGATCTCACTCTACATTTCATCTCGGCGTCAACTGGCAGAGTTACACTACCTTGCAACGGCCAATGGCGGCCATTACAAATTGACCCCCGTTTTTGTGGAAGGGTGAAATAAACGTACGCAAATAAATTTTAATACAAGGGACCTGTAAATCCATCTCAATTCAACCCCAGCCAACAACGCTGTGAATGTTTAACTTAAGTTCATTCCCTTAATCTGACGTCTCTATTTGTCTAGTAAATTTATTCTCCTGAAACAAAAAAAAAAATAAAATAAAATGTATATGGCGCCATGCATCTAAAATAAAGGAGAATTTATCGAAGTAATGCATGTCGAGTTGTCTATCTTTCGTGAAACGATTGATTGAAATATCGTCAGCCAGCTTGTTTTGTTTAGTTTTCAATGACTTAATTGATATTCAAGACCACATTCGATCGCAATAACTAAATTGGGATCCCGTGGAACACAACACAACACAACATCATTCTTCTAAGTGGGTCTATGCATATATGTATACACTACTGTTGGTTGTGCTTCATCCGCAAACACATTCATTAGTCATGCTGATCATGTCCAGTGGCGGCTTAGAATTTCAAACTTTTCCGGGTAAGGTTATCGCTCGTTAATATTTGCCAACGCTAGTCCGTGAAAATATCTTTTACTGGAGTTCATGTGACATGAGCCACCGAAAGCAATCAACTGTGGCCCCAAAAATAGAAATTTTCGTTGCTGACATCCCCCGCATAGACATTCCGTAGAAAATTATGGCAGCGGCGTCTTCGTCATCGTCATCGTCGTCGTTAGGGAGCATGGATTGGTTATGCTTATGACTTTTTTGTTTTAATCCAATCCCATAGTCGATTTGATTCGGAAAGTGATTATAAGAGAGTTAAATTTGTCTGGCAACCGCCTTCCTTTTTTGTAAAGCTACAACGAATCAGAAATAATTGCAGGTGTGGCATGACGGCGTGCGCGGATGGTATGTGGGCCATAATAGTACGTTACTCGTACATTGTTGGGCGTAAATGCGTTAATGTCGCGCGATCTTGAAACGGAAAGTGGGTCAATTGACGTGAACGTGATTTATTTGCGTGTCGCACGCCAAAATGCGTTCTTGTGTGTCGCATCAGTTGTGGCGGGTATTGTTCTGAAATCGAAAATTTGCATACAAATGGGATGAACTCCAAGCGGGTATATACATACCTAAAAAAATGCAAATGCAAGTTGATGCAAAAGTTAATCTGTCAACGGTTTGTTTTTGCGAATCTAAGAAAGGAGATGGGGCTTGACATAGCACGACTCAAAAGATTCTTTACAAACTTACCTAACCTTCCATACTCTTTGGGCCATTGCTTCGAATTTTATAAACTGGGGGTTTTGTCGTAATGACCATCTTGAGTCCGAGGGCTGCTTACAGTCCAGGACTATATAATACGAATGCGACAGGAAAGATCAACTTCTTATTGAGCATCAATTTCATTTTTCGGGTTTAGAGTTTTGAGTTTGGATGAGTGCTTTTCATATGCCGACATCACTTTATGTCCAGCTCTTCTCAATTGTTGTTAAACTGTCGCGAAAGCTGCTGCGATAGCTTGACGGACTTGTTGAAGAGTTCTGAATGTTGATAGCGGCCGTATGTACAATCTTTTTCAGGACAAAATTAAATAAATCACATGACAGACCATCTCCTTCGCGAAATCCGTTAAACGTTTTGCGTGTGCCTCGGCGTTACGCTGTTCGACAGGTTTATTTGCTCGGGATTTCGAAGTTGGTCACAACTTTTGCGCTGAAAATATTCAATTCGAAGATTCTCTTGGCTGAAGCGTTTTCGTCCATTTGTGGCCGAGTTAATCTAGTCGACGTATGTTAGCCTTCCGGACTACTTCTACATCTTTCTCTCATTGAGTTCGCGGGAGTTATAAATTTGTTCAACCTTTGACCTTAAAAAAACTAAAAAAAACGACTAAATCAAACATGGACGGTGACGATGTCA
Organism: Blera fallax; assembly: GCA_946965025.1. Taxonomy (NCBI): domain Eukaryota; kingdom Metazoa; phylum Arthropoda; class Insecta; order Diptera; family Syrphidae; genus Blera; species Blera fallax. Next base: position 80,295,386 of record OX337245.1, on the reverse strand, counting down.
CAAGAACCATACCTCCAAATCCTGAATCTTCTCTACGTTAAGGATATAAATCCTATTTACATGCCATCAGGGAAAACATTAAGACAGACAGACAGATATTTTGGACTCATTATTGCGAGATGGCCTGCTCCATTGCTACAGCTAGTTTGGAATACACTGCCAACTTCCAACGGACATATTCAATATATATTGACGTGATAGGTGAATTGAGTGCCTTATCTTCATGGCTGAGAACTGTCATAATAAAGCAGTACTTGTGCATAACATTTATGTGCATATTTTAGACTAATATGCGGTACTTTCATTCGACTCACTCTACGCTTCTTAGATTAATTTGAGGGTTGAGGTTCGCATTTAGGTTCTTGAGAGTCTATTATTTTATTCGAATTCAACATTCAGTTTCGCACTTCAATTTTATTTTGCCGATAAAACGGGTGCATACATGTGTCCTTGAAATTTTATGAAATGCTTGCCTAGTAGGTACACTATTAACTCGTTAAGTTAAAGTGTGTAAATCACTGTTCTTAGTTATCGGTGGACTGATCACCAATAACTGAGTCACTAGGCAACAACTATTTAGTCTTGTGAAACCGGAATTTGCCTCTCCTAAGGAGGAGCAGTCTACAAAATCTTGAAATAAAACACATAAAAACAGGCTCTGTAGGAAAAGTTTATCGAGTTATCGTCTACTCTTACTTGGAAAATGGAACTACTACTTACTTAACGGGCTCCTCAGAGTTCCTGCCTGAGACACAGCAGCCTTCCATTCTCTTCGATCCTGCACACGCTGCTTTCAGTTTTCCTGACCAAGCGCTCTGGCATCCGCAATAGTTTGGCCTTAAAACGGAGGTTCGGTCTTCTTTGTCGTCTCCAACCTGGGGGCTGAGATTCGAAGATCCTCTTAGTTGGAGCATTATTGTCCATTCGCTCGACGTGGCCGAGCCAGTGTAGTCGACATGTTTTGGCTTTTTGGACAACATCCGCATCTTGGTGCAGCTCATAGCGTTCGCGGTTGTTTCTTCTTCTTCATTCGCCTTCCTCGCATATGGGACTGAATATTCGACTCTCGAAATTATTCAAAATCTGCTCTGGTTTCCTGCTTATCGTCCAGCATTCGAAACCCTAGACCAGAACTGGCAGGATCAATGTTTTATAGAGCATGCATTTCGTCTTCCGAGTTAGGGGTTTAGAGCCCAGTTGTTTCGCCAAACCAAAGTAGCAGCGGTTTCCTTGGGTTAGTCTTCATCGGATCTCCACTAAAGTGTCGTTTGTGGAGTTCATGTTGACCTCGAGGTAGGTAAACTCCTTAACCCCCTCGAAGTTACTGCTGTCAACAGTGACGTTTTGCCCTAGACGGCGGACAGATGCTGCTTTGTTTTTTGACAACATGTCTTTCGTTTTGTCCTCGTTTACCTCAAGACTGTCTCGTATCGCTTGTTCTTTAATAAAAGGCTCTATGATGGCACGCTGGGAGCGACCAATGATGTCGCTTTCGTCTGCGTATCCCAGCAGCTGGACCGATTTGTTGAAGATAGTGCCTTCCGTGTTGTAGAAAATGGAACTCCCTTCCACTTTTCATTCTTATCATGCTTAGTAGCTTTCGTATTGTGTGAGTTCTCGTGTGGTTCTCGAGAAGGGTCCTTGCGTCTCAGAATTGCTTCTAATTCTAGATACATAAGTGTAGTTTGTGAATTGCGTATCCTGCTACTTGAGGCGTTGGCCTTTAAGATTTTTGTTCACGTTCAGGTTACAAGCTTAACTACATTTACGTTGAAATTTTTAAAGAAAGTCACAAATGTTTGCAAGTAAACTATTGGTACTCTATATGCATCCAACAA